>CM074724.1:193711400-194311400 GCA_037306005.1 Rhinophrynus dorsalis
TTTAAGCTACCCCCTCCCTCCCTCCCCTTCTCCTGACATCAACATCTAGCTGACAGCAGGAGATACCTGTCTGGGGACCAGCCGGTGGCTCTACAGCAGAGCCGAAATCACGTTATTTCAAAAGAATTACTTCACTGGAAAGGTCTACAAAGTGTGACTGGTTTGCAAGCACACTTTGTAAACTGTTCCAATGAAGTAATTATTTTTAAATAACGCAATTTCGGCTCTGCTGAAGAGCCTCCTCGAGTCGGATGACTTCTATCTCCTGCTGTCAGCTTTACAGCTGACATTAGGAGAAGGGGAGAGCTTTCAGTGTGAATATCTCTCAAACCATAGCAGTTTGAGAGATAACATCTACAAAAGTAGAAGAATTTTTCATGGGACATTACTGTCCCTTTAAAACCATGAACCTCAGGTTGCAATGGACACAGTCATGAAAAACTGTCAGCAGAAAATGGAAGGAAAAAATAATATACACAGAAATTAAGCCTGAAGGATACTGCTCCTAAAACAGGCCTCATCCCAAACCAGAACATTAACTGTAATGTTTACTGAACGTGTTGAACAATGACTATGTTGCTGCCTTGCAGAACTGCTCTGCAAAGGCCAGATTCTTGTAGATCAGTGATTCTCAACCAGGGTGCCCTGGCACTTTGGTGTGCCACGGACATCAACTTAGGGTGCCCCATGTTTTCTATGAAGACTAACAAAAATGGATTTTTAAATAAAGATTTATAGAAAATGTTATGCACAATATGTTTAGTTTTGTTATTATGATTAAAAAAATGAATAATAACAGCATATTTATGTATTTTACCCTTCTTATGCCCTTGATAAAGTACATTAAATATGTCAGGGGTGCCCCGAATGTTCTAGATTATGTGTTAGGGGTGCCCCGAACAAAAAAAGATTGAGAACCACTGTTGTAGATGGAATGAGCCAGTACCCTAAAAGGAACCGGCCTTTTATTTAGACATAGACCTAGTGAATAGATATCTTGATCCAGTAGACCATTGTCACCTTACATGATGCTTGGCCTGTATCTGGGAATTCAGAAATAACAAACTGCATATCTGATTTGGTAAAGTGTTCGGAGAGATGAATGTAATATTTAAGAAACAGAAGTACGTCCTCACAGTTCAGACGTTCTTGTCTATTACATGGGGTAGGACAAAGAGAAGGAAGCACAATCTCCTGATTATTATGGAAATCAGAACTCACCTTGGGTAGAATCCCAAAGCAAGTACACAGAACCACTTAGTCTGCATAAAAAAAACAGGAAGATGGCTCTACAAGACGAAAGTCAGTACTTTGGCCACTTGCCAAACAGACATTCACTAGAAGCAATGCAGTGTTACTGGTCAAGTAACAAAGAGGAACAGTGCCACCCCTTGCAAAAAAAGGCAGAACATCCTGCAACGCAGCAATACTCTTCTGAAAAAGAACGGAGAAGACCGAGATCTGAACCTTGATAGAACGAAGATGATGCCCCTAATGAAAAACATCCCGAGGAAAGGCCAAAATTAGCAGAAAACTAAAAGTATGCTGACACAACCCATGTTCTTCACACCACTTGAAAAACAATGTCCAGACCCTATGATAAGCCACAGAAAAAAAACAGCGCAATTAAGAATAATTGTGATGACTGTCACAGGGAACCCCTTCTTCTTCAGGATATTGGTTTCAATAGCCATTCCATCAAAGCCAGCGTCTCTAGATGACACAGTGATCCCTGAGACAAGAGGTCCAGAAAAAAGGAAGACACCAAGACTTGTCTACTGACATGTTTATTAGATCAGAGAACTAGGCTTTGTGAAGCTAATAAGGAGCAATCAGGATAACATGCTCCCGGTCCATCCCGATCTTTAACAACACCCGGAAATTAGGGGAAGAGAAGGAAACACAAATGCTAGGTTGAAATTCCAAAGAACGACCACTTCATCCACTGCAAAGGCCTGGAGAAAAACGGTTGGAATCCAATGGATCATCAAAGACACCATGATGTCCACTGTGGTAGACCCCACCTCCAAATTATAGAGACAAAAAAACAGATTGTTTAATTTCCCACTCCCCGGGGTACAGTCGTTTACAACTGAGATATCCTCCATCACATTGTCAACCTCTGGAATGTGAAAAGCTAATAGGGCTGCAGCACCAGCTTCAACCCAGGAAGAATCAGATAACCCTCAGACCATGCAGCCTTGTTTTTGGTTCCCATCTTGGTGGTTGTAATAAATCACCACTGTTGCACTTCCAGACAGGGTGACAATGAAGCAGTTAGGATCAATGTTGAAGAGCCAGACGGATCATCTGAAGTTCCAGCACCTTGATCGACTGCAGGTTCTCGTGGTTGGACCAGAGGCCCTGTGCATCTTGGGAAAAGAAGGTGGCTCCCCAACTCTACATACCGGTGTGTGTCTACTATAATAAAAGCGTGACCCAGTGTCAGGTGGGTTTACTGCAGGCATTAGTGCAGATGCACACTCATCAGGAGAGAGAGGGACATAACAAGGAAAAATTATACTGCTTCTTCATTGATTTCCTCAGAATACCCAGCTGATGGGTCTGTTTGTGAAACTGGGCATATGGCACTGCCTCCAGAGCTAAAACCAGTGACCCCCAAACCAGCACCGACATACAAGCCAAAACCTGAGACACACACTGGGACTCTTGACATGAAGGTGCAACAAGGAGAAGGGTCCTTGAAGTCTATGTGATAACCTTCCAAAATAACCAGAAAAAGCCAAAAATCCACCATACCGCACAGAAATGTTGTAGCCACTGTCCAATAGCCTAAGGCAGACCAGGACTCTATGAGTCATGATGAGGAAGACTTGGGAGTAGAGGGCTTCTGGGGGTGGGCTTCTTGCTTGACCAAGCCACTTTGGGTTTGGGGTGGAAACGGATTTGACTCAATGAGGGCACGAAGTGCCGGGCAATTCCTCTCTGAACAAGAGAAGAACCCCAGACTTGCGTTTTGGCCTTGTTGGGCCTCGTCAGTGAGGTGTAGCTGATCTCTCTAGGCACTGTGAGCATGGGGTCCATGTTTGGATTTTCCCTATTACCCTTAGTGTGACCAAACCCAAGGGTAATATGCATATGCAAGAACTAATCAAAGATGCTCATCTAGGAACAAGCCTGCTCTAGAATTGAGAAGGAATGGTGTCCTATCACTTAGGTTTGAACTAGCCAATGTGATCTAACTAATCTCCTAAATGGATACACAATACAATTCTCTCAGGGTACCATACCAATGAAATAGATGAAACAAAACATTGTCACTTGCTAAACACTGGAGAAAATGGCACCCATGGGTGAAGAACCCATCATATAATGTTTACTATCGACTGTATACAAGCACCCAAAGATATGCTCACTAAAAACAAAAGGAGCACAAAATAATCATGGAGCATATGGACACAGCAGAGAAAGACCAGAATATACCAATGGTAAACTACTAATAGAAACAACAAGAGCTCATACAAATATAAACAACTCCCTGGTATTAAAATATGTACCCATAAAATCCCTGTCTATACCAACCTACAGGACAACAATGGCTAATAGTAACAATGATGTACACAAAGCCCAGACAAAAATGGACTAAGAGATGGAAAACACTTGACAATAAGTGTGTGTGAGCTGTTACATCAGTATTCAGCCACCAAAATCAAAAAACACAAACCGGAGAAATAAAAAAGTAAGCTAATCAAAATTAACACTAAAAATAACACAAAATAAAAATTGAAAATTCACCTGGACCAGGACTTAATGTATTTGAATATAAAAATATATAAAATACCGGATAAGTCACTTATTTAGAGAAAAATATATCATTTGATAGTCACTTGCAGATGTAAACAAAGTACTCACGACAGGACTAACACATATGTTCAAACGTTACACATTTCCACTCACAGTTACCGACCGGTGTGCGTCTTCCTCTTGACTTAATTTAACAGCAAGTTACCTTTAGTTGTTCTCTTCAATCACTGGTACCTTATATATCCTGAAAGATATGCTGCCCAGTCTCTGCTTCACCTGTTAAATTACTTGTGGGACTTATATTGGGGTTCAGAAATGCTCTGCAGTCAGTCTTAGGAAGATCAAATACCTCTTGGCATCCTAAATTGCATCTACCCATCAACATAGCATAAGGGGAGCATAAGGGGCATATTCTGCTCTGGACTAGAAATGGGTGAAAATGTTCGCCTCAAACTGAAATAATCACACTTCCCTCTTGGAAAATAATTTCCAGCAAAAAAGTGTTGTTTTTCCGCTTTTTTTCGCCTAGCTCATTCCATTGAAATCAATGGGAACACTGAATTTACTCACAACACGTAGCAAATATTATTTTATTTCCAAAAGGCATACTATAAAAAGGGCATGAGGTTGCCTGTGTTGGTGGGGTGTGGGGAAAGAATCAGTTGAAATGGGAATGTTTTTTTTGGGGGGGTTGTTTACTGGGATTGGGGGCAGTTAATACAAAATAAATCCTAAATACACTTAACCCCCCACCCCCATAAAACATGGTATAAAAGGGGTCTGAGGAGGGTGCATGTGTTGGTTGGTGGACTCTGGGTAAAGAATCAGTTGAACGGGGAATTTGTTTTGGGGGGGGGGGTTGTTGACTGTTATTGGGGGGACAGTTAATATAAAAAAAAAGAAAAGAAAATAAGAAATTTGTATGCAACGTGTTACACAGGAGTAGCCTGATAAATGATATGACAGAGCATTTTGTAAAGGAAAATTGTAAGATTTGATGTTAAAGGCACACACCCTAAGGAAACATTGATTTGTAGGACTTAGGTTGTTAGAAACAACCCCCCACAAGCTCTGAGATAGGACTTAGGTTGTTAGAAACAACCCTCCACAAGCTCTGAGATTAAAAAAAAAAAAAAAAATGCCCTACTGGCCTTATGCCAGCAGGTCATGTCATGTTGGCTAGTGACCATTGCAAATGGCCTGATGTCGATGCGGAATTTGCGACTGCTGTTCTTGCTGCTGTTGCTGAGTTGTTTAAGCAGCAGGATGATTAGGCAGCTGAACAGCAGTAACATGGGTGATGGATGATGAAGGTTCCGCTTGCCACAGCTAGCTCCAGTGATGCGCATGAGACAGTAGCAGCACAATAAGTAGCCCCCAGTATATGTGGAGAAAAGAAGTAGGCCAATAATTCTTCTCCACCTGCCACTTCTCCAAAATCCTGGGTGTGTTGTTACGAGAAAGTAAAGGTTTCCCTTGAGAGCAGGAACTGTGCCTCTCATCAGTGACCTGAATGTACACAATGTGTGTGGTAAATAACACCTGGCGCAACTGTATCCAAACACCATGACATTAGAAACCAAGTACTGCTGCTGTTACTATACTCCTTGTCCACACACCGCTAAGGACAACTTGTTGACAGTTTAATAGTATAAAACCTCCCTGCCACCATCTTAGCATATTCTGTGGAATGGAATCTCCTCAGATGTTGCTTGATGCCCTGTTTGCGGTTCTCCTCCACCACACTGCCATGTGTGGTCAGTGCGCCATACAGTGTGCAATAGGTGGACACGAACTGACAATTCCTAACATCTACAGAGTGGCTATCATTTGGCAGGGGAGGTAATGATGAATGAGGTGGATTGGCAGAAGATGTAGTTACCCTAGAGGAAGGTGGTGAAGGCAAGCTAGTTGTTTCACTCGTCATGGAACTTCCAGCCTCTGCCTGCCTGGGTTTCTCTATTCTTCCTCCTCTTTGATCCCTGTCTCGCCTCTTGTTGCCTTTGTGGAGAGTCAAGGGGGACTGCAACAGCGGTGCTGGGTTTCTGTGGTGGGTGTCTGCCTTTAACATGTTTTTCATGTGTGTTATCAGGGCAGTTGTGCGAAGGTGTGTTCCCTCCTTTCCCATTCTCGCTGACATCACAAATTGTGCATGGTGCCATTGATGATGACTACACTGTGCCTGCCTCAAGAGAAAAACAGTCCCACGCACATGACTTCAGGGTGTAGGTAACATGTGGAGAAGAATGGCCTCTTTCTTCTTCTCCTCCACATCTCCCTTCATTGGCTGGGGCAGAGGATGTTGTTGCTGCTACTGCCACAGAACCACAGAACAAGCACTGCAACTAGGACCAGGAGTATTTCTGCTGCTGGCAAGAGGAACGTGTCCTAGTCCCAGATCACTTGTTGACCCCATTATCACTGTGTCCATGGTGGTCTGTGGCACACTAGCTTGCGCCTCAGCATCCTGCTGCCCTTGGTTGCAACTGAGCAGCAGCAGCAGCAGGAATTAGAGCAGTAGCAAATTCCACAAATTCCAAAAGCTCACTGATAGTGGTTGTGGTGATGCCCATCCCTATCTCCCATTCCTTCTCAGTTTGGGCTAAAAAGGCTATCAGTGGCCTTCTCCACCATCATCATCACCACCACCACTCATCCCTCTGTGCTGCTGCTACTCTATTAAAGAGATCTCACTGCTGGTTGAGAAGGTGACAAGAAATGTGACAGAGGGTCCCCTAATGTCACACTGCCATTTCTTGGTGACCTGAAGAAGGCAGACTGGCAGCACTAGCAGCCGGCATAGCCAGCTGATCTGTGCTCCTGGTGGTGGTGGTGGTATTATTGAGGTGGTACCAATTCTGTCTACTTCAGGATCATGTTCCACGTGGACAATGACATGGGGGAAGGGGACTCCCAGGGTCAAGGGAATGGTGTGGTCTCGCTTAACCGCTAGTCTGGATGCTCTCAATTGCTTCCCCTACCACTCTCCTAACATTAGTCCCACCAGCTACTCCTAACATCAACCACATCAATTTCAGTCCCTGAGTCTTCCTCCTCACAGTCACTAGTAATATGATGATTAACATCTCCTTCACTCCTAACAGTAATAAGTTGCTGGACCTTCTTAGTAGTAGTACTGGCACTGGCAGAACTGCTTGGGGATGGCAAGTGTGCATTAGGGGTCCCTGCTGTCACACTTGGCATCATCTTCTCCTTCCCCCTCCTGAGTATTACAAGACACACTGGCAGCAGCTTCTGCACTGGTGGCAGCAGGTTCAACACTGGCAGCAGGCACAGCACTAGGGGCAGCACGTCTGACAACAGGCACATAACTGGTGGCAGCAGGGACAGTACTAGCAGCAGGCACAGCACTGGTGGCAGTAGGAGCAGCACATCTGACAGCAACTACAGCACATATTGCATCAGGGGCAGCACGTCTGGCAGCAGGCGCAGGCAGCTGACCTGTCCTGCTCTGACTACTACCTTCTTCTTCCTCCCTTGACATTAATTTCTCCAAGATCCCTAGGGGTGATTTAGGGGGACTGGTTAGTATTGCTTCTGTAGAGCTCACTTCCTCCTCAGACTCAGATGACAAATAAGGGTCCTTCCAGTTCCTCGTTTTATTACTTGTAAACTTTCTTATAGTGATAGCAGTCACTGTGAGTCTCTCCTGCCTCAATTTTGCAAAGAGATCACAGCAGAACAGCACAGCACGTCTACCTCGATCTGTAGCTGCTTCTATTGTGTTTCACTTAGTGGAATGCATCACATTTTTAATAGTAAAAAGGCGAAAACAACAAATCTATTGGCAGAAACTTTCTAGCCATTGAAAAAATGGTGACGAATTTTGGCCAATAGGTGAAAAATGCGAAGATTTTAATTACTGTTTTTAAATAGAATTTTCCTGCAAAAAAGCGGACAACAATGTGGTTTTCGTGGATTTTTTTTTTCAGGAACACCGCGGGACCTTTCACTCACCCCTATTCCGGACCCAAGTCTATTGATATTTATAGACCATCAATGCTGAGGTTCAATCTCTCTGTAATGCGTGTCTTTCTAATGTGTTTCGAAGTATTTACCCATTTCTTCCTCAGGAATACATTATAAAGAAATATGTGCCCATCATGCATCTGGTATATATACACTTTTACACCCCCTACAACTATTAAAGGAATGTTTTCAATTTCAGACATTTTCATCTCCTTAATTTAACTCATACATCCATAACAGGGAGCAATATATATCAGTATAACAGATATACATTCACCACTAATCATTAAATATTATATATATCGTGAACATAATAGTTCACAATTAATCATTGATTGTAATATAGATATTACCAAGAAACTTAACATCATGTAAGACTGTGTCACAATAAGAAACACTGAGATTATATCTAAAGATTCCCTCTGAACAGCTTTCAATAAGCAATAGCCCCAAATAGCCATGACCCATACCACCCAGGCTGTGGCAAAGGCTGGGCCTAAAAGTTCATTTTGTGAAAAGAATCCAAGTATTTATCCACCTAATCCTTAACTATAGCTGCATCAGCTGCCAGTAGAAGTGTACATTTAGAGAGGATATGGGGATCAACTGCA
Source organism: Rhinophrynus dorsalis (assembly GCA_037306005.1). Taxonomy (NCBI): domain Eukaryota; kingdom Metazoa; phylum Chordata; class Amphibia; order Anura; family Rhinophrynidae; genus Rhinophrynus; species Rhinophrynus dorsalis. Next base: position 193,719,767 of record CM074724.1, read on the forward strand.
GGAGGAGTAGCCCACAGTAGCAATACAGCAGAGGAAAAAGGGTAAAGAAGGGCAAAACTTCTAGACAGAAAGACCCTCCTATCCAGCATCTTCCATTCCTTCTAAATAACCCTTCAAGGGAGGCAATTTTAAAAGTGTTGAAGGGATTCTGTTCACTTTCTCTGTTATGTCTGGTGAGATCAGCCCCAAGAGAGTCTGAAAGACATAGATAAGTTAAAGGCTCAAGGAGGTGTTAGAGATTAACTCACAGAGGTCCTCCTCAAGGTAATCCCCAGGGGTGAGAAAATAATCATCCACGTCTCACATTCCTCCAGTGAGGAATCATCCCCAGGAAGTACCAGACCTCCATAGGAGAATGGACCCTCTTCCAGGATCATAGTGGGTGACCTCAAACTAACCTATCCAGGATACAGAGTTGTCAGGGGCTGAAAACCTACCATAGAGAAGATAAGGGCCTTAACCCATATTGGCTCCTGATCAGAGGTATTGGACCCTTTAACAAACTCAGAAGGGGCCACTGCACAACAGGGGCATACTTGACCTGGCTGACCCACAGGACAGTGGGACAGCTGACCACTGCTGAAGAAACAGCTCTGTTCCACTGAGGCTTTCACATGCCCCATTTGAATATGGACATGGCATATGATCACAAAAAAACTGTCCTAGAGGGACAGAAAACGCACAAAAATAAAAGTAAAAATGTATCTGAACAGCAGAGGGGCTATAATAGCAAGGAGGAGTTAATCTGACAACCGGAGGAGAAATCTTACTGAAGAGGTACCTCCTGGGTGTGCAGCACAAAAGAAATAAACTCCACCTGGTCTTTAGTTGTAAACAAACAGAATTGATGCTGGGGATCTCCAGTTGCTCACACCGGACACCCCTGTTGAGGTGGGTGAACCCAAACTGGGGATCCCCAGGATGGAGATGGAAGCACAGAAATGAATAATTCCATCCCTGAAGTCTAGAGTCTACCAGGTGCCATAGGAAATGAGAGAGAATTAGTCAAACCGGCACAACCAAGATAATTAAAGGTGCCACGGCCCAATAATTTTTAAAGAGCCCTAAAACCACATGTTCATAAAGCATAGTATGAAAAGTAATCGTAAATAAAACGGAAGTTAAAAGTAAAAATAAGATGAAAATACAATGGTGATAAAAGAAAGAATCTATGTACCACAAACAGACCTCATATTGTGGCTAGACATACAGACAGACATAAGCACAGGGCAAACTCACAAAACCTAGAACCTTCATCTTCTGGAACTTCTGGCTCCTCTGAAACTGTGCAGGAGAGTGGCCTCCCAAGGGTATGGAAATCACCTAAGCAAACATAACAGAATACAGGTCCAGGGAAATGGTCTGAATTCCGGTTCTCCTCTGCAATCAAGAGGAACAAGCAAGTAAAAGGAGCCAGCAATATCGGAGGGAGATAAAACCCCAAATAAGTAAGAAAAAAAAAAAAAAAAATGTAAAATAGAATAAGCCATATTGCTGTCCGGTAGGCAGAGAATTAAAACTCTTGCTTCTGGGTAGAGAGTGAGCAGAACTAGGAGGGAGTCTTCTCTTCCAGACAACTTTAGTTTGCAAGAACCCCGCCTCCTACTTAACCCTATGATTCCTGCATTTCACAATGCATGAAAGAGAAAGCAGGATGTATCTGCAGAAAGATTTGGATAAACTGAGTAAATGGGAGAAATGGTGTCAGATTATTTCAGAGGTAAGATTATGCATTTGGGTTGCAACAACAAGTATGTTGTACATTAAATTCTTAGGGAGTCCTTATTAGACAAAGATGTGCGAGTACTGGAAGACAACAGACTTTACAAAGTCACTGATCTACTGCAAGAGCCAAAAGGATACTATTATATATTAAAAATGGGTGTAGATGCCTGGATTGGAGAAGGATTTTTGTGTACTTATAGATAAATCACAAAGGAACCATGGGGTAATGTATCCTTCCATCAGAAGGGCAGGGATCTTGCCTAAAAAGGCTTTCTGGAGGTGGAGACTCCCTCCTTATTGCACTTTATCCTTACCAGACATGCTCGCTTTTAACAAATAGTAAAGGCTGAAAGAAAGATCAGGAAGGGAGGGTCAGGACAAAATCTTAAGTTCAGCAACTCACCGAACAGACACAACTACCAACAGGAAAGCTGCTGTATGTGGCAAGGACTGAAAAGTAACCAGAAGTAAGAGGCTCAAAAAGGAGTCTTCTGAAGTGCTCCCAGGACCATGTTCAAATCTCAAAGGCACGTGGGATTCTGAAAGAATCGGTAGGCATGAGCCACCCCCTGCACAAAGTTTTGCACATCTGGTAATTAGACTAAGTCCTTCTGGTACTCTGTACTATAGAAAGGTTAAGATAACTGGATAACCACTTTTAAAATAAGAACCATACTCTTATATACTTTGCATGAAACTGACTTTTGGGCCTTCATCATACTCGCAATAACAGAATCAGATAAACCTTTCTGAAGGTTTATCAAGACCCAAGCTATAAAAGCCAACTTCTACACCCTGGGGGGGGGGACACAAAGGACCCTGTATAAAGAAGTCCAGAAGTAGTGGAAGCCAAAAATGACTGCAAAGGATTGATTGAGAAAATCCGAGAACCACGCCCGGCAAGGCCAGAATTGGGTGACCAGAATGACATAAGCCTGCTCCATCCTGACTTACCTAAATAACTCGAGAGTCAGAGGGCATGGAGGAAACATATACGTATGGGGAAACTGCATGTAGTGACGACTGTGATCACAGCAAGAGTGAGTAGATCTCAGGATCTGAAGCAAGACAAAAGAACCTTGTGCTTCAACCAACATACCATTAGATGCACTTTTGGAAACCCTGACAGATGGACTATGGAGTTTATCACCATCTGATATCTATCCCTGGAATGTGAAAGGCAGAGGAAGCTTGCATGTGAATCAACTGAACTCCTGGTCCCACCTTGTCCACTGTGACAAGACCACCACCATTGCATTGTCTGACAGAATCTGTACATCAAAGCCTGGAGACCAATTCAGCAGAGAGATGAAACACTAGCATGCATTGTGACTATCGTACTATTCAGAATGACCTATGGTCACCACAGCAACAGATGGGACATCTGAAGCCACCAACAAAGATACAAATTTGTCCTGTTGGATAGAGACACTACTGTTTGGCGCAATCTTGAGAATCTCCAACTACAGTTCCTGAGTGTAGAACTGGGTAAAGCGTCCACCTCCAAGGAAGACCAGATGCCCCAACACCTTAATTTACTCCAACACAGTTGCTGATGGTTGAAGTAAGGTCTGAGACACCTGCTGAGACAACAATTCCTGCAGAAAGACTCATCCCTGAAAAGAGTTGACTCATACTAAGAAACAGAAAGACCTAGTATAGGTCCAGAGAGGATTTCTTGAAATTGAGTACCCAACCATACTGTTCCAGAATAAACACAAAGATCTCAATCTAAAGGTCTTCAGCCACTGCTGAAGGAGCATTTAACAAAAGGTCATTTAGAGAGGGAGTAAGAGAAATCCCAAGAGAAAGAATGTGGGCAGCCAAGACTGCCAAGATCTTTGTAAAAATCCATGGAAGAGAAGCCAGCCCAAGATGAAAATGTGTGTCAACTAGTTAAGAAACCATATCCAAAAACAGATGGACCCTTACTGGATCCTGAGGAACTCTGTACATGAAGTAACATGGAGGAAGGGAATTTGAATTCTATAATCTTCCTAACGCACTGGTACACCATGGAGATAATCCACTTATTGTGAAAGAGACACAGAATCCTTTGATTTCTTGAGGAGGGCAAGGCCACTGAGAGTCATGCAGAGGTAGACTTGTCAGCTGGCGCTTTTGGGTAGTAGTCTTGCCTGCCTAAGACTGTTTGGTTTGCCTGAGCTGCCGTAGGAGGAAACACCCTGGGCCCATACCCATACTGGCAGGTGTAATGAAACCATGCATCTTCTGTGGAAAAAGGAAAGCTTGGAGTAACTTGAAGTAACAGTGCACTCTTACCTCTAGTAGCATGGTTAACAATCCTCTCCAATTCTGGGCCAAAAAACTGTTTGTCCGCGAATGGGAGAGAGAGACTTAGTCAAAGCATATGACAAGCAGCTACAGGGAGTGATCAACCCTTCCCAGGAAGCCTAGCAGAATTAAAAGGCCACTTCTGCAATATATGCATTAGCCTCAACAATCCAGGCTACTTCCTCTTTAGGCGCATCCGTATGGACAGCCTTTATGAGTTATTCCCTGCAGGCAGCAATGTCCCAAGACACACAAGAAACAGCAAAGATGGGATGTAAAGCAACAGCAGAAGCAGCTACATTTCCCTCCCTGATCCTGAATTGCCCAAACATTTGCATGCAGCAGTGTAAATTGGAAGATCCACTGTAGGGAAGAAGTATGCCATTGCAGTAGGTCATGGAGAGATATTAGAGAAAATTGTCTGGAATAATAATAACAGGCAATTTTCAAGCCTTCTGCACCATCCGGTGTAAGTAATGATAGGAATGGATACTGAGTGGCTCTTAGAATATCCAGGGAAAAAGAATTTGAGTCAGAGGATGCAGAGTTTGGTCTCCAAGCTCTGCTTTGATAAGACAGTCAGCAGGTAATGCAGAGTTATTGTCAAAAATCATCCTCATCCAGAAGAATACCCTGCATCCAGAGTGTGTCTGTGTGTGTGGGGGAGGGCTGGATGGTCCTGGTCCCAGGACTCAAGGACCCCCATAAAATAAGAAGGAATAATAGTTAAAGAATAGATCAAGGCTATAATTCATACAGACTCCTGTTCAGGAGAAGAGGGGCCTGGTGTTGGTGTAGGGTCCACACAGCAAGATGGACATAATGTAGTAGTAAAGTCCCTTAGAACACCAGTCTGACATTTGGAAAATGTGTCCCCTGAGCTCAGACATAGCCATTAGACCCCAAATAAAGAACGCAGAGCAGAAATACTTATCTTCCTAGTATTTAACATATTAGATAAATAACATCAGGAGGAAGATCTCAGCCAGCTAGGCAGAAGAAAGGAAGTGAAGAGGCATAGTACCTCTCCTTTCCCGGATGCTCTGGAAAAATGAGCCTCATGGAAAATAGTATTCCCTTCATTTTAATGGATAGAGCAGTGGCTATGTAGCCACTGCATCAGTTTGCTGCCTTTTTGGAAGGGGGAAACCCTGAGGGTATCTCCCCATCACAATAGTTAAAGAATAGGAGTGTAATAGAAGTGTATGCCCATAACAAAAGTCTGACTAAAATTTCATAGATTTCTTCCAAGTAATTAAAGAGGTTACATACAATAAAGAGGAGAAGGAAGTGGCTGTTAGACAGACAAGGGACATGTTACTGAGACATGTACACTCTGAAAATTGAATCCTCCCCAGTCTTCAGGCTCCTATGCATACTCTTTTTGCCAAGCAGAGAAGAAAGAAAATGGTGTAGGGATACAGCAATCCTGTAGCAGACCCAGGTCACTTAAAAGTCTGAACTCTAGTCTGTATTAGTTAAGAAGGCCATGGATAGGATCCTACCTAATGAGGGATTACTCAGCACAATTTAAGTTATGAAAACAAAAAAGAAGGCTAGCTAACATAATCCTTTGAGGTCACTTTTAAAACTGAGCATGTGTGGTGGAATAAACTGGAGTAAATAGGTAGTCTTGGCCTCCACAGCCCCTATTAGTCAAATGTCCTGCCCTACTGACCGAAGGGTACTTTGCCTCATGGTTCCTGTGTTCCACATTTGACAAAAGACAAATATAATTCTATCTGATACAGGAGTCACAAAAGCAGAAAGAAGTGGAGAATGCAGATAGTGACCATTAACAGGTAAATGAACCCATATATTTTAGAAATAAATAAGACAATGTCTCAGGGAAAAGATCATAAGATTTTACTAACTACCTAAGTGCAAGTGATTTGGTGCCAGAAATGTTAATTCAATTCACTTATCAAAGGATTGTCCTCCAAAAGACGCACAATAAAGAGTTTATAGAAAGTAATACATGTATATACATCAGTATCTGTTCTCAAAGTAAAAACGTCTACTGAAGTGTACTAAAATAAAAATATGGCTGTAGAAAGACATTGCAAGGTATAGCAAACAATACCCAACAAGTCCCAGTCCTTTGGAAACTCACAAAGATTATACAATATATAAACATTATTGCAAAAACTATTTACTGAAAATATATCACCATTATAAATAATCTGAATCATAAAACTGCTAATGTTTTATCTTACTGTGTGATGTCTTCAGAACCTTGTTCCAAAGAGACTTCTAATTGCATCAAAGCCTAATAAAGAGAAGAGTCGCTCAGAAACAATTCATACACTATTCCTCCTTTAAACCTCTAGGATTTACAGTATTCAATTTCCAAATTTATTGAGCCTCTTGTCATAAGAGACTTTTTTCATAATGGATTAGCTTTTTTACAACTTCAATGATACACACTTCAGCTGTGACACATAATGTCCAGCATTATAAAAAATGTTTTCTACTGTATAATCACTATATTTCTTCTGGGTTTTTTTTCACCTTTCATTTTAATCCTTTTGCCCTTTAGGGTTATATCTTATAGCACTCAAGTTTGAATCACTTGATCTTAACTGGTGAGATGGCTCAGTTGGTTAATGCACCAGCTGTATAATCCATTCAAACTGCAAGGTTACAGGTTCTAATCCCAGCAAGGTCAAGTCAGCCTTTCATCCGTATAAGGTAGATAAGTTGAGTATCATTAAATTGGGTACTAATATCAATAACCCCAGGACATACTTGAAAAAGAGAGACAATCTCAATGTATCCTTCCTGGTAAATGCTTTGATATTATTATTATTAACTGGGTAAGAATCCCATCCACAGTTTATTGATCATATACTCCAATCATATACTCCAATAGGACAATAGATTGGGTGTTTTATATAAATACATAGGTCCCCCATTTTCTTTGTTCTTGCATCAATCCTGAGACACATACAATGCACCAAAAGCAATAAAAAAAGGAAACCCCCCTGAACAAAGACCTCAAGAAGACTCCTTTGACTGGGGGAAGGAAACAGTTTTTTTTCTCTGGGTGGGAGTCCATATGGACTAAGAGAAACGGATTTAAAGGCAAGTTTGTTAAAATTCAATTTTTTCTTATTTCCAATATGGAACACTGGAATCATGGGGATATACCAAAGAAGTCTGTTGTGGACACAGGTAAAATCGAGGCAATTTTGCAACAAAACTGTGTCTATTACATAGTGTAATGTTGCAACATAATTACGACTACATTTATGCTTATTTTGTCTATGTTCTTACATCATAAACACACACTTAGGTTTCAGAACCATTTTAAACGAAACACTTTCTCTGGTTTCTTTGTCTGTTTTGGCAGGAAAAGTACAAAGAGAGGACTATCTCCTTTTGTTTTGCTGCTAGGGGGAAGGGAGAAGGGGCAGTTCAGGGCAGGCAAAGCAGGCTGGTGAGGGCCAGTGCTTGCAACAATAAAGGAGGCTTCCAGGGAGAACTGTGTCAGAACTGTTACAGAAGCCAGAGCCTGAGAGTCATTTTTTTGGACGCCTGACCTCCTCCAGAGGATGCAGCCAAGTGCATCATGCAAATGCAACCAGTTTTCCTTGCCTGCCTCTTCTCCTGCTGCACCATCCCCGTAAGATTGTCTCAGGATAACTAAGTATAAAACTGTATCGCTTTCTTCTTTGTTTTTATATTATATTTCTAGGGAAACACCCTATTAACCAACATATGGGGATTTCTGTCATAATTATTGCATATTGTGTTTATTTGCACTGCAGTAAGTAATGGTCTAGTTAGTATTATTAGGTGTTTAGCTAGAATATATTTGATAATACTGTTCTTAAAGGGATAGTAATGTTTCATAATAAAAACAGCTCTAATTAATCATCATAGTATTTGGACTTTGGAGAGTGTTATTTCAATTCTCTTAGAGTTGTAGTTCCAGAGTAATTCAATGACAAAGTGTCCCCCTCCCTCCCCTTTTACTGATGTCACACTGTTCAGCTTGAGCAGAAGGGAGGTGCCCAGGTAGACTGCAGAGAGGGACAATCTTCAATTAAGATAAGGGAAAAACCTGAAAAGCTTGTCAAGAGGGGCAGGGATTTCATTGTTTTCATAGGAATAAGAGTGTCCCCTTCTGTTATCTGTCCAGTCTATGGACTGCATTCCACATCTGAGAAGAGATTGTTTACACTAGTTAAAAGGGGCGGGAGGGGGAAACTTTGCTTGTGAATATCTCATAAACCATAAAGGTTTGAGAGAAAAGACTTATATCATTCTTCATGTTTTTTTAATGCCTACAAAATAAAATAAAGTTAAAACAAAGTATTACTATCCCTTTAATATAATATTATTGTTTGTTATTAAATATTATTGGTTATTGCTAGTACTGGGGTGTTATTGTGTTAACTGTGGTATTGGTCATTAGAACAAACTTCTCTAGGTATAACTAGGTGCATCAACCACGTGTTGAGCAAGCACCGTTTTGGGCTGTGATCAAGTGGACTTATGCACATATATTAATCTGTTGGTTTATGGGGTATTATGCAATTGCATTTGTTTCCAACAACTGTGCTAGTGTTTGTTATTGTGAGCATACTGTAAGCTACTCTGCTTGTGCTAGGCCACAGTCTTTGTCTTTGTTTATAGACTCCATTTTGGATTCAGTACATGTATATTGACTCCATCTTGGAACAAACACATGGTCTGATGCCATCTTTGGAAATCTCAAGCCACATGGTCAAAGACTCTATTTTGGAACCAGGGCATGTTACATTTACTCCATCTTGAAGCAAATACATGGTCTGACTCCATCTTGGAAATCTCAAGCCACATGGTTAAAGACTCCATTTTGGAATTAAGCATTAGGTATATGGGTTTGCAGTTCTTTGCACAATCACATTCAGAGATTACTTTTAACGCAGCAGTTATTGTGAAATCTTTTGCACCCATTAATGCACCCAAAGCTGTGAACCACAACAATTGGCATAGTCAGTAGGCTACCCGTAGAAGTTATTAATTAATGATTAATAACCATTATTGACACATTTCCTAGAAATTTATATTTTGTTAAAAAAAATTTATTAATTTTTTTAATTCATATTTTTTCCTGGGCAATTTAGCCAGTAAGCCTCCCAAGTTATTTTTGTGTCAGTACCACACTTTGACAAGAGTGGTGTGTTTTAGTGTTGTCACATTGCATGGGGCTTATTCATTAAATGGGAATTTGTGTGCTGGAATACTTTTGGATTGTAAAAAGTGTATTTTGCATGCCTTGATTGTAGCCTTGTGTGCCCTCACAGAGGAGTGACAAACTTTAGAGTGTATAGCTAAGTGCTCATATTACAGTTATTGGTATCATCTGTATTGTATGTATATATATATATATATATATATATATATATATATATTGTATACATATATATATATATATATATATATATAGAGGCAAGAGGAAGCGTTTGCAATTACACTGCTTCAATTATAACCTTGTGTGCCCTCATAGCGGAGTACAAACTTTGAAGCATTTTAATACAGGAGTCACAAAAGTAGAAAGAAGTGGAGAACTGTGGAGCATTTAGTAACAGTTAGGTCAAGGTTCTACATTTGCCGGATGTAATATTTCTAGTGTGGCTAGATTTATTGTACATATACATATCTCTGTATGGTCAAGACTTCCTATTATGCAACTTTAATTATATCCTTGTGTGCTCTCTATAGAGAGTGTGACAACCTTTAAAGCCGTTCTTTAATAGCCTTGGGTGCCCTTCATTTGGTGATTAACTTTAAAGCAATGCTTTAATTAAGCCTTGTGTGCCTTTGTTGAGAGTGACAAACTTTAACCCCTTAAGGACCGTGAAAATCTGTGTTAGATTTGACTTAAGGACCGGAGGAATTTTGACTTTTTTTTTTACTATGTCTTTGTTCAACCATGTTTTCTTTTTAATTCCCTTTGTACACCCACACAAATTATATACTGTTTTTTTAAGCACAAGTAGAGCTTTCTTTTGATACCACAATTATATGAATACCTCATCATTTAATTTGATTAAAATAGAAAAAAAGAGCAAAAAAATAAAAAAACAACATTTTGCTTATACTTTCCTGTCAGGATTTGCATACAATTAATTTATGACTAAAAATACCCCTAAATATATTCATTTGCTTCTCCTGAATATAAGAGTACCCCATATGCCTAGTATTTCAATCCCTTCCTCACATTTACAAGGTAAATATTACAAGATGGCTGCCATTATTTTCCAACTTGTAATTTTTCAACAATTGGCATGCGAGCATCATAGCTTAGCTGACGGTGCCAGAACCAAAGATGTCCCACAAACATATATATTTCTGAAAACTATACAACATAAGGTAAATAATCAGGAGAATTTTGGAGTTTTTTTATACAGCTATTTTTCCCGAAATATTTTTCAAAATTGTGGTAATATTTAGTTTTTTTGCAGTTTTCACACTTACATTTCAATATTACTGTTGATATCAAGGACAGGATAGTTGAAAATTTACAAATATCCATTGTTTAGTGTTCAGCTCCTTCTTCTGAGTACGGCAATACCCCATATGCATAGGTTTCACAAGGTTTGGAGGAGCTACGGGGCCCAAATTGGAACATGCGCATTTCCAGTTTCACACTTTGAATTTTCACAGCTTGTATCACCTGTGCCAGGTCTCATTTGGGGCTGTGTAACAGTGCTCTTTTTTAAGATTTCCCCCCAAAAGTGTATATTTTTGGAAAGTAGACACCCCAGGCTTTCATTTTATATATGTTTTCAAATTTTTTACGCAGCCATTTTACCACCAATCGCTCGTAAATCTTGACGTAAGTTAAAAAAACTGTGTTTTTCACACTTCCACTTCAATGTTGATGTGAATTTCAAGCATAGGATAGGAGAATATTTTTAAAAATGCATTGTTTAGGGTTCAGCTCCTTCTTCCGAGTACAGCAATACCCCACATTCATAGGTTTCTTAAGCTTTGGGGGAGCTACGGGGCCCAATTTTGAACAAATATTGAATTTTCACATCTCGCTTAACTGGTGCCATTACTCATTTTGGGCTATGTTCCAGTGCTCCACTTTAGGATTTCCCCCCAAAAGTGTATATTTTTGGAAAGTAGACACCCCAGGCTTTCATTTTATGTACGTTTTCAAATTTTTTACCCAGCCATTTTACCACGAATCGTTCGTAAATCTTGATGTAAGTAAAAAAATTCAGAGTTTTTCACACTTAGGTTTCAATGTTGATGTGAATTTCGAGCACAGGATAGGAGAAGATTTTTAAAAATACATTGTTTAGTGTTCAGCTCCTTCTTTTGAGTACGGCAATACCCCATATGCATAGCTTTCTTAAGGTTTGGGGGAGCTACGGGGCCCAAATTTGAACAAATATTGAATTTTCACATCTTGCTTAACTGGTGCCATTACTCATTTTGGGCTGTGTTCCAGTGCTCCACTTTAGGATTTCCCCCCAAAAGTGTATATTTTTGGAAAGTAGACACCCCAGGCTTTCGTTTCCAAATTTTACACGCAGCCATTTTACCACCAATCCTGTGAAAACTTGACTTAAGTAAAAAAATTCAGCATTGTTCACACTTTGCCTTCAATGTTGATGTGAATTTCAAGCACAGAATAAGTGAAGATTTTATAAACTGCACTGATTAGTGTTCGGCTCCTTCTTCTGAGTACGGCAATACCCCATATGCATGGCTTTCTCATGGTTTGGGGGAGCTACGGGGCCCAAATTGGAAAATGCGTGTTTCCAGGTTCACACTTTGAATCTTCACAGCTTGCGTTACTGGTGCCATTTCTCATTGTGCTCTTTTTTAAGATTTCCCCCCAAAAGTGTATATTTTTAGAAAGCAGACACCCCAGTCTTTCGTTTTAGGTGTGATTTGAAATTATGTACACAACCATTTTACCACCAATCCCTCGTAAACCTTGACTTAAGTAAAAAAAAAAAAACAACAAAACAGCATTTTTCACACTTAGACTTCAGTGTTGATGTGAATTTCAGCACAGAATAGATGAAGATTTTATAAACTGCATTGATTAGTGTTCGGCTCCTTCATCTAATTACGGCAATGCCCCATATGCATAGGTTTGTCTGGGTTTGTGGGAGCTACTGGGCCCAGTTGGAACATGTTAGTTTCCTTTTACAGACATGCCATTTTTACAGCTGGCGCCTTGTCTCATTTTGGTCTGTTTGGCAATGCTGCAATTAATTTTACCCCCAAAAGTATATGTTGTAGAAGAGTAGACAACCCTGGCTTTCATTCTATTTGCATCTTATCAGTTTTTTCACTGCCACTCTATCAACAATCCCTCCCAAAATCTGCAGTAAGGCAGATAAACACCATTTTTTCACATTTATATTTTAGTGTTGCTCTGGATTTTAATCAGATGATATTTGCAGATTTTTTAAGGGCTTTACATTAGTGGGGAGTTACATTGTCTGAGTACGGCAATGCCCCATATGCATAGGTTTGTCAGGGTTTGGGGGAGTTACTAGGACCAGTAGGGAACATGTGTGTTTCCATTATCAGAGATATATTTTGATAGTGTTCGATCTAAGGAGATATGTGTTTTGAAAAATAAAAAACAGGATATTTCAGGGGGAAAAAGTGGCCAAATAAAAAAAGAACCTTTACAGCACTACTGAATTGGGCCTGAATGGTATTCCTTGAAACAGTCACCAAGGCAGAGGCCAGGTTTGGAAGGGCAATCAGGACAGTAAGTGGTGGTGTCTGTCCATATTCCCTTTCTGTAGCAAACCCTGCAGCGCTTCTGTGGTTTGTTCTTTTGGGGAGTTGGGGGGATTTTATAAATAAAATGTACTACCCCGGGTCTTGGTGGAATTATTTCTGACGCACCATGAAATAAAAATAGGGAAATAAATTGTAGCTGATATTGTAAAAAGCTACATTTTTGATTGGGGTTTGCCAGTTTGAAAAGTAAAAATGAATTATGTACAGCAGTCTGCATCATATAGATGGCAACGTTTTTATACCATGCCCTACACTTTCTCATGGCAAGATATGGCTGCATTAGTTGATCACACAGATCACCCCCCCCCCCATGTTTTTATTATAGTCCCTGATGCAGATTGGCTTTCTCATTACCCCTGTCCTGCCACGAACAGTGACTGCCACAGATCTGTCCTCATGCATGGTGGTCAGCATGTAGACATCTTTTTTGTCCCTAAACGTCACTGCCAGCAGCTCCTGTTGGCACAAAGATAAGGATGTCCCAGTTTTTAATTTGGTATCTATGAGTATTTTGGGCAACTCCCTGCAATTGCGCCTGACAGTGCCACAGGCCACGGTGTCAAAACAAAAAAGACTTAAATAAAAGGGGGCTGGTGTAATAATTATCAAGGAATAACTGATAGCCTTTATTTAATAAGGGGCAAATTAAATCCCAAACTATTTTCTCACTTGTTCCCACAAATTCGGGGCACCCAGGAGGATCAAGTTGGCTGTCCTTGCCCTCATAAATTCTAAAAGCCTGGGTGTAGCCTGTGGCACTTTCGCACAATTTATAAAATTTTACACCAAATTTGGAACGCTTTGAGGGGATGTACTGCTTGAACCCTAACCTGCCTTTGTATTTCATTAGGGATTCATCTACACTAATTTATTTTTGGGGCATATACACTTGGGCAAACGTTTTCTGTAAATGGTTTATTAGGGGACGAATTTTGTACAGTCTATCATACTAAGGGTGTTCTTTTGGGGGGCACAGGGTATTATCGCTAAAATGCATAAAGTGCAAAATGACTTCAAATCTGGACCTGGTCATAGTCTTGGGGAATATAGGGGTATCACATATGGGGGTTTTGCTCCAGTAGGATCGGATACTTGGCTTTTTTATTATCCCCATTGCCATTATTAAGGCCCAGAATTGTTTAAATTCTGTGATGTCTATGGGTTTCCATATTTCTTCCTCAACTACGAAAGCTGGAGGGTTGGTGGCAGTATACTGAGCTGCATACAAATTGGTTTGGGACACAATTTCACCTAAAATGTCTTCCCCCAAAAACAAATAAAAAAATTATCATGGTTAAATCCTTCCACATCAATCTGAATCCCTGGGGTGCCTGTAAATTCAGGGATTTGTGGGCAAAAATTGATTGGTGATACCCATTCATTATGATCAGGAGTGGCAGGTGCTGGGGCATTTCTTTGGGCAGATCTTTTGGGAGGTGCTGGTGCAATTGCCAGGGCAGCTCTTGGGGCAGCACTTGGGGCATTTCTTTTGGCAGGTATTTTGGCAAGACTTTTGGCAGATCTTTTGGCAGGTGCTGGGGCAGTTGACAGGGAAGCTCTTGGGGCAGTGCGTCTTTTCGTGACAGAAGGCCCAGCGTTGTCACTAGAGCTGCTCTTACTTTCTGAAAACTGCGTTACATCAAAATCTGACGCAGTGTCCGTTGCCTCTGAGTCAGACGCCAAAAAGGCATATGCCTCTTCAACGCTGTACCTGAGCTGCATTTTGCCAACTAAAAAAACTTTTTTTTCTTTTTTCTTACTCTATCGCTATCCCTAAACCTAACCCTAAATCTTACCCTAACCTACTTATATCCTGAACCTACCTAACCCAAGTGAGCTATCTATCTAAACTATACTTATTATATATATATATATATATATATATATATATATATATATATTTTTTTTTTTTTTTTTTGTTGCTTTTTTTCCCCCTAAACCTAAATCTGTCCCTAAACCTTTCCCTACACTAAACCTACCCACCTACCTAAACTATATTTTTTATTTAATTTTTATTTAAAAAAAAAATGAAAAAAGAAAAAAAAAAGAAAAAAAAATATCAAAAAATACAAGGGGGACGTGGTTGTCCCACAGATCAGCAAATGCTGATCTGCAGTATATTGATCACTCTAAAAGTGATCAGATGGGGGGAACTTATTGATCACTGCAAACCAGTGATCAAAGAGTTAAATTCTTTTTTTTTTTTTTTTTTTTTACACAGGTTTTCACTCAGGAACGATCTGCAACGCTGTAGCAAGATCTCTCTCTCTGTCTCTCTCCACCTCAGCAGTGTGCAAGATGGAGGGAGGCAGAGATATATGACAGGGACAGTATTTACAAATACTGTCCCTGTCATTCAGCATTTGCAACAAGGGATTCGTTCATCAAGCGAATCGCATGTTGCAACAAAGTTTCTATTGGTTGTTACTAAGTGTCCCGGTACTGGGACACTTAGTAACAAGCAGCCCGTGCTCTCCCATCGCTCCATGCAGCCGTGATGGGTGTCACGGTTTATTATGACTCTCAGACACAAGTTTTAGGTAAAAATCAATTTTATTGAAATAATAAATTGATAACGTAGGATGGCAAACACATACATACAGATACATACAGAATATAACAAGACAGAATGCAGACTCTACCGGTCCTGTCAATATACCGGACAGGACAGTCTGAAGAAGCAGAATGTTAGGCTCTACCGGCCTTGCCAATACCGGGTAAGGCAACCTGCAGATGGAATAGCCTAACGGTTCTACCGGCCTTACCAAATTACCGGGCAAGGCAGCCTCAACAGATTCACAATGTAGGATCTACCGGCCCTGCCAATACCGGGTAAGGCAACCTCAGATGGAATATGGCAAAAAGGTTCTACCGGCCTTACCAATACCGGGCAGGGCAGCCCAGAGATAATAGCAGCAGTCAGATGGTAATGGCAAATTGACAGGATCGTAAGCAACCCAGTGTACATACACTGAGACCAACAGGGAGTAGTGAAGTCGCAAGACTTTGGAGCAAACCAGCGTCCGCACGCTGGGACCAACACAGGATAGTATAGCCGATAGGTTTTGGAGCAAACCAGTGACCGCACACTGGTGTAACCAACGAGTTTGTATAGCCGCAAGGCTTCAGAGCAAACCAGCGTCCGCACGCTGGGACCAACACAGGACTGTATAGCCGATAGGCTTTTGGAGCAAACCAGTGACCGCACACTGGTGTAACAAGCGAGTTTGGATAGCCGCAAGGCTTTGGAGCAAACCAGCGTCCGCACGCTGGGACCAACTCAGGATAGTCTAGCCGATAGACTTTGGAGCAAACCAGTGACCGCACACTGGTGTAACAAACAAATAGTATAGCCGCAAGGCTTTGGAGCAAACCAGTGACAGCACACTGGTGTAACAAGCGAGTTTGTATAGCCGCAAGGCTTTCGAGCAAACCAGCGTCCGCACGCTGGAACCAACACAAGACTGTATAGCCGATAGGCTCTGGAGCAAACCAGTGACTGCACACTGGTGTAACAAGCAAGTTTGTATAGCCGCAAGGCTTAGGAGCAAACCAGCGTCCGCACGCTGGAACCAACACCGGATAGTACAGCCGATAGGCTTTGGAGCAAACCAGTGACCGCACACTGGAGTAACTGACAATGTCGCCGTCGCGACCGAGCAAGAGGTCGCCAGGATACAGGAGACAGGCGATGAGATGACAGGAACCAGCAACGATCAGTCAGGTCAGGAAACAGCAGAGCTGAAGAACCGCAGGAACTGCAACACCAGAGACTAGGCCGGAACCAGGACTGGAACAACTCAGCAGGCAGGAAACACTGGAACAGTAGCGAACAGGTACTCAGGAACACATGAGATCAGGAACTCAGGAACACTGGAACAGAGGCCCAGCTATCACTAGCATAGTGATAGCAGGAAGGTCAGAAACAACACGAAAGGGCACCCAAAGGGTGCCCAATCCAGGTTTAAATAGGCAATGAAAGGCGGGCTATCTGCAGACAGCCAATAACAGCCCCCTACTGGTGACAGACAAGCAACTGCAGCAATCACGGGCACCGTGATAATGGGAGAGTTTAATCCTTGACGTACTGGGACCGTCAAGGGTCCTTGGAGCAAATTTACCCTTGACGGTCCTGGTACGTCAAGGGTCGCTAAGGGGTTAAAGCCATGCTTTATTTATAGCCTTGTTTACCTTTGTGGAAAGTGCCAAACTTTAAAGTAGTGCTTTAATTGTAATCTTGTGTGCCTTTTCACTGGGATAACTAACTATGAGGCCTAATAGGAAGTCACCTGAGGTACAGGTGTGTGTATGACTGTTTTTTTTGAAAGGCAAAAAAACATTCATAAACAGCTTGCGTGTTCTGTAGCTTTCATAGTGGTTTGCGTGTTTTTGCCTTGTGTGAGAGTAAAAACATACGTGTGGTATAGGTACTTGGTTAAACACATGTATCTGCTCTGCTGTTGGATTGCTTTACTTACAAATGCGTGTGTATTGTTTACAATACAAACTTTAAAGTATATTTAACTGAGAGCATGGATTCCCTGAGCACATTGGGCCACTAACATGGAAAAGTGGAATGCCATAGGTGAGGAGTTAGTGCGTAACAGCAGTCCTGTGTACCCAGAGGATGGGGAAAATATAGGAAATATAGTAATTAAGCTTAACGTAACGGTATATCCTAAGAAAGAAAGCAGAGCTGCGGCAGAAGTAGGTTGGATCATGCTGCATGCTTTGAAATGTGAAGTGATTAAGAGATAGGCACTACAAAAAGAATTAGCAGAGGTAAAGCATACATTATTGCTAATCAATCAATGTTTGGAGACTAATAATGCTGTAAAGAAGAGTCACAGGAGACTACTACCCTGCTAATTAACAAGATGAACCATTAGTTGCTCCCATAGGGGTAAAGCTCCATATTCCTGCAGAAAGGTGGGAACACCGATTAAAGGGCCCTATGGGGACCCAGAGTCATTTTTCTCTTCCTCTGAAGATGAGTATTCAAAATACTTATACATTTCCTCCTCTAATGATGAGGAAGAGATGATTTTAGTCTTACCAGTTAAATCATTTTCTCTTAGTCCATATAGCTTGCAGGTCTCCCACCCTGTCAAGGAACCATGCTTGGTTCTCCTGTGGCTGGACGTGGGTGTCCTTTTGTGTTCATGCTCTTTCTTTCTTTCCAAGAATTGTTCCTGTCTACGTAAAGGGACTGTCACCTTCCCAGAGTTACCTGTTAGCTATATGGACTAAGAGAAATGGATTTAACAGGTAAGACTAAAATCCTCAACCTGCCACCTGAAAGACTACTTTTTTCCTAGTGCTAAAATTAGGAATAAGAGGTTGGTAAAACAGGGTAACATGGGGGTGGTATTCCCAAACTGGGGCATTTACTGGGTTTATAACCATATAGAAGCCCTACAGCACCTGTTTAAAGACACTCTGGACACCACACTGGACTGCATTAAGGTACTGTCTCAGGAACAGCTACAGATCTGGGAGGTAGCTCTCCAAAATCACCTAGTCCTGGACTATGTTCTTGCCGCCAAAGAAGGAGTTTGCAGGCTGGTAGGTAAAGAATGCTGCAGTTATATTTTGAGTAACGAGGGTGAAAATAATCAGGATGTAGTCAAACTGACAGCAGTAAAAGACCAACTCCACGAAACATCAGACATTGTACTATTTGGATGGTTGGGAAGCCTAGGAAATACTATTGTACACGGGAAGCTAATTGCAGTACTATTGTGTATTTCTTTGTATGTCTTCCTGCAGTGTACACATTGTATGTTTAATAGTCAGAGAGCTGCCTATCCAGTGGGTGACTTTGGTGTGGTTTATGCCATAGGACAAAGAGGTGGAATGTTGTGAACACAGGTAAAGTCGCAGCAATTTTGCAACAAAACTGTGCCCATTACATGGTGTAACGTTGCAACATTTTTGCGACTACATTTGTGCCTTTTTTATGTTCCTAGGTCATAAACACACACACTTAGGTTTCAGAACCCTTTTAACAAAACCCTTTCCCTGGTTTCTGTTTTGGTGGGAAATGGACAAAGAGAGGACCAGCTCCCTTTGTTTCTTTTGTTGCTAGGGGGAAGGGAGGAGGGGCGGTTCAGGGCAGCAAAGTGGGCTGGTGAGGGGCAGTGCTTGCAACAATAAAGGAGCCTGCCAGGGAGAATTGCGTCAGAACTGTTCCGGAAGCCAGAGCCTGAGAGTTATTTTTTGGACGCCTGACCTCCTCCAGAGGATGCAGCCAAGTGTGTCGTGCAAATGCAACCTGTTCTCCATGCTTGCCTCTTTTTCTGCTGCACCATCCTCGTAAAATTGTCCCAGGATAGCTATAAACTATAGTATAAAACCGTATTGCTTTCTGCTTTGTTTTTATACTATATGTCTAGGAAAAACACCCTAGTAACCAACATATGGGGATTTCTGCCATATTTGTTACATATTGCGTTTATTTGCACTGCAGTAAGTGTCTAGTTAGTATTAGATGTTTAGCTAGAATATATTTGAGAATATACAGGGTATTATTCTTATTATAATATTGTTTGTTATTAAACATTATCGCTTATTTCTAGTACTGGAGTGTTATTGTGTTAATTGTGGTACTGGTCATTAGAACAAACTTCTCTGGGTATACCCAGATGCGTGAGCCACGTGTCATGCAAGCACCGTTTTGGGCTGTGTCCACGTGGACTTGCGCGCATATATTAATCGATTGGCTTATGGGGTATTATGCAGAAGAATTTGTTTCCAATAACTGTGCTAGTGTTTATTAGTGTAAACATAGTGTAAGCTACTCTGCTTGTGCTAGGTCAAAGCCTGTGTCTTGGTTCATAGACTCCATTTTGGATTCAGTACATGTACATTGACTCCATCTTGGAGCAAACACATGGTCTGACTCCATCTTGGAAATCTCAAGCAACATGGTTAAATACTCCATTTTGGAATTAAGCATGGTATATGGGTTTGCATTTCTTTTCACACTTACATTTAGAGATTAACTTTACCACAGCTGTTATCATGAAATCCTCTGCACCAATTAATGCACCCAAAGCCACGAACCACAACAAAGCTGTAAGATTCCAGGACGGTAAAAAAGAAAAAACTCTTCCCACAGTGTACCGGTGTTCTAAAGGACTAAACTTTCATCATTTAAGCTCATGTGTCAATGGACACTTGTCAGTCTTTCCCTTACCTATCCAGCTCACCTGACCATGCTCTTTTCCTATTGGCTACTTCAGCCTTTATTTACCTGGGGCACTGGTCACCTGGTGCTCATTCTTCGTGCTTCCAGAGTTCCTAGAGTATCCTGTGAGTTGTAGTCCTAGTTACTGTCCTGGCTTTTCTATTGGTTATCTCTCTGCCTTTGGATTGCGTACTACTCCTTGGCCGATTGATTCCCAACTAGATTCCAATTTCTGACTCTGGCTTGCTGATTTTGTACCTTCACCTCCTTGGTTTGATTTCCTGGTTCTGACCTCGGCCCAATGATCCTTTACCTTGGTGAAGAACATATGAATCTTCCTGTTCTCGCAGGATGCAATCAAATCCACTGATGGAAGACCTCAGTGGTGGACTCTCTGTTAAACACCTCCCGGTTTAATTCCCAGTTCCCTGGGTATAGATCCTGATGGCTGAGAAAGTCTGAGACCATGTTTTCCTCTCCTAGAATGAGAAACATGAGCTTCTGCCCATTGAAGAAGTTCCTGAACCTCTGCCTAGACTGATTTTTCCAGGTTCCTCCACCAGCGTTGATCCTCCCTCATCCGAGAAGACAGTCATGGAGTGAGACGTGAGTGAGCTGTCAGGACCAGCTTCTGAGGATATCCAGCTGAAGTTCCCTTATATGAAACTTAGCATAAAGAACCTATTCCACATCAGACACCAGGTGTTCCAGGATTCCCATGTAATCCCTTATTGTTGCCTAGGCCAGGACAAAGCTCAGAAACAAATACTGAAACAGTATTTAAATCCCAAGAAATACAGGGTCTGAGAGAGAATCTCAGAGGACTTCTTTAGACTGAGGACCCAACCATGGTCGACAAAAATGTGGCATCCCTCCTGGATGTGGGAAGACAAAATGTCCTCCGAACATGCTGTGATCAGAAGGCCGTACCTATAGGGACTCAGAGAGATTCCTTGTGAATGGACTAGGCAGCCAGAACTGCCATGATCTTCTTGAAGATTCTTGGAGCTGATGCCAGGCCAAAGGGTATTGCAATGAATTGGTAGTGATTGCATACAAAAGGCGTAGAAAAGAAAATGTTGGTGGTCTTGATGAATTGGGACATGCTGGTATGTGTCCTGAAGATCTAAGGAGGCTAGATAGTCTCCTCAACATATCACTAAGATGGCAGGTTGAGACATTTCATGTACAAGATAGGACGGTAGCTGCTGTCCTTTTTGGGAACCACAAAAAGATTGAGTAAAAGCCTGAAAAGCATTCCTGGGCTGGGACCAGGACCTGCTTGTCCAGCAGAGATGAGACAGCGTCTATACAGCTCTTGCTCTGGGTCTCAAGGAACCCTTGACATAAAGAAGCAATGAGGCCTACAGTACTTGAAATCTATGCAGTAACATTCTGAAATGACCTGCAAACTCTCTTGTCCATCACAGAAGATGCCCAGGCATCTGGAATAAGATGGAGGAGACCCTCTACAGGCAGGGATGGACCAGGCCCCCACAAGTCATGTCAGCTTTAGGCTTAGAAGCTGACTTCTTATTTTGCTGGATTTGTTTGGGGTTTGAGGTGGGGTGCGCCTGAAAGGCTTCAGGGAACTGGGCCCTTTGCACCCTGAACTGAAGAAGAGTGCTCTTGCCTCCCATGGCATAACTGATGACCTTGCTCAGGTCAGGCCCAAAGAGATTCTTGCCTACAAAAGGAGGGTAACTAACAATCTCTTGGAAGAAGGTTTGCTGACCAAATCTTGAGCCTCAAGGTATGCTGCGCAGCATATGATAATGCTGAGGCCTTACCAGAAAATCTGATGGTGTTAAAGGCCGCTTCAGAGAGATGTTTTCAATATATTATCAAGCATAACCAATATTTCCTCCTTAGGAACATCAGTACGCATATCTTATAAAAGCTACTGCGCTATTGACCAAGGCAGAAGCAAAAATGGAGAGAAGAGCTGCCCCAGTGGCCGCAAAGTTAGTTTTAACAATGGGTCAAGGCGTTTGTAGTTCTGGTCTTTAAGGCTTGCAGGATCCACCATTGGCAGAGGGGTATCAATCACAGCAGGGAAAGTCCACTGTGCTAGAACCTTGGCAGTTAAGGGGTATAGTTTAGCGATGCACTTGTTGCAAACATCTTGTTATCTGACATTTTCCATTCCTCCAGAAGGAACTGATATAAGGTGCTGTTTGGAGGGGAGTCTTTCTTGCATCTCTGGAAGAAATACAGAGAAGAGGATCCTTCACGAGAGTATCATGGTGCCCTTGCTTTCGCTGGAGACATTGTTATGTCAGGGCTACTTCCTGATTCTCTTTTATTGGCTACTGAGGTTTTACTCTGCCCAGTCCTAGCCCTTATATACTGAGCCCTGTCACTTCAGCGGTGCCCTTTCGTGGTGTTCCAGTTGCCAGTTTTGTCTCTGATATTCGTGTGTATTCTGTGTATGACCCGGACTGCCTGACTACTCTGCCTGATTGTTCCTGCTTTGTGTACCGACTCGGATTGGCTGACGTTCCTGCTCTGTGTACCGACTTGGATTGGCTGACATTCCTGCTCTACGTACCGACTCGGATTGGCTAACATTCCTGCTCTGTGTGCCGACTCGGATTGGCTGACGCTTCTGCTCTGTGTACCGACCCGGCCCGGCCGATGTTCCTGCTCTGTGTACCGACCCGGCCTAGCTGACGTTCCTGCTCTGTGTACCGACCCGGCCCTACATTCTGCTCTGCCTGGGTTCAGGTTGGAGGGCTTCCCTCCGGTGCAGATTACTGTCTCTGACAGCTACTGGTTGCCTCCGGTCTACACTGCTTCTGCAGCACTGTTCCGTGACCCTGCCTCCTCATTGCACTAATATACCTCTACTCTGGTATCAGTTCCGTTGTTTGCACCCGGTACACTTGACCTGTCCACTCGCTATTCCGAGGTTGGGTTCTCTCTGGGCGCCTCTGTCAGTTTCCACTGCTTAGCAGTTCTATCCAGGTCTGAGCGTTCGGTTACCCGCCACAGGTTGGTGCTATAGAGCTTCAGGGTCACAGACGTTCTGGGAATCCTCCCTGAAATAGTGTCTGGCAGTATTGTGTATCCTCACTATTCAGGCAGTCCTGCTTTTGTGGTCTACAGTACCCTACAGCCAGTGGCCTCCGATAAGGCTGATAGGGCATCTGTCCTCTGGTCTCCTCACCTAAGCCTCCATTTGGCTTTGTTGCCTAGTCTCACTCATACTATCCTGTGGGATAGTATTGGCCTCCGTTCTGTCCTTTACCTGTGGCTTATAGCTTGGGCTAACTCCCTGCGTAGGGAGCCTCCGATGTCTATACATTACTAGGGCCTGTAGGCCTCCCATGGCCTAGTAGTACACCTGCTTACTCTTCCAGAATCACACAAACTGTGGCCTGACCTGTGTCAGTATTGCACCTTTGGTGCCTACTGGATCTGAGTGGGTTACTTTATCCTGGTGACCTGACCTATGTCAGTCTCATACATCTGTAACTACTGGACCTGTGTGGGATACTATACGTTATTGTAGCCTGACCTGTGGCAGTTGTGTCATTTATATGTACTGGGCCCATGTGGGTCAAATTATCCTTGCTCTATTAATAAAATTGTGTTTTTACCATAACCTTCCGTGTCTGAGTGTCCTTAAAACTGTAACAGAGAGACCTCAGAGACTACAGGGATCTCCAGCTCTGCTCTGATGATCCTGTCTGCCGAGGGGTAAGGGTCAGCCTCATAGGGATAAGAAGAGTCCATATCTTCTTCCTCAGAATCTATCTCCTCATCAGATGATTCCACAGTTAGTTGAGAGTGTCCCCATGTCCCTTGGGATCAGACATGTCATGAGAAATTAACCTTAAACTATGACAAACTAGTTGAAGGTAATAATAAAGTCAATAAATCAAAGGGAGTCAGCCTCTGCATAGTATAAGCAATGGAGGAGTAAGATGGCTGCCCGGGAACCAGAAGATTCTGGGTAATTCAGCCACAAACTGCAACAAAATACATAGAACAGGACATGAGACATGCTGACCATGCGATACCAGCACAGTCAGAGGTGAAGAAAGTCCACACTCAGCCCTTTTTTGCTGATGCAGATATGTCCCACACAACCTTCCCCGTTGATGTCTGAGCCAAAGATAGCCACTGTGTGTGCTCCCATTCTTAAAGGGTACTAATTCATAGTAGCATGAAACAAAATTAAAAAAAAAAATGCAAAACACAGAAAATTAATGTCAGAGAATAGGGGGACATATAAAAGTAGGACCTAGGCACTCAAAGGGTTAATTTACCATTTTTTTTGGTTTCCAGGCTCCCATTTTAAAGTTCAAAGATGTTCAGCAGTGGAGAAGAATTGTCATAGAGTCAGCCTACATAGGTAACTGGTCCAGAAATACACCTTTGAAACTGGGAAATCCAACTCCTGGGAAGCCAGTAATGGGTGCCCGCCTAATGGGTGATTATACAGTCCCATACCCAAGATAAAAAAAATAAATAAAAAAGCAAGGCTGGCGTGCTCCTCTGTGCTTGCGAAGCCACTTAAAATCAGGATAGGCGGTGGGGGGGGGGTTCAGTTGGAGGAAGAGGAGGGAGTCTCTGCCTCAAAGACCCTGTCCTTTTTTAAGTGCCCTACCCTCTGAAGTTGGGAAGCTCATCCCCGTGGCTTCTGTGTTCCATATTGGATATAAGAAAAAACATTTGAGTACCACTTTACATGCATTACAACAAACTTCATACTAGTAAGTGGTTTGCATAAGGAGGATTTGATGAACATTGCTGCAAATAATGATTCTGTGAGTATATAAAGACATCAGGGTGAGTGTCTCCACAGGAGAGATCACTGACCACACTATGGATCAGAATTCACTATTGTTCATCTTGTGCTCATCCATAGATGCCCAGTTTTGGTCTCACCAAATGCCCACTAGCCCACCACTCCTGATCTCATGTGTGGAGCTATCACCTATGCAATCTGATAACTCTGTCCAGCAAGTTCTTGGCAGTACATGACATATGTCATATTATATTATACTATTATATTTTTTAGATATTTTTTTTCACATTGTTTCTGTTTATTTATTTATTTATTATTTATTTATTCTATAATGTAGCAATAAAGCAATTCTAATACACTTAGGTCTCTGGTTGTGCTGTTCTTTGCTTTTGCCCACATCTTTTTTTGTAGTAAAATCCCTCATTTGGAATATAGTCCCCTTTGTGGGGTGTGCTTTTTCCCTGCCTTTGATTATCCAGTGAAGTTACCTTAATTATATTTACTTCTATTTTTTGCTCAAAAAGCAAATAGTGCCGAAACGCACTGAAGCAGCCTGACTTCCGGCATACGGAATGCCGAACGTGGAAAGGAAGGTGGAGGGAGTAGAAGGATTGGTATTGAATCACGGAGAGGAGTAGCGGTACAGGATCTTGCAACAGTGGGGATACAGTCTTAAGAGCAAGACTACGCTTGTACTTGAAGGGTTAAGTCACATCAGGAGATTGAAGTAAGCGGCCACTCACACCGGGAAGCCAGGATTCCTATAACAATTGTACTGACTCAGATTGCCGTATTGACTGCTTACACTTCTTCCTGATTATATTTGAACCATTGCAGTTATCCCGAAGCAAACCTATAAGATGCCGTTACCCCAATAGTCTCCACTTACGATACCTGCATCTATGTTATCAAAACACATACTGCTCCGTATCCACTCCATACATGCTTATGACATTTGGATTCATTTTCTTTAACCAAGCATGAACACATTGATATATTATCACTTTATGTGAATTTATTTATCTTTTATACCTCTTTCCTTTTATATTCATTCAACATTTAACATATTTTTTCTCCATTCGAGATTTTTTAGCGAAATACTGCCTACATTCTTTATGTCATTTTTTTTTTTATTATTTGTCTTTTATGCATATAAGTTGTGTTTTTATTCAATTTTACCTATATGCTCTTTTTATTAATAAAATACTACACTTAGATCTATTTTTGTGCTCTGTCCTACCCCATCCCTCATTTGATACTGATCCACACAAAAGGTTACTGTACAAATTGAATGAAATAGGCTTAGGGGCAAACGTCTGTGCGTGGATTGGAAGTTGGCTGAAAGATAAAATGCAAAGAGTAGTGGTAAATGGGAAGTTCTCCAACTGGACAAACGTGATAAGTGGAGTACCTCAGCGATCTGTCCTGGGACCTCTTTTTTTAATTTACTTATTAATGATCTTCCAGTGGGCATAGGGAGCCTTGTATCAGTGTTTGCCGAAGACACAAAATTAAGTAGGATAATAAAGTCTGAACTGGATGTGTCTTCATTACAAGAGGATTTGGACAAAGTGGGTAACTGGGCATGCAAATGGCAAATGAGATTCCATATAGACAAGTGTAAAGTTACGCATTTTGGGTATAATAATAAAAATGCAACATATAGTTTAAATTGTGTTTCTTTGAGGAAATCTACTAAAGAAAAGGATTTGGGCGTAATGGTAGACTTAGCAGGAGCATGCAGTACCAGCTGGCGGCTTCAAAGGCGATTATGATATTGGCATGTATTTATAAGGGGTATTGACTCATGGGAGGAAGAGGTTATTCTTTCTCTTTACAGGTCCGTTGTAAGACCCCACCTTGAACATGTTATTCAATTCTGGGTGCCTTTTCAGAAAAAGGACATTATGGAACTAGAAAAAGTGCAGAGGAGGGCTACAATTGTAATAAGGAGAATGGAAAGTTTTAGTTATGAAGAGAAGCTAGAAAAGTTAAACTTGTACACACTAGAGAAACAACATCTCAGAGGGGATTTGGTAACATTATATAAATATGTTCAGCGACCATACAAAGAGCTTTCCAGAGACCTATTCATTAACAGAACAGTACAAAGCACAAGCGGACACACGCTTAGACTTGAGGAAAGGAGATTTAGTCTACAAGAGCAGAAGGTATTCTTTACGGTAAGGACAATAAAAGTTATGGAATTCACTGCCTGAGGAGGTGGTGCTATTGAATACATTAGATGCCTTTAAAAAGGGCCTGGATACTTTTTTAAAAGAGAAGAACAGATAGCTATATATATTAGTATTGGGATTAATATTTATTTAGTCATTGTTCATCCAAGGAGAAATCTAATTGCCATTTAGAATCAAGAATGTATTTTCCCCCATTCAAAGCAGAATTTGAAATTGCTGTATCAAGTGTTTTTTTTTTGCCTTCTTTTGGATCAATGATGGTAAACAGGAAATAGGAAAAGGGTTGAACTTGATGGACGCAAGTCTTTTTTCAACCTAAGGGTCAAAGGCTTGCTCCTTTGCAAATACTGGCCTTGATTCAAGAAGCCACAGTTTTTTCAGTTGTAGGTCACATGATCAGAAAGCCATAAATGTGAGGGCCGCATTATATTTTTTATTGGTGATGATGCTGAATTATAGCCTGTCAATTATTCAAAAATATTTATTTAATTATTGTTCATCAGTGACCATACTGATATCTAACCCCTTACTGACACGACATTCCACGACTGCTTCACGCCGGTTCTGGACGGTAAGGACCAGTAACAGTTCTGGCACATCATGGTATTCTTGAATGGCAACATGGCTGCGCGCAGCTCTGCCATCCCAGAATTAATTGCTCCAAACAACAGAGCCCTTAACGGCCGGCCACCTATGCTCCAGATTAAGGGCTAACATATCTATTCTTGAACTATATGGTACTGGTAAGCACATGTTTAGGTCTTACTGGCCTACTACTTCATGTGCGCTAGTTAATTAGGTATAAAAATAATTTATTAAATCTCAGACGGGCTGCACCCTGGAGTCAGGAGGGCCTCATTTGGTCCACTGGCCATATGTTGGACACCCCTGCCTTAGAGGCAGCTTGGCCCACACTAGGGCACTAAGGAATGACAAAATAGTGAGTCAGATTTTTGAATGGTTTGTGTGGTGAAAGTATTATCTGCTAGATGGAGCTGGACAAAGAGAAGGAGGAACAATTTTCTGGTTAATGTGAAATTCACAGACAACCTTAGAGAGTTTAGGATGTGGGTTTGCAGGACTCACATATACAAGTCTGGGATACTGAAGGACTGGGTAGCCATAAGCAACCCCTTCTGTAAATGTTTGCACATCTGACAGTAAGGCACAGGCAGAGCTGAAACCCTGATCTTGACAGAACTTAGACTAAGACCTTTCTGAAATCTATCCAGAAGAAAATCCAAACCAGATGGAAGACTGAAGGGACATAGTAACATAGTAAATTAGGATGAATAAAGACACAAGTTCATCAAGTTCAACCTTCTCCTCATACCCCAGTAACTGATAATTTTATAGCTTTCCTGTTACAAATTAAGTTAGTCTTTATCTGCCTACTGATAAACAGTATAACTCTGTATGTTCCCCTTTTGAAAGAAA
Source organism: Rhinophrynus dorsalis (assembly GCA_037306005.1). Taxonomy (NCBI): domain Eukaryota; kingdom Metazoa; phylum Chordata; class Amphibia; order Anura; family Rhinophrynidae; genus Rhinophrynus; species Rhinophrynus dorsalis. Next base: position 193,748,139 of record CM074724.1, read on the forward strand.
TGTATCTAATCTTCTCTTAAATGTATCCATTGTATCTGCCATAACCACTTCCTTGGGCAAGGAATTCCACAATTTAACAGACCTTACCGTAAAAAAAAAACCCTTCCTCTGCTGAAGTTTAAACCTCCTTTCCTCTAATCTCAAGGGGTGTCCCCTGCTCACCTGATCAGGCCTTAGAATAAATAGCTCACCACAGAGATCCTTGTATTGACCTCTCATATACTTGTACAATGTGATAAGGTCTCCTCTTAGTCGTCTTCTCTCTAGAGTAAGTAAACCAAGTTTGTCTACTCGTTCCTCATATGTCTAGTCCTCCATTACCTTAATTAATTTTGTTGCTCTTCGCTGTACCCTCTCTAGTCCTAGTATATCCTTTTTCAGAACCGGTGCCCAAAATTGCACTGTATACTCAAGGTGAGGTCTTACCAATGAAGCCATTGCAACCCCCTGGTCTTCACACCACTTGTAAAACAAGACCAGACCCTGTGATATGCTTTGGATGAAACTGGCTTATGAGCCTCCTGGTAAGGCCAAGTAAGGAGTAATCAGGATTTCATGCACCCATTCCAGCCTAACCTTCATTACCACTCTGGGAATCAGAGGAAAAGAAGGAAGTATACATTGTCAGGGTAAAGTGCCACTGAATTGCCCATTGTGTCCACTGAAACACAGGGTCCTGCAACAAAACAGGGGAACCTTGTAATTCAACCAAGATGCCACCAGATCCACAAACCCACAGTCAAATTATGGAGTTGAACACCATCTGACTGAGTTCCCAATCCATGGGATCCAGATATTTAACGGCTGAGAAAATCCAACACGATCTACCCTGTATTGTGAACACCCAAGTGAGAATTAGATGAATATGACCACACATCTGCATTCTTGGTCCCCCTTGCCAGCTGACATAAGCCACCACCATAGCACTGCCACACCAGCAGACCCCAGAGAATCATCTGCAGCTCCAGCTCACTGATGGACAGACGACTTTCTCTCTTGTATCAAAGGCCCTAAGCCATTTGAGAGCTTAAGAAGGCTCTTTAACCAGTTGGGCTTGCACCTGTCCTGACTACAGCCCAATTCAGGATAACTAATGGTCAATCCAGAGTCAGATGTGACAACTGAAGCCAGAAACAAAGATATGACTTTGTCCTACTGGAAAGGGACATGACACATTAGAGATTACACTGTTGTCCAGGTCAATTCCTGAGACTCTCCAGCTGCAGTTGCTTTGCATAGAACTAAGCAAATGGAACCGTCTCCAAGGCAGAAACCAGATTCCCCAAAATCTTAATGTATTTCTGCACCATTGCTGCTACAGTATAGATGCACATGACTAAAGCTAAATGCTGAGCCTCCCCTGAATGAGGCCATCCAGCCTGGCTTAAGAGATATCCCCAGAGAATGAATATGAGCAGCCAAGGCTGCCATGACCTTTGTTAAAACCCGAAGAGAGGACACCAGTCCATAAAGGAGAGCAATGAACTGAAAAAGTTGGTCTTGGAAGGCAAAACTAAGGAAGCATTGATGATCTGCACAAATAGAAATATGCAAATAAACTTAATTTATGTTGAAGGAAGCACAGTTTTGCCACTGTACACATTGTTAGTAAGACATTATCTTGAATAAGATTTTGGGCACTAGTTCTGAAAAAGGATAATATAGAACTGGAGAAAGTACAGAGATTAGCAAAATTAAGGGAATGTAGAATTTGAAGTGTGAAGAACATTTAACTAAGCTTGGTTTATTTACTCTACAAAATATATTAGTATATACAAGATCCTCATACTGACCTTGTATAAGTGTATACAAGGTCAATACAAGGATCTCTCTAATGAGCTTTTCATTCCAAGGCTAGATCAAATAATTTACAATTACAGAAAATTTGGTTTCAACTTCAGCAGAGGAAGGGTTTTTTTTTACAGTAAACTATAGAATTCTTTGCCCAAGGATATGGTAATGGCAGATAAATATATCCATTGTAAGAGAAGATTAGATACCTTTCTTTAAGAGGGAACATTCAGGGTTATACTGTAGGTAAAACAGGAAGTTCTGGAAATTAATAATGCTACACTGTTTCAATCATGATGTAAGCGAATAAAAGTTGCATATTCTGGAACCAGACTCACCCCTTTCAAAGTGGTTTGGCAAGTCCAGAGCAGCCCCTGTCGATCACAGCTCGATTTCAGCATACAAGAAGACACAGGAAGGGAGCGATGCACGGACTTGCCGAAGTTCACAGACCAATCAGGAAACTTCCACTCATATTAAAAGATCCGCTTTCTTTATAACCATATTAAAAGCATCATATTTAGCAGCAAAGATACGAGTGTCCAAGACTATCAGTGATAGTAATCCACCTCACACATTTCATGAGTCAACACCCACTCACGTGGGTGTTGACTCACGAAACGCGCAAGGCAGATTGCTTTAAATCCAGGACAAGGAGACAGCCACTGCCCTTTTTTGGAACTATAACATGGTTGGAATAGAATCATATACATCATTTCTGAGGAGGAACAGGTACCAGGACCTGCATTCCACCAGGGAAGAAGCCATGTTTAAGAATAAATGGCCCAGATCGCTTGGGACTCTGGTGAGAAAGAAACAACGAGGAGGAAGAGATTGGAGATCTATCTAATAACCTTCAAAGATTACCTGTAAAATTCACCACAGAGGAACTCCACGTATTGTGGAAGAGAAGCAGGTGACCACCAATTACATTAAGTGGACCTGACTCCTACAAGTCATGCAGAGGAACTTGTCAGCTGGTGGCTTTTGGGTAGGCTTTTTGCCTGCCCAGGACTGTTTGGATTTCAGGAATGGAGACACACGTTTTGCTAAAGGAGTAAATGCCCTGGGCTCAAACCCATAATGGGGGGTAAGTGAAACTCTTGGGGGTAACCTGAGGCAGCAGAACAATCTTGCCCCCATTGACATGGGTAATAACATTCTCCTATTGTAGGCCATACATCCATTTGCCAACAAATACAAGGGAGACTAAAAACCTCTTGTAGGACTGGTCTACCGACCAAATTTTTAGCCAAAGGGTAAACAGAGCAGCAATAGAGAACACTAAAGAGCTTGGTAGACTCAAACGAGGCCTCATTAAGGTATACATTGGCCTCAAGGATCTTAGAAACAGCAAGAGCATCATCATTTAGGTATGTCCATATGGATTGAAACCTAACAGTTGTGTACACCAAACAGCCAAGGACCTTAACTGCCCAAGCAGTAGCAAGGGACGGTCATAAGGCAGTTCCAGGGACTGTGAAATTCACCTTAAGCAGGGATTGTAGGCAGTTAACTACGTGGTTCTTAAGTGCTGTTTCTGCTTCTGAAGGAGGAAATGCTGTCTGCTTAGAAAGATGAGAAATAGGACAGTCAACTGCTGGGTGGGGAAGCCCATGGTTGTACTGCAGTAGACAAGGGATATAAGAGAGAAAATCACCTGGACGAAAAAAACAGTTTCTTACTAGGCAATTCCATTCCTTTAGAATCATCTGGTCCAAGGAATGATGGGGACATCAAAGGCCACAGTAACCTAAAGAGTATCCAACACTGGCCCAATAAGACCTCAACAGGTGACTCCACAAATGATTCTCCAGCAGTAAATAAGAAATCAAAATCATCCTTAAATTAGAAGAATCCCTTCTCCCCCTCTATAAAATGGCTGAAACATCTCATGGGTGGAATGGGGTGATTCTGGTTCCAGGTCTCAAGAGCCCCCTTAATAGAAATAAGGGCTTTAACCCATGCAGGCTCCTGTTCTGTAAAAGAAGGGCCTGAAAATTAATGTGTATGGGTCACAGAACACAAGGGTCATAATGTACCAGTAAAATACCTCAGCATATGATATTTAATGTAGATATATGTAAGGTTATGCATTTAGGTTGTAGAAACAAACATGCTACATATACAGTAAATGGGAAACTACTTTTGGAATATTCATTAGAGAAGGATTTAGAAGTACTGATAGATGAAAAACTTCACAGCAGTGTTTAGAGTCAATCAGATGCTGCAAGAGCAAATAGGCTACTCTCCTCCATAAAAAGCCATACAGAAGCATGGGATGCAAATATAATTCTACCTCTATATAAATGCTTGTTCAGGCCTCATCTAGAATATTGGTAGCAGTTCTTAAAAAATACATCACTGAACTAGAAAAAGTGATGTGCAACAAAAATGAAAAAGGGATTGGAGTGTCTGAGTTATAAAGAGAGACTAGCCAAACTGGGTTTGTTTACATTAGATAAGTGGTGTCTAAGGTGTGATATGATTACCATTTACAAATATATTCAAGGTCAATACAAAGAACTCTCCAAAAAAATTATTTACTCAAAGAGTTGAGCTAAGAACAAGAGGTCATCCATTATGACTAACAAAAGGCATAGATTTCTTACAGTAAGGGCGGTAAACTTATAAAATTCTTTACCTCAGGATTTTGTGCTTGCAGATTCTGTAACTGCTTTCAAAAAAGTAATTGATACCTATCTAGCACAGAACAGTACTGAGAATAATGACAGTTTGCTTCAAAGCAGATAGGATGCTATTTGGAGTCAGAAAGGAATTTTTTTACACACTTGGGGCATAATAGAAACGGCTTCAATGGGGATTTGTTTTTTGCCTTCCTCTGGATCAACAGGGGTGATTTTGCATGGGCTGGACTTGATGGACACATGTCTTTTTTCAGCCTCATCAACTATGTTACTATGTTATAAGACCTGACATGAAGAGATAGGGTAAGTGTGAGGATCCACCAAAAGCTTTGGTGGTCTTAAACTTGAAAGAATACAGGACATAAGATAAATGGAAAATACTTATCTTACTGAAAAGGGTTGTTACATACAGGTTGCCAAGAGGGATAGTTAGCCCTCAGAACAGAGAGCTGAAAAGCAGGAGCAGCGTGGGTTATCCATTGCAGTGAAAAGAAAACAGAGGCATAGCACCTCCCCCTCCTCTTCTCTGAAGCCCGGAGAATAAACTGGCTTGTTGGGATCCCTGTCCACACACCAAGACTGAAAAATAGACCAAACCCTGTGGTAAGCCTTGGAAGAGACCGGTTTCCTAGCCTGGATCATAGTGGATATTACTTCAGGAGAAAATGTTTTCCTCCTTAGGATGGAGGTGTAACGGAAGCTGAGAAGGGACCGCGTCACCTTCCGCCGTCGTTCCTGGGTCTCTCCTTCTCGACGCAGATAAGCGCCGTCGGATGCACCAGTTGAAGTATGAGCAGTCACTGGAAACAGCCGCAGGATCGCTGGAAGCAGGGAAGAGTCCACGTCGCCGCCTGACAGTCCACGAAGTTAGGACGCAGGAAACTGGCAGCAGGCGGTCAGCGATTCAGGATACTTGGCGCAGATGGGTATCAGAGTGGATACTTTAAACCATAAGCAATACAAGACTCCAGGACTCCTTGTTCACTCCAAAACAGAACTCATTTTATTGTCACAAACCACAGATATTTATATACAGTACAGTACATTGGATCACATGGGGAAACCTGGTACAATAGGGAACATGATTAAATCAAACACATCAGACAAAAGGCAAGGGCTGACACCATGAGAGCATTCACAGAGGTAATCAACTCACAACATAATACAAAGGGCTGGCAACACAGTTTCAGGCTATACAATAGGTGACTCACAGACTGAGGGGTGTGAATGGATTAACACACACAGCAGGGGGGTCTCAGGACAGTTCTCACTCCAAGGACTTGAGTGGCCAGAATATTCATTTCCTTAACAATGGCCAGGGGTTAAATAATTAAGCAAAAGGCTTGGGAGTCTGCAATACATAATGAAATAATTAACCCCTCACTGCCTATTCCCTTGGAGTAAACCCTCAACATACTATATACAATAACTAAAACGTTCGCCATACATTAAACATACTATGTGATCCAAAGTCTATGAATTTAAGTCTTTCTCTTAGGGAATAGCTGGCCAGTTTGTACGCCAAGGCACAGCACAGAGTCCAAACAGTAATAAATGTCCATAGTCTTTGAATAAATAGTTTGAGGTCCAGACAAGGGCTCAGTAACGGGTAGGATCCGTTACATTTCTCCCCCTTTTGGTTCCAAGCCAGCGGGTGCGGTAGTAAACGCTGGCTTGGAGCTGTAGGAGGGCATGGAGGTGGTGAGGCACTTGTCTGGACAGTGCACTAGTCCGAAGGCCTTGGTCCTAGGCCAGTTTCTACTGAGGGGCCCCTTGTCCTGGGCCAGTGGTTAAAGTAGTCTTTCTGTTCTGGGCCAGGGGAAAACATGAGCCCTTTGTCTGGGCCAGGTAGGGGGAAACAAGGCCCTGGTCCTGGGCCAGGGAAACAATTGCAAGTCCCTTTGTCCTTAATCCTGGGCCAGAGGGTGAAGCAGTCTTTTTGTCCTGGGCCAGGGGAAAACATGAGCCCTTTGTCTGGGCCCGGTAGCGGTGTACAGGGCCCTTGTCCTGGGCCAGTGAAGAAAATGCCAGTTCCTGTGTCCTTAAACCTGGGCCAGGGGAACTGATGCCTGTTTGTCCTGACAAACATCAAAACAGGTGGCCTCTCCTGGGCCCTTCTCCAGGCAGTGCTGAAGTCAAATCCTTCTGGGTCTGGGGCCAGTGGCTCAGGGTCAAGAGCCAGTCTATAAGGGGGATCTCCCTGGGGCAATTGTGCCTCTGGCTTCTGGGCACCAGAGTTTGGGGATAGAGACCCATCTCCCCCTTTTAGTTGGGCCAGGGCCCCAGAGGGACAGGAGCGGATGCAGCTCCCACGCTCCTGGGTCAAATCAGGTATGGGCCTGATGGGGAATACATTCCCACCCACCAAGCTGGGGTCAACAGGGGACAGGGCAACACAAATGTCCTTGGTGAGGATCCTGGTCCCACTCACCAAGGTGGGAATCTCCAGTGCAGGGAGAATAGCAGGCTCTTTAATGATGACCGTGGCCCCACGCACTAGGCCAGGGGTCTCAGGGGAAGGCAGAACAGATGCTGGGCTGGGGATGAGGACGGCTGTCCCACTCATCCCAGCCAGGTCTTCACATGACCTGGTGCTCTTGCTCTCCCGCACCAAGTCAGGGGTTACAGGGGGACTGATGGGGCACTCTTCCCCACCCATCAGGTCAAACAATATATCCAGGGGAGTTCCAGCAGCCCTACTTTCTCCCAGTCCGCTGGTGTCCTCCTCTGGTAGGCCATCACGCACAGGCCTTTCTTTTGCCTTGAGGGAGACCGCAGTCCCATCCCTCAAGGCGGCATTACTTGTACTCCTGGGGAGCACGCACGGCTCCGCTCCCAGGCCATCTTCCACCCCCACCAGGGTCAACATTTTGTGGCTGCTGCTGGGTTCTCTCCCACCCAGTACAGCAGGGGTCTCAGGGGGACTGATGGGCTTGCTCCCACCCAGCAGTTTACAGTCCATGTCTTTAGGAGGGCCAGCGGCACTGTTTTCTCCCAGCCCACTGGGGTCCTCCCCTTGCAGGCCATCACACACCGGCCTTTCTTCTCCCTGGAGGGAGACCGCAGTCCCATCCCTCCAGGCGGCATCACTCATAATCCTGGGGAGCACGCACGGCTCCGCTCCCAGGGCATCTTCCACCCCCACCAGGGGCAACATCTTGCGGCTGCTGCTGGGCTCTCTCACACCCACTACAGCAGGGGGCTCAAGGGGACTGATGGGCTCGCTCCCACCCATCAGTTGGGGCACACAATTGCTGCTGGTGGGGACCTGCGTCTCGTCCACCGCAGCTGGGAAAACAGGGAAAGGGGCAACTGGCCTCTCAGGGGAGACGTCCGTCCCATCCCCTGATGCCGAGGCATCTTCTGCACTGAGGGGGAACGAATTCCCACCCCTCAGCTCAGGCAACAGACAGTCTAGGGAAATAGGGGTATCAGGCAGGGCAACAGGGGCACTGGTGAGGAACGTATTCCCACTCACCAGTGTGGAGTGAACAGGGGCAGCTCCATCTAAGTCCTCAGCTCCACTGAAGTCCTCCTCAGATGAGTAACCCCCCCAGTCTTTTTCCTCTCTTTGTATCTCCTGGGCTTCCTCTATCCAGCCCATGTACATTAGCTCCAAGTTCCATTCCTGCTTGACTAAACGGTCTAGGTTCCCCTCCTGGTCTGGAGGAAAGTAACTTCCAAACATGGCCTTTCTTTTCTCCCAAATCTCCCAGTAGCGGCTGTAATTCCTCTGTCCGAAAGTAGCATCCTCCTGAAAGGCCATCCATACCAGTTGTTGGAGTTTCAGGCGCAAGTTGAACGGGAAAAAGTTGACCATAACTCCTGTATACTCCTTGTGAAGGCACTTGATCATTTCCCAGTATCCGTCCTGGACTTGGAGCTCCTCTGTGATGCAGGTGGTGACCTCCCGGTAAAACTCCTCGGCTAAATCACCTAGGAAGGTCTCCCATTGACATCCTATGTAGTGGTACCGCATGTCATACACTCCTATGGCCTCCGGCAGCCGTGCTTTCGCCGCCATCTCTTAGCTGGTACACCCGATAAAAGAAGGAGAAATCCCACCGCTATGCCACCAATGTAACGGATGCTGAGAAGGGACCGCGTCACCTTCCGCCGTCGTTCCTGGGTCTCTCCTTCTCGACGCAGATAAGCGCCGTCGGATGCACCAGTTGAAGTATGAGCAGTCACTGGAAACAGCCGCAGGATCGCTGGAAGCAGGGAAGAGTCCACGTCGCCGCCTGACAGTCCACGAAGTTAGGACGCAGGAAACTGGCAGCAGGCGGTCAGCGATTCAGGATACTTGGCGCAGATGGGTATCAGAGTGGATACTTTAAACCATAAGCAATACAAGACTCCAGGACTCCTTGTTCACTCCAAAACAGAACTCATTTTATTGTCACAAACCACAGATATTTATATACAGTACAGTACATTGGATCACATGGGGAAACCTGGTACAATAGGGAACATGATTAAATCAAACACATCAGACAAAAGGCAAGGGCTGACACCATGAGAGCATTCACAGAGGTAATCAACTCACAACATAATACAAAGGGCTGGCAACACAGTTTCAGGCTATACAATAGGTGACTCACAGACTGAGGGGTGTGAATGGATTAACACACACAGCAGGGGGGTCTCAGGACAGTTCTCACTCCAAGGACTTGAGTGGCCAGAATATTCATTTCCTTAACAATGGCCAGGGGTTAAATAATTAAGCAAAAGGCTTGGGAGTCTGCAATACATAATGAAATAATTAACCCCTCACTGCCTATTCCCTTGGAGTAAACCCTCAACATACTATATACAATAACTAAAACGTTCGCCATACATTAAACATACTATGTGATCCAAAGTCTATGAATTTAAGTCTTTCTCTTAGGGAATAGCTGGCCAGTTTGTACGCCAAGGCACAGCACAGAGTCCAAACAGTAATAAATGTCCATAGTCTTTGAATAAATAGTTTGAGGTCCAGACAAGGGCTCAGTAACGGGTAGGATCCGTTACAGGAGGCTTCAACAGCCATGCCGTCAAAACCATGCGCTCCACGTCCTCCTTCCATAGTTGGAGATCCGTTCTGATTGGCTGCAGAAATGGATCCTAAATGGAGAGGGAACCAAAGCCTCCTGGTCCAGTAAGGGGCAATCATGATGACCGCTGGATCATCCATCCAAATCTTCCTCAGCACCCTGGGGATGAGAGGGTTGGAGGGAAAGGGTAAGCCAGATGAAAGCGCCATGGAATTGCCAGAGCATCCACAGCAAAGGCCAGAGGATCCCTCCATCAGGAACAAAACTGCCGTAACTTCCTGTTGTCCCTGGTGGCCATCACATCTATCTTAAGGAAGACCTCACCGCAGCATCAACAGGTCAAAATCGCCTGGGTGGAGCTCCCACTCTCCTGGGTCCCCCTGACGGCGGATGAGAAAGTCTGCCAGGATGTTGTCTACCCCTGGAATATGCACTGCGGAAATGGCCGGAACAAGATCTTCTGCCCAGGTCAAAATAAACTTGACCACTGACCAAGCGGGAATGCTTCTTGTGCCTACTTGCTTGTTGATGTATGTTACAGCTGTGGCATTGTCTGACTGAACGTGGACTTGACATCACCTCCACTGACAGGACTAGTATGCTAGAGCATGCCAAAAGACCAGAGTTCCAGAACATTGGACTGTAGGGACTCTGCCGCAGTCCATCTTCCCTGAATCCCCAGGTGACACAGGATGGCCCCCCCTCCCCACTGAAAGGTTGTCTCAAAGATCTAGTCCTGGATTACAAGTGGTTTCTCCTTCTCCAGGTTGGACCTGTCCAGCCACCAGAGCAGGTCCTACCTGACCTAAGGAGGGAGAGATACTTTGAGATCCAAGTGGTCTGGATTCCCATACCAAAGACAGATAGTGAATCTCTGGAGCTCCCTGGTGTGTGCCATGTAGTACAGAACCGCCTCCTCAGTGGACACCATATGATCTGTAAGGGTCATGAATTTTTGGACGGGCGCTGAGGGCCACTCCAGAGCTTGGGATACCAGATGCATGGTTTGCAGTCTTCTGTCATGAAAAACCTTCCCTTAACAGTATCAAACCTGAGCCCAAGGAAGACCAGGACCTGAGATGGGACTGGAGCAGACGTCTCCATGTTTAGAATTCACCCAAGGTGGAGGAGAATCTGAGCACAGTTCTGGACACTCTGGTCCAGGAGTTCCCTGGCTGGAGCCTTCAGCAGAAGGTCATCCATCTAAGAAGTTACCGGAATCCCCCAGGTGTGCAGGAAGGGAATCAATGCTCCGAAGACCCTGGCAAACACCCGAGGAGTGGAGTTAACCCCAAATGGCAGAAAAGTGAACTGGAAGTGCCCCAATTCGTCAGGCTAAATGGAGGTACTTCTGACTGTCCAGATGAATCAGGACATGCAAGTAAGCATCCTGCAGTTCCAGAGAGGCCAATAATTCTCTTGGACACATAGCTGAGATGAGTACAAAGACTCCATCTTGAAGCATGCAGTCTCCACAAAAGAACTGAGATCCTTGAGGTCTAAGATAGGATGACTGCCACCGTTCCACTTGGCTACCACGAACAGGTTTGAATAGAAACCAGAACCTCTCTCTTGAGGAGGAACTGGAATCAGGACTCCCTTGTCCAAGAGAGCCTGAACCGCCTTGGGGAAAAGAAGCAGCTTTTCTAGGCCCAGAGGAGCTCTGTATTGGAAGAATCTGTAGAGAGGAAGGGATCTGAAGGGAATATTGTACCCTTCTGAAACCACCTGCAAAACCCACTGGTCCGCAACGGACGCTGCCCAGGAGTTTGAAAAATGGAGCAGGCGCCCACCCACAGACAGCTACAGACCAGGATTCTGCGAGTCATGCGGAAAAAGACTTGCCAGGCTTCGGCTTGGTGGTGGCGTGCCTTCAGAGCCACTGCTGTCTGGGCTTGGTGGTTGGGCGCAGGGTGCCAGTTTGAGACACGCTCAGATTCGGCCTTTTCCCCTTGCTTTGGTGGGTATAAAAAATATGCTGTTTCCTCTCCATGGTATGGCGTTTGGAAACCTGAGGCAACAAAGTGCTCTTGCCACCAGTGGCCTCACTGACAATCTGTTTCAGTTTAGGCCCAAAGAGATATTTTCCCTGAAAGGGAAGAGAAATCAGTGACTTCTTGCAAGAGAGGTCCGCAGACCAAATCTTGAGCCACAGTGTTTGTATAGCAGAAACAGAGAAGGCAGAAGCCTTAGTTGCAAGTGTGACAGCATCGAAAAGAGCGCCAGTGACATATGCCAGAGCAGCAAACATGTTGACCAAGAGGGCTAAAAGGTCCTCCTTAGGGGTGCCATTTCTGACAGCCTCAATAAGTTGTTCACCCCAGATGGTAATAGCTCTAGTGACCCAAACAGAAGCCAAGGTAGGCCACAGAGCAGCCCCGATGGCAGCAAAGTTAGACTTCAGGATATCTTCCAGCTTCCTGTCAGTCAAATATTTGAGCACCGTAGACTTAGAAAGTCTAGAAATAGGGGGTTCAACTTGAGGAGGAGAAGACCACTGAGCCAAAGCTGCCTCAGAAAAGACATACAGCTTGAAGGATCTCTTAGAAAGAGACAGGCACATGTAAGGCTTCTTACACTCATCCTCGAGAGTGGGATTGGGTGGAAACATAGTGCAGAACTTCTTCCGCCTCTGAAAGACATCAGAATAAGACTGGCTCTCATCAGGGGTAGTAGTGACCTGCAATGTCTTTAAAACCACCTTAATGAGACCCTCAGCAGAGGGCATGGGGTCAGCCTCAAAGGGGTCACCAAAAGCATAAAAAGGATCCCCTTCCTCACACTTCCCTTCCTCCGTATCTCCCTCAAAAGAATCCTCCTCAGAGGTTTCTGACAGGTCAGGAATTCCAGGGGCCAGGAACCTGAAAGCAGTGTGTGTGTGGGGGGGTTTCCAAGAATGGAGAACCCCCTGGAGGGAAAGAGAAAAATGTGCCATAGAGGACTTTAAGTCCTTACCCCGGTGTGGTTCTTGTTCAAGGCTGGAGGGCCCAAGTGGTTTAGTAGGGGCCACAGAACATGAGGGGCATAAATGCATGAAGAGCAGTAAGAAAGGGAGGTCAGAGACGCCCCTGAGTCCTTTGCCTTAGGTCTAGCCCCCGACATACTAACGGGAGAAGTGTCTAAACAGTATAAGAAAGACAAATACTGTAACCCAGATTAAAATATCATCTCAGAAAGTCCAAGAAAGTACTTATCTGGCAGGCAGATGTTTAACCTGAGAAGGAGAGCAAGGAGAGACAAGCCTCTGCATAGGATACTCCAGGAAAGAGAGAAAATGGTATCTGTAAAACCATCAGCCATTCAGAAGAAAGACAGTGAAACAGGCATTCTGGAAGTTGTAGTTTTCTCACTTTGATATTACATAGCAACAGCTGAATTTGCCCTTGCCCCAGGGGCCCCAATACACTGGGGATGTAAACTGGATCATAGGGCAAGAGGAGACAAGATGAATGAGCCCTCTATCAACTCTGTATGTCAAACGGTTGCAGAGATATGTCCCAAGCAGTTTGTCCCAAAAAAGTCAATGGAAAAAGTGCCGCAGTGTGGTAAGCATGCCTTAAAGGGGTGGAACTCAAAAATCACAATTATACCAAGTAAATAAATTTACCCAAATAACCAAAGGAACATGTAGGGATAAATAATAACAATCCTAAAAAAAAAGTCCAATTAAGCCCCAGAATGCAGAGAAATTGCAACCATCCAAGCTCCAAAAACCCCAGGGATCAAACCAAATAAGATACCCAACATGAGTGCAGGAGTTCTAGACTCAAGAAGACCCCTGTGTGGAGGGGAACACTGGGACAAATGGACCATGGTACTCAAAGGGTTACTCACCTTTTTACTTCTGTCTTCAGATTACCATTGAAAGAACAAAGCCTCAGAGAGACCCAGTCAGGAGAGAGAAACATGGGTTGCACGATCCTCTTCACAGGGCTGCAAGGATCCACAACAGCACCTGTCAGCTGGACAATCCTCCAGTGGAAACCACGAATGGTAATCCACCTAATGGGGGAATTGTGACACCCCATATCTAACATAGAAAATAAAAAAGGAATCTAAAAAGTAAGCAGAAAATTTATCAGCCTTCATCCAGGTTGTGGAACAAGTCTAACTGGGGATAACCTGATAAGGAAAAGGGAAGGCTTCACCCACAACTTTTTTTCTAGAAATGTTCCAGGCTACAGGGAGGAGCTGTTGCCTCCCCATTGTACCTGTGTCTCATATTGGATGACAGAGAAAGTTGTTTCTCAACAAAGGGAAGGAACACCAAAGACATTTTGGGAGACTGCAACAACAAAAAAACACAAAGAGGGAGCCCAATAGTGCAATACTATCATAATAATAATAAGATATATCCAAAATTGCACTCACATTTGTTCATCCTAAATGCAGACAATTTGCAGACAATTTTTCGCCCCTGTCTATCTATGCTCAGGGTCTCCAACTCCCATCGAAGGACTTTGTTGGGATCTATATCCAATATAGCATTCACGATGCAATCTTCTCTTGATACATCCAAATAATTAAACAAAAAAAGAAAAAAACTAAAAAAAAGCTGTGATTATCAAAAAGTAGCAAAACTTTTATTCATATAAAAGACACATTTGTCTATTCAACTAAAATAGCTACGCATTTCACTGCTATAACGCAGCTTTATCAGAGCTAAAGCTGCAAAAAAAATTTGTTTTTATGGGACATTACTGTCCCTTTAACTCACACATCTTCATTCTTCAGACTCCAAATATGTAAAAAGAATAGCATTACAGAAATGAAACAATGAGCCACATAATGAGAGAAAAAGTCAGCCTCCACAGGTAAAGGTCCTAAAATGCACCTTTGAACTGGACAATTCATTAACAAGGAAGCCAGTTAATGAGTGCCCACCAAATGGGGGGATTGTACAGCCCAATATGACTAGAAATTTTGTCTAAGAGAATAGTGCCTAAACACCCTTTCATGAGTCAGTTTACTTGAAACTGGGAACAGAAGGTGTAGGTAAAGGGGAGGGAAGAGGGGAATCTCTTCCTCAGAGGCCTTACCACTTTTGAAGTGCCCTGCCCTCCCCTTGGGCCCTGTGTTCTAACAAGGATGACAAAGAAAACAAAAAATAAATATAGGATAGTCCTGCAACAGGACAATGTTTATAGTAATCAACCACCACTCTTTTCCATTATGAGATGCAAGAGCATTGCATATTACTGTATGTAGTAAAAATACATTCCTACATGTAAGAATTCACAAAAGAGTATCACAACAATAAAACAGGATTTTAGTGAACATACCACTATATCATTTTCTCTCTAAGCTGTATGGAACACAGGAACCACTGTTTGTTTGTGCCTGCCTGTGTGTTGGGGGGTTGTTTGAGGGCAGAGCACTTCAAAAAGACAGGATCTGTGGGGAAGGGACTCCCTCCTCCAGCTCAACCTGCAACTGCAAACTCCCAGATTCATGTATGACAAATGTTACAAAAAAAATAACCTAAGAGGGAAAGACAAAAAGGAAGCCTAAGACCCTAAGAGTACTCCTCTGAACAGAGGATGAAACTCAGGAAGGTTTCCTTCCAAGTTGCAGTCCTGTGTTCCATATGGACTTGCACGTCTGTACGCCCAGGAAGCACCCACAGGTTTCTTCCTAATTGCATATGCCTAGTATATGCTAACCTTGATCCAAGAAGCAATAGTGACTTTGGATGCTGCCTGACCTGCCCAAGGTTCCTCAGTAATGACAAAAGGGGAGTCAGCCTTGCAAAAAGGCTGATGCAATCCACAAAGTACTTAAGGCAACACACCACATCCAACAAATAGAGATCCCTCTCTTGTGTGATGAAGGGTCAGGAAAAAAGGAAGGCACAATGATCTTGTGACTTATGTGAAAGATGTGAAAATCTGTGACATCCTTGGTAAGGACTACTATGCGGTATGAAGTAGCGCCTTGTCGTGGTGAAAAACCAGGAAAGCAGGTCTGCAAGACAGAGTTTGAAACTCAGATACCCTCTTAAAAGAAACAACAGCCCAAAGCAAATCCATTAAGAGTGTCGGGGAAAGAAATGGAATTGAGGCCAGATGCTCTAAAGGAGTCCTCTGAAGGACACTTAACCCTTTCAGTGCTACAGGGGTACACAACGTATTGCAAAGCAATGCGTTGCATACCCCTCTGGAACTGAAATGGTTAAGAACAAGTTGAGATCATACACTGAAGTGGGATCCCAGAATGAAGGGTAGGCATATGCCACCCACTGGAGGGAGGTCGTAAGGTCTGGCAAGATAGCAATATGTCTCTGAAAAGTGCTCTTGGGAAAGAATTGGTGCCAGAATTTGTTTTTCTAGTAGAGGGGAGATGGAGTCTATGAACAGATGCCCTCACTCTGGGTTCCGTGGAACCTTCTGCAAAAACTGATACGAAGGAATGGACTTGATAACTATGAGGTCCCCTTTCAATACCACCCACATCTGGAAAAAGGTGGAGATGCCCCCCTACAAGAAATGAAAGTTACTGGTAACTTTCAGAAGGCGATCGCTCCTTTAAGTAGGCAGGAACAATTCTGGAAAGAATTTGCAGGGTGGAGCCTTCCTTCCCTCCTTAGCTGGTCACTAGCCAATCCCCTCCCAGTTAGATTGAGATGCCAACAAATGACTAGGTAGCAAGGAAAAAGAAGGCTCCTGTGAGCATGAACCCGAAAGGACTCCAACGTTCGGTCACAGGAGAACCAAGCATGGTCCCTTGACAGGGTGGGAGACCAGTAACCTATATGGACTAAGAGAAAAGGCTTTAACAGGCAAGACTAAAATTCTCTTTTCCTTTTGTCGTCCAATATAGGTTACTGGTAACTTTGGGATGTCCAAACATTGAGTTTCCCAGAGGTGGGAAGTAAGGCGAGGACCAGGTGTAGGTCCCCATAGTCAGCACAGCCCAAATGGACTAACCAGATCCAGCCTAGGCCATTCACAACTAAGTGTCAACGGACACTGAGCTGTAACGCAGCACACCAAACAAGAGCCAACAGGGCTCAAAGGTAAAGATCATGAATACGCAGAAAGTAAAGTCCTAGCTACTCACAACTACCACCAGGACTTTCCTGCCAAAGCTGACCTCAGCTGAAGCCAGAACATCAACACAGTAATGATGAACAAAGAGTATTCGCAGACAACCAAGTGGCCACCCAGCACAAATATCAGCAGGGGGCTGGATCCATATAGGCCCAGGAATGCCCAACAGACCTTGTGGAATGAGCCATGATGCGGAAAGAAGCAGGCTCCATCCCTAGGCCATAGGCTGCACAGATAGAAACAGACTTCAAGTCACCATGAAGGCAGCCACATCAGCCCTGAGACCCCCAGGGATGACAAGGAGTGCAGTAGCCAGGCGAACAGACCCAATGCAGGGCACATGAGACCTAAGGCAGCGCACCACATACAACAAAAGGAGATCCCTATTCTGTCAGATAAGATCCCGGATAAGATGAAAGCACAACAAGTGGTCGGTGTGAAACCCTTTGCCCTGTGAAAAACCAGAAAGGCAGCTTGTAGGACAAAGTCTGCAGGGCAGTACCTCTGCGAACAGAGACAACCGCCAAGAGGAAAGCCATCTTCCAAGTCAGAAGATGAAAAGGAATAATAGTAAAGAGCTCAAAATGAGGCCATTGCAAGACTCCCAGAACCAGATAAAGATCCCACGGAGGAGTGGGATGTTGAAAGGCAGGGAAAGCATGAGAGACACCTAGAAAGAAAACCTTGACATCCGAAAAGGATAATGAAGCTCCTCTGAGAAAGACAGAGAAGAAGTCTGATCCTTCAAAGAACTCAGGCTAAGGCCCATGTACACTCCATCCTGTAAGAAGGACAGGACAGGTGGAAGAGCAAACTATTGTGAGAGCAGATTCCTGTCCACACACCAAAAGTAGAAGACAGACCAAATCCAGTAGTAAGCCTAGAGAAACAGGTTCCCAAGCTTCTTCCCCAGTGTCAATCACAGCAAAAGAAACTCCTCCTACCTCAAGAACAAGGATGCAACCTACAAGGCATCAAAACTCAGATGCCCCGTGTACACCCTTCCGCAGGTAGCCCTGTGGTAGGAGAACTGTCGTGCACAGAAGATGAAAATGGTCCATATGCAACAGGTCCAGCAACCCCTGAAATCAGGGTCACCAGACCCAGTATGGAACAACCAGGATGATCAGAAACCACATAATTCGTATCCCCCTCAGAACCCTGGGAAGCAGGGGAAGAGGAGGAAAAAGGTAGACCAAGGGAAACACCCAAGGGAATGAAAGAACATCCTCTGCATAAGCCAGATGGTCTCCCCAATGACAGCAAAGTAGCACAAACTAGCAGATGAGACAGATGGCCAGCAGGTTGATCCAGGGAAGACTTTATCTCAGAAAGATGATAGTTGCCTCCAGGAGGTGTTCACCCATATAGACAGCGAAGACGCTTCCTATACCTGGAATCTGAACTGCAAAGAGGGCAAGAACTAGATTCCCATACACGGGAAAGTAGCCTTGAGCACCAACCAAGCTGCGAACCATCAAGAGCTGTTCTGGCTGACAATATAAGCAACAGCTGAGGAGAAGTCAGACTGGACATCCCATGAGAAGAGACGACCAACCCCTCAGAGAATGAAATATCGCCCTGAGTTCTGGACACAGATGGGTAGAAGACCAAGGTACTGGACATCCAGGTGACCTAGGGCACTCCCCAGCTTGACAGGCGGTCATCCAGTGAATCCACGATGCAAATAGAACCACAAGGGCCTACCTTCCGCAGGTTGGAGAGACTCGGCCACCAAGGAAAACTCAGCACCACATGGAGGGGAGAGAGAAAATCTAGATACCCCATGCAAAATGGGACCACAGCCTAGGCAAAATGGAACCAACCCGCCGAGGGAACCATACACCCAATGGTTAGGCTAGAATGGACCTTCGAGGCAGAACAGAGGCCACCCAAAGATGACCCGATAAGGCACCATCAGAAAGAAATGCCTAGCGGGTGTTGAACCAAAGAAACATACAGAACAAGCCCAGCGATGGGATAAGGTCTGACCTGGGCATAGCCGAACCCAACAGGGGAGGCAATAGTGTGGAAGGGGCCCAGAGCAGAGGGACCTGAAGTCCCATGCGTGTACTACCGAAAGCAATTAAACCAAGACTTGAAAAACCACCAGTGGATGAAAGCAGCCCAACGGGATAGACTGAGGTACCTCCAGGTCCCAGGATGTCCAGCCCACAGCAGGAAGGCACCCCACGGATCCCATTAGGCCATGAATTCCCCCAGACACCTTACTAGAATAACGGACCATAGAAAATCCTGCTAAAATAAGTCCAGACCAAAAAGGAATCAATGTCCTTAAGGTCCAGAAAAGGACAGCATCAGCCCTGGGAAACCCGAATAGGGTGGGACATGAGTCAGATCCCTGCACACGGAAAAGAATCAGGCCCAGATCCTCCTTGTCCAAGAGATATGGAATGGATCCAAGTAAGGAAATCGGGCAGATCTGGTCCCAAATGGGAATGAAAGGAAGAGAAAAACGGAAGAAAGGAAGCTGAAATTAATCCAAACCAGTCAGCAAAACCACCAGCAAAGCCCACGGGTCCGCAACAATGTTTGCAGAAACGCTGAAAAGAATGAGGGGGTGCCGCAGACAGACACCAACAGGTGCCTGCGGACTGAGAGTTGGCTAATACTGGCGAAGTAGGTTAGACTCGGTGGAGAAGCTACCTGATCTCCAGTGCTGTGGCGGCATAAGGATAGAACACGGTGCCTGAAATAGCACCTGGCCAGACCCCTGTGTTCCATCAGGAGAAGCATGAAAAGGATGGTGCCTTCTCACCTGAGGATTGCAGTTAGAGGCCAAGGGGAACCAAGCACTCTGGCCCCAAGTAATCTCGCCAGTGATGTCCTTCAGATTAAGGCCAAAAAGGGAGGAACCCTGGAAAGGGAGAGAAAGCAGAGACTGCCTAAGGATTTGGTCAACAGACCAGAACTTAAGCCACAGGGAGCACCTAGCAGCCACAGAAAGGGCAGAGGCCTTAGCCTCAAGCCTAATAGCGTCTGATAAGGCATCAGTAAGATAGCGCTGTGCCACTGAAATATTATCCAAAGCGACAAAATGTAGCTTTAGGAGCACACATATGGACAGCATCAGACAGCTGTTCAGTCCAAACAGCAATGGCTCTGTTAACCCACACAGATGCCAAGGTAGGCCGCAAGGATGCGCCTATGGCAGAGAACACAGCCTATAAAATATCATCAAGCTCCCGATCAGCTAAGTCTGTGAGAGTCGAGGGATCCACTGCAGGAGATGTAGGGGAAGTGAAATGACTGGCAATATAGACATCAACCTTAGGAGGTGTAGCCCACTGAGCCAAGGCCGCATTAGAAAATGGATAGAGTTTAGAAAGTTTCTCAGAGACAGACACATGACAGGTGTCTTCCACTCAGCCAGGATGATCTGGTCAAGAGGGGGCGGGGCGGAAAAAGTGTGCAAAACTTCTTGCGGCCCCCGAAGGATAGCAGAAGTAAGCAGAGGTTCTGAAATAAACTGTGTTTAGAACTGCCTTAATGAGACCCTCAGCAGAGGGTTCAGGGTCAAGTTCAAAGTAGGCACCACCAAGGTGGAAGGAACCCCAAGTGAACACGCAGAATCCTCTGAAACTTCCAGAGGTTCCTCCACTGAGGAATTAAACAAGTCAGGAATACCAGGTTCCATAGGGGCCACATGCCTGAGGGAAGTGGAGGGCATAAAAGACTGAAGAACCTCTTGAAGAAGAAGAGGAATCTGCACTATAGAGGACCTAAAGTCCCTGACCCAATGTGGCTCTTGCTCATGGCTGGAAGGCCCTGGCGTAAGCACAGGGGCCACAGTACATAAACGGGAATAAGTGCCCTCAATGCTCCATTTGGCATGAGGAACAATAGTTAATGAGGTTCAAAGACGCCCCAGATCTAGCTCCAAATTCCAACGGGTCTGACATCCTAACAGGGTATTAATGTCTGAAAGTATAAGAAAACCCAAATACAGTGTTTAAGATTAAGAATTTCATCCCAAAAATAGGTAAAATACACTTATCTGGCAGGCGAAGTGTTAATCTGCTGAGGAGAGAAGGAGAGTCCAAGCCCTGCGTAGGATACTCATGAAGGGAAGGCAGAAAAATGGTGTCCGCGACAGAAGCCAATCAGGAATGAGTGCGCGAAGCAAGCGCTCATGGGAAATTGTACCCCAACAGTGCCTGAAGCCCCCTGAAACCCCCCCAAACACACAGAATGTTAACAGGATGGAGAACGAGGGCAGACAAACAAAAATTAGCCATCTCTGAAGTCACTAAGTTGAGCGGTTGTAGAGATATGTCCCAAACTGTAAAACTGCAAAATTTTGCAATGAAGAGTAGATAGCTGTAAAAACATCAGAACACATTAATATGAACAAATAAACACTGTACCCTGAAGGGAAAAGTGCTAACCCCCCCCCCCCCCGCAAAAGATGCCAAATCAGCAGACAAAGGGTTAATTTACCACAGAAACTCTGCTCCAAACCCCCAACAGACATACAGACAAACCCAATGAGTGCAGGAATATGTATAAGGAACTCCAAAGGAGACCCCTGTGTGGAGGGGAAGCATGGGACATGTGGACCTCAGCACTCAAAGGGATGCCCACCTTTTCAGCAGGTCTTCTGCCTTCAGATTACCATTGATAAAGAAGAAGCCTTAGTGGGCAACTCCTAGGGAAAGAACTTGTCAAGCAAGATTTTCCCCCCAGGGCTGAGAGGTCCATGATAGCACCTGGAAACGGAGCTATCCACTGGGGAATGTCAGTAACTTTAATTTGCCTAATGGTGGTATTCCATATCTAACAGAAAACAATAAAAAGCTAAAACTATAGCAGAACTGTTTCTCTTGCCTTTCCTGTTCCACGAAATAATCTAACTGGCAGGGACTGGCTGGTGACCAGCTAAGGAGGGAAGGAAGGCGCCACCCTGGAAATTCTTTCCAGAACTGTTTCCTGCCTACTTAAAGGGGCAATTGCCTTCCCAAAGTTACCAGTAACCTATATTGGATGACAGAGAAATATGTATATTAAAATATAAAAACCATAAGTGGCACAATGAATGATTTATCAAATGAAATACCACCAGCCTGTAAATAAAAAAGAAAAAAAAAGAAAAAAAGAAAAAAAAAAGAGGAAAATGGCTACAAACAACTTATTTAAAAACTGTTAAACATCTTGATTAGTCAAATCTGGTTAAGGAGTGATCTATGAAAAGAGACTGAACTCAGAATCAAATTATTCCTGTGGGAAGGACTAAAAACATTGATGAATCTAAAAAATAAAAATAAATTGATATTAATTTTGTCCTCAGAATTGAGTACCGCTCAGAAACAAAATCTTCCAGTTCACAAAGGGTTATAAACCCCCTTAAAAAATAAATGAAAAGGAAAATGCCAGATGGTATAATCAGCCTCCACCAGATGATATGATAAAAACTACTGTGTGTGTGTGTGTATATATATATATATATATATATATATATATATATATATATATATATAAATTGTTGTTATTAACCCATACCCATATTACAATGTACTTATATTTTGAAAACTATATATAAATTATCGTACATGGTGATATCACTGATTCATATGATTCCGGATAACAATAAGATGAAGAAAGCTCCTTCCTCTAACCAGTCTGGATTATTCTATAAATTAACGATGTTATATTATGAATTACTAATGGCAAAATATCCATAACATTTTTCTAGATCATTAACAAATAAGGTAAATGAAATAAAGCATAATTAATTATATGTAAAATGCTCACGTCACTGATAGCGAAATAAGACATCAAAGAACAAAAAGTAATGTGGGGGGAAATATGACTAGTTTAAATAAAACTAATATTGCATAGAAATAAAACCTAATTGTTTAATACCTAACTAGTGAACAAGTGACTAATGTAAGAACATAAAAGGTACAATGAAACTAACGAATAAAAGTGAGTTACAGATGAGGACATTGATAATGTAATTAGAAACATAAAACCGTTCTGTGAATGATGATGTCTATAACATGAGCAGTGAAGGTGAAAGTGACCAGTGATTGATGAAAATGTGCTAATGATGACTTGAAGTGGAAGGTGAACGGATATGAGGGAAACCATAACTGATGGCAAATGAAATAAAGATTAACTAGTGACAAGTGAATACGAACTTGACTAATTAGAAATAAAGTAAAGTATGAGAAAAGCAATGATTAATAATTAAAAGAAACACAAATGTATATATATTACCCATCATCAAAAGGTATCAAAGGTTTAATTCAAACCCTTAGGGTGAAATGTATTATGCCAGAAAATCCTGTAGTATTTTCTCAAGACTAAATGTCTCTATCTCTACCAATAGAAAAATAGATATGTTCTATTGGGTTTACCTTAATTACACTGGCTTCTGCATTATGTTGTTCTGAGAAAGGCCTTCAAACGCTAAGGTGGGGGAACCTACTGGTCATGTTCCTTCTGTTGGTAAGCGTGCCCTATATACTGCAAACCACATTTGCAGCCCTTTATTCTAATATTTTACATGAAGGTGGGATAGAAGCCTCAAGATATTATCTTATGGAGGATCCATTGCTGCCCCTTGATGAAATATGCTTTATTTTACAGGTAATGTAATTCATTCTATCATCACATTTTTTTTTTTTTACAAGTAAAGTAAGCCGACATGAACCAAGTTCGTGTCCAGCTACGCAAACCTTTTTTTTTGGGCTGGTTTGAGAAGTTTAAGGTATATGGTTTTGCATATATGGGTGTGAACTTGGTGCTCTATCACCAATACAGCAAAGATATTTTGAACATTTGGAGGGGCAATACTAGAGAAATAGGGAATTTTGGAGCCATATGGGTGAGAATCCTTGGGGTATTATATTTATGAGGATGATACACAAAACCTTGATTGAGTTTCTTGATTTAGAACTCATTGGGATCCTTGGAGAAAAAAAAATTGTGTATCGTACATATTTTGAACCACTGGCCATCAACAGCTATTTAAATTACACAAGTTGTCACCATAGAAAATTAAAAAAATATACCATATGATTAATTTGTTCAAATTAAATGCAAATGTACAAGAGATTCAGATTATGACGAACAGTCTAAAATCTTGAAAAAGGCTTATCCTAAAGAATTAGTCTCAGACATATCAGAGGGCAAAAAAGTTAAAATGCCTGTTAAATCATTTTCTCTTTTGTCCATATGGAACACAGGTACAATGGGGTTAAGCCCCACTTTGGAGGGCAGGACACATCTCAAAAAGACAGAGTCCTGTGGGTGGAAACTCCCAGCCACACCTCCAGCTCAACCCTTCCCCCCTTGAATTTCCAGTTATGATGTGATCAAAACCATACCAACAAGGCAAGCAAGAGAAGAAGGACGCTCCTGTGAGAATAAAAAAATAAAAAAAAGTGTGTGGGGTCATATGAGGTATATAATACATATCCTCCATCCAATATATTCTCAAAACACAGCCCCAGACACAAAATCCTGCACACTGCTCAGTCACACCAATGTAAAATAAGGGAATGAATCACTATATCCGTTTTAATGATAAGAAAAATGTCCAAAGAGTGTTATGGTAATGAACTATAAATAACTAGTTGAACAGCCCATTACACGGGCCACAGTGCCACTGGGGCAGTCACGTGCAGTAGAGACTGCCCGCACCATGGCTGATACAGAGCTGGACGCTCCTTCGGAGCGCCCAGCTCTGTATCAGTCGCGACGCGGGCAGTCTCTACTGCGCATGACTGCAGCACGCACAGCAGTGTCTACTGCGCATGTTGCGGCGTTACACACGATTTAGCGAATTATTATATAGAATGTTGATAGTTTTCAGGAGTCAGTCAGCAGTTATCTAATAAAGATGATGAAATTGATTCAGATGAGGATGAATATGATGTCAAATGAAATGATGGATGAAAGGATTGATGATCTGTCACTCAAATATCTCAAATAGAGAACAACTGTTTCTTAATAAGTTTTCCCCGATGTGTTCCAATGCTGCATCCCCATAAAGGACCTTATCTCTTTCATAGTTAGATTCCTAAAAGAAGAAGCACAAAGAACACCATCTAAGAGCATCAATTTATTTAAAAATGCCACATACAAGGAATACTTAAATGAACTTACCCATTTATACACAGGGCTTCTGGTATCAGCTCCTAGTTCCTTCAGCCTCACACAGTCGGCTCCGCACTCGTCTGGTGTTCGGATCTTACCTCATCATTCCTTATCTGGAACATTCAGCTATTTCTCTCCCAATTCACCTCCTGCTTCTTAGAACCCCTATCTGGGGATTGTTTGTAAAATGCAGTATCAGTTTAATATCTAAGGAGCGGCTTACCATCCACCGCTATATTTTAGTGTTCGCTCTACTGGAGTGCCGGCATAGACTGGGGGCCTCACCGGGAGTTCTGTAGCAGTCTCAACAAGGTCTGGTATCAAAATAACCTGACGCGTATCGTGGATTACTCACCACTTCCACAGGGGTCCTGAGGATGCTAAGCTGCTCCTTAGATATAGAACTGATACTGATTTTTATTTTCCAAACAATCCCCAGATAGGGTTTCTAGGATGCAGGAGGTGAATTAGGAGACAAACGGCTGAGTTTTCTGGATAAGAAATTATGAGATAAGATCCGAATACCGGACAAGTGTGGGGCAGACTATGTATGGCTGAAGGAACTGGGAGCTGATACGCATTTATGCACGGGGCTTCTCATGAGTGGCTTTAAGTATTCCTTGTATGTGTCATTTTTAAATAAATTGATGCTCTTAGAGGGCGTCCTTTGCGCTCCTTCTTCTAGGAACCTTCGAAAATAAAGACTCTAAACAGGAACTCCCATGTCCAGACAGGCAAGACCAATAGATGTCCCTTTCTCTGTGTAGGAGACCTGTGTTCCATATGGACCATAGATGAAAGGATTTAACAGATAAGAACACTAAAATAGGATTTTAGTCTTACCTGTTAAATCCTTTTCTCTTAGTCCATATAGTTTACAGGTACCATGGGGAGGCGACAGCTCCTCCTAGTAGGTTGGAACAATTCTTCAAAGATATTGCAGGGGTGGAGATTCTCTCTCCTCATTAGCACGTTACCTAGGCACTCCCCTCCAGTTAGATTTGTGAAATAAAACCTACTGAGCTAGTTAGTGAGAAGAACAGAAAAACTCCTGTGAGCATGGACCCAATAGAACTCCTATGTCCAGCCAAGCATGGTCCCTTTCACTGGGTGGGAGACCTGTAAGCTAAGCTAAGACTAAAATAATTTTTTCTCTGTCGTCCAATATAGCTTACAGGAACCATGGGGATGTACCAACATTGAGTTCTCAGGGTGGGAAAATGAAGAAAACGACCAAATGCCAGTCCCCATTATACCCCATTATACCAGAGCTCCCATGGACTATCCAGACATGGAACAGCCCAAACTAACAGAGTGTCAACAGGCAATGAATAACTAACACAGCACACTGAACAAGAGCCAACAGGGCTCAAAAGGATAAATAACTATAGACCACAGGAAAGTGAAGTCCTAGATAGGCAAAACTGCCTCCAGGACTTTCCTGTCAAAGCTGGCTTCAGCCAAAGCCAGAACATCAACATAATAGTTTTTGGCAAATGTGTGCACAGAGGACCAAGAGGCCATCTTGCACAGCTGATCAGCAGAGGTCTGATTGTTGTAGGCCCAGGAGGCCCCAACAGACCTAGTGGAAAGCGCTGTGATGCGAAAGAGAATAGGATTCTTCCTGAGTTCATAAGCCTTGCGAATGGTAGACTTGATCCAAGACGCAACAGTCACCTTGGATGCGGCCATACTATCCCTAGGACCCACAGGGATGACATAAATTAATCAGTATGATGGACAGACTCTGTGCAGTGTTCATAGAACTTAAAGTGTTAGTAATGTCTCAATATAAATAGACTTTATTTTGTAGAGCTTCAATAGTTGACTATAATGCAAAAAAAGTCTCTCTCGAGCAGAGCCGCAATCGTGTTTATTTTATTTTTATTTTTTTTTTATAATTTCAGCTTTATTAATTTTTTGTTGGAAGGGAAAAAAAGGGGGGAACAAAAACAAGAGGAGGAACAAAAGGTACAAACAACAACAAAGCATAGTAAAGCAAGTTACAATTGGGTACATGTACAACAGAACGGTCCAGGAAAGGACAATAACACGACCCAATGGGTCCAACTAACATCTGAATCTGTATCCAAGCTCAAATGGGCTAAGGGGTAAAAGCCCTAAAGATGAAAGTACAGGAGCAAAGGAGAGGAAAAAAAAAACACACAACTCTCACACCCAATCACGCAAAGAAACTAGGGGGATGCGGGAAAAAGAAAGAAAATGAAATAAGGGTCCCTTCTTGGCAGGGCCAGTACCATCTCAAAGCCAATGGAAAGGACAAAGCACTGATGGCGACCCAAATTATGGGCCGTCAGGGCCCAATAGGGTCTGTGTCTCCGGGTCTTCCAAGAATTGCATCCAAGGCAGCCAAGTGGCAGAATAACGATCCCGCTGGCCCTCAGAGATGAGGATCAATTCCTCTAAACTGCGCATAAGATCTACCCTCCTAGCCCATTG
The DNA here is from genome assembly GCA_037306005.1 of Rhinophrynus dorsalis. Classification (NCBI taxonomy): domain Eukaryota; kingdom Metazoa; phylum Chordata; class Amphibia; order Anura; family Rhinophrynidae; genus Rhinophrynus; species Rhinophrynus dorsalis. The sequence continues at coordinate 193,775,247 of CM074724.1, forward strand.
GCGCAGAGACGGAACCAATGGTTGCCCCCAATGAAGGGGTATAAGTGCTTTAGCCTCATTCAATAGGTGTCTGACCACCGATTTCTGATACATAGCAAGTTCCTCAAAAGGTGTACGATCCCGGCTGAGACCCTGTGGTTGAGGAATAGAATGAACATAGGAACACAACTGAGTGTATTGAAGATGATCGAGTGCCGTCGGCACTCGGGGAGAAACAACGTCCAACAGGGGACGTACTTGACGGTTCGCATCCAGCAACTGTGCGAGCCGAGGAGATTCCTCCACGGTCAGACCCAGAAAGAGTCCCCGTCCCAGCCCGGGCAAGAAATCGGGGTTGTGTCGGACAGGAGTCAGAGGAGACAGAAAAGTAGTTATGCGAGTATGACAAAGCAGGCCTTGGAGAGTGTCAATTGTGGCAGAGATCAACGGGTTGCTTCTTGAGAGGGCCCTAGCATGATGTGGTAGAAGCCAAGGAAGTATGCATAAGGGGACATCAAGGGCTGCATCGGCTATCGAAATCCACAGCTTCTGAGGAGGACTAAATGACCATTCCAAGATGCGAAGCAAGTGACAAGCATGATAGTAAGTGCGAGGACATGGTAAAGCCACACCCCCCAGAGATTTTGGGCGGGTCAGAGCGTCGAATCGGAGACGTGGTTGTCGACGAGCTCAGATAAATCGAAGCCACAAAGAGCGAAGCAATGAAAAGAAGGTCAATGGGAGAAGAATTAGCAGTGTCTGAAACAGGTATAAAAGGCGAGGTAAGACATTCATTTTCAGGGCGTTTATACGACCAAACCAGGAGACATATAGGGGAGCCCAGGTCCGTAAGTCATCCCGAAGGGAATTCAAAAGTGGGAGAAAGTTAAACGAATAGAGTTGGGACAGATCTCTAGCCAAGTATACACCAAGGTACTGAAGTTTGTTGCGGTACCATCGGAAAGGGAAAGAAGCGGTCAAGGATCCAACCTCAGTGGCTGGGAGATTAACGTTCAGGATTTCCGATTTAGAGGCATTAAGTTTGAAGTTCACTAACTTGCCATATTCCTGAAACTCCCTAAGCAGAACCGGCAAGGAAACCCTAGGACATGAAACAGGAAAAAGAAGATCATCAGCAAACCCTAACACCTTATGATCAGTACCCTGGACAGTGAGACCATGGACGTCAGGATTCGCATGAACCGCAGCCAAAATAGGCTCTAACGTCAGAATAAAGAGCAAAGGGGATAACGGACATCCCTGATGGGTCCCGTTCGATATGGGGAACAATTCTGACAGAGCCCCATTCACTCGAATGCGAGCCGAGGGGCAGGAGTACAGAGAGACACCCACGAAAGCATGTGTGGTCCCAGACCAATCTGTTTCAGGACCTCCATGAGAGATTGCCAATCAACGCGATCAAAGGCCTTTTCTGCGTCTGTGGACAGAAGAAGCGACGGGGTCGAGGAGGTCTGGGCCCAATGAATGAGATGAAGAGAGCGTGCTGTACAGTCCCTAGACTCACGTCCTCTAACAAAACCCGCCTGATCGGGGAGAACCAAGCTCAGAATGAATGGAGTCAGACACATAGCTAGAATCTTGGAAAATAATTTCAGGTCCGAGTTAAGCAGAGAAATCGGTCGAAAGCTACTACAAAGGTCAGGGTCTTTCCCTTCCTTTGGGATAAGGGAAACTGTCGCAGCAAGTGTATGTGGATGGATATTGTGCCCCTCTAAGATGTAATAAAAAGCCGAAACCAAACGGGGGCCCAACTCCGTCTGAATGCACTTGTAGTAGAGGAGTGGAAGGCCGTCAGGACCTACCCGTCTTGGAATCCTGTATGGCGACCGACAGTTCGGAGAGAGTGAGAGGGCGCTCCAATAGCTGAGAGTCGTCCGCCGAGAGTCGCAGGCGCAAGTGTCTGGCGATATAAGCGGCCATCCAAGCACGTCGACCATTTCCCGAATCCGCTCTAGACTGGGTCTGTCTCAAGTTATACAGCTTACAAAAATAAGACACAAACGCCGCAGCTATATCAGAGGGAAGCTTCCGTAATGTACCCCCGGAGTCTGATTCCGGAAATGTAAGTGGATAAGCGACGTCGCCGGAGCACCCTGGCAAGGTACTTACCTGGCTTATTGCCATGTTCAAAAAACAAAGCCTTTAACTGAAGGAAGTTTAGACAAGCCTGAAGGTTAAGGATTGAGGCCAATTCACGACAAAGGGTCAATAATTGCGCAAGATCGTCTGCGCAGAGCTGGTCTTTGTGTGCGTGGTCCAGGACCGCGATACGTGAGTAAAGGTCAGCCAAAGCACGAGTGCGTTGTCGGTTTGCGTCAGAGGAAAGTTTAATAAGATGACCCCGCACCACACATTTGCGGGCCTCCCAGACTGTTAGGTCGGGGACCAACGAAGGCATATTCTCCTCAAAGTAGGAGGACAGTAGGGACCTCGTAGATGACACGACTGCCACATCGGACAACAGAGATTCATTCAAGCGCCATGTACATTGTGTAGGTGGGGAAAGCGGCAAAGCAAAAGTTGCCCAGAGCGGGACATGATCCAACCAGGTCGACAGCCCATAAGAGGCAGAAATTAATTGCGAGAGATGATAGTGAGAAACAAAAAGATAATCAATACGGGAGTACCTGGCATGCTGGAATGAGTAAAAGCTGTAATCACGGCCCTCTGGGTACAGGGCTCTCCAACAGTCGACCAACTGATGATCGAATAACAGCTTCTTAACTTTCCGCCGCACATGGAGAGGGGTACTGGTGGTTGCCGAGGAAGTATCCAAGGCAGGATCAAGGGCAATATTAAAATCTCCACCTAGGATCAAGAAGCCAGCTTGAAATTGACGGAGAGCAGTTAAAACCGCAGCAAGATGGGTATGTTGACGAACATTAGGGAGATAGACAGACGCAAACGTGTATGTAGAACCCGCGATCTGACCTTTAAGAAAAATATCCCATCCATCAGGATCCAGAAGGCACGCCTCTTCAGTGAATGGGAGATGTTTTGAAAGAAGAATAGCCGCACCTTTACGTTTAGCCAAGGATCATTACTGCAAAAGCAATGCGGGTAGTCACGAGAAACCAAATGAGGAGCATGTTGATCACGGAAGTGCATTTCCTGGACGAACGCCACTGATGCACGTAGAGCTTTGAATTCACAAAAAAGGTGCGATCTCTTCTCAGGCACGTTGAGACCTTTGGCATTCAAAGTGAAGACCCGGAGATCCACGGGTGTAAATGAGGCACCGGTCGCCATGGTGAAATAGGGAGGTGGGAGAGGCTAACTATGGCCCCACCTGGAGGGAAAGAGAAGAGGAGGAAAAAAAAAAAAAGGGGGGGAGGGAAAGAAGGGGAGAAGGTAAGAACACACACACGCAAAGCACACAAAAAAGAAGAAAGAAAAGAAAAAACGGGGAGGAAAGAGTGAGTTTGGACACTGGAGCACTAATTAGGAAAAGGGCAACAAGACTCAAACACCAAAGGAGTATAGAGCCTGCTGTGCCGCCCAATAGCCAGTGAGCTCCGATACAAGAGGGCGAGTCAACCAGAGAAAGACTGGTGAAGTACAACAGGGTACAACAGAGAAATCGTAAGCACGTGAGAGCAACAGTAGTAACATAGAAGCGGAGTACGCTGAACCCCAATGGTCTAAGAATACTTTAGCACAAAAACTGTAAATTGACAATGGTCAGGATAGGCAAGCATAGTAACAGAGGTCTCATTTGAAAACCAAAAAAAGGGCTCCAGGGAGCCAGAAAACACCCCACCCAAACACAGCAAATGAGTAAAAAAAGAGCCCAAGACATTTCCCTGCTAGATCTCCCACCCCCCACCTAAGCAAATAGCCCCCAAGAGGGTCACAAGTAAGGAACATCTCACCCCATGGGGGAGAACGTGGGGGGCAACGTGCCAAGTATCCCAGCATCAAGCAAACGGGGAGTAAGTCCCCAAACCCCCCCAACATCATCACCCCAACCAGGGCCACACGCCCGCCGCAACAGCAGCGCTCGAGCGGCCCGGGGGGGGGGGAGAGGCTGACCACACTAACGTATCCCCCCTGTAAACGGCGGTCGCATCGGAGCCCTGTCCCCCATCCACCGAGGAATAGACCTGGGGATGCTGAACAGGCCCCAAAGCGAGCGCCCCAAAACGCCAATAAGGCACCAAGGGGGCAGCAGAGGAAAAGTGAACAATTCCCACCCTCCAGATCATAGTAGCATAAAGGGTCCCCCCCCACCAGAACCCAGACCACCAAATCCCTGGGGAAACACGGACCAGGCCCGGTCAAAGGAGGCATGTACCCGCGGGGCCCCGAGGGAGATGCCCCTCAACTTATAACAACAAAATGTATCAGGGCATGAGCGCTGTCCCAGTAGAAAAAGCCAGGCGTCCCTCCCCAGCCGGGTCCCAGAGGCCTCCCCAAGGGTCCGCGGAACCCCCCATGCAGCGGGGAATCCCAGCAAGACCAGGAAAAGAAGGTCTCCAAAACACCACCAGGGGAAGGGCAGCACTTAAAGCTGCAACATGTGAAGCCCGAAGGCATGGGTGTATGGAAAACTGGCACACACGGTAGAGCTACCAGAGGGGGAAGGGGAGCGCTAGTGTACAAAACGCCTTTACAAAGAAAGACCCAGATGCCCATACATGGAGGGAGGCGAAGGTGGTGAACCCTGGGTCTCATCAACCCCCAACCCAAGGCATTAATTCAGCAAGCCCGAAAGCAGGGGTTAAGGAAAGGGAGAGAGGGCAGGGAAGGAGGGTGAGGGAGGTAAGAGGCCTCAGCACTCTCCGCGCTTGAAGGGTCAGGTCGGATAAATCCTGGAAGAATGTTATAGTAGAGCCGTTGTGGGACCATGAGCCTAGTTTGCGCGCCCTGCGCATTAGTGTCTCTTTGAGGTGGAAGTCTGCCAAGCAGCATATAATGTCCCGCGGGGGGCTACCAGGTTGACCCCTGGGTTGTAGAACTCGATGAGCACGAATCAAGGCGATCGGTGATGAACGGGAGCGGTCCAGCAAGCCGTTAAACAGGGTAAGTAGAGTATCAGATACATCCTCAACAACCCCAGACGAGGCCTCGGGGACACCGCGGACATGGATGTTGTTGCGTCTCCCACGGTTGTCCAAGTCTTCTATGCGTCTCCTATAGTCTGCAAGATACAGGGAGTGCCTGGCTGAGACCTGTGAGAGAGCCCCAACCTTACGAGCCTGGATAGATGAAGACTCTTCCTGGGCCGCCACCCGAGTCTCCAAGCCTTTTAGGTCTGTGCGGAGCGCCGAAACCTCCTCGTGCACCGTAGTCTTCAGTTCCTGGAGAAGAGTATTGAAGTCAGTCCGCCATGGAGTAGAGGAGAAAATGGGGTGCGCAGAGGCTTGCGAAGGAGTGTCACGCAGGACCTCCGAAGACTGCTCCAAAGGATCATCATCAGGCGGAGGGGAAGAAGCTCGAGATATCATAGCAGCTGCATCGGTCATTGAGTTCCCTGGATCAAGGGGTCTAAAAAACGTTGGTAAGGTAGGAGTAGACGGTTTTCTCTGGGACCCTGGAGTAGATTTTCCAGCAGGTCCCCTCCTGCCACGAACCATGCCAGCTAGGATAGGGCAAATGAGAAAGCTAGACCAGGGTAGAGCGGAGCTCAGCGTTCAAGCCGCCATCTTCCTCGATGGCAAGCCACGCCCCCCCCAATCGTGTTTATTTTTAACAGAATTACTTCCTTGGAATGGAACTAAAAAGTGTGCCTGGTTTGCAAGCACACGTTTTAGACCATTCCAAGGAAGTCATTCTGTTTAAAAAATGCAACTGCGGCTCTGCTCAAGAGCCTCTGTCGGCCGACAGGGATCTCCTGCTGACAGCAGGACACATCAAACTTTGAATGCCGATATCGCTCAAACCATAGATGTTTGAGTGATACTTTTTTTGCATTATATTCAACTACTGAAGCCCTACAAAATAAAGTCTAGTTATATTGGGACATTACTAACACTTTAAGGCAGCGCACCACATCCAACAAGTGTAGATCCCTATCACAGTGCCCGTGCTATTTGCTGGCGACATTCTGACAGCGCTACTTCCTGATGCCTTTTTATTGGTTGGTGTGGATTTGCTCCACCCAGTGTTAGTCCTTAAAGTGTTAGTAATGTCCAACAAAAAGTTTGCATTTAGAAAAGCTTAAAAAGCTGAGCTGTATGCAAAAAACTGTATCTCTCACACCGCTATGGTTTAAGAGATACAGGCGTTTAAAGTTCGCTGTCTCCTACTGACAGCTGTAAAGCTGTCAGCAGGAGATCTGTGTCGGTCGACAAAGAGGTGCTTGAGAAGTGCTGCAATCTCGTTACTTTCCCTTTATTGGAATGGTCTAAAACGTGTGCCTGGTTTGCAAGCACACGTTTTAGACCATTCCAATGAAGGGATTCCTTGTAAGTAACGAGATTGCAGCACTTCTCAAGCGCCTCCGTGTCGTCCGACACAGATCTCCTGCTGACAGCTTTACAGCTGTCAGTAGGAGACAGCGAACTTTAAACACCTGCATCTCTTAAACCATAGTGGTTTGAGAGATACATTTTTTTTTGCATTTAGCTCAGCTTTTTTAAGCTCTTCTAAATGCAAAAAACTTTTTGTTGGACATTACTAACACTTTAAATACTGAGCCCCGTCACTCCTCCGGTGCCCTTTCGTGGTGTTCCCGTTGCTAGCACTTGCTCCAGTATTTATGTGACTCTGATGAAGTCACGACAGTGACGAAATGCGTTAGGTGTGGGTTTTCTTTTTATGTGAAATTTTAGTACATTTGATGTACGTATATTTTAATAAAGTCGTTTTATATATGAAGATCACCCATTGGAGTAGTGTTGGTTCCTGATACTGAAGGTTGGAGAGTGGAGGTGGTATCAAGGGCAATTGTTACGTGCTGATTTACCCAGGGCAAGCCTCTGATTCTAGTTAGTACCCACCCTGAGGGATTCTTCTTCAATTCAATTAGGAACAGTTCCGTTTCTTAGAAGGCTACTCTTAGATGCGCATTTGCGCTGGGTCTTTTCTTTTGTCTTTTTGTTGTACAGTTGGAATTCTGTGGAGGTCACGAGACAAGGTGACCAGGACCCTAGCAGCAGTGCAGAATAAGAACAGAAGGGACTGAACTGGAAGAAATAGGATTTATGCCAAATCAAGAACTGGTGAATTACTGACTCTTGTTTTTAGTGCTCCTGGTTAGGTGGGGTATATACCTGCCATTTTGACAGGATAAGTACCCCCTGTGTGTGTGATTACCGACCCGGCCTGGCTGATGTTCCTGCTCTGTGTACCGACCCGGCCTGGCTGACGTTCCTGCTCTGTGTACTGACCCGGCCTGGCTGACGATCCAGCTCTGTGTACCGATCCGGTTTTGGCGGACATTACTGCTCTGTGTATCGCTCAGGTCCGGCCCACTGTTCCATCCGTTATCCGGCTAAGGGCTGTCATCCGGTGTCCTCTCTGTCTATGGACAGATCCTGTTGCCTCGTTGCTGCTCAGGCAGCCTTGTTACTGTGACACGGTCACCTATTGTGTCTCGTGATCCGACACCCGGTGTGGTAGTTCCATCTGGTTGCACCATGGTACTCTTGACCTATTACTGCTACAAGCTGAGTTTGGTCTAGTCCTGGGCGCCTCAGGCTGTTCTCTCTACCTGGCAGTCGACTCCAGGTCTGAGCGTTCGTTAACAACAAGGTTCCCGTACAGTTACGGATTATGCTATTGAATTTCGTTCATAGGCAGCAGAGTTAGGCTGGAACAATGAGGCTCTGGTGGCAGCATTCGCTCAGGGACTCTCTGATCGCATTAAAGATGAGACGGCAAACAATCTGGATGAGTTAATTGATTTTGCTATAGTAATTGATTCTTGCATCAGGGAGCGAATTGCAGCCAAGGACCGCAGGCAGCGGGCCAGAAATTTTGGACAGGCAAGTCAAAGTTTCCCACCCATGGGGGTTGGTGCCATTATACATCGGGACACAGTCATTGCAATCTCAGTTGGGTGTTACTCTGTGCCTACAGTTGCAGTCCTCCATTACTGCTCCGGCAGTCTACCGCTTGTCTTGGGCCTCCATTTACTCCTGTGGCCTTAGTCGCTATTGTGTCACTCTCTGTGTAGTGAGTGTCCTGTGGGTCTTGCGCTATTAGGGCCTGTCTGTCCTCCTGGCCTAATAGCAACCATTTCACTGCTGTCTCGTTTGGGAATCACACGAACTCTACCTGACCCTGCTGTCTCGTTTGGGAATCACACGAACTCTACCTGACCTGTGTCAGTATTATATTATTGCTGTTATATTATATTTATATATATATATATATATATATACACACATACACATACTGAACCCATGTGGGTATTGTTTACTGTAACCTGATCTGTGTCAGTACTATATTGTGTACATATATTACGGGACCCGCGAGGGTTATTCCTTTTCTGTGTTTTTTTCAATAAAACTGTGTTTTATCTAAACCTACTGTGTCTGAGTGTCCATAAAACCGTAACAGTACGAAAGGGCCATGACCTCAGACGGTACAGGTGAAGGTAATGCACAAAGTATCCATTGGAGGATGGATTTTCATGAGCAGCGTTTGGACCAGTTGGCATTGGCTGTACAAAAAATATTAGAGCGCACCGCTCATCTAGATAAAGCAGTACAATCCCCGGTGGTCTCCCCCGTTATGACACCGTGAGCTCAATCCCTGATGCAAGCTAGCTCAAGCAGATGGTTAACTGCCACCGCTCCATTACCTCTAAGATATGATGGCGAACCCACCCTGTGTATAGGGCTTATTACCCAATTGGAGATTTTCCTGGAGTTAACTCCTCAAGCCTTTCCTAGTGACCGAAGTAAGGTGGCCTTTATGATTTCTTTGCTGACGGGCAGAGCATTGGCATGGGCCAATCCCTTGTGGGAGTCAGCCAAACCATGCCTGAAGAACTTCAGGGAGTTCTTCCGTGCCTTTCGTAGAGTGTTTGGAGTCCCAGGAAGAGCCGCCTCTGCTGCCAAGAGATTAATGGAAATCCAACAAGGTTCCCGTACAGTTACGGATTATGCTATTGAATTTCGTTCATTGGCAGCGGAGTTAGGCTGGAACAATGAGGCTCTGGTGGCAGCATTCGCTCAGGGACTCTCTTATCGTATTAAAAATGAGACGGCAAACAATCTGGATGAGTTCATTGATTTTGCTATAGTAATTGATTCTTGCATCAGGGAGCGAATTGCAGCCAAGGACCGCAGGCAGCGGGCCAGAAATTTTGGACAGGCAAGTCAAAGTTTCCCACCCATGCCTCCTGAGTGTAACCAGGAGAGTAGTGAACCAATGCAGTTAGGGTTCACTAAGCTGACCAAGGAGGAACGGGCTCATCGCCACAGACAGGGCCTCTGCCTATATTGTGGCCAAGCTGGACATTTGCTGCGTACCTGTTCTATACGGCCGGGAAACAGACGCACCTAGGTTACTTTGGGGGACAGGCCCTAGGTGGCGTTCAGCAGTTCCTAGAAATCAGAAACCAGCTGTCCAGGCTGTAATTTCTTGGGCAGAACTCTCGGTGGAGGTTCTGGCCCTGGTGGATTCCGGTGCAGCAGGAAATTTTATGGATAATTTGTTTGCTGCGTTACATAAGATTCCACTGGTCGAAAGGGAATCTCCCTTGGCTATCGAAGCCATTGATGGCAAACCGTTGGTACCAGCTCAAATCACCATGGAAACTATACCACTGTCTATGCGTATTGGGGTGCTCCACACAGAGAAACAGTGTTTCCAGATTATCCAGTCTCCTCACCATGCTGTCATCCTGGGGTTTCCATGGTTACATCTGCACAACCCTAGGTTTGACTGGCAGACTTGTGAGATAACGGCTTGGTCTGAATATTGTATTAAACATTGTATTTCAAACCCTACCAAGATCATGTGTACCTCTCCCTCCGTGCCGGCTGAATATCGTGAATTCAGCAACGTTTTCAGTAAGGGAGAGGCTAGCGATTTGCCGCAACATCGGGTTTACAATTGCGCTATTGATTTGCCTCCTGGTGCCATTCCTCCTCAGGGTCGTACGTACCCATTGTCTAATGAGGAGAATTGGGCCATGGAGGAATACATTTCAGATGCCCTAGAGAGGGGTATTAATCAGGAAGTCATCCTCGTCTGTGGGGGCTGGTTTCTTCTTTGTGAAAAAGAAAAATGGCGAGTTACGACCCTGTATCGATTATCATGGCCTGAATAAGCTCATGTCCAAACTGAACTGTTTCACAGGTTGAAAGGCTCCTCCATTTTCACTAAGTTAGACTTACGGGCTGCATATAACCTGATCAGAATAAGAGCCGGTGACGAGTGGAAAACGACGTTCAATACCAGATCTGGACACTATGAATACCTAGTAATGCCTTTAGGGCTATGTAACGCTCATGCAGTGTTCCAGGAGTTTATTAACAACATCCTCTGTGATACGCTACAGTCTTGTGTAGTGGTTTATCTTGATGATATTCTCATACATTTGTCTAGTTTGTCTCAACACATCAAGGGTGTGTCCGCAGTTCTGCTCAGATTACGCAAGAACAAATTATTCTGCAGAATTGAGAAATGCGAGTTCCACAAGTCTATGGTGCCTTTTCTGGGCTTTGTGATTTCTAATGACGGCATAGCTAGGGATAAGGATAAGCTCGCAGCAGTTCTGCAATGGCCATGTCTCAAGGGACTCAAGGCTATCCAATGCTTTCTTGGCTTTGCCAATTACTATAGGAAATTTATTCAAGACTTCTCCATGATTGTAAAGCCACTGTCCGACCTTACGCACAAGGATGCTAATCCTTCCCAATGGTCTGAGGAAGCTGAACAAGCCTTTGTGACATTGAAATCTACTTTTGCATCCCCTCCTGTACTGTCCCACCCTAACCCCTCCCTTCCATTGACTTTGGAAGTTGATGCCTCCGAGACTGGGGTAGGGGCAGTACTGTCACAGCACCTAGACTCAGGGAGTGTGCTAAGACCATGTGGCTTTTTCTCCAAAAAGTTGTCTAGCGCTCAGAGTCGCTACGAGATTGGTGACAGGGAACTCCTGGAGATTATTCTTGCTCTTAAAGAATGGCGATACCTATTGGAGGGTACAAGGACTCCGGTGTTAATCCTGACAGACCATAAAAACCTGACGTATCTTTCTGAGGCTAAGAGGTTGTCCTCTCGACAGGCCAGATGGGCCTTGTTTCTGTCCCGTTTTAATTTTATTGTATCCTACCTGCCCGGTTCCAAGAATGTTAGGGCAGATGCCCTGTACATGCAATTTGGTCCAGAGATGGATAAAGATGAGGTTCCTGCACCCATCATTCAGCCAGATCGCATTTTGGCTATTCTGCAAACCAGCATCACTTCGCCACTGGGGAGGAGATTCTTGCTACTCAAGCTGCTGCACCCCCGATACCCCATGGGGCAAGTGTTTTGTAGCTGAGCCATTCCGTACCCACCTACTCGAAACATATCATGCCTCTCGGGCAGCTGGGCATGTAAGTAGGGACCAATTGATTTGGTCTCTTTCACAGTTGTTCTGGTGGCCTTCCTTATGTGCTGACTGCACCAGCTTCACGGCAGCCTGTACTACTTGCTCCCGTGCCAAGTCCCCTAGACACCTCCCAGTTGGCTTGATTCAACCAGTGCCTAATGGCGAGCGTCCTTGGTCCCATGTTTCTATTGACTTCCTGGGAGAATTGCCAGTGTCTAGGGGGTATTCGATTATTCTGATGGTGGTCGATAGATCCTCTAAAATGGAACACGTTGTGCCTCTTCCTGGCCTTCCCTCTGCCCAGGAGTTGGCTATTGTCTTTGCCAGAGAAGTGTGTCTGTTGCATGGTGTACCCAGGGTACTGGTGTCGGACCGTGGAAGCCAATTTGTGTCCAGATTTTGGAGATTCTGTGATCAAATGGACATACAATTGTCCTTTTCTTCTGCCTACCATCCCCAGACCAATGGGGCCGCCGAGCGTGCCAATCAAGGATTGGAACAATTCCTACGCTGTTTCGTGTCCGATCATCATGACAATTGGGCCAACCTGTTGCCGTGGGCAGAGTTCACCAGGAACTGTGCGGTTAATTCATCATCCGGGAGCTCCCCGTTTCTCATTAATTATGGGTTCCAACCATGTTTGCTTCTGGACTCATTTCAGACGCAGCAGATTCCAGCTCTGGATGAGCATATCAGCCAACTCCGCTCCACTTGGGCACAGGGGATCCTCAGCACTTCGATATCAGCGTCACGCTAATTGCAGAAGGTTGCCGGCAGTCTCCTTCCTGGTTGGGGACAGGGTATGGCTATCTTCCGGAAACCTCAATTTGCAAGTCTCTTGTAATAAATTAGCTCCTCGGTTTGTCGTCCCTTTAAAGCTATCCGCAAAATTAACCCGTATGCCCTGGATCTCCCAGCATCCATGCGGATTCACAATGTGTTCCACGTATCCCTTCTGAAGCCTTTGGTATGCAACCGTTACACTACCACTCCTGCGGTCCCCAGTCCTGTTCAGGTGCAAGGTCAGGATGAGCACGAAGTCCAAAATATTATTGACTCCCGAAGGTTCAGAGGGAGAGTGCAATATTTGGTTCATTGGAAGGGCTATGGCCCTGAAGAGCATTCCTGGGTTCATCAGAATGACCTCCTTGCTCTTAGGTTGTTGGGCAGATTTCATGCCAAACACCCTCAGAAGCTGGGTCCCTCCTCTCAGGGAGGGGGTCTTTGAGAGGGGGGTACTATCACGGTGCCCGTGCTATTGCTGGCGACATTCTGACAGCGCTACTTCCTGATGCCTCTTTATTGGTTGGTGTGGCTTTGCTCCACCCAGTGTTAGTCCTTAAATACTGAGCCCTGTCACTTCTCCGGTGCCCTTTCGTGGTGTTCCCATTGGTAGCGCTTGCTCCAGTATTTATGTGATTCCTGTGTATGACCCGGACTGCCTGACTACTCTGCCTTTATACGTTCCTGCTCTGTGTACCGAACCGGCCTGGCTGACATTCGTACTCTGTGTACCGACCCGGATTGGCTGACGTTCCTGCTCTGTGTACCGACCCGGCCTGGCTGACATTCCTGCTCTGTGTACCGACCCGGATTGGCTGACGTTCCTGCCCTGTGTACCGACCCGGCCTGGCTGACATTCCTGCTCTGTGTACCGACCCGGTCCGGCTGACGCTCCAGCTCTGTGTACCGATTCGGTTTTGGCGGACATTACTGCTCTGTGTATATCACAGTGCCCGTGCTTTCTGCAGCAGGCAGGGACATTCTGACTGCTAGTTTGCATTACTGTTTTATGATTGGTTAGTACCTTTTGTCGCTGCCCAGTGATGGCCTTTATATACCCTGTCATTTCCACGGTATGGTGCCCTTTCGTGGTGTATTTGTTCCTGCATTCTGCTCCGTTATTGCTGATCGTGTATGACCTGGCCTGCCTGACAACGTTCCTGAGTTGCTGACCGTATCCAGCTGAGAACCCACTTCGTTGCCGATCGTATCTGGCTGAGGACCCGCTTCCGTTACCGACTGTATCCGGCTGAGAACCTGCTCCGTTGCTGACCTGGCCTGGCTGAGAACCCACTTCCGTTACCGACTGTATCCGGCTGAGAACCCGCTCCATTGCTGACCTGGCCTGGCTGAGAACCCACTACCGTTACCGACTGTATCTGGCTGAGATACGGTTACTCTGTTCTGGGCTGAGTATCCGTTCCGTGTCTGACCATTCCTGGCTACTTATTACTCTGTGGACTGCCTTGTCTCAGAGTTCCATGCACTTCCATCATACCACTTGGGGTCTCCGTTTTGCTCTCACTTACTTGGTGGTAGCTGTTACACTAGTCGGTTGCGCCACGTAGCGCCATATCACTGTCGACCGTTAGCTAGGCATTTGTGCTATAGCTTCTCTCCATACCGCTGTTGGCGGAGTGCACAAGCGAAGTACCGATGACTGTGTACACTGACTGTGTTACTCTGATCGCTCTGTGTCCACCTCTCATACCTCGCAGGGCTCACTCCCTTTAGGAGTTGCAGTATATTAGGGCGTTACCTATTGACCCTTCGCATACCTGGACGTTCCAGGTAGAGTGTGTCGCATATTTCCCTCTGCAGAAGCCTCGGGCTCAAGAGCCAACTTGTGTAGTACCATCCTCAGTAGAGGGGACACTGGTTGCCTACATCTCTATACTTTCTGTGCTGCGATCCACCCCTAGCGTTCTAGGGTTTCCCTGGGAGAGTTATATCGGTCTGTTGCCATCCGGTGCCAGGATCAGGGTTGCCTCAATCCTTGGGTTCTGGATCGCCCAGGCGTCTGGATTGTGCCAGTAGTGTTGCCTCGCTCCTTGGGTTCGGTGCCTCCCAGGTGTCTGGGATGTGCCAGCAGAGTTGCCTCGCTCCTCTGGGTTGTGCCAGTCACCTCCATCTGGACCATCTACCATCAAGGTCCTGCGGTCAGCCCACTGTCTTCTTATCCTGCTGCCTGTCCTGGTCCAAGCCAGGACCTCCATTGTCACAGATTGTCATTATTCTCACATATATCTCCATCACTGGCTTGCTACTATTGTATATACCTGCTTGTATATTTACTCCATTTGTGTGGCCCCATAGGCCTATCTATGTGTTTGAACTTTGTTCCAATAAAGTTCTGAGTGTTCATCAAAAACCGTGACAGTGTATCGCTCAGGTCTGGCCCACTGCTCCATCCGGTATCCGGCTAAGGGCTGTCATCCGGTGTCCTCTCTGTCTACGGACAGATCCTGTTGCCTCGTTGCTGCTCAGGCAGCCTTGTTACTGTGACACGGTGACCTATTGTGTCTCGTGATCCGACACCCGGTGTGGTAGTTCCATCTGGTTGCACCACTGTACGCTTGACCTATTACTGCTACAAGCTGAGGTTGGTCTAGTTCTGGGAGCCTCAGACTCTGGCAGTCTGCCGCTTGTCTTGGGCCTCCGTTTACTCCTGTGGCCTTAGTCGCTATTGTGTCACTCTGCGCACAGTGAGTGTCCTGGGGTGTTTCGTGCTATTAGGGCCTGTCTGTCCTCCTGGCCTAATAGCAACCATTTCACTGCTGTCTCGTTTGGGAATCACATGATATTATTGCTGTTATATTATATTATATATATATATATATATATATATATACACATACACATACTGAACCCATGTGGGTATTGTTTACTGTAACCTGATCTGTGTCAGTACTATATTGTGTACATATATTACGGGACCCGCAAGGGTTATTCCTTTTCTGTGTTTTTTTCAATAAAACTGTGTTTTATCTAAACCTACTGTGTCTGAGTGTCCATAAAACCGTTACAATCCCTCTCCTTGTCAGATTTAGGGTCAGGACAAAAGGAAGGCACAGCAATCTCCTGATTGATGTGGAACTCAGACACCACCTTAGAAAGAAATTCCTGGGAGGTACGGAGAACAACCTTATCCTTGTGAAACACCAGGAAAGGTGGCTTGCAGGACAAGGCCTGTAACTCAGCCACTCTGCAGACAGAGACCACCGCCAAGAGAAAAGCCATCTTCCACATCACAGATGCAAGGGAATGGTAGCTAAGCACTCAAAAGGAGGCCACTGCATAACTCCCAAAACAAGGTTAAGGTCCCAGTGAGGAGTAGGAGCCTTATAAGCAGGGAAAGCATGAGCAACACCATGAAAGAAGACCTTGACATCTGGTAAGGTGGCAATGCTTCTCTGAAAAAAAGACAGAGAGAGAGACGAAGTCTGAACGTTCAAAGAACTAAGGCTAAGGCCCTTGTTCACACCATCCTGCAAAAAAGACAGGATAGCAGGAAGATGTCGTGTCTGTCCTCCATACCTCCGACGGGTGTCTCGGAGCGCGGTTACTTCCGGGTCCGGTGACTTCACCGGTTTGACGCCTCGTGCAGGCGCGCCTTGGTTCTCCTTTTTTTTTTCCATTTTCAGGGTCCGCATTGCGTACTCTGTCACAGCCCTGGACCCTAGGTGTATTTATAGCACTGCTGTGACTGACCTCGGGTGCTCTAGTATTGGGTTCCCTGCTCGTATCTTCTCTCTGGCAGGTTTACCGTGCGTTTTTCCAGTGTTCTTCTCGTCCCCCGTCGGGTTTTCTTCCGGTATCTCTCTTCGTCTAGTTTTCTCTTCCTTCCTTAATTTTCCTCCTTGCGCTTCTCGGTTGTCTTGTTTCTCTTTTTTTTTCCCCCTTTTTATCGGGACTTTCTCTCCTCTCTTCTATTCAGATTATTTCTAGCAGCCTGCTACCATCTGCACTCTCACCTTTGTGCAGTTAAGTTTTCAGGCTGCTTACACTTGGTCTATTCACCAACAGACCGACAGAAGATCAAAGTCCTGTGAGGACAGATCCCTGTCCACACACCAAGCATGGAAGATAGACTAAACACTAAACACTATGATAAGCTTTAGAGGAAACAGGTTTCCTAGCTTGAATCATAGTGGAGACTACTTCTGAAGAATAGCCCTTCTTCATCAAGATGGAGGCTTCAACAGCCATGCTGTCAAAGCCAGCTGGTCCACATCCTCCTTCCAAAAGACAACCCTGGTGAAGGAGATCCGGTCTGCGTCGTAGTGGAAACGGTTCCTGGGCAGAAAGTGGCAGTAGTTTTGGAAACCAAGGCTGTCTGCTCCAATACGGAGCAATCAGGATGGTGGAAGTTCCGTCCATCTGAATCTTCCGCAGCACCCTGGGTAAGAGGAAGAAAGATGTATGCTAGAAGAAATCTCCATGGGATTGAAAGAGCATCAACTGCAAACCCTCCAGCGTGAGCAAAACATCTGAACCTTCCAGTTGTCACTGGAAGCCATCAGGTCTATTACAGGAAGACCCAACATCTGTACCAGGAGATTGAACACCTCCGGGTGAAGCTCCCACTCGCCCCAGGTCCACTGTGTGTTGACTGAGAAAGTCTGCAAAGTCTGCTAGAACATTTTTTACACCTGGGATGTGCATGGCAGAGATAGCAGGTATATGATCTTCTGCCCAGGTTAAAATACCCTTGACTGCTAAAAAAGCAGCGGGACTTCTGGTGCCTCTTTACTTGTTGATGTAAGACACGGCCATGCCGTTGTCGGACTGGACTCGAACTGGGCACCCCATCAGATGACAGTATCAATAATTCAGAGCATGGGAAATCGCCCTGAGCTCCAAGAAGTTGATGGGAAGAAGAGTCTCCTCCTCTAACCAACGGCCCTGCACACTTAGGTGACCCAAGACTGTGCCCCAACAGAGCAGGCTGGCATCCGTCATCACAATTGTCCAGGATGGAATCACAAATGGCCTCCCTTTCTCCAAGTTGGTCAGGTGCACCACCAGTGAAGGCTCTGCGCTACTTCCACAGGAAGGGAGACAGGTTGACCTAGAAGGTGTGGGTCACCACGGATCACAAACCTCTGAACCTCTGGTGGATATCATCTTCCCCTCCAGATGGGAAGACTTCCTTGGTGGAGCGGATGTCCAAAACAGGGCAGAAGACACCTTGGAGGTGAGCTGCTGAACTGAGTCTTCCGTCAGGTAGACCATATTCCTAGAAAGTATTGAAGTGGAGACAGGAACACCAGATTCTGTGAGGGGACCGGAACAGACTTGTCCATATTCTGACTCCAACAGTGTTGGAGGAGGATCTGAGCACAGTCCTGGACCGGCCAAGGGAGGCGCCTTGAGGAGAAGGTTGTCCATGAAAGGCATTACCTGAATCCCCCTGGTATGCAGGAAGGCAATCAATGCACCCAGAACTCGACTGAACACCTGAGGAGCTGTTGTGAGACCGAAGGGGAGAGCGATGAACTGGAAATGACCCAGTTCGCAGGCAAACCTGAGGTACTGTTGACTGCCTGGATGCACCGGGATGTGCAGCTAGGCATCCTGAAGATCCAAAAATTCCCCCGGATGATGCAATGACCAAGGGCAAGGACTCCATCTTCTAGTGGGTTTTGACCACAAACTTGTTGAGAACCTTGAGGTCCAGGATGGGGCGGCAGCCAGCATCCTTCTTGGGGATGACAAAGAGGTTGGAATAAAAGCCTGAACCTCTTTCCTGCTGTGGAACCGGTGCCAGAACCCCCTTGTCCAAGAGGGACTGTACCTCCCCATCCGCAGCTTTTCTTGTCCCTGAGAGGAGCGAGAAGGGAAGAACCTGAAGGGGGCTGGGTTTTGAAGGGAATCCTGTAACCTTTGGAAACCACCTGTAACACCTACTGATCTGCAACAGAGCCATTCCAGACACTCAAAAAGTGAAGCAGGCGACCCCCCACTTGTCACAGACCAGGGTTTGGAGAGTCATGTCAAAGAAGGTTTGGTGGGTTTGGGTTTGGTGAAGGTGTGTTTAGACCTCCACTGCTGCATGGGCTTCAGGGTTGAAAACGGGCCAGAGGTGCCACCAGGTTTGCTCTAAATGTTTTGCCTTGTTTGGGATGAAAAACACGATATCTCTTCACCTGAGGGTTACGTTTAGGAACCTGAGGCAACAATGTGCTCTAGCTTCCAGTGGCCTCACTGATAAGGTTCTTCAATTCAAGGCCAAAAAGAGAGGAACCCTCTAAGGGAAGAGAAATCAGTGATTTCTTGGAGATCAAGTCCGCAGACCAGATCTTCAGCCACAAAATACTGTCACAGAAAAGGCTGAGGCCTTAGCTTCAAGCTGAATGGCGACAAAGAGAGCATTAGTAATATAGTGCTGAGCCTCAGAAATGTTGGCCAAAATGGATAAAAGGTCAGCCTTAGGTGCACCTTTGTGGACCGCAGCAGTTAGATGTTCAGTCCAAACAGGAATGGCCTTATTGATCCATGCAGAAGCCAAGGTGGGTCTCATGGACACACCAATTACAGTAAAATTAGCCTTCAAAACAGCTTCAAGTTTTCTGTCAGTCAAGTCCTTCAGAGCTGAAGCATCCACAACGGCCGAGGCAGTGAACTTAGAAAACCTGGAAATGGGAGAATCAACCCGAGGAGGAGTAGTCCATTGAGTCAAGGCAGTTTCAGAAAAGGAATACAGCTTAGAGAATCTCTTTGACAGAGCTAGACGCTTGTCAGGAGTCTTCCGCTCATCCAGAATAATCTGATCCAGAGTGGGACTAGGTGGAAAAACAGTACAGGATTTCTTGCCTTTGAAAGATGTCATAAGTAGCCTGAGGCTCTACAGGAGTAGAGGGAATATTTAAAGTGGTTAAAACTGCCTTAATGAGGCCCTCAGCCAAGGGTTCAGGGTAAGCGTCAAAGGGATCACCATGAAACTGGGAAGAATCTGGGAAGAATCCCCCTCAGAATACACACCATCCTCAAAATCCTCATCTGAATCCATCAGAGAGGAATCCGATAGGTCAGGAATACAAGGCACCTTAGTGGACACAAACCTGAAAGAAGTGGGGGGTCTCCATGATTGAAGAACCCCCTGAAGAGAGAGAGGAAATGGTGCAATAGACCCATTGACCCAAGGTGGCTCTTGATCATGGCTGGAAGGGCCAGATGGAGACGCAGGGGCCACAGCATATGTGGGGCATAAGTGATCAGAGTAGCCCATGGGAAGACCCGACTGGCATGAGGAATAATACCTGAGGGGAGTCAAAGACGCCCCTGAGACCTTAGCCTTAGGCCTAGCCCTTTGTCCTAGTGGATCCGACATTGTACAGGAGTAAAAAGTGTCAATACAGTAAAGGATGAAGCCTAAAATGCACTTATCTGGCAAGCAAAGGGTTAACCAGAGGAGGAGAGCTGAGGAGACCAAGCCCTACATATGATAATCATGTAATGAGGAAACAAAATGGCAACTGCATAGGGAACCAATTAAAAAAATGGGCATTTATGGGAAATGTAGTTTTCCTAATACAGAGTACAAAAAGCAGAACTGAATCCCCCCAGACACTGAGAATGTCCACCGGGGACAAGGGGAGACAAGACGATTGAGCCATATCTCAAGTAGGTGCATAGAACGGTTGCAGAGATATGTCCCAAATGTCTATCTCACAGATATTAATGGAGCACTGCAGTTAGGCAGTAAAGCGCGTTCATAATGGAGCAGAATTCAAAATTAATGTGTAAAAGAAAAAGTGTCTAGAAAGTGTAGAAACACATAAATCACCAATAAACAACAAAAAATGAGAAAAAAAAGTCCCCCCAATTAACCAAGGCTGGCAGGGAAGGGGCTAATTACCACAAAACAACACAAATGCTCCAATGTTCCCAAGAACAGGAATGAATAATACACAAAATGAGTGCAGGAGTTACAATGAACTCCAAGAAAGCCCTTGTGCAGAAGTGGACTGTGGGACAAGTGGACCATGGCACCCAAAGGGCTGCTCACCTTTTTTGCAGATCTGTTTTCTTCAGATTACCATTGCAAGGAAGAAGCCTCAGAGAGACTCCCTCTGGAGAGGGAGACATGGTTCTCTCCCAGGGCTGTAAAAGGTCCACAACCAGGGGAAGCCAGTAATGGTAATCCACCTACTGGGGGAATTTTGACACCCCATATCTAAAGAAAATAATAAAATAACTAAAAACTAAGCAGAAATGTTCACAGCCTTCCTACCAGAAAGAGGAACAAATCTTAACCGGACAGGGGAGTGGCTAGGTAGCCTGCTATTATTAAAGCAATTAAGCTAGCTAAAATTGAAAATGAGAGAAATATTGCCAATGAAAGCAAGAAAAAGCTTAAACAATTCTACAAGTATATTAATAACAAAATAATTAAAGGGATAGTAATACTTAAGATGTAAAAAAAATTATGTTGTATGGTTTAGGTTCCCAAATAAAACAAGAGTACTCCCACTATTAAGAGATATTTTATTAATAAATTATAACAGCTCAAAATGGAATTTTTTTTAATGTGCAATATCACAGTGGCCTTAAAATTTACAGTGGAACTGTTGCTACATCCTTCTATGGAGATTTATGGTCTACAGACCAGAGCTGTCCATAGTATGGTGTAGCAACAGGGCCACTGTAAATTTTCAGGCCACTGTGAAATTGCACCTAAAAAATTCCAGTTTGAGCTGTTATTTAATAAAATATCTCTCAGCACTGGGAGCACCCTTGTTTTACTCAGGGGGATAAAACCTACATAATCTATTTTTGTTACATTTTAAGTATTACTATCCCTTTGAGGCTGAAATTGGTCCTCTTAAGGCTGAGACAGTTGAATTGATTAGTGAGGATAAGGCTATGGCTGACATCCTAAATACATTCATTGCTTCGGTATATACAAAGGAAGCAACGACAGGCAAATAGACAAAACAACAGAATTTCCTCAATCATGTACATGGCTTACTGAGGACAAAGTCCAAAAGAGACTGGAAAAGGTTATGGTGACTAAAGCCCCTGGACCTGATGTTATACACCCAAGGGTACTTAAACAGCTTAGTTCAGTAATAGCAAGACTATTATCCTATAATAATTCACTAGGATGTTTGTCATGATGCACTCATACACAGTAGAGACTGCCCGCGTTCGGCCAGTCTCTACTGCGTATAATTGCATCTCGTGAGGCGACGCAAGACTGCATTGCGTGATGCAATGAGGTAGCGGCGTCTTAACCCTTTGAGTGCCAGAGGGGTATGCAACGTATTGCAAAGCAATGCTTTGTGTACCCTTCTGGTACTCAAAGGGTTAACATTAGCCAGACCTTGGCTCATGTACACAGGCTTTTACACTAGTACTTAACACCTTAAGGACCCATGACGGTCCTGCACCGTCATGGGTTGTTATGCCCTTAACGACCCATGACGGTCCAGGACCGTCATGGCTTAAATTATAGCAGCGTGCCTCCAATCCTGCAGGGCAGAGGCATCAGAGACAGCTAAAGCAGTAGATTTGGACAGCATGGAAACAGGAGCATCCACTTTAGGAGGATGAACCCATTTTGCCAGTTCAGTCTCAGGAAACGGGTACAGTTTAGCAAACTTTTTGGACACAGAAGAGGACTTATCAGGATTCTTCCACGTCTCAGAGACTAGACGGGCAAGAGTAGGGTTAGTTGGAAAACATACAACCACCTTAGATGGTTTTTGGAAAACGTCAGTTGGATCATGAGTAGATTCCTGAGTCAGAGGAAGGTTGAGCGTAGTTAACACAGCTCTAATCAAACCCTCAGCAGAAACCTCAGGGTCACATTCATAAGGGTCCCCAATGGACCTGGTAGATTCAATAACAGTGCCTTCCTCAGCATCAGAATCCTGCAATAGTTCTTCTTCAGAAGAATCAGACACATCAGGAGCCCCCTGTGGCTTAGGCAGGGAGGTCCTGATTGTAGAGGGGGTCTGCCAAACCTGGAGAGCCCCCTGTACCTGAGAGGGAAAGAGTTGGAGAGTAGATCTGAGATCCCTAGTGGCAGCTTTAAACTCTTTCACCCAAGTTGGCTCAATAGCATGGCTGGGAAGCCCATGGTTGCTATCATGACAATCAGTGCATTTAGGGCATAAACTACCAGAACAATCTCTAGGCAGCCCAGAGTGACAAGAGGAGCAAAGCGCAATGGGGGGAACAGACACCCCAGCCTCCTTAGTCTTGGGTCTAGCCCCTGGCTCCAGTGGAGTTGACATGCTCACAGCGTCAATATACACCACTTAACAAATATCACCCAGTAAAAGTGTGGAAGATTAAATTTTCACCCCAGAAATGCCTAAAAACGGACTTATCTGGCCAGCGAAGGGTTAATCTGCTAAGAGGAGAGAAGGCTCGGTCCCTGCGTAGTATACTCGCTGAGAAATACCACCACAAAATGGCTGCCGTCAGGTCAACCAATCAGAAAACGGGCGCGAAACGGCGCTCATGGGAAATGTAGTTTTCTCTCAGAAGTACCCCAAACAGTGCCCGAAGCCCCCCTGAACTCCCCACACCCCAAAATTAGACACCGGATGATAGAGCAGGAGCAGAGTAACAAAATGAGCCATCTCTGAAGTTGCTGTGACAAGCGGTTCCAGAGATATGTCCCACACTGTGTAATCTCATAGAGAGTAAAGAAGCAATGGCGTCTATGCGGGAAAAGGCTCGCTTAAAGGCGCGGAACACTAAATTTTAATAACGTTCAACTGAAACATAAAAAGCCCCAAACAGTTATCAAACACATGAGAAACATAAGAAAAACAATACCCAATGCTCCAAAACCCAGAGAATACCACAGAAATTGCATAATTATAAGAAATGCAAATAAAAACACCCTATGAGTGCTGGAGTGCAAATGCAAACTCCCAAATACAAGCCCATCAAAGGGACACTGTGGGGACAAGTGGACCTTCAGCACTCAAGGGGTGGCTCACCTTTCTGCAGGACTTCTGTCTTCAGGTGACCATGATAAAGTAGGAATAGACCAGAGGTAAATTCCCCAGCAGGGAAGCTGCTTGACTCAAGCTGTTCCCTCTTCAGGGCATAAGGTCCACAGAAAATCCCTGGAAGCTGCATTAGCCACTTTAGAGAGGGCAATTCACAGCCATGGTCACCCTCCTAATGGTGGTATTCCATATTTGAATAAAAATAATAAAATACTAAGTTGACTGTATAGATGTTCTCCACCTGGTGTGCACAGCACACAGGAACAAATCAATCTGGTGGCTCTGGCCTGAAGGCAGCTTAAGTAGGAGGGGAGGCTCCGCCCCCTGCACACATTTGAATAATTGTTCCTGCCTATTAAAGGGGCGGATCGCCTCCCAGAGTACCAGTGACCTGTATTGGACGACAGTGAAATGGTGTTTTTTTTACATTTTTTACCTTTTTTTTTTAATTTTAATAAAGTGAATGGTGGGTTATCCATATAAATAGGGTATCAAATGAAAGCCCTATTTATGCTTAAAAAAAACAGTATATAATTTATGGGGGTGGAATAAAAGCCTAAGAGGGAAAACACTGTTGAACAAAGACATAGTCAAAAAGGTCAGAATTGCTCCGGTCCTTAAGGGAAAACGACCTCAGATTTTCCCGGTCCTTAAGGGGTTAATATTTATTGGTTCACTTTCATCAGGCATAGTGCCATATGATTTGTAACGGAAGCTAGGAAGGGACCGCGTCGCCTTCCGCCATCGTTCCCGGGTCTCTCCTTCTCGACGCCAGATAGCGCCGTCAGATGCACCGGTTGAAGTATGGACGGTCACTGGAAACAGTCACAGGATCGCTGGAAGCAGGGAAGAGTCCACGTCGCCGCCTGACAGTCCACGAAGTTAGGTCGCAGGAAACTGGCAGCAGGCGGTCGACGATTCAGGATACTTGGCGCAGATGGGTATCAGAGTGGACACTTTAGACCATAAGCAATACAAGACTCCAGGACTCCTTGTTCACTCCAAACATAACTCACTTTATTGGCAAACACCACAGATATTTATACACAGTACAGTACATTGGATCACATGGGGAACCGGATACAATAGGGAACATGATTAAATCATAACACATCAGACAAAGGCCAGCAATAGATGGTCTTAACAGATACAATAACTCAGACATGATTACATTTCAGATACAAAAGGGTTTGATTGAACAAAGATTTGAGGGCTTGAACTGATTACCACACGGCAGGGGGTCTGACTGCAGTTCACAATGGCTAAGTTAACACCCAGCAGGAAGTCTGGCTACAGTACACATAGTCAGTGCCTTGAGGGACTACAATATACATTGGAATAATTAACCCCTCACTGCCATCAGTCTACCACAGGGCAGTAACAGTCCATTTCCTCATTCACATAAAGCATATACAAACTATTTTTAGTGCATAACCAGAGAAAAATGTCGACAGTTTTGGTTAAACAAACTTATGGCCAGACAAGGCTCAAGTAATGGGTAGGATCTGTTACATTTCTCCCCTTTTTTTTGTACCAAGCCAGCGGTTGCGGTAGTAAGTGCTGGCTTGGGACTCTGGAAGTGCCTCACTGTGTTGAGCCCATTGTCTGGAGCTGGGAGTCCATTTGAGTCTCTTGTCCTGGGTCAGGAAAAACATCAGCCACGTCTCTGGGCCAAGAAAAGAGTTGGGTCCTTTGTGTGAACCAGGGGAAAACGTCAGTCTCTTGTCCAGGCCAGGAAAACATCAACCCCTTGCCTGGGCCAGGAAACAACAAGCAAGCCCCTTGTCCTGAGCCAGGAGAAAATGTGAGCCCCTTGTCCGGGCCTGGAAATGATGCTATCACTGTGCCTGTGATTCTTGCTAGATAATGTATTCCATGTGTCTCTCCTTAAGCCACTTGTTTGTAACCGTTACACTACTACACCTGTGATGCCAGGTCCTGTTGAAGTCGAGGGGCAGGAGGAGTACGAAATACAAAGTATTATTGATTCCCGTAGGCATAGAGGAGGGGTACAGTATCTGGTGCATTGGAAAGGTTATGGTCCTGAGGATCGGTCCTGGGTAGATAGTAAGGACCTTCATGCACCAAAGTTACTACGAATTTTCCATACCAAATACCCTCAGAAGCCTAGACCCTACTCTAGGAGAGGGGGTCTTTGAAAGGGGGGTACTATTACGGTGCCCGTGATTCGTGCTAGACTCTGTCTATCACTTGCTGTAGTTCCTCACTGGCTGTATCATTTCTCACAGCCTATTTAAACCCAGGTTGGGCACTCCCAGATGGCCCTTTCGTGGTGTTTCTGACATAACTTTACCTGATCTGCCTTGTCAGGCTGTTGGGCCTGAGTTACCTGTGTTCCGGTACTCCGTTGTTCCGGTGCTCCTGTGTTCCAGTACTCCGTTGTTCCGGTGCTCCTGTGTTTCAGTGTTCCAGTACTCCGTTGTTCCGGTGCTCCTGTGTTTCAGTGTTCCAGTACTCCGTTGTTCCAGTGCTCCTGTGTTCCAGATTATCGTTCCTGAGTGTCAGTGTTGCCTGTCTGCAAGTCTCCAGCCCAGCCGGTTCCGGTCATCTGTCAGGACGGCGGTGCTCGCTCCGGTGTACCTTCCTGTATTCTGGCATCTGACTTTCCCTGCTGTCGCTGTGGCGACATTGTCTCTTTCGCTCCGGCGATCCTCCCTGTTGGTTCCAGCGTGCGGACGCTGGTTTATTCCATTGATCTGGTTGCTCTCACTCTGTTGGTCCCAGAGTGCGGACGCTGGTTGCTCCATTTCACCTGGTGGCATAGTTACTGTTGGTCCCAGCGTGCGGACGCTGGTTTGCTCCTTGATTACTCAGATCCTGAGGACAGGTTTCTGTCCAACTCCTT
Organism: Rhinophrynus dorsalis; assembly: GCA_037306005.1. NCBI lineage: Eukaryota > Metazoa > Chordata > Amphibia > Anura > Rhinophrynidae > Rhinophrynus > Rhinophrynus dorsalis. The sequence goes on from CM074724.1 coordinate 193,801,363, forward strand.
ACACAGTTGTCTGGTATTCTCAGGCTAAAAGACTTCTGCTGAGGGAGATCCTTGTACCTTTCCACATTACTGTCATTGTCACCTGACAGCAAGGTCTCCTCTCTTGGGCTGCCCTGCCCGGTATTGGTAAGGCCGGTAGAACCTAGTACATTACCATCCTTCAGGTTGCTTTACCCGGTATAGGCAGGGCCGGTAGAGCCCGTTAACTGCGTTTCCTCAGGCTGCCCTGCCCGGTATTGGTAAGGCCGGTAGAACCTATTCTTGCTGCCACCATAGGTTGCCTTACCCGGTATTGGCAGGGCCGGTAGAGCCTCCATCAGTACTCCTTGGGCTGCCTTGCCCGGTATTGGTAAGGCCGGTAGAACCGGTACATGTCATCTCACGGTTGCCTTACCCGGTATAGGCAAGGCCGGTAGTGCCAATCACCATTTACAACTGTCACTCGGTTGCCTTGCCCGGTATTATTGGCAAGGCCGGTAGAACCTATATTCTGTCATTTATTGTTGTATTGTTATATATGTATGATACCCTACGGGGACTGCCTTAACTTTTCAATAAAGTTGCATTTTTACCAAACCTTAAGTCTGAGAGTCTTCAAATACTGTGACAGTTGCACAAACTCCTTGTTCTGGGCCAGGAATACAATTTTGGTCCTTGGTCCTGGGCCAGGGAAACTGGTGCCTTCTGGTCCTGGCTAGCACCAAATTGGGAGGCCCCTTCTGGGCCAGGCTCCAGGCACAGCTGGGATCAGGCCCTCCTGGGTCTGGCACCAGTGGCTCAGGGTCCATAGCCAGTCCATACGGTGGATCTCCCTTGGGTAATTGTGTGTCTGAGTCCTCAGTGGCCTGGGGGTCAATTTAGGGAATGCTGGGGACATCTCCCCCTTTTGGTGGGGCAAGTACCCCCCAGTGACAGGAGAGGATGCTGCTCCCACTCTCCTGGACTGAGGCAACATGCAGAGAACTGTGGGCCACGCTGGGGACTCGTTTGGCCAGGGTAGGGGCAGTCAAAGGACCGGTGAGGAGCGCACTCCCACTCACCAATTCAGGGCAAGCAGATTCTGTGCTGAGAGTAAAACTGGGACAAGACCCAACTTCCTTAGGGAGGACAGTGGTCCCACTCCCTTTGGCTGGGTCAACAGTTGGCCTGATGGGGAACGAATTCGCTCCCACCAGGCCGAGGTCACAGAATTCAGGGGGCACAATCGTTGGGCTGCGGATGAGGACTGTTGTCCCACTCATCCCAGCCAGAGTTTCAAAATGCCTGGTGGGCTCATTCCCACTCACCAGGCTAGGGGTAACAAGGGGGCTGGTGGGGAGCACATTCCCACCCACCAGTTCGCAGGTGACAGGGGCAACAAAAGCATCTTTGGTGAGGACCGTGGTCCCACTCACCAAGATGGGTGCTCCAAGCAAAGGGGCAACAACCAGTGGGCTGGTGATGAGGACTGGTGTCCCACTCATCACTGCCAGGGTCTCACAGGGCCTGGTGGGATCACTTCCACTCACCAGGCCAGGGATCAAAGGGGAACTGGAGAGCTCTCTCCTTCTCTCAAGACTGGGGTTCTCAGGGAAAGTCGCAGGGTTGCTGGTGAGGCACACTTTCTCCCTCACCAGTTCAGAGTCCATGTGGCCACTGGGAAGGACCGCAGTCCCACTTCCCATGGCAAACTCCTCCGTGACCCTGGGGAGCACACATCCTTCCTTTTCCAGGGCAACAGCAACAGGGGACGGACTGGGGCTGCTGGTGGGGACCTGCATCTCCTTCACCACAGCAGGGGTTTCACTCCAGGAAATTATAGACCTATGAGCTTGAATTCCATAGTGGGTGAGATACTTGAAGGGTTACTAACTGACACTATTCAGAACTATGTGAAGACAATATTATTAGTAGGAGTCAGCATGGTATTATGAAGAACAGATTGTGTCAGAATGATTTACTTGCATTTTATAAAAGAGAAAGTAGCAATTTAGACAAGGGAATTGTTGTTGATGTAATATACTTGGATTTTGCAAAAGCCTTTTATACAGTGCCTCACAACAGGTTACTGCAAAAATTAAAAGACTTCAGTTTAGGTGGTTATCTGTACATGGATTGAGAACTGGTTAAATGATAGATGGCAGAAAGTTGTTGTAAATAGAACCTTTTCAACTTTGTCTAAAGTTATGTGGAGTGCCACAGGGTGGAGTTCTGGGCCCAGACCTTTTTCATTTGTTTATTAATGATCTAGTAGTGGGAATTGAAAGTAGAGTCTCAATTGTTGCTGATGACGCTAAACTGTGTAAGGAAATACATACAGAGCTGGATGTTTTTTTTCTCTTCAGAGGAATTTAGATAAACTGAGTGACTGGGCAGATGACATTTAATGTGGATAAAAGTAAGATGCTACAAACATGCTACATATACATTAAATGCTAAACAACTTGGAGAATCCAAAACTGATACAGGGTTTAGAGGATCTGAGTTATAAAGAGAGACTAGCCAATCTGGGTTTGATTACATTAGAGAAGTGATGCCAAAAGGGTAATATGTTTACCATTTACAAATACATTCAAGGTTAATACAAAGAGCTATCCAACTAAAGGGGAACTACCACCCCGTAATAACTTAAAATGCATTTTAAACCCTGCGCTGTTAGTCCCTTTTGGAGCCACAGCGGACGCGCACGGACGTCACTGTGACGAGATGTCCGTGCTTCCTGCTCCTGTGAGCATCGGTAAAATGCCAAAATCTTTGGAACCAGGTAATATTTCTGGCGACTAGCGCTACTAAGCAGCTAGTCGCCAGATGAAGAATGAATGCATGTTAAGTTATTGTGGGGTGGTAGTTTCCCTTTAATTATTTACGCAAAGAGTTGAGCTAGGAACGAGAGGTCATCCACTAAGAGTAGAGGAAAGGAGCTTTTGACTAAAACACAGTAAAATACAGTAAGGGTGGTAAAGCTATGGAATTTTTTACCTCAGGATTTTGTACTTGCAGATAATGAAATTGCTTTCAAAAAAGCGATAGATGTCTATCTAGTAAAGAACAATATTGAAAATTATGACGGCTTCAATGCAGATAGGTTCTTGATCCAGGGAACTATCTGACTGCCATTTGGAGTCAGGAAGGATTTTTTTACCCACTTGGGCTAAATTGGAAATGGCTTCAGGGTTTTTTTTTTTTTTTTCCTTCCTTCCTCTGGATTAACAAGGGTGTTTTGGCATGGGCTGGACTTGATGGACACATGTCTTTATTTCAGCCTCATCAACTATATCACTATGTTAGGTTTTTGCTCTACGTTTGGGCTGCCACTGATATCTTGGCTTGGTGGAGGGGCATGAATGGGAAGCCTGCAAAGTTTGTGGCCTTTTGCGCCTCCATTTGGCGGGGGGGGGGGATGAAAACAACACAGTTTTTCTCGCCCTAGTTGGACGTTAAGAGGGCATTTGAGCAGGGCAGTATTTACAATAAGGCAGAGTAGGCATCTGCCTACAGGCGCACCCCACAGAGGGGCGCCTGTCATTGTGATCTCTTAGCCAGCCTTTTCCACTGAGATCCATCAGGGTGGACTACGGGGTGGAGGGGGTACTGCACTGCTCGCTGCTCCGGACGGATGTGAGTGACATGACACACACAGAGCAGCAGGTGACAAGAAGCACTGCAGTCAGTGTGTCACCAGTGCCATGGAGGCTGTGCCTGCGCATTACTCCCCTCACACTTGGGTCTTCACCACTTGCAGGCCCGGAACAGACCAGTACTGCCCCGCCTCCTCCCAGAAGTTCAGTGCAGCCTGAGCCTGCAGGAAGCCGCAGCCCTGCCCATGACACGGACGAACGTCACTCCTTTGCCGTCTCTATACACAGTGACAGAGTAGGGACTCAAGCTGCTGCCTGCACCCACGGTCCCCATGGTAACCCCGCTGCCCGTCTGGAAATTGGAATTGAGGTAATCCGGCTGCCTGCAAAGCCGCCGGGTATGAGGGTGGGTCCATAAGTGAAGATGTAAACCATCCATGAGGGTATCCAAGCGGTCACATGCGAAAGAGTCATGTGTTTAAATAAATTGCCTCCACTAACTTCGGTCCCATTACATTTCCATTGTAAAATTCAGATGACATTTTAAGTGGCTCAGTCATTTGGTAGCACTGTGCCACTTAAAACGTCCTCTGAATTTTACAATGGAAATATAATGGGATCGGAGTATCATGGGGGCAATATGGAGCTGATGCAGGGCAATTTGAGGGCAATATGGTATATGGAGATGATGGGGGCAATGTGGTGGCAATATGGAGATGATGGGGGCAATGTGAAGGCAATATGGTATATGGAGATGATGGAGGCAATGTGAGGGCAATATGGAGCTGATGGGGGCAATGTACAGATGATGGGGCAATATGGAGCTGATGGGGGGCAATGTGAGGGCAATATGGAGCTGATGGGGGCAATGTGGAGATGATGGGGACCAATTTGGAGCTGATGGGGGGCAATGGGAGGGCAATATGGAGATTAGGAGCATTGTGGAGGTGTCCAGTGTAGATGGCCAATTGGGGGGGGGCGCTTTCTGTGCCTACAGGCTCCTGAGATGTAAATCCAGCCCTGCATTTGAGGAAACAAAGTACTCTTGCCCCCAATTAGCATCACTAATGATTTGCATCTGTTCAGGTCCAAACAGGGACTTGCCCTTAAAGGGCAAGGAAACCAGTGACTTCTTGGAAGATTGATCCACAGATCAAATCTTAAGCCATAAAGTGTGTCGCACAGTGACTGAAAAGGCTGAGGCTTTAGCAGACAACATGACCTCCTCAAAAAAACCTCAGAAGCGTTGGCCTCTATCATGTTGGCTAAAAAGACCAAAAGATCCTCCTTGGAAGCATCAGCACAGACAGCCTCCAGTAGCTGCTCACCCACACAGAAACAACCCTGTTAACCCAGGCAGAAGTGAAAATAGAAAGAAAACTAGAGAAAGCGCATAACATAATAAACACTAGTATAACTAAATAAAATAAATACTAGTGTGGCTAGATAAAAAATAAAATGAATTCCATTTAAATAAAAATAAAATTGAATTAGAATTAGTCACCTGTATCGGGTAGGTAACAGAAAACCCCCTCAATAAGAGAAAAAAAGATGACCAGACCTCGTCGACCCACCACTACTTAGTCAAAACGACAACTGTAGCAGTCAGTGTGCATGCCTAATCACCAAGTCCCATAACCAAACCAGAACAGGTGGCACTAAAAACTAATTATGCTAATAATGCTATACAAAACCTATACTAGGTGCAGGAACTGGTGAACCCAGGCAAAATGGTAACAGACAGTGTATAACAAAGTGTTAATTTTTAATATTAATAAAACAGCTTACAAACTTATAATGCATTCATCTGTATAAAACCTATCACAATACAAACAATATTAGAACTCGTTTAGGTCTAATATCTGCTATAACCCGCAATTCTCAGTAATGGTACTCCCCCAACAAATGCTAGCAAAAAGTGTATCCAATAATAAAGAGAGGATATATTTGACAATCTTGATGTATCAGGCAGTTGTAGTTCGTAAACAACGTAGCTTTCCTGTCTTTCAAACCGCTCTAGTCCGTTTCAACAGAAACAGTCCACTTCACTGTAGTTCACAACTATTCCCTTAAATGGCTAGAGATGCAACTCTATGTGGGGAACCTATAGACCTCTTCCCGGGCTAATATTGTTCAGTTATAATGTAACAGAGCTATACAGATAGTGTTGATGCCCTCTTATTCTCGGTCCGGTTCTTACCCACTTTTGGGGAGACTCCCGTCAGTCCTGGACTCTTCACTCCCCTCACGCTGCTGTCAGATTCAATGTAACAAGATATAATTTTGCACAATAAGTGCCGATGGGCATATAGTTGGAAGATGGTATGCAGAGCAGGCAAAGCTAGATTCGTGACTTGGATGTAATATAATGTCCTCTATTTCTTCATTGCCAATACATACACTTCTGGGGTACTCAATACTCAAATTGTCACTCTGACAAGTTTCGTGCTACCCGCACTTTCTCAAGGAGTATAATTTGAGAAAGTGAAAATAGGCCTCAGCGCAGCCCCAGTGTCTGCAAAATTTGCCATGAGGATAGAATCCAGCTTCTTGTCCGCAGTATCCTTCATTCCCTCTACATCTGCCAATGGCAGGGCAGTAGACTTGGCTAGCCTGAAGACTGGGGGATCCACAGTAGGAGGAGAGGCCCACTGCACCAAAGCTGCCTCTGATAAGGGGGTATTGTCTAGAGAACCTTTTGGTGACAGACAGCCTCTTATCAGAGGTCTTCCACTCATCCAGAAGGATCTGATCAGGGGGGGGGGACTTTAGATTTATTACTTCTATGGAAGATATATGTAGAGGAAGACCCCCTCGTCAGGGGTGTCAGGGACCTGGAGGGTCTCCAAACCTAGCCTTAATGACAGGTGATGGGATAATCTGGAGAAAGAGAGCCTCTGCGTAGGATAAGCAAGTGAGAAGTAAAATGGCAACTGCAAAACTACCAGCCAATCGGCAGTCAGTGTAACAGGAATTCTGGGACCCTACAACGCCATCCATGGAATGCCATGGACTCTCAAGACACTCGGGACGTGAACCGGACGAAGGGGCAAAAGGAGAATTCTGACTTCTGCATGTCAAACAGTTGCAGAAATATGTCTCAATGAAGTTCACCCACAGAAGTCAATGGAGGAAAGATTGCGGCGCTGCAGGAACCTGTTCTTAAAGGCACTGTGCACCAGTAAAAAACAACAATTTACTAACGTAAGCCAAAGTCCAAACTACCCCAAGGCATATGAGGAAGGCACCCAACAGATAGCCCACTAAAGGGAAAAGACAAGGAAAGATCCCAACCCGGATAGAGTAGCAGGGAATGGGTTAACTATGCCAAATGCAGCCATACTTACTCCATAACTCAGGAAATGAACAGATAGATATAAGAAAGATACCCAACATGAATGCAGGAGCCTAACGGTTCAGAATTGACCGCTGAATGGAGAGATATCAGGTAGGGACAAGTGGATAAAGGCACTCAAAGGGTTACTAACCAATCAACTTTGTTCAGGTTACCACTGTGAAGGAAGCAGATCCCCAAGGGTCTCTACGTGGAGGACAATCTTGGGTTGCAAGGGTCTACACAGCACAAGCACACTGGACTATTCAATCCAGGGGAAGCTTAGTAATGGTAATCCACCTAATGGGGGAATTTTTACAGCCACCTATCTATCAGAAAATAAAAAAGATCTACAACTAAGAGAAGTGTCGCTGGCCATGTTTTCAACTCAGAGGACACATCATAACTGGAGATGCAGGGGAGGAAGGGTTGAGCTGGAGGAGTGGCTGGGAGTCTACACCCACAAGACTGTCTTTTTTGAGATGTGTCCTGCCCTCCAAAGAGGGACTCAACCCCATGGTACCTGTGTTCCATATTGGACGTAAGAGAAAACACATATATGAAAAAATAATTTATAGAGAGGAAAAAAAATGTCAGGGATTTTCCAGCTTTTATAATGAAGTTAACTAATAAAACAAATCCTATGATAAACATTTTGAGGAATCCATGTTGCAGCCTTCAAAAAGACCCTATTATGGCAGATACTGTTTTCAAGAATGGTGTCGCTCCTATTGATTACTTATGGTGCTCTCATTATAATCAGAAGAAAGCCAGCGAAACCGGCATACTGAGTACTGTAGTCTTAATCACCTCAGCCCCCTTAGACACTCAGAAAGTGTACCAGCTAATAGGAAAAGAGGAGACAAGAAGATAGAGCCCCTCTGACCTTTGTAGCCCAAACAGTTTCAGAGATATATCCCAGAGAAGCTTCCCCCATAGAAGTTATGAAGCAAAGATGGCTGCAGGCAGGCTCCCATTCTTAAAGGAACAGTAATGTCCCAGAATTTTTTTTCTTGTTTTGTAGTTTAAAAAAAAGAAATTATGTAGCACAAATCCTGTCTCTCAAACCTTTATGGTTCTAGAGCTATTTGTATCTAAAGTTCTGCCTCTCCTGATGTCAGCTGTAAAACTGACAGAAGGAGATCAGTGTCAGCCGACATGACGCGTCTCTTCAACAGAGCCAGAATAGCAATACTGGAAAATAATTACTTCATTGGAATGGTCTACAAAGTGTGTTTGCAAACCAGGCACACTTTGTAGACCATTCCAATGAAGAAATTATTTTCCAATATCACTATTTCTGCTCTGCTGCCGAGCCTCCAGCTGGTTCCAGGACTGGGATCTCCTGCTGTCAGCAGAGTGCTGACGTCACGAGAAGGGGAGGGAAGGGGGAACTTTAGATGCGCATATCTCTCAAACTGTAAAGGTTTGAGAGATGGGATTTGTGCTACATTATTTCTTTTTTTTTTAATCTACAAAACCAGAAATTTAAAATTATTGGACATTAGTGTCCCTTTAAACGGGATGCCACACTAAAATCTGTCTACCAAGTAAACTGTTGCTAGAAACCCCATAAAACCAGGGAACACCTAGAGTATAAATAGAAACTAAGATATAAGTAGTAGGGGGAGCACAAATAAGACCCCAAAACACTCCAGCACACATAAAAATCCAAATCAGCATAGGAAGGGTTAACCCTTTGAGTGCCAGAGTGGTACGTAACGCATTGCAAAGCAATGCGTTACATACCCCTCTGGCACTCAAAGGGTTAATCAAATAAAATAACAGGGAAATAGCAGCCATCCTCACACCAAAGCCCTCATAAAGAATAGAAGTAGACTCATAAAGAGTGCCAGAGCAAAACCATGCTCACATAAGCCCCTGTAGGAAGAGGCATAATAAACTAGGACAGAAAGTGCATCAAGACACTCAAAGGGTTACTCACCAGTCTTCAGGTTGCCACCATGGAAAAGAGACCCCACCGTGAGGGAAAACCTCCACAGAGCACCTGTGAACTGGTAATTCCATCTCCAGGGAAGCACAGTGATGGTAAACTGCCTAATGGGGGATTAAACAGCCCCATATCTAAAAGAAAAATAATAAAAGCCTAAGAATAAAACTAAAAGCATCCAGCTTGCTTGCAGGACACATGAATTGTGGGAGCTTGTAGGGGGTGAGCTGGAGGAGAAGGGAGCCTCCACCCCAAAAACCATGTCTTTTGTGATGTTCCCTGCCCTCCAGGGCAGATTATCTCCACAGGGCTGCAAAGGTCTACACAGCACCTGTACACTGAACTATCCAATCCAGGGGAAGGTTATTGATGGTAACCCACCTAGTGGGGACATTTTGACAGCCCCTTATCTATCAGAAAATAAAAAAAGATCTAAAACTTAGAGAAGTGTCTCTGGCCATGTTTTCAACTCAGAGGACACATCATAACTGGAGATGCAGGGGGAGGGATTGAGCTGGAGCAGTGGATTAGAGTCTACACCCAGAAGACTCTGTCTTTTTTGACATGTGCCCTGCCCTCCAAAGAGGGACTCAACCCCATGACACCTGTGTTCCATAATATAACTAAGAGAAAACAGGAATTAAACTGCACTATCTCATAATAACCAGGAAGGACCCAAATTAAAACCCATGAATAAACTTAAAAACAAATAAATAACATAAGTCTAAATGTGATATGGTATTATCCCTTACATTTGCCAATGTGAACTTGTGCAGTATTAAAAAAGATAAGTACATAACAAGAGAGCATCCATTCACATCTTCAGCAGCAATGGTCATAGAGCCATGTGATTGGAGGAAAGCTGATGTAGTACCATTGTTCAAAAAGGGGGCAAGTTCCAAACCATGAAATTATAGACCTGTGAGTTTGACTTCCATAGTGAGTACGATATTAGAAGGGTTACTAACTGACAGTATTCATAACTATGTGACGACAAACAATATTATTAGTAGGATTCAGCATGGTTTTATAAAGAATAGATCATGTCAGACTAATTTACTTGCATTTTACAAAATGGTAAGTAGTAATTTAGACAAGGGAATTGCTGTTGATGTATTAGGATTTTGCCAAAATCCTTTGATACATTGCCTCACAACTGGTTACTGGATAACGTAAAAAGCTTTGTTTTGGGAGGGGATATCTGTACATGGATTGAGAACTGTAACAGTTGTTGTAAATGGAATCTTTTCAACTTGGTCTAAAGTTGTAAGTGGAGTGCCACAGGGTTGAGTCCTGGGCCCGATCCTTCTTAATTCGTTTATTAACTATATAGAAGTGGGAATTAAAAGTAGTGTCTCAATCTTTACCGATGACACGAAGCTCTGGAAGAAAATACATACAGAGCTGGATATTTTTCTCTTTGCAGAATGATTTAGATAAACAGTGAATGTACAGAAAAGTGTCAGATAACATTTAATGTATATAAATGTAAGGTTATGAATTTTGGGCTGTAGAAACAAACATGCTACATCTATGTATATAAAAGAAAACTGCTGTGTGCCTGGCAAAACACACCCAGGGGCGGCCTGTCCTACTGGTGTAAGCATGTGGCTTGACTTTGAGTGGCCAGGAGGGCTCTGCAAGCAGATGCAGGGGTGCTACAATGAACACAAGCACAAACACACACCCACATGCACACGCGGTCTGAGCACACATGGTCTACGCAAGCGCAAATGCGCACACACACACGGTCTGCACCTGCACACACTCTGCACCATGCGCATACACTCTGCTCCCGCACATAACCACTGCGCATGCGCACACACTCTGCACATGCACGTACGCACTAGGCACACACGCACTGCTCACATACACACTCTCACTCTTGACACACACACATTGAGCATGCATGCTCACACAGAGCAATTCACAAAATGTTATACGCAATAAGCTATACACCAAATCCTATAAGCCAAAATCAATATGCCAAACCCAATAAGCCAAATGCTATACGGCCATAAGCAAAATGATATATATGCAATACGCCAAACGCTATATGTGAAACGCAATACACCAAATCCTATACAGCCATATGCAGTACGCCAAACACCATAGGCCAAACACCATACATTATAAGTAATACACCAAATGCAAAACACAATACACAAAGCACAATACATCAAATGCAATACACCAAACTCAATACGCCAAATGCTATATGCAATGCGCCAAAACACCATACACCAAAAGCTATAACCAAACGCTGTACACAATATGCCAAATGCAAAACAGAATCCGCAAATCGCGATAACCAAACGCAATATGTGAAGCACAATATGCCAAATGCTACATGCACAACGCTATACACACAACCTTGAACACAGAACGCAGCACACAAAACAAAACACTATATGCAAAACGAGATACACAACAATGCACTTAAAACACATGCTCTCGTTCGCATGCTCTCACACACACACACACACGTTCACCAAGGCTCACAGGCACGCACATATGCACATTCACACATACTCGCACACGCTCACTGATAGACACTTGTGTAATGTAGTACTTTGCAGTGTGTTGCACATCTTTTCTGGAACTGAAAGGACTAAGCATTGAAAATTCAACAAGCCAGTCATTAACGCTGTCATTGTCTTATTAACAGCATGGGCAACGCTTTGCTAATATTGCTAGTATACACTAAATGGGAGACAATAAACATCACAGCAGTATGCAGAGTCCCTCAGCTGCTGCAAGACAAATAGGGTATTATCCTGTATAAAATGAGGTATAGATGCACGGGACGCAAATATAATTCTACCTCTATATAAATCCTTGGTAATGCCTCATCCAAAATATGGAGTAGAGTTTTGGCCACCAATCCTTAAAAATACATTATTGAACAGGAAAAAGGGCAGTGACGGGCAACAAAACTGATAAAGGGATTGGAGGATTTGACCTTGCAACCTCTCGGGCCGTTGCCCGAGTCAGACTGCCAGAATTTTGAACCGAGACTGGCTTTTATATGGCAGTCTACTATTGGCTGGAAAGTGCTTGTGCACCTCCCAGCCAATCACCTTCTAGAGTGGGCGATGACGAATCCCGCTAGAAGCTGATTGGCTGGGAGGTGGTAAGCACTTCACAGCCAATAGGAGACTGACAATTTATTTTGAAGGTTCAAAATTCCGGCAGTCTGACTCAAGCAATGGCCCGAGAGGTTGCAAGGATGCCTCAATGCTGGTCAAAATGGAAAGGGTGTAAATGAATTGAAACCTTTAATGAATATGGACACGTTAAAAACAAAAATAATATTTATATGTCATGTGGACATTAAGATGCCACCAATAGTAAACCCTTTGAGCACCTGAGGGCTACCCCTCTGGCACTCAAAGGGTTAACATTAGCGTCTTTGCAGCACTGATGGATATATTTTTTTTAAATTTTACAGCAAGAAAGAAGAAAAGAAAGCGTTGCATACCCCACTGGTACTCATAGGGTTAATCTTTTTCTTTGTTTCAGTCACTAGTATGTGTTGGAAACCAGTTTTCCAACACATAGCGGTGGTTTTCACTAATTGTTTTGGACTCTGCCATACCTCCCAAGTGTCCCTCTTTAGGAGGGACAGTCCCTCTTTTAGGCCCAAATCCCTCTGTCCCTCTTTCCCACCCTGATGTCCCTTTTTTTAGGATATCAGACTGGTGAGGTGTATATATAAGTGTATCATACTGCTCTACAGCAATAAAACTCACATTATTGTTTGTTTAAACATCCGTATATGTGTTTATAAATTAGTATGTGTAAATAAAATACTTTGGTCTTGTTACAAGTCATTTATTAGGTTACACAAGGAGTCGTCAATAGGTCATGAAATAGCCTAAAAATTCTCAATAGTGCCCCGCCTACCAGCCATGCCCCCGGCAACACCCCCTAAAATACAAGTGTCCCTCTTTGGCAATTTGAAATGTTGGGAGGTGTGCTCTGCGCCTGCCTTCTCCTACACCATGAAAAATGCTCTCATAAATATGCATTGAAGCCACCGCATGGAATAGGATAGCAAAGTTGACTATTTTTAGTTGATGTTCAATGGGTGAAAATTGCACACCCGTTGAAGATTTTTGCAAGGTTTCTGATGTTGACAGCACAGTTTATAGAACTGTAAACTGTGCTGTCAAAACCACTACCGTTTTTTTTTAAATTAACAGTGCTAACAGAATTGAGCCCAAAGAGTCTGAAACTAGTTAAAATATCTCCAGTTTAATGCAAAGCCACCCAAAAAAACTACTAATGTAGGCTGATCAGATCTCATCTTTAACCGGGGACACATAAGAAATAGCCATTTTTCAGTACTTCACTGAAATCAAAGCAGTCCTGCAGTATGCATTTTTCCTATGCGACCCCGGTTAAAGGTGAGTTTTGGTCAGGTGAGTTCTGGTCAGCCTAAACTAATCTGTTATTCAAATGTTTAAACTGGAAGCAAGAGAGGGAGGGAGGGTCTGCCTCTGTGCAGGATAAGCAAGGGAAAAGTAAGATGGCCACCAGAAAGGGTGCCAGCCAATTGAAAGAAAGCCCAGGAACTAGGGGATTATGTGAAATGTAGTCTTCTTATTGCCTAGCAACGCATGGCTTTCCAGCCAGTTGCCGTAGTGCTCTCCATGGACACACACAAAGTGGACCATTCGATTGAGCATGCATAGACAAGAAGATACCTTTCAGACTATTCTAGCATAAATGGTTGCAGAGATATATCACAGAGAATTTTCTAAGGAGCAAATATGGCAGCAGGCGGGCTCTGGTTCTTAAAGGAGCCATTCACTAAAAACCAAAAAAACAGAAAAGCCCAAAAACCCCTAGAGTTCCTTGGTGTTGACTTTGTCCCTGTTCTCAGTAGCCCCAGGTTTTAACCAGAGGTCCTGTCCCTAGTAGCCCTGAGTCACTGACCTTTTCAGTTTCATTGTATGTTTTGTTTTGCAGTGCTGTTTAATTGTCAATGTCTGCAAATGTTCAATACATTGGTGTTGCCTTTAATTGTGTGTGTGCTAGTTTCTTTGCTCTCTGGGTTAATTTTGCTTGAGCTGCTGTGGTCAGCACCCCTTCCTAACCAGCGGCCCCTTGACAGAATAATCTGGCCATTCCTTTGAACCCGCAAAGTAAACTCCTATACACGCAATGCCTTGTTTTGTTGATAACAATGAATCTGATTTGCAACATGAGCGTGTTACACTTAATGCGTGCTATAGTCCAGTATGTAAAATACAAGAGGTTGTTTCTGGTATACCAAACATATGCTCCTCGACTCTGGAGTTGCTTTGCAAAGCCCCTAAGCCTTTAATCTTTAACCCCTTAAGGACTACATGACGTACTATGACCATCATAGTCCTTAAATACTTAAGGACCAATGACGGTCATAGTAAGTCACGTACTTTTTACTTACAGCGCTCCACCGGGAGCACTGTAAGTAAAAATGGGGCCTAAAATTGACCGCTCCAAGACTGGAGCGATCTCTTTCAGGCCCCAAAGCGGCGTGCCGATACACGCAACAGGTCACGTACATCGGCACAGATCAAAGCAGTCCTTATGGGGCGGAAATGTCCCAGGACCGCTGGTCCTTAACCCCTTAGAGTCCGGTGACGTACCCGGACCGTCACGCTGGTCTGGTACTTAAGGACCAGTGACGGTCCTAGTACGTCACGTACTATTACTCACCCGTCGCTCCCGGAGCGATCTCTTGCAGTCCCTCAGTTCGGCGTGCCGCCCCACGTGATCAGTCACGTGGGGCGGCACGCCGAAATTCTCTATCTGGTCCTTAAAGGACCACTCACCCCGCGACCACTGGTCGTTAAGGGGTTAAGGTAGTTTCTGAAATACATAAGAACTATAAGAATTCGTGTAATACTTGGCCTTTGCTGTTTTCTACTATTGAATATTTCTTAGGTAAATGATGTTTCTATTCCTTTAAAATAAATTTTAGTTAAACCTTCTGTGTCTCATATGGGATCTCATCTGCAAAATATTCTAAACAAATGCAATGGTATATGCTTGGTCTTACCTGGGTTAAATGATGCCTTGCTAGATAGGTTAAAGTTTCTTGATGACATTTTAGCACTCTGTAAAGATACTGCAGTGAATTCTGACTTACTGAACCACACCCAGGTGCCTGTTAACCCTTCTGTGGCTTTTTCTGATTTCTGTCCTGTTCCTACAGTCCTGAGTAATGTTAGGAATAAAGTAACTCCTCAGCACCCCAAATTTCAGAGTATTCTCACTACTGATGTTACATCCTGTTCTTCTGAGTCTGACACAGACTTCTCTGATTTAGAAGATTGGCATGTTGACCCCCCAGATTGGGATTCTAAACCTGTTACTCATGCCCTGCAACCTGTATATTTTGTTGATTGGGAGTCAGAGGATGAATTTGCATATAGCACTGGGGACAGCAAAATGGATAACATCTATGATCATTATGGTGCTCAGTATCTAGCTTCACTGGAAGATTGCCCCTCAGACTCAGAGGAAGATATAGGACTTCAGACTGCAGTATGGTCTAAAGGGCCCCAGAATTTTCTTTCTAATAAGACTCTTGGTAAAAAGACCTGTAAGAAATCTGTTACTGCAAAATGTTTTCAGACTGCTTCTCAAGTTAAAGGGGAAGTGCTCCCTGCTTCAGTGACAAAGGGCCACATGTTCAAAGAAGTAGCGAAATAGCTTTTGTCGTTTGTGACGACTTTTCAAAGTACAGTGTCGTTGGGATCATTAATATTTTCAGAGAGTGTCGGTTGTGATTGGAAATATGTCGTTTGTCCTGACTGGAATTGTCGTATGGAACGACAAAAAAATGTCTTAACTAAAGACAAAAATGTCTTAACAAAAATGTCTTAAAAAATGTCTTAACTAACAACAAAAATATCTTAACTAAAGACAAAAATTCTCACATTCAGAACTACACATTCCCTCCACTTTTTTCTTAACGTACAAATTTTGTCTTTTGAAAGACTTTTTTTTTGTCGTTAGTTACGACAAATTTTCTTTTCCTCTATACAACACTAGGGAATAGTTTAGCCATGCCCTAGCCACGCCCCTTTGCCCGTCAATTCTGGAGTTGTGTCGTACACAACGGACATTACTAGTTTTTTGTCATATACTCTATAGAAAATATGTTGTTCATGCATTCAAGGACTTATTTTTGTCTTTCATACAACAATTTTATGTCGTTATCCCTTTGAACATATGGCCCAAAGTCCAGATGAACACCAGCTCATTTTGTGCTCATATTGCATTCCAGAACAGCAGTATCTCATTTGCAAAACTTTTTCTCCAGTACCTAGAGTTAAAATACCAGCTTCTGTGAAAACCTCATTTGCTTCGGTTTCAGGGTCTAAACACCGGAAATGGTCTCTGAAAACCCAGTCTGATCATTCCAAGGCTGCAGTGAACTTGCATTCTCCTAGGAGTCTAACTCCAGAATTGGTTCCAGACTCTTTGCCTTTGCTACCTGCAGTGAAGGAGACTCTACAGACATCTATAGTGCCAGAGTCAAAGGTGATGCTGCCTCTATCTATGCCAAGGGTGTCACCTATTCCAGAGGCATTACCCATGGTGCCAAGTCTGGTGATGATTCCTGTCTCTACAGAATTTCCCACATCAGAAGCATTGGAGGAGGATTTTGCTGTAGAAGAATTAACTTACTCCTGCACAAGCTAAGGATGTGCTACCTATGGTGAAGTACCCACGATGCCAGAGTAAAGGCGACACCTCCGCTGTCTATGCCAAGGGTATCTCCTATTCCAGAGACATTGCCCATGGTGCCAAGTCTGGAGATCATTCCTGCCTCAATAGCATTTACCACGACGGCAGCACTGGAGGAGGATTTTGTTGTAGGAGAATTCATTCTCACTTCTGCACAAGAGAAGGACATATTGAAGCCCCTGCTGCATGAATCAGAGGATGTTCCTATCCCTTCAAATGATGAGATCTCTCCTATTCCTGAAAGTACTGTTCTGCCTATCCTTGCATTCCTGGTACAGCTGTGGCATGCTGAATTCGAACCAGTTACTTCAAGTATATTACTGGAGTCTGCAACTACAATGGACTTATGCATCGCGTTTGTGCTACCTACTAAGAATATATATCTGTCCCTTTGGATGATGACATCTCTCCTTTGCCTGAAAGTTCTGTGCTATCTATCCTTGCGTTCCTGATACAGCTGTGGTATTGATGAGTTCCAACCAGTGATTTCAAATGTATTGCTAGAGTCTGAAGCCATTATGGACTTATGCACCATATCTGTGCCACCTACTGCTGAGGTTATACCTGTCCCTTCTGATGAGACCTCCCTTTGTTTCTGAAGATCTTATCCCTTTGGTTCTTGCTTCAACTGTATCTCAGTTCCTGTCCGGAGGATCACACCTGCCAGTATCTCTGTCTGACCCAGGACTACGGCTTGTGGAGTCTGTTCCCAGTGGTACTCATGTGCTGTTTGAGAAACTGCATCTTTTCTGAAAGACTAACTATATAACCTCACTTGCTGGTCTACCATGAATGGATTTTCTCTGCTTCCCATCTTGTCTCCAACACTTTCTTGTTACCCTGGTTTGTTCCTTGGTCTGTACTACTTTCTGTTCCTCCTTACTCTATCTTTGAGTGGAATGGGCAGCCCATTCCTCGTGGTTTTTCTCTGTTTGAGTGCCAGGAGTCACTCCTTTTGGGGGGGGGGATACTGTCAGGACCCTGCACTCTCCTCAGCCTGGTACAGTACCTCCCAGTGCCAATACCTCCCTTTGGTGCTGCTACACTCATTCTAAAGTTATTCTGTTCCCAGCTGGCCGCAATCACCTCTGCCCTATTTAGTGCAGTCTCTCTCCCCTTGCTCTGGGCCACATTATACTTGATACTTCACACTTGTTATCTCTTCCTTTCCCATTTGACCCTGGGCCCTCCTGCGTTCCTGTACTGCCAATGGCCCTCCTGTGTTTGTGTTCCAGTGCAGGCTGTGTACCCCTTCTTCCAGAGTTGCAGTTCCCCTTGTGTTGCAACCAACTGCATCCCTTGACTTCCATAACCAGCTGTACCACTAGAGTTACAGAAGCAGCTGCACACTTTGTGTTCCAGAGCAGCTGTACCCCTTGTGCTGCAAGCAGCTGCACCCCTTGATTTCCTTGAGCCCGACTGCACCCCCAGAGTTCCAGTGTTGACTTCGTCCCTGTTCTCAGTAGTCCTTGCTCTCCATTCTCAGTAGCCCCTGCTCCGTTCTCAGTAGCCCCAGGTTTTGCCCAGAGGTCCTGTCCCTAGTAGCCCTGAGTGCCCTTTTGAGTTTCATTGTATGTTTTGTTTGCAGTGCTTTTTAATTGTCCATGTATGCAAATGTTCAATACACTGGTTTTCCCTTTAATTGTGTGTGTGTGTGTGTGTGTGTGCTAGTTTCTTTGCTCTCTGCACCCCTTCCTGACCAGCACCCCCTTGACAACTGCCCAGTTAACAGGTGCTGTCTGTGGACCCTTGCAGCCCTGGGAGAGAATCATGAAACCCAAATCTCTCTCCAGAAGGATTCTATCTGTGGCTTCTTCCATTTCAATGGTAATCTGAAAAAAAGAAGACCTGCAAAAAAGGTGAACAACCCTTTGAGTGCCATGGTCCTCATACTCATGTTGGGTACTTTATATTTCTGTTACTGAAGTCTTTGGAGCATTTTGGGCTGTTTGGTAGTTCTTAACTCCTTTCTTGCCATAATATCCTGAGCTGGGGGATTTTTTTATCACTTCCCTTTGGGTTTATGTGTTTTCTATGCTTTATTAGTTGTTCTGTATATGTTTTGCCACTTTTCAGACACTTCTTATTTTCATTTTATTTGAATCATGTGCCTTTAAGGCACGCTTTACTGCATAGCCGCAATGCTCAATTGACTCCTGTGATACAGACGGCTTTGGGACATATCTCTGCAACCGCTCCACGTACCGAGTTGAGAGAGGGCTCGTTCTTCTTGTCTTCCCTTGCCCTACATTCCAGTTGACATGCTTAATGTCTTGGGGGTCCAGGTGCTGCGTCTGGTACTTTTTTTTTAAAGGGGAAACTACATTTCCCATAGATGCCCATTTTAGTGGACTGACTGGCTCTGATTTCAGTCGCCATTTTCATACATGAACATCATATGCAGGGCTTGGATTCCTACACTCTCCATCAGGTTAACCCTTTGCCTGCCATATAAGTACTTTTTAGGCTTTCTGCGGTGAAATCCTTGATCTGGTGACAGTATTTGGGGTCCATATTCTGTTGACATTATTCATGATATGTCGGATTCTAAGGGACATGGGGCTAGGCCTAAGGACGCAGGGGCATCTCCGCCCCCCCCTTGCTTATTGTTTCTCATGCCAAGCAGGGCTTCCCAAAGAGTACTCACGTCACTTATGCCCCTCATGTGCTGTGGCCCCTGCTTCTCCACCAGGGCCCTCCAGCCATGAAGAAGAGCCACACTGGGTCAAGGACTTAAAGTCCTCCATGGCACAGTGTCCTCTTTCTGTTCAGGGGGTCCTCCAGTAATGGAAACCCCCCACTTTGTGGCCCCTGGCATTCTGGGTTTGTCTGATTCCTCTGAGGAGGAATCATTTGAGGAGTCTGGATGGTGTGTGTGTTCTGAGAGGGCTTCTTCCCAGTTTCATGGTGACCCCTTTGAGGCTGACCCTAAACCCTCTGCTGAGGGTCTTATTAAGATGGTTTTATCTACCCTTAACATTCTGTCTACCCTGTAGAACTACAATCTACTTCTGATGTCTTTTCAAAGGGCAAGAAGTCCCTGTTTTTGCATCTAATCCCACTCTGGATCAAATTATCCTGGATGAGTGGAAGACTCCTAACAAGCGTCTCACTTTTTTTACGCTGTACCCTTTGGCTCAGTGGGCTACACCTCCTCAGGTTGATTTCCCCTATTTTTAAGCTCTCTATATCTACTGCCTTGCCCGTTGTGGATGCTTTGGTGCTCAAAGATTTGACAGATAGGAAGCGGGAAGTTATCATTAAAGTGTTATTAATGTCCACAAAAAAGTTTTTTGCATTTAGAAGAGTTTAAAAAGCAGAGCTAAATGCAAAAAACGTATGTCTCAAACTGCTGAAGCTGTCCGCAAAGGTGCCCCTAAGGAGTACCTTTTGCCCATTTTGGCTAATATTTCTGAGGCTCCGCACTATATTACCGATGCCATTAGACTAAGGCCTCTGCCTTCTCTGTGGCTGCCAGGCGCACACTGTGGCTTAAGATTTGGTCTGCTGACCTGATCTCTAAGAAAGCACTGGTCTCTATTCCTTTTCAGGGTCATCACTCTTTGACTTATAAGAAGTGAAGAGGACAGGAAAGGGGTGGGCCTAAAGCCCTACAGAAAGAAGACCAGTTCAATACGGTCTATCAATTTACCATATACACTAGACAACACTACATATACCCAGTACCAAATTTGTATTAAATCACCAAATTAAACCAAACAAAATTTAAAAACAAATAGATTGAGTAAGTTTACTTCGCAGTCCTAAAACCGTCACTTTTTTGTGACTATGAGGTTGTATGCTTTTCTTTTAATTAATGACAGGTAAAAATATATATTTTTGATATTTATCAGTAAGTTACCTATGTATACATATCTGCTTCTATTTTGTGCAGTCCTGATTGTAAAAATAAGATAGCTACATGCCAACTTTACTCTACTATTAGGTCCTTGACTACACTCGATGGGATTAATTTTGATGCAACTTTGAAAGTAAAGCAATGTGCCTAATATAACTCAAACTGCTTTTAATTCCTATCCGTAGAAATATGTCTGCATGCATAACTCAAGATGGACTCTAAGTTTGAATCAATACATTATGTCCCTTCTATCTCATAATCCAGCTCATCATTGTATATAAAGATAGATGAAGTAGTCCACTCCACGTAGTCTCTATTCGGGTGGATGCTGAGTATAAAAGTCCCTCATTCAACAGGAGCATACGTTCTTTTGTGAAACCTCTTTTAATATGGATAATCAGAACCACTGTCACAGTCTGCCCCTGACTGGGCAGACTGCTAGGCGTGGTCAACCCTCAGGCAGATCACGGTGGAATTGAACCAGAGTCCTCATATACTGTGGTCCTGCTTTCTTGCCTTTGATCCACTGCTGAATCTGTTCTATCAGTGTGATTCTAGTCTGTATTACTTGCTTTGCCTGTAGCACTAGGGGGCTGGACTGTTGCTATCAGATTTCACTTGTCATTCAGTGTCCACCTGAGGCAGCTTGCTAATTAAGATGCTCATTACCTGGGTATAAAACACTGCCTCTTCCTGAGGGCTGTGTCAGTTCATTGTTGTATTTCTGTTCCTGTTGTTTGGTTCCTGATTCCCAGATTGACTTGGCTTGTGACATCAGCTTGCTGTGCCTGACTACTCTTCTGGATTTGCCCTTGTCTGATTCTACACATCTGGTTACGGTTCCTGCCAGCCCCCATGCACAGATTCACAGCCCAGGTGGCTTTTTACCTGGGCTGTGTCTATCTGCAAGGGTGAACTAACATCTCTGCACTACCAACTCCAACCAAGGTAAACCATTACAACTACAATATATGTAGAGATAAATATAATGGTTTATTTAGAATCGGATCTTATTTGGGTGGATGTCAAATACAAAGACCCGCCTCCATCCGAAGCATGTATCAGTTTGTAGTCCTAAACAATCTCAGATGTAATGTACCGTGCTATCTAAATGTAGTATCTAGCCCTTTAAGTGCAGTTATATGTAAATTCAGGACAACAGACATCTATGTAGCAAAAATAAAATGCCATAAAACAGTAGTTATTAAATGGTTAGCCAAATCGGTTACCCATATGCTCTATATCTGGTAGATGGAAAGTAAATATTTCACCCATCTAACAGGAGCATATGCTTTGCGTGAATCCTTGACTTACAGCAAAATAAAGCAACCTGATCATAAACACAGAGACTGTTTCTGACTGCCTATTTAACTATTGGGCTCTAATTAGGGTGGACTAAACGCTTAAGCCCCACATCTAACCAGAGTTCAGGTCAGAGTATAAAAATGCACTAAAGATGGTCTTCTATATTATGTTTCCATGGAAAGGCCACTGAGAGATAATTCAAAGTAAACAGCTATAACTGCCAGCACACCAGTTTAGTCACTGATTATATCGAATGTGCCATACAATGAAACAATAGAGATTTGTCCTGAACTAATAGCTCTGTTTAAAATAAAGGAGTTCGAAAGACTGAGACAGTACCAATTATGTTCTCAACATTTCTAAGCTCTATTCGGATGGATTCGATACAAACTTTTTTTCACATCCAGCCAGAGCCTGAAAGTAGTATTTAGTGTCTTACATCATGAAATGATACACTATATTCTAATCAGTGCTAGTTATGACCGCGGTGGAGCTGTATTTCTAAGCTCTATTCGGATGGACTGGGCTCAATTATACCCACATCCAGCTAGAGCTTGAAAACTTTTTATAGTGATATTTTTATAAAACGATAAGCATACAACAATCCTAAATAGCCCTAAGCATTTTATCAGACCAGCCGATTTTTTCAGGGGCACATTTATATGGGCATCGCGTCCATAGTGGTATGTTATATAAACACAGAGGTTCTCAGTGATTGGTCTGTTCAAATTACACCAAACTGCCTTTTAATTGGACAAAGAGCTCAAATGAATAAGCCACTCATTCATGTGGAGGGAAGCAATACAAGTATTAGGCACTTGATAGCACTTCTATTTTAGCATGAAGAAAATACCCGTGTAAACAGGCTTATCACAATATTACTCACAAACCAGATGTTATAAGGTTACTCCAGATCGCAATGTCGATCCATGGTTATCACAGCTACCCTTCTACGGCTCACTCTAACGTATGCCATACCATACCTGGGAACTTTTCATGCAGGGCTACCCGGAGGATAACCCTGTCAGTGCCGAAAATGACACGATTCGCATCATAAAAGGGGCGGGGCTTAGTCACGGGGAGGGCGGGACAAAAAAAAACCCTGCAAAATGAAGGTAAGAGGGAGGGGAGTGGGAGGAACCGGGCAGGATGGAGCACAAGTGGGCAGAGTTTCTACTTAAACTCTGCCCACCTGGTGATTCACACACTGCCCCGGAGACCCGGTAATTTAGTCTGAAATCCGGAGTCTCCAGGGCAAAACCGGAGAGTTCCCAGGTATGCGTTAGACACTCCAGGCACTACTGAGAGAGACTCTGCTCATATAAAAAAGCAACAACACCAATCTTAAAAGCTACAGCTGATGCATATCACGGTACAACAGTCTGCTTCCTAAGGGCTTACAGATGGTCTCGCTTCACTGGGCTAAATAGTCTCCCCTCATATCTGGTCTAGATGAAGCATGACCACTCTGAATACTACAAAGAAATTTAACTCCTAGCCCAACCAAAAAATATACCATCCATACCATCTTCATGATCTCTATTGTCCAAATTCATTGTATCTACCTATTTGTATAGAACCTACTATATCAGTACTATACCATGGCAGATTCTTTTAGATCTTTTAATTATAAAGTGACAGCCTGAACTAATTCCTTTACCTTTCTAGTAGAAATACAGTCCTTACCTTCTTATAGTTCAATACTCTCATATTAAAAATCATATTATCTCTGTATATAACCTAATAATCCAAATGTCAAACATCAATATATTCTCCCAGCCTTATTTCTATACCTAAATACCCGTTTATAATGGGACAGTAATAAGTTAACAAAACCCATATCGCCCCATGGCCTTTATCCTCTATATACCTTACATACAGATATAGAGGGAGTTGGATTTTTTTTTTACAGACTTTTTATCTTAGATAGACTCTCCCCCCCCCCATCCAGCAGGTCATATAAATGCTGCCAAATCTAGATCTGCATTAACACTGTCTGGTTGGAGGGTCCCTAATTGGTATATCCAGAATGTCTCTCTTTGTCTCAATTTTAATAACCTATCTCCGCCTTGTCGATCTACATTTACCTGTTCAATGGCCATTATAGTAATTTTTTCTTATTTACACTCTGGATGTTCTATAAAATGTCTGGGGATGCTAAGTATTTCCATTTTATTATTAATATTCCTTAGATGTTCCCCAAATCTGCTCTTTGTCCTCCCCATGTAGTGTCTGCCACACGTGCACGTAAGAGGTATACCACATATTCCAGAGTTACAATTGAGGGACTGCCTCATCTGGTATTTCTTGCCTGCAACTGCGGATTTGAACATGGATGTTTGCTCGTTTTTCTTAAAAGGATAATGTAGGCAAATGGAACAACCCCTCACCCCACATTTACACATCCCCCAAAATAGGATCCTCTTTTAATATGTGCCAGGACATTCTCGATCTGATGAGCCTTTTCACTATAAGTCATGGTGAAGATCATCCACTGCCCCCCACTTTTTATTTTTTCCTTATATTCTATGAGCTCTCTGCGGGGGGTATATTTCTAACACTTTTCTCTGCATCATCAAACAGCTGACTGTTATACCCTTTTTCTAGGAATTTATTCCTCACTACTAGAGCCTTTTCTTGGAAGTCAGCCTCTCTACTGCAATTGCGTTGTACTCTTTGCAGTTGCCCTTATGGGATGTTTTGCTTCCATCTAGAAAAGAAAATAGTGACTAATTTTGTTTCTGGACAATGTATTTCTGGACAATGGCTGTTTTAACAGTTCTACTGTGTTTGTGTTTAGCTGTAATTTTCCTCTTACTCATTTAATGTACCCTTATATATTATATACTGTTTTTCTTGCCATAAGATGGGCTTTCTAATGATACCATTATTTTCATCATATAATTTACTATTAAAAAAATATAAAATATGATGAAAAAAGTAACAAAGCACATTTTTTTTTAGCTTTTACACGAAAAATCTTTTACACATATACAAATGCTAAATTCCCTGCTCAAAAGACTATAATATTTGTCTTGAGTTTATAAATAACCAATGTTTATATGTTTTTCTAATGTTTTTGCCAAGTAATATGGCAATAACTAAAAGTAGCAAAAATTGAGGTCTTCTAAAACTTTTGACCGGTAGTATATATAGTTGTAAAAGACGACTAAGAACATTCATATATATATGCAATAATCAATCTAGAACACTTCTGCAGACTACTTCATCTGCTTAATTTATTACCAATTTGATAATTGATAATAAATATACCCCATACTGTTTAGATGACACATACAGGATAGCAGGATCTCATGATGAAGCCTGAATCTATGGATAGGAATCTAAAATCTTAGAATGCAAAAAGCAAGAATTACTTGACAATAATTCATTCAATAAATGGTTTGTAGGTAAAACACTCATTTAATCCATTAGGTCCCATTGCATTTAGCTTGAAATGCCTCTTTTTTTTAGAAGTCTATCAAAATCTCCTCTTCGCATAAGGGGATCTTCTGAATACCACAAATTTGAATCCCTGAATATTGAGCAGGATGGTATTTTTCAACATGTCTAGCCAGGGGGGTATCTCTTATTATGTACGTCCCCCAGATGTTCCAAAATGTGTGTTCTAAATTGTTTAGTTTTGTCCACATAAAATATATTACAATTACATGTAATCAAATACACAATTCCAGTGGTTCTGCAGTTGATATATTGTTTACTTATGTACTGTTTGGATTGATCACACACAGTGAATGATGTGGTTTTGTTACTATATGGGCATGCACTACATTTGTTACAAGGGAACATACCACGTAAAGTTGACTTGAGCGACGTTTGTGGTGAACCTGACTGAAAACGGCTGACCCTTCTTTTTACCATTTAAAGATTCTCTCCCCACAGGCTTAATGCCACAAGACTGGTGTACAGCCAATGTAGTGCCTCTATTTAAGAAAGGGACTAAAGCAGAACCTGGGAATTATAGACCTGTGAGTTTGACCTCTGTAGGGATTATATTCAGGAATACACTGCCAAAGTAAGATTATTAGCAGGAATCAACATGGTTTTATGAGGAATAGATCATGCCAAACTAATCTTTTCAGCTTCTATGAAGAAGAAAGTAGCAACTTAGATAATGGTAAGGCAGTTGATGTAGTATATCTAGATCTTGCAAAAGCATCTGATGCAGTGCAAGACAAAAGACTGGGGTATAAAATAAGGACATTGGATAGAAAATTGGTTGAATGATATGGAACAGTGTGTGGTTGTAAACTGACAAGTCTCCAATACAGTTAAAGATGAGAGTGGAGTACCTCAGGGTTCAGTACTTGAGCCACTGCTTTTTAACATGTTTTCAAATGACCTGGAAATAGATGTAGAAAGCAAAATATCAATATTTGCAGATGACACTGAATGATGCAGGGAATTCAGAACCGGATATTTGTTCTGTACAGAGGGATTTACATAAAATGGCAGACTGGGCAAACAAATGGAATATGAAGTTTAATGTGGGAAAGTGTAAAGTCATGCATTTGGGAAGAAAAAATCCCAGTGCTGCTTATGAACTTAATAAAATCATTTTAGGGGACTTCTTGCTAGAGACAGACCTGGGAATCGCTGTAAACTACAAAATTGGAAACAGTGGCCAGTGTCAAATAGCAGTAGCAAAAGCAAATAAATCCTGTCTTGCACAGAAAGGAGTATTGAAGCAAGAGTGGATAACCTCATTTTGCCATTGTACAAATCCTTGGTAAGACCTCACCTAGAATATGCAGTGCAGTTTTGGGCACCAGTTCTGAAGAAGGATATTGTAAAACTGGAGGGAGAACAGCGAAGCACAACACAAATAATTAGGGGAATGGAGGACTTGAAGTATGAGGAACAACTAGATAGACTTGGTTTATTTACTCTAGAGAAAACACGACTAATAGGAGATCTTGATCCAAGAAACCTCAAAAACAGCACAAACACAAGAAGAAAAACAGTATTTAAGTGTAGTAATTATTTAATGAAACTATATATAAAAGATATAGGTAATGCACTTACAATAGCCCTTCTTCGGTTTAATGCGTATAAAACAGGTCCTTCCCCTGGTAGCCGACGAGCTGTGTCCTCCGTTTCTCCTATGCACCATAAAACTCCTTCTCTTTCTCCATGTAGTTCATCCAGATGTTTAACCGATGCTGGGAAAATCCTTGATTAAAGTTGTCCTCAGCGTGGATGTATTCCCTTAATATAAGTACAATGTGTTGGTAAGGGAAAC
The DNA here is from genome assembly GCA_037306005.1 of Rhinophrynus dorsalis. Lineage (NCBI taxonomy): Eukaryota > Metazoa > Chordata > Amphibia > Anura > Rhinophrynidae > Rhinophrynus > Rhinophrynus dorsalis. The sequence goes on from CM074724.1 coordinate 193,828,378, forward strand.
AGTCATTGATAGAAATGAGCCGGGAACAGTGTGGCTAAGTTACCAGAAACCTCGTGGCGGCTGTTCGTGAAGAACGCCGTTGTTGGGAGATGGGCGGAGTGGTGGAACTCACAGGGGGCGTGGGAGGGACCTGGCTGAGACAAAAAATGGGCCAAGGTATGGGAGTCCGAACATTTTCGCAGGCGTACTGTCTGCTTCTTCACGGGGCGATTAGGATGTGTGGAAGAGATAGGAGTCATTTATACTCACTGGGGATTGGCTAATTGTTTGAGAAGCCAATTAATATCTAATTAAAAGGTACTATTTGTATCTCAACATAAGTAGTTGCACCAAACTTTTACAAATGTAACAATAAAAGAGATACATTTAAAGAGGTAATTCAACATCATTTCTTTCTCAGGATCGATACCATTATCAAAACCCCTTGTTGTATCACTAGTTTAAAAGCAAAATGCACTATTTAACGCAACGTAGATAAAAGAAATAGTTTCAAGTGAAACTGGTGATTAAGTGGAAATTTAGAAGGTGAATAAGTATAAAATGAATGCATGTATAGAAAAAATGAAAGAATAAAGTGATTTAAAGATGCAAGAATTGGATGGTGGTGAAACTCATAATATGTATGTGATGTTAAAATGTATGTGGTGAATGGGAAATAAATGTTGATGCTCCAAAGTGAGAATGTGGTTGAGAAATAAGAGGATTTTAGTCTTACCTGTTAAATCCTTTTCACTTAGTCCATACAGGTTACTGGTAACTCTGGGAGGCGATCCGCCCCTTTAAGTAGGCAGGAACATTTCTCCAAATGTATGCAGGGGGTGGAGCCTCCCCTCCCTCCTTAGCTGCTCCCAGTCAGCTTGATGCCAGAATGATTTGTGACCCTAACAACTGACCAGAGAAGGGAGAGAAGAAGACTCCTGTGAGCATGCCCCGAAGGACTCCCACAACTTGCCACAGGAGAGCCAAGCATGGTCTCTTGACAGGGTGGGAGACCAGTAACCTGTATGGACTAAGTGAAAGGGATTTAACAGGTAAGACTAAAATCCTATTTTCACTGTCGTCCAAAACAGGTTACTGGTAACTCTGGGATGTCCAACCACTGAGTTACCCTGAGGCGGGAAGAAGGCAAGGACCAGGCGCAAGGCCCCCAAAGTCACCAGGACCTCCATGGACCTACCGGTCAGAGATCCCAACAAAACAGAAGTGTCAACGGACACCAACTAGGGGTAAAAACAAACCCCAGGAACTGTTACACAGCACACTGAACTAGAGCCAACAGGGCTCAACAGTATGTAAGCACAAAAGACCTCAGAAGAAGAAGATCCTAGACAGGCAGAACTGCCTCCAGGAACTTCCTCCCAAAGCTGGCATCAGCCGATGCCAGCATATGCACACGGTAGTGCTTCGAGAAAGTGTGCACAGAGGACCAAGTGGCCGCCCGGCACAGCTGATCAGCAGACGCTTGGATTTTTGTAGGCCCAAGAGGCCCCAATGGACCTGGTAGAATGGGCCGTAACCCGAAAGGGAACATGCTTGTCCCTCAATTCATACGCCTTTCAAATTGAAGACTTAATCCAAGATGCAATAGTCACTTTGGATGCCGGTCTCCCAGCCCTAGGACCCTCCTGAATGATGAACAGAGCGTCAGACTTCCTGATGGATTCTGTGCTATGCACATAAAACTTGAGACAACGCACAACATCCAACAAATGGAGATCCTTCTCCTTATCAGAAGAGTGGTTAGGGCAGAAAGAAGGCACCACAATCTCCTGATTAATGTGGAACTCGGAAACCACCTTCGGTAAAAACTCCTTGGAGGTACGATGAACCACCTTATCCTTGTGAAACACCAAATAGAGAGGTTTACAGGAGAGAGCTTGTAACTCCGACACCCGGCGGACAGACACAATGGCCAAAAAGGCCATCTTCCAAGACAAAAAGCGTAAAGGAATAGTAGCCAAAGACTCAAAGGGAGGACGCTGAAGAACTCCCAAGACCAGATTAAGATCCCACTGAGGAGCCGGACTCCGAAAAGCGGGACGCACATGAGCAACGCCCTGGAAGAAGATCTTGACATCAGGAAGCATAGCAATGCGTTCCTGGAAAAAGACAGAGCCGAAGTCTGAACCTTAAGAGAACTCAGGCTGAGTCCTTTATCCACCCCGTCCTGCAGAAAAGCCAGGACCGTAGGAAGGTGAAAATCGTGAGACAGGTCCCTGTCAGCACACCACGAGAGAGAGATTGACCAGACCCGGTGATAGATCTTGGAAGAAACGGGCTTGCAAGCACGAAGCATGGTAGAAACCACAGCAGAAGAAAACCCCTTTTTCTTCAAAATAGAGGATTCAACCTCCAGGCCGTCAAATGGAGACGATGGACGTCCTCCTTCCATAGGTACCCCTGAATCAGAAGATCTGGACGAGATGGAGGAAGAAATGGCTCTGCCACCGACAGAGCCAGAAGGTCCGGATACCAAGACTGACGAGGCCAGTTTGGAGCGATGAGGATGACCGGACAATGCTCCACCTTCAGCTTCTGGATCACTCTGATCAACATTGGAAGAGGGGGAAAGATGTAAGCTAGGGGAAACACCCAAGGAATCGACATGGCGTCGACCGCCAGAGCCAGCGAGTCCCTCCACCTGGAGCTGAACGTCGGAACCTTCCTGTTGTGTCTGGTCGCCATCAGATCCACCAAAGGAACACTCCACATCTGAGTCAGAAGCTTGAACACCTCCGGATGGAGCTCCCACTCTCCGCTGTCGACTGTGTGACGACTGAGAGTCTGCCATGATGTTGTCTATGCCTGGAATGTGCACCGCAGAAATAGCGGAAACATGAACCTCCGCCCAGGACAGAATGGCCTTTACCTCTAGCCACATGGCGAGACTTCTTGTTCCGCCCTGCCTGTTGATGTAAACCACGGCAGTGGCATAGTCGGATTGCACTCTGACAGGACAGTCTTCCAGTTGAGATTCCCAATGGCATAGAGCATGGAAAAAAATCACCCGAAGTTCCAGGATGTTGATGGAGAGAAGAGACTCCTCCAAGGACCCCTTCCCCTGAGCACTGAAGCGACCCAGGACAGCTCCCCAGCCCGAGAGACTGGCGTCTGTCATGACCGTGGTCCAGTAGGGTACCCGAAGGGTCTCCCCTTCAAGAGATGGGAAAGGTCCAACCACCATTCCAGGCTCAACTCCACATGAGGAGGAAGAGATAATAACAACTTCTGATGATCTGGACGATTCCTGCACGTCTGGATCACGAACCTCTGAAGTTCCCTAGTGTGTGCCATCGTAAATGGCACCGCCTCTATCGTGGAGATGAACTTCCCCACCAGGGAAAGCAACTTCGGAACTGGAATCCACTCGAGAGCCAGGACCCTCGATACTCGCTGAGCAATCTGATGCGCTACTTCCTCCGGCAGAAACACCATGCCCTTCTGAGTGTCGAACAGCAGACCCAAGAAGATGAGGCTCTGAGATGGGGACAAGTCCGACTTGTCCAAGTTCACAATCCACCCGTGTCGAGTGAGTACCTGAATTCAGGTCTGAACCTGCCGGTGAAGAAGATCCGCAGACTCTGCCTTCAAAAGCAAGTCCTCCATGTACGGAGTCACTCTCACTCCATCCCGATGAAGGACGGAGATCAATGCCCCCAGAACTCTTTGGAAAACCTGGGGAGCAGTTGTCAGCCCAAAAGGAAGAGCTGAGAACTTAAAGTGACCCCTGGCGCAGGCGAACCTCAGATACTGCCTGCTCGCTGGATGAATGGGGATATGTAGATACGCATTCTGTAGGTCCAGAGAAGCTAGGAACTCCCCTGTGGACATGGCGGCGATCACAGTGCAAAGAGATTCCTGACGATAGTGAGACTTCGCCACAAAGGAATTGAAATCCTTGAGATCCAAAATAGGACGGCCCCCGCCATCCTTCTTGGATACCACAAACAGGTTGGAGTAAAACCCCGAACCCATGTCCACAGGAAGCACCGGCTCCAGGACCTCTTTGTCCAAAAGATCCTGAATAGCGCCTTCGAACAACCTCAGTTTCTCTGCATCCTGCGGAGAACGAGTGAGATGAAAACGAAGGGGGGGAAGAGAAAAGAAAGGGATCCTGTAACCCTCTGAGACCACCTGTAAAACCCATGGGTCCGACACGGATGCTTCCCAAGCCCTGTGAAAGAGGTGGAGACGTCCACCCACGGCAGGGTGCCGACCCGGGTTCGGCGAGTCATGCCGAAGCAGGCTTCGAAGCCTTGGACTTGGAGGCAACCTTGGGCTTCCAGGACTGCTTGGGCTTGGAGGAGGGATGAGGATCGGATGGAACTGTCTTGGAGGACGAACGCGCCTCCGCCTGACAGGAACGAAAGGACCGGTAACGCTTAACCGGCAACTTTTTCTTGAAGACCAAGGGCAAATGGGTACTCTTACCTCCAGTAGCCTCACTGATCAGTTCCTTGAGCTCAGAACCAAACAGGGAAGTTCCCTGGAAAGGCAAAGAAAGCAAAACCTGCTTAGATGCAGTGTCAGCGGACCAAATCTTAAGCCAAAGCGCGCGTCTGGCCACAACAGAAAAAGTGGAAGCCCTAGCCATCATGCGGACAGCATCAAAGGCAGCATCAGAACATAGTTCTGCTCCTCAGAAATATTGGAAACCAAGCGCAGTTGCTCTGAAACCGGCGCGTCCTTACGGACCGCCTTGGTGAGTTGCTCAGTCCAGACCGCAATGGCCCGGTTAACCCACACCACAGCAAAAGCCAGTCGCATAGCAGTGCCAATAGACGCAAAAATAGACTTAAGGCAAACCTCCAACTTTTTATCTGTCCAGTCTTGCAAAGCAGAAGCATCAGAAACGGGCAAAGCAGTTGATTTAGACAGTCTAGACACAGGAGCATCCAGCTTGGGAGGATGAACCCATTTAACCAGTTCAGCCTCAGAAAAGGGATAAAGTTTAGCAAACTTTTTTGAGACTGAAGAAGACTTATCAGGATTTTTCCAAGCATCGGAAACCAAACGTTCCAGTGTAGGGTTAGGGGGAAAACAAGTAACAGCTTTTCCGGTTTCTGAAAAACATCAGTTGGGTCAGAGGGAATCTCTTGACTCAAGGGAAGGTCGAGGGTGGACAGAACAGCCCGAATTAGGCCCTCTGCAGAAAATTCTGGGTCAAATTCAAAGGGGTCACCAACAGACCTGGCAGACTCAATAACAGTACCATCCTCACCATCAGAATCTAGCAACAATTCTTCCTCAGAAGAATCAGACATGTCAAGGGCCCCCTGTGGTTTAGGCAGGGAGGTCCTGATGGTAGAGGGAGCCTGCCATACCTGTAGTGCTCCCTGTACCTGAGAGGGAAAGAGTTGAAGAGTGGACCTGAGGTCCCTAGTTGCAGCCTTGAACTCTTTCATCCAAGCTGGCTCTATAGTATGGCTGGAAGGCCCTGGGTTGCTGTCAGGAACTTCTGAGCATGCTGGGCATAAATGACCAGAGAATTCCCTAGGCAGCCCTGAATGACAGGAGGAGCAATGCGCAATGGGGGAAACTGATGCCCCAGCCTCCTTAGTCTTAGGTCTAGTCCCAAGCTCCAGCGGAGTAGACATACTCAGTGTCAGATATACCCCACTGACAGAAATCACCCAATTAAAGTGTGAAGATTGAAGATTCACCCCAGAAACGTTTAAAACTAAACTTATGTGGCAAGCGAAGGGTTAATCAGCGGAGGAGAGGGAGAAGGTCCGGTCCCTGCATAGTATACTCGATGAGAAGAACTCACAAAATGGCTGCCGCGACGGGAGCCAATCAGAAAAAAGGCGCAAAGCAAGCGCTCATGGGAATCGTAAAGTACCCCAAAACAGTGCCCGAAGCCCCCCAAGTCCCCCACCACACTTGACTAATGAACCAGATGAAAGAGCAAGGGAAGACAAACAAAATGAGCCCACTCTGAGATCGCTAGGTGGAGCGGTTCCAGAGATACGTCCCACACAGTGTAAGCCCATAGAGAGTAAAGGAGCAATGGCGGCTATGCGGTAAAAGCGCGCCTTAAAGGCGCGGAACATAAAATATAAGAAAATTAACCCCAAGTATAAAAAGGTTAAAAGCACATATAGAACACATGTACATGAGGAGAAAACACTATCCCATAAAGAAAGTGTAACAAAACCCCTAATAAACATGTCAAACCAGCAGACAAAGGGTTAAAATGCCACAGAATGCTCCAAAACTCACAGACAAACACCCATATACAATAAATAAGTATATATATATATATATATATATATATATATATAAACACCCAATGAGTGCCGGAGTGTGCAATGAGAACTCCCAAATACAAGCCCAAAGAGGGACACTGTGGGACAAGTGGACCTTCAGCACTCACAGGGTGGCTCACCTTTCTGCATGTCTTCTGTCTTCAGGTCACCATGCAAAGAAAGGATTACCACAAAGGATAATCCCCCAGGGAAGTACTTGAAATCAAGTTGTTCCCCCATCAGGGCATAAGGTCCACTAGAAAATCCCTGGACGCTGAGCTAGCCACTTTGGAGAGGGCATTTGCCAGCCATGGTAACCCGCCTAATGGTGGTATTCTATATTTGACAGAAAATAACAAAATACTAAAACTGAAGAGAGATGTTCTCCACCTGGTGTGAACACACCCAGGAACAAATCATTCTACCATCAAGCTGACTGGGAGCAGCTAATGAGGGAGGGGAGGCTCCTCCCCCTGCATACATTTGGAGAAATGTTCCTGCCTACTTAAAGGGGCGGATCGCCTCCCAGAGTTACCAGTAACCTGTATTGGACGACAGTGAAATATTGGTTGAAAATGATGATGTTTAAGAAAAAATAAAATTGTGTAAAATCAATTAGAATAAAAGCAATGTGTGGTGTGTTGTTGATTGAGTGTTAATACAGATAATAAAAAATAAATAAGTACAGTGGTGGACTAGTTATTGGCGAGATGAGTGAGGGGAAGGAGTGAAATAAATGAGTGCAATCACTAAAATGATGCATGTGAATTATGTTGTTGCATTTAATGGTAAGAACCTGCTCTTATAATAAACATAAGTATGACTGTAATTAAATAACTACAGATATAAAACGTGCCAGAGCACCTGACATGTTTTAAAGTTACCATGATATTTATTAATATAAAAAGCTGATTGTTGATAAAATAATAATAAAAAGTGTAACACATTTAAATTTCAGTACAACCCACAGATGGAATATTGAAGAAATAAAATAATGAAAAATAATAATAAATAATGAAAATGGTAATGATAACAATAAAAATAGAACCTGCCTGATTGTTTTTTAATATACATTTCAGGTACATAATTACCCCTACAGTTTCCTGCGTCTGTTCTAATTGTGGCCACCTGAATGGACTAAGGGATGTGTTATGATTACAAAGGGATTATTTTTTATTTTTCTTATATTTTATTTTTTTTTTATTCTCTTTTTTTATAGAAGAGAGGCAAAATCAAAATCTACATTTAAACCATCTGGATACAGAGTATGTAACTCATGTATCCAGTACGATTCCCTTTGTCTGAGTCAGGTTCTATTTGCCTTCTTCCCGCCTCAGGGTAACTCAGTGGTTGGACATCCCAGAGTTACCAGTAACCTGTTTTGGACGACAGTGAAAATAGGATTTTAGTCTTACCTGTTAAATCCCTTTCACTTAGTCCATACAGGTTACTGGTCTCCCACCCTGTCAAGAGACCATGCTTGGCTCTCCTGTGGCAAGTTGTGGGAGTCCTTTGGGGCATGCTCACAGGAGTCTTCTTCTTCTCTCCCTTCTCTGGTCAGTTGTTAGGGTCACAAATCATTCTGGCATCAAGCTGACTGGGAGCAGCTAAGGAGGGAGGGGAGGCTCCACCCCCTGCATACATTTGGAGAAATGTTCCTGCCTACTTAAAGGGGCGGATCGCCTCCCAGAGTTACCAGTAACCTGTATGGACTAAGTGAAAAGGATTTAACAGGTAAGACTAAAATCCTCTTATTTCTCAACCACATTCTCACTTTGGAGCATCAACATTTATTTCCCATTCATCACATACATTTTAACATCACATACATATTATGAGTTTCACCACCATCCAATTCTTGCATCTTTAAATCACTTTATTCTTTCATTTTTTCTATACATGCATTCATTTTTCACTTATTCACCTTGTAAATTTCCACTTAATCACCAGTTTCACTTGAACATTTTTCTTTTTTCCACGTCGTGTTAAATAGTGCATTTTGCTTTTAAACTAGTGATACAACAAGGGGTTTCATTTAATGGTATCGATCCTGAGAAATTATATTGAATTACCTCTTTAAATGTATCTCTTTTATTGTTACATTGTGTAAAAGTTTGGTGCAACTACTTATGTTGAGATACAAATAGTACCTTTTAATTAGATGTTAATTGGCTTCTCAAACAATTAGCCAATCTCCAGTGAGTATAAATGACTCCTATCTCTTCCACACATCCTAATCGCCCCGTGAAGAAGCAGACAGTACGCCTACAAAAACGTTCGGGCTCCCATACCTTGGCCCATTTTTTGTCTCAGTCAGGTTCCTCACACGCCCCCTGTGAGTTCCACCACTCCGCCCATCTCCCGTATCTCCCAACAATGGCGTTCTTCACAAACAGCTGCCACAAGGTTTCTGGTAGCTTAGCCACACTGTTACCGGCTAATTTCTATCAATGACTGTTTCCCTTACCAACACATTGTACTTATATTAAGGGAATACATCCACGCTGAGGACAACTTTAATCAAGGATTTTCCCAGCATCGGTTAAACATCTGGATGAACTACATGGAGAAAGAGAAGGAGTTTTATGGTGCATAGGAGCAACGGAGGACACAGTTCGTCGGCTACCAGGGGAAGGACCTGTTTTATACGCATTAAGCCCAAGAAGGGCTATTGTAAGTGCATTACCTATATCTTTTATATATTGTTTAATTAATTAATTACTACACTTAGATACTGTTTTTCTTGTGTTTGCACTGTTTTTGAGGTTTCTTGGATCAAAGTTCTAAAAAGGGTGAACAAGGCCACCCGTTGCATCTCATCCTGCAGCAAACACCATAGAAGTTCTTACATCTTTTTTTATCATTCATCATCATCCATTCATCAGATGGAACTCCATCAAGTGATCGATCAGCTTCATACATCCATTAACTTCATTATCTGTATATTCATCATCACTAATAACTCATCATTATTATTTTTTCTCTATATTTGTGTTTTTCCAGTTATATTATATATAATTTCTATCATTTAAGTTTTTTTAATTTTCTCTTTTGTCAACTATATCACTTAATATTACCATCACTATAATTATTTTACATACTTCCTGGTTGTGAGCGCTTAGTTAGTTAAGATCTCCTATTAGTAAATCAAAATCTAATCACAATGTTCAAGTATATGAGAGGTCAATACAAGGATCTCTCTGGTGAGCTATTAATTCCAAGGCCTGATCAAATACCTAGGGGACGCAACTTAAGATTAGAGGAAAGGGGGTTTCAACTTCAACAGAGGAAGGGTTTTTTTACAGTAAGGTACTGATCTGGAATTCCTTGACCAAGGATGTGGTAGATACAATAGATACATTTAAGAGAATATTAGCTACATTTCTTTCAAAAAGAGCATACAGGGTTACACTGTGCATTAGTAGGCAAAACAGGAAGGTCTGATAAAGACTAACTTATTTGGCAGCAGGAAAGCTATAGAATTTTCATGTCTCTGGATTATGAGGCAAAGGTTGAACTTGATGGTCTTTTTTTGACCTAAGTTACTATGTTACTCAAGATAGTGGCATCAGAACCAAGCGATGGGACAAACTGCTGTGGAATGCAATGTGGTGAAGAGCCAGAGGCCCTACGTCACACCGTTGTATTGCACACTATAATGTGTAGACAAGAATAATTTTAAAAAATAACAGGCAGAACAAAACTATGTTAGACCAAATTTGTTTCCAACTGTGAGGCCTTGATTTTGGACTTATACAGCCCCTATACAATATTCTAACACTTAGTCAATTGTACAACAACAATCTATTGAAGTCCTTTGAGCAACTGCAAAACTTTTACTCTTGAGACATTGCCATGTCCTGCAGGCTCAGTGGGGAGGGAGAATTCCTGATCCTTCAGAATTTAGTCTTTTGTCCTTGCTGCACAATCGATCAACAAAGAAAGTAATCTCCTTCCTTTACTCTTTGATAAAACTACAGCTCAGGTGAAGATGGGGTGCTCCAGGACAAGAGGGAAGGAGACCTGGATAATTTGGAGGAATGGTAGTGGGTATCAGCGAAACATAAATCAGCTGCGGTGGCCATCGCTACAAGGCACCAATTAATTCAATTACAGCGGAACTTTCATCCGCTATAAAGTCGCCCTGCTATAATTAAGCAGGTAGCGACTAGCTTTAGAATATATCTATTACCTCTGAAATGTAGGCCATTCTAAACAAATCCAGGGCCCAGGCTACAGCGCAGACATCCTGTCGGAGCGCCTGAGCCGTCAGTCCCGGTCTCCTGTAAGAAGCATTGCAGCGTACCACATGGTAACCAGAAGGACTTACGGCGCAGGGGCAAACACTGCGCTAACCAAGCTGACAGTTTTCTACAATGATGGATTTCTTTTGAATGGCCAACATTTCAGAGGTAATAGATATATTCTAAAGCTAGCCACTACCTGTTTAATTATAGCAGGGTGACTTTACAGTTCAGCTTTAAAGATTCTTCATAGGGTATAGTACACCTCATCACATCTATTTAAAATGGGGGGCTGGACAGATTGATCTTGTCCTAGATGTGGACACAAGGTGGGCACTTTTCTCCACATAATATGGCATGATAAGAAGAGTGAATGTTCTGCATTGCAAGAAGGTGTGAAGCCAGAAATCTAAGTCACAGTGCCACATTGCACAGCACTTTAAAAAACAGTCTAATGAAAATGGTAAACATATAATACATGGCAAAAGGATGGTAAAAATAAGTAAAAAGTGTGCACATGCAAATCCTAGCGAAAAAATAAAATCTAAACACCATTTGAGGTCAGCCACATAATAATGATGGTGTAGTGTTTTGGAGTCCGAAGGTCTAGAACAACTCCCAACAGACACCTATACACCAGCAAACAAAATATACAGAGACATGGACCTGAGGAAGAATTGAGAAAAAGTGCCAATACCCAAACGAGGGTACAACATGGGTCAAATAGGGACACTCTGTGAATTCAAGAAATTCCCACGGATCCAATCGATCCAACACACACCCTAATGGGGAACCCCTAATACCACAAATTGTTTATTGCAAATTGAATCAAGATCAATTCTCACAAAACTGGACAAAGATACATATATATATATATATATATACTGTACAGTCTATAAAAACATTTATGTACTGAACTCGCTTAACACTGAAATAATAAAGAGAAGGAAACAGTGTAATAGTACCACTGCATGAACACACATGTCAGTGTGCAAAATGTCAAAGCATATGGAATATAGATACTTAACCCGAGAGGCACCAGAAGCTGAAATCTGGCCCTTGATAGTCCAAAATAAATTTTAGGCAAGTATAAGTCAGACAGAGTAGTGGAGATCGTTGGTCACCCATGTAATATTTTGTCTGAGGGGTATAGCAAGTCAAGCGTTCCTCAGTATTACTTGCCAGAGTTTTGCTGAGCAGATCATCATGGCTGCACAGTCTCATCCTTTCAAGATTCTGACATGGATAACTTCTGTCCTCAAATCTATTAATTTTTCGAGAAGTTGAACATCACCCTTTGCAAGACCACTGCTTTTCACTAAAGGATCAATAACCATCGCTCCTCACTTAGACTGGCTCAGTGTCAAGGATGTAGTGATAAACCAGTGGCCAGACATTTCCTGGAGGCTATACACTCTATTTCAAAAGTTAAGTGCATGACTATCGATCAAGAACCCAACTCTGCCAGGGAAGGTGATAGCGGTAAAATGCCCCTGGGGAGGGAAGCCTGATGGATACATCAACTAAACTCTGAAACCCCACGGCTTGAATGAAACACTTTGGATTAAGTTTCTATGTTTCTCCATTGAACCTAATGGTCCCCTAGCAGGAGCTTTCAACTATGGGTTGTGTACAGTTACAGATTTAAGCTTTGATGTGTCTTGGAATCTTTAGTATCCTTGTTTTGGCTTTATTTGGTCTCATTTAGTTTTGTTCTGCCTGCTGGTTTTTTTTTTTTTTTTCTGCCTACTATTCATGTCTCCACATTATGCTGTGCAATGCGATGGGGGGACACAGGCCTCTGACTCCGCACACATCACAGTCCACAGCAGTTTGCCCCGTCACTTGGTCTTGATGCCACTCTTGAGTATTTATATTCACAAGGCTGTTTCAGCCCTTATTGTCTTTAATTTACAATTGTTAGGCAGTTCTGGGTAACCTCTCTCTTTCGCTAGGCAGCCATTCATGATAAGATTTACAGTAATTACTCATCACTGATCTATTCTGACTCCTAGAGGTTGTCAGGCAGGATACACAGCTGCACTGAGGGACTGACGACAGGGTTACTATTATGTCGGGGAATGCCTTGTTCTCACCTCTGTGCTATTGAGATCCAGTGCAGACTATCATTTGATTAAATATTAATTTCCTTATCTACATGTAATCTTTAGGTTCTTGCATTAACTTTTTTATATTTCATTTTTAGATTTTATTTCTTTATACATTTATATATTTGTGTACATGGTATCTTTTAAGTTGAATTAATTTGTACATTCTTCATGGATCTTCAGTGATATAATCTATGTATCACTTTTTTTTTTTTCAATTAGCACTCTTGTCACACGATCTGGGTAATGATGGGGATTCACGGATTAAGTCATTCTGATGCCTCTTATAATCTTAGCTTGTTACTTTGGCACCATATCAGGTATTTAAGGTGGTGTTTTTAACATTGATTTCACAATAAACACAGCATTTTTGCTCTGATTTTGCCATTTTCAAGAAGTCCAGTGTGTGCTGTTCATTACACAATATAAGAGGATTTTAGTATTACCTGTTAAATCCTTTTCTCTTAGTCCATATAGCTTACAGGGACCGTGGGGAGGTGATAGCTCCTCATGGTAGGTTGTAACAATTCTTCAAAGAAGTTGCAGTAGCAAAGCCTCCCTCTCCTCCATAGCAGGCTACCCAGAAAAAAAAACCAGTGCAACACAGTCCTCTAAGCGTAATATAGATACTCACATGTAGATGCCCTCCTTCCCCAAGTGGTCTACTCACATGTATGGGAGGTTGTACCTGTCGCCCAGTCTAAACTGCATTCATTGGACCATTGAAATCACTCCAGCCTGTGATATTCTGTGTCGTGAAGGTAGATTGTACTTCCCCATAGCAAAGACCATATATATCAAAATATAAGGACTGAATTCTCCAAAAAAGGAGCAGACAAGGGAACCTTTGTTGGTACAAAAATTTAGAAAAAGGGAAGTAAACCCTTATGTGTGGTATAAGGGGCTAGGCTAAATTTATTAAACAAATACAAGTGACCACAAAATAAAATAAAAACAAATGGTGTAAAGCAAGAAAGTATATTGTAATTCTCAAACAGAGAATAAACCGTAAAATGTAATATAAAAAATGGTGTAATAAAAAGCAAATATGAAGAAAATACAAATAAAAGAATACAGTGCAGAAAACACTTATGCATTAAAATAAGATACTATATAATTGAATAAAGCACAGCTCAACGTGTTTCATGATGCCCTTAATAGTGTATCACTTTGTCAGGAGCGTCCCCTCCAGTTAGATTTGTGACATAAACCCTACTGAGCTAGATAGCGAGAAGAAGAAGAAAATTGCTGTGAGCATGGACCCAATAGGACTCCCACGTCCAGCCACAGGAGACCAAGCATGATCCCTTTCACTGGGTGGGAGACCTGTAAGCTATATGGACTAAGAGAAAAGGATTTAACAGGTAAGACTAAAATTCTATTTTCTCTATTGTCTAATATAGCTTACAGGTACCATGCAGATGTAACAACATTGAGTTTGCAGGGTGGAAAATGAAGGAAAAGACCAAATGCCGGTCCCCATGATACCAGAGCTCCCATGGACTATCCAGATATGGAACAGTCCAAACTAACATAGTGTCAACGGACACTGAATAAACTAACACAGCACAGAGAACAAGAGCCAACAGGGCTCAAAGGGATAAAGTACTATATAAGGCACAGGAAAGTAAAGTCCTAGACAAAGTCCTGCCAAAGCTGGCTTCAGCCGAAGCCAGGACATCAACACGATAGTGTTTGTCAGAAGTGTGCCCAGAAGACCAAGTGGCTGCCTTGCATAGCTGATCAGCAGAGGCCTGATTCTTGTAGGTCCACAAGGCCCCAATGGACCTAGTGGAATGCGCTGTGACGTGAAACGGAAAAGGTTTCTTTCTGAGTTTATAAGCCTTGCGAATGGTAGACTTGATCCAAGACGCAATAGTCACCTTGGATGCCGCCTTACCAGTCCTGGGACCCTCAGGGATGACAAAAAGTGCATCAGTCTGATGGACAGACTCAGTACAGTGCACACAGAACTTAAGACAACACACTACATCCAACAAGTGGAGATCCCTCTCCTTGTCAGATTTAGGGTCAGGACAAAAGGAAGGCACAACCATCTACTGCTTGATGTGGAACTCAGACGACAGGAAGAAAGTCCTGAAATGTACAGAGAACAGCCTTATCCATATGAAATACCAGGAAAGGCGGTTTGCATAACAAGGCCTGAAATTCAGCCACCCTGCAGACAGAGACCACAGCTGAGAGAAATGTCATCTTCCACATCAAAAGACGCAAGGGAATGGTAGCCAAGACAGCTGCAAAACTCCCAAAACAAGGTTAAGGTCCCACTGAGGAGTAGGAGCCTTATAAGCAGGGAAAGCATGAGCAACACCCTTAAAGATGACATTGATATCGGGTAAGATGGCAATGCATCTCTGAAAAAAGACAGAGATACGAGGTCTGAATCTTCAAAGAACTAAGGCCAATGCCTTTGTTCACACCATCCTGCAAAAAAGTCAGGATAGCTGGAAGATCAAAGTCCTGTGAGGACAGATTCCTGTCCACACACCAAGCATGGAACATAGACCAAACCTAAGATAGGCTTTTTCTTACACTGAATCATCGTGGAGACTACTTCTGGAGAATAGCCCTTCTTCGTCAACAGCCATGCCATCAAAGCCAGATGGTCCACATCCTCCTTCCAAAGGTAACCCTGGTGAAGTGGAAACTGTTCCTGAGCAGATAGTGCCAGTAGTTCTGGGAGCCAAGGCTGTCTGGTTCAATAGGGGTCAATCAGGATGGTTGAAGTCCCATCCATCTGAATCTTCCGTAGCACCCTGGACAAGAGAGGAAGAGTAGGAAAGATGTAGGCCAGATGAAATCGCCAAGTGATTGACAGAGCATCCACTGCAAACGCTAGGGGATATCTCCAGCGTCTGCAAAACATCTGAACCTTCTGGTTGTCCCTGGTTGCCATCAGGTCTATGACAGGAAGAACCCACATCTGTACCAGGTGACTGAACACCTCCGAGGGAAGCTGCCACTCGCCTGGGTCCACTGTGTGTGGACTGAGGAAGTCTGCTAGGACCTTTTCTATGCCTGGGATGTGGACGGAGGATATAGCAGGCACATGATCTTCTGCCCAGGCTAAAATACCCTTGACCTTGAACCAAGCAGCATGACTTCTGGTGCCTCCTTGCTTGTTGATGTAAGCCACTGCCATGGGGTTGTTGGACCGGACTCGGACTGGGCACCCCATTAGAGGAGAGGACCAATACTTCAAAGCATGGAAAATTTCCCTGAGCATGGAGAAAAGTCTCCTCCTCTGACCAACGACCCTGAACACTCGTGTGACCCAAGACTGCACCCCAGCCGAGCAGGCTGGCATCCATCATCACAATGGTCCAGTATGGAATCATGAACGGCCTCCCTTTCTCCATGTTGGTTAGGTCCAACCACCAGTGAAGGCTCTGTGTTACTTCTGCAGGAAGGGAGACAGTTTAATTCAGAAGGTCCGGGTTCCCCTGCAAACATGGATCACAAACCTCTGAAGTTCCCTGGTATGAGCCACAGCAAACTGTACCGCTTCTATGGTGGATATCCTCTTCCCCTCCAGGGAGGAGAACTTCCTTGTTGGAGCTGACATGGCAGAAGACACCTTGGAGGTGAGCTTCTGAATTGAGTCCAATTGACGTGGAGACCGAGGAACACCAGGTTCTGTGAGGGCACCGGAGAAGACTTGTCCATATTTAGGATCCAATCGTGTTAGAGGAGGATCTGAGCACAGTCCTGGACTTGATGGTCCATGATGTCTTTGAAAGGTGCCTTGAAGAGAAGGTCGTTCATGTAAGGTGTTACCTGAATCCCCTTGGTGTGCAGGAAAGCAATCAATGCACCCAGAACTGGACTGAACACCCGAGAACTTGTTGTAAACCCGAAGGGGAGAGCAATGAACTGGAAATGGCCTAGTTCGCAGGCAAACCTGAGGTACTATTGACCAGATGTACAGGAATGTACAGATATACACCCTGAAGACCCAAGGATGCCAAAAATGCCCCTGGACACATCGCTGAGATGACAGAAGGCAGAGACTCCATCTTGTACCGTGTCTTGACCACAAAATTGTTGAGAGCCTTGAGGTCCAGGATAGGATGGCAGCCAACATCCTTCTTGGGAATGACAAAGAGGTTAAAATAAAAGCCCACACCTCTCTCCTGTACAGGAACAGGTGCCAGAACCCCTGAGGGGAGTGAGTAGCCTGAGCTTTTCTTGTTCCTGAGGGATGTGAGAAGGGAAGAACCTGAAGGGGGCAGGAATTTGAAGGGAATCTTGTAACCTTCGGAAACCACCTGTAATACCCACTGATCCATGGCAGTGCCTGTTCAAACACTCAAGAAGTGCGGGGGGGGGGGGCAGGATTCGGTGAGTCATGCTGAAGAAAGTTTGGTTGGTTTGGAGGAGTGTTTAGAACTCCACTGCTGCTTGGGATTGGGGGTGGAACGCAGGACCTGAGGCGCCACTGGGTTCGCACTAAAAGCTTCTCTTTGTTTGGGACGAAAGATGATTTCTCTTTGCCTGAGGGGTGTGTTTAGGAGCTTGTTGCAAGAACGTGCTCTTACCCCCAGTGCCCTCACTGATGAGAGTCTTCAGTTCTGGTCCAAAAAGAGAGGTACCCTGAAAGGGAAGAGAAATCAGTGATTTCTTAGAGTTCAAGCCAGTAGACCAGATCTTCAGCCACAGCATGCGCCTAACAGTCACAGAAAAAGATGATGCTTTGGCCTCAAGCCCAGCTGCATCCAAGAAAGCATCAGTAACATAATGCTGAGCATCAGAAATGTTGGCCAAAAGGGATAAAAGGTCAGCTTTTGTAGCACCTTTGTGCACAGCCGTAGTCAGCTTTTCAGAATAGATTGCAATAGCTCTATTGACCCATGCAGAAGCCAAGGTAGGCCTCATGGACACCCCTATGGCCATGAAGTTAGCCTTCAGAACAGCAAGATTTCTGTCAGTCACATCTTTTAGAGATGAAGCCTCTGCCACAGTTAAGACTGTGGACTTAGAAAGCCTAGAAATTGATGACTCAACCTGAGGAGGAGTAGCCCACTGAGTCAAGGCAGCTTCAGAAAAGGGATAGAGTTTAGAGAACCTTTTTGACAGAGAATGACGCTTGTCAGGAGTCTTCCACTCATCCAGGATAATCTGATCCAGAGTGGGATTAGGAGGAAAGACAGTGCATGACTTCTTAGGCTTTTGAAAGACCTAAAAAGCAGCCTGTGACTCTACAGAAGTAGAGGAGATATTTAAAGTGGTCAGTACCACATTAATGAGACCCTCAGCAGAGGGCTCAGGGTCATCTCCATGAAAGTGGGAAGAAGTCCCTTCTGAGCACAGACCATCCTCAGAATCTGAATTCTCAAAAGAAGAATCAGATAGATCAGGAATACCAGTGGCCTTAGGGGCCACTCACCTGAAGGAAGTGGGGGGTCTCCAAGATTGAAGAACTCCTTGAATAGAAAGAGGAAACTGTGCCATAGAGGACTTTAAGTCCTTGATCCAGGATGGATCATGGTCATGGCTGGAAGGTCCTGGCAGAGACGCAGGGGCCGCAGCAAATAAGGGGCATGAAAGTCCAGAATACCCCATAGGAAGCCCTGAGTGGCATGAGGAGCAATACGTGATGGGGGTCTGAGACACCCCTGAGTCCTTAGCTTTAGGCCTATCCCCATGTCCAAGTGGATCCATCATCCTAACAGGAGAAGTGTCAAACATTAAAGGAAGACCCAAATACTGTTACCCAGATTAAATATTCCATGCCAGAAAGCCTAAAATGCACTTATCTGGTGAGCAAAGGGTTAACCTGAGGAGGAGAGCTAAGGAGACGAAGGTCTGCGTATGATACTTGTATAGAGAGGAAACAAAATGGTGACCGCACAGGGAACCAATCAGAGAACAGCCTGCGAAAAGGGTGTTTATGAGAAATGTAGTTTCCCCCATACAGAGTACCAAAGACCAAACCCAATCCCCCAAGACACTAACAATGTCGACTGGATAGTTATGGTAGTAGAGACAAGAAGAATGAGCCATCTCCCAACTCGGTACACAGAGCGGTTGTGGAGATACGTCCCAGAAATGACTGTACCATAGAGCTCAATGGGCAACATGGCTATGCGGTAAAGTACACCCTTAAAGGTGCAGAATTCAATTTTAACAAACAGACAGACATAAAATGTCTATAAAGTGTAAAATACACAACACAAGATATCACGAAGGAAAGAAATAAAATGGAAATATTAAGACCCCCAACTGGGCCAGACTGGCAGGGAAGGGGTTAAGTGCCACATAACAGGCAAATGCACCAAAGATCCCCAGCAGCAGCCATAATAAGAATAATACCCAACATGTGTGCAGGCGTTACAGAGAACTCCAAAGATACCCTTGTGCAGAAGGGAACAGTGGGACAGTGGACCATGGCACTCAAAAGATTGTTCACCTTTTTTGCAGGTCTTCTTTCTTCAGATTACCATTGTAAGGAAGAAGCCTCAGAGAGACTCCCTGTGGAGAGAGAGACATGGGCTACATGGGTTCTCTCCCAGGGCTGAAGGGTCCACAAGCAGCTCCTGTAAACTGGGCAATCCACCAAGGGAAGCCAGTAATGGTAATCTGCATAATGGGGGAACTTGGACACCCCATATCTAAGTAAAAATAATAAAATAACTAAAACTAAGCAAAACTGTTCGCAACCTTCTTACCAGAGTGAGGAACAAATCATAAATGGAGGGGAGTGCCTTGGTAGCCTGCTATGGAGGAGAGGGAGGCTCCGTCCCTGCAACTTCTCTGAAGAATTGTTCCAACCTACTAGGAGGAGCTGTTGCCTCCCCATGGTACCTGTAAGCTATACTGGACGACAGAGAAATATAATATAAATATGATAATACACAGTGGCACTCCTAAATTAATGCCATAGTGGCAATTGGTGTACGTCCCATAAAAAGGATATATAAATATACTCAGCCTAGGGATGTCCACAGACCAAGGAGACAGCAGTCAGAGTGATGAATGTGCTCTATTCAATCCATGCCAAACGTTTTTGGTCAAAAATCAGACCTCCCTCAGGGCAAACGGGTTTACTTAGATATGCTGAGTGCTTTCTCCTTGGTCTGTGGACATCCCTAGGCTGAGTATATTTATATTAACTCAGGCTCCCCTGCTGGCTGCCACACTTTTCCCATGCTCCTGACCTCTCCAGGAATTACCTTCATTTTAACTTCCTTACTTTCAAAATTCACCAAAATATTCCAAGGACCAATCTCTACTCCATCTTCCACATACCTGGATTTACCAAAATTCAACAGATGGCATCACTACACTGAGATACACAGTGGATTGAAATATACTTCCCCTGGACCCTCTTACTGCTAAGAAGAGAACTTCACTGAAACACCAAAAACAAGGTAAATTGAAACTATAAAACTGACTCGCCTCCTGTTGTTTGGGTTTTGGATTTGATCATCCATTTAGCAATGCTCAGATTTCATTTCTAAACACTCAGAAAACGTATTGATGAAAATATATATCTATATATTTTTCACTGAAGCACACTGGTTTTGAACTTCTGTAATCTGACATGCATGCTTTCTTATCTATGTTCTCTACAAAGCAGTTTGAAGTGCAACATTCCACACCTCACACTGGCCTGCATCCTATAGAACAGGACAATGTGAGCATCACCCACAGCTGATATTAGGGTTTCCACCTTTTCTTAAAAAAAAAAAAATACCAGCCATGGCACTCTCAGGCACTCCCTATGAATGCTGAAGGAATGATCACCTATACTCACCTCCAGTTGTTAATTGGGTTTTGGATTTGAGCATCCATTCAGCAATACTCAGATTTCATTTCTACACGCTCTGAAAACTTATTGATGAAAAAAACAAAGAAACAAAAAAACAAACAACTGTATATTTCCCTGAAACACATTGGTTTTGAAATACTGAAATCTGGCATGCATGCTTTCTTATCTGTTATCTACAAAGCATCCTGAGGTGCAAAATTCCACACCTCACACTTGCCTGCATCCTATAGAACAGGACAATGTGATCATCCCCCACAGCTGACATCCCTACAAAACTCAGAGGCTATTTTAACCCCTTCACTGCTGAGGGAATAATCACCTATTCTGACTCATATCTGTATTCCCTACAACCCCAAAAAGCAATCAGTCCCTCGCAAGTGGTTACCCTAAAATCTCTTGGCATCTTCAGAGGCACTCACAGGGGCTGCCTTGGTGGAAAATCAAAACGTAAAGTTCAATCTCCTGATATTATAGCCACTCCGCCACTTCTACCTGCAAACCCCATTGAAGTGATTCAATCTAGAAGCTACAAAAAGCGCACAATCAAATCAAGGAAACCTCTTTGTGTGATCCCCATAAGAAGACACATAGTTTCCAAAGTACAGAGCAAGAACTCAGAACCCCAAGACTGTCCTATCAGATCAATTCTGTGCAATGCCAGATCAATAAAGAACAAAACAGCTATTATCGCCAACCTTATTGAAACGTGTGAATTAGCGTGCATTACAGAATCGGAGCTAGATAACAATGCGGGGCCTATCCTAGAAGCAGCTCTTCCAGGCAATTATACAGTGTTTCACTGCCCGAGACAAGAGCGTAAGGGAGGTGGAGTAATGATCTGTGTCAAAACATCCTTAAACCCCAGGCCAATATCAGTCCATACACCCCTATCTTTTGAATGCGTAGCTCCTATCATCTCAACAGATAGAGGATTTTGGATACTGTTAATATATAGACACCCAGGAGATGGGAAGAGATTTCTTCAAGAACTCAGACGTTCTGACTGGTTTAATCCTTGAACACCCTAGATGGATTATATTGGGAGACTTCAACACTTGGATTGATGACACCCTATCCCAACTTGGGCAGGACCTCCTCAGCCTGATGAGTGCACCCAGCTCCATATCTATCGTTGCCACTTCCACCCACAGAAAAGGACATACACTTGATCTAGTGTTCCAGTCTGGACTAGAAGTGTCACCAGTAACTGTAAATCCAGTATGGTCAGACCACCGCTCCATACACTCTTCCACTGGATCACAATCAGCCAGACCACAGTCTCGGAACCTGGTC
The DNA here is from genome assembly GCA_037306005.1 of Rhinophrynus dorsalis. Classification (NCBI taxonomy): domain Eukaryota; kingdom Metazoa; phylum Chordata; class Amphibia; order Anura; family Rhinophrynidae; genus Rhinophrynus; species Rhinophrynus dorsalis. Next base: position 193,850,063 of record CM074724.1, read on the forward strand.
AAACACCGCTCATTAAAAGGGGTGACCCCATTGGACGCAACATCAAATATGGATCTAAGTGAACTGACGGGCACTTGTGAAGACCCCGGCTCCTTAGTCCAACTCTACAACAAAACCGAGAGACACCCTAGAAAGCATTGCACCATCACTCATACGCATTATTAAAACTCAAAACTGGGTGGAGCTACGCTGGACCAAAATGGCCACCTAATTTGTTTGCTCCGCATGGCGTGGATCTAAACCTCCTTATTTCTCTGATTTACACCTACATTTAGCTTCCATTTTTTTGCTTTACCCCTTTTGCAAATGCCTCAGGGCACCAGACGTCAGAAAAAACTGAAGCCTGGGTCGAAGATTACCTCCCATCTCCCGGTGCGTCACAGGCCCACGGAGGAACGGCTGAAAGGCCCAACAGCGTATGCTTTAGAGGATTCAGATGGTGAGATCGTCTCTCAAGCACCTGACTGTGAGGCCTTGTCTCTCTCTGGGTTAACGGGACTGCCTGACCTAAAAGCTGTTGCTATGGCTACACCAAACGGCCCGAGATATCTCACCAGGGACGATCTGGAGTGCTTCCCAACGAAGGACGATCTTAAAGCATTGGCCTCAGACATCAAGCTGACAGTCAAAGAGGAGATCTTTGGACTGCAGAAAGAACTTACCTCTCTAGGACAACGGGTGGATCTACTGGAGCAAGATAAGGAGTTGGTGTATCAGGAGCAAACTAACTTAGCGCAACTAATTGCACTGCAGGATGACACTATTAACCTCCTTACTGCCAAACTGGATGATGTTGATAACAGGTCACGGCGTAACAATTTGTGCTTTCGTGGACTGCCGGAATCTATTGAACCCAATGAGTTAGAAACGTCTCTACGCTCCCTAATAACGGATGCAATGGGACTCTCGGATGATCCTCCTATAATTTTTGAAAGGGTTCACAGGGCTCTAAGGCCGAAAAGATCAGCAAATGACCCACCGAGACGTTATTTGTAGTTTTCTGAACTTTAAGGACAGAGAGAAAGTTTACCGGAAAGGCAGAGAAATGGGGGACATTCGATTCATGGACTCTACAGTGGTCCTGTTCCAGGACATTTCGGTGCTGACGCTACAACAGAGGCAAGCTCTAAAACCGCTCACTGATCACCTAAGGCATCTGGAAGTCCGGTATAGATGGGGGTACCCTTTCTCTTTAATTGTAATGCACAAAGGTTCACAGAGAGTGATACGCTCCCCTGATGCCATACCCTCTTTCTGCATTGAACTGGGCATTCCCCCTCCTCCGAAGACACCACCAGAGAATGTTGGGGCACCCAGGGTCCCAGTGATTGCGTTGCCCCAGAGAAAGGATCGGACCAGGTGGTCGGTGGTCCCAGGACTGCATCAGAAGAGGCCCAGGGACTTGGAGGATTCTGGGGCACCAGTGGACTGATCTGGGTTTGGAGAGCATGTAGTATTCATTTTTTTTTTTTACTTGCAGTTAGCGACTGTTTTGCTGTTATACTATAATGATGTATATGTTATGTACTATTATACCCTTGTCTACTCGGGGAAGGTGGGGATTTTGTATTGCGGGACAGGTATTCGGGTGGCGATGGTGAGCTGAGGCGGGGGAGGCAGTATGTACTGTTTGATGAGGTGGTGGGGTGGAGGGGGATTCCCGGAAGGGTACGGAAGTTGCTGGGGGGTTCCTTACATAGGACGTAATATTTGAGATTTTAGAATGGGTAGTGATCGCTATACTGGGCGTATTGATAGTGGAGTCGGGGGGGGGGGAGGTCGTGGACTCGCTAGTTTCGGGGAGGTACTGGTTCGCTGGGGCCTCCTCTGGACCTGCTGACTCCTTTACTACTATCATTTCTGCAGTTTCTCAGTGGACTGCTCTCCCTCAAGCAGTATCTAGAATAGTTTGGGGTTTTTATTTCGTTTTATGTTTGTTTAATTTTATATTTGTTACGATTGGGTGTACAATTTGTAGCTATGTTGAAGAGAGGTGAGATCCCGCAGTGTGGTCATTGCAGTTCACAACATCAACCCCCTGGGAACGATGAGGTTTCTATCATATTTGCAGGATAGTTATCCTCTCTTGATAGGGAGTGATTTCCGAACGTATGTTTTTTCTTTTCTTAGGCTACCTCTCTTGGTAGCCTTCTTTCTTCTTCTTTTCTCCTTTCTTGTATCCGATGATGGCCTGGACCGGGGGTTTCGGGGGGGAGTTGGGGGCATTATACTGTTGGTACAGGGGCTTCCATACTTCAGCATTCTATTATGGCTATGACTCGAGAGCTGATTAAGGTGCTGTCGATCAACGTGATAGGTCTTAATATACCAGAGAAAAAGTCTACTGCGCTAAGGGATTTCAATAGGTTAAAGGCAGATGTGGTTATGGTCCAGGAGACTCATTTTTCTCGCTCCAGGGAGCTGCATTTTGGGTCCAAAATCTATCCTCACAGCTGGCATGCTTGTTGCCATGACAATAGTAAAACGAAAGGTGTATCCATCCTCATGCATAAACACCTTGCTTTGGTTCATCATGATTCCTTATCGGATCCTGAAGGCAGATTTCTGTTTATAAGAGGCTTACTGTTTGGGGTTCCTTTTACTATAGCTAGTTTATATGTTCCTAACAATAGGCAAGCTGCTTTTTTGGCCAAGGTGTTGCATCAACTAGAGGACTTTCGCCATGGTCAGGTGATACTGGGGGTGACCTGAATGTGCCGCTGGACCCCACACTGGATTGTTCTGAGGGTAGGTCAGGGACCCCTGCTTCCACTATAAATAACTATAATTACGTAAGAAATTGCTCCATGATTCACATCTTTTTGACACATGGAGACTGCTGTATCCGACATCTAGGTATTATACATACTTTTCCCCGTGTCATGACCGATACTCGTGCATTAATTTTCTTTGGATGGAGCAGCATAAGGTACACGATTTGACTGATGCTTATATTGCTCAAATTACATGGTCGGATCACACTCCAATTGGCCTAACATTTTGTTTAAAAGAGGGCTCGCGGGGAGCTACCACATGTCGATTTGAATGAACGTCTACTTCAGGGTGAGACGTTGGAAGCTCAGATCTCACAATGGTTGTCAGAGTACTTTGACTCTTTGACTTCTGATGTCTCATTGTGGGAAGCTCACAAGTACGTACTTAGAGGGAAGTTTATGGCTATGGGGGCGCTTATTAAAAGACAGCAATTAACTTATTTGAATACTTTGTATTCCAGATTAACAGCATTGTACACCCAACATAAACACTCTCGCACTCCTAGGGACTGTAAAGCTTTAGCTGAGGTGAGGAAAGAATTGGCTAATTATTATTCAGCTGTATCTCTTAAGTCTTACTTGTGGTCACGTTACGCTCATTACAGTCAAGGCAACAAATGCAGCAGGTTACTTGCTAGAATAGTAAAAATCAAGCGTAGGGAAAATTATATCACATAGGTGAAGGATTCTTCAGGTAGGCTATGCTATACTTTCCCAGAGATCTCTGAGGCATTTCGGACCTTCTTTGAAGAGCTGTACAATCTTGGTGTACCTCAGATTGCATCCGGCATGGCGGACCTAAGAAATAAGGTCGAGTCTTTCCTAGGAGAGGCTAATATTGGGGTGCTACCAACGGAGGTGCTACATATTCTGGAAACACCATTTACAAGAATTGGAGAATGTTATTAGTAAAGCTCCGACTGGTAAAAGTCTGGCTCCGGATGGTTTTCCGGTGGTGTACTACAAACGTTTCTCCTCTATTCTGGTGCCCTTTATGTTGCGTTCATTTAATGCTATAGTGGGAGGTGCTCAATTTGTACCTTCTGCTCTAGAGGCTCACATCACCCTCATTCCCAAACCGGACAGAGACCCTTCCAACTGAGCCAATTACCGTCCCATTTCATTATTGAATAATGACACCAAATTCTTTGCCAAATTGCGGTGAGACTGAGGCCCTGCCTCCCTGAGGTTATTCACCCAAATCAATCGGGGTTTGTGCCTGGGAGGGAGACACGAGACAATACTACTAAAGCATTGGCCCTATTACATACTGGTCTGACACAGACATTTCCTTCTCTGCTTCTCACGGTGGATGCAGAGAAGGCTTTCGATAGGGTAAGATGGTTATACATCGAGGTGCTTCTTGACTGGATGGGTATTGGGGCTTGCAGAAAACACAGTATTATGTCCCTATATTCAGCTCCCATGGCACGTATAAAGGTCAATGGGTATTTGTCGTCCCCTTTCTCAATCTCGAATGGGACGAGGCAGGGATGTCCCCTGTCCCCGCTGATTTTTATACTGTCGTTGGAACCTTTGCTACAGAGGATCCAAGCACATCCCAAGATCTCTGGAATCCCATCATCAGGGGGTATGTCTAAGCTATCTGCTTTTGCAGACGATGTTTTGCTTTTTGTATCTAAACCTGAAGAATCTCTACAGGCACTTGTAGATCTTTTTGCAGATTTTAGTACTGTTTCGGACTTTAAGGTTAATGTAGGTAAATCTGAAATTCTTAATGTGTCACTGTCCCCTGCTCAATGCCTGGCCATAAAAGCGCAATATCCTTTCCGATGGCCTTCTGATAAAATTAAGTACTTAGGGATATTTTTAACTTTGGATGTACGCTCTACTTTGACACTTGACTATGACAATTTGTGTCATTCTCTACTAAAGGAGCTCCAGAGATGGGACAAACACTTCGTGTCTTGGTTTGGGAGAGTAAATTTGGTTACGATGATTACGCTACCCAAACTATTGTATTTCTTCAAAACGTTACCTATAGCTCTAACTAAATCTCAGTTGCTTAAATTGCATTCCTATCTTACTACATTTGTGAGCGCATATAAGACCCAGGGCACCAGCTAGCCTCTTGTATCTCCCAACGGACGGGGGAGGGGGTGTCGCTTCCAAATGTCATTCATTACTACACGGCGGCAGCAGTCTCACTACTTATAGACCTAGTTACTCATCCCTCCAAGGATTGGGTTCAAGCTGTTTGCATACACCTTCCCCCCACAGCTATACCTAATCTCATGTGGATATCTTCCCAGGCTCGTTTTCCTGAGTGTCATTCACACCCGGTTTTGCTCCATCTTCTGGAGAGATGGGACTTCTTTAACGCATCTGTTTCAGCTGCGCCGTACCCCTCCCCGTTACTTTCAATAGTGGGAAACCCGGGATTTCACCCTAGTTTTGGTGGGTTCCCTTTTCTTACGTGGCAGAGGCTAGGAATCCACACGCTGGACAGTTTGCTCCCACAGTCGGGAGTGCTCACCTTTGACGATTTCTCGTCCACTTATTTTCTTCCAAGATCGCATAGTTGGGGATACCAACAGGTTCTCCACTACTTACATTCACTGTTCCCGGCAGTTTGTCCGCTCCGAGGGAAAACTGCCTTTGAAACTTCTTTTTTTTCTGGTCCTCCCTATCCAAAAGCTCTGTCTGCGATATACCGCTTTCTTCTGCTACCTAGTTCTGCTACTTCTGTAAAACCCCAATATATCCTCAGGTGGGAGGATGATTTGAACGTCATATACCCCCTTACTCGTTGGTTGCAGATTTTGCGCCAGGCCCTTCGTGCACTCCTAATATTACACTGAAAGAATCCACATATAAGCTCTTTACTAGGTGGTACTACACTCCTGTACTCATTCACAAAATATATCCAGAGGTATCTTCTCTGTGTTGGAGGTGCATGTCGGATGATGGTAAAATGTATAATTTCTGGTGGTCTTGCTCGGTCATACAGGGTTTTTGGAAGGAGGTTCTTTCGAATCTTAATGTTTTTCAGCTTTGCCTCAAGTTAGACCCTCTACTGTGTCTATTTCTTGTTATTCCGTCTCCTCCTTTGGTGGCCTCAACAAAAGGAAATCTGCTGTGGATCCTGCTACTTCTAGCTAGACATCAAATTCCATTATTTTGGAAATCGGCAACACCTCCTTCGATTGCAAACTGGAGGGAGGGGGTGGATAAAATTTATGACATGGAACGGATGCATGCCCTTTCTTTGGGTTCTATTGACTCCTTTACCTTGGAGTGGGCTCAATGGAGATCTTTTTGGGAGAATCGAGAATCTTAGTGGGTCTCCTGGGCTAGTGCTGATACTGCTGTAAGATGGATCTTACATTAAGGATAGGTGGCCCCCCTCTGGCGATTATTGGTTTATACCCACTGGTGTGGGTGATCTGTAACTAGGTTGTGGACCCTCGGGGTTGGTCGAGTGGCACCTTTTGTTGTCAGATGGAATGCTGATGAGCGAGTGACCTGCGGGACTGTTCGGTAGTCTCCAGTGGGCGGGAGCCTGGTGCCCCTCAGGGAATGATGTTTTTCGCTTGCTGACATGTTAGTTGGGAAGTCCTCCTGCCTCCCCTATGTTATTACATACATATATGCGGTAAGGTCGGGTGATTGTCGGATACAAATTTCCTACTTTTCTTTCTATTCTCTTTTCCTTCTTCATTTCTTTCTCTCCCTCCTTTCTTACATTCTGGCTTTGTCTTTAACACTAGTCTTGGTTTTCTTGCTACTGTTTGGGTATTGTTTCAAGCATATTGCATGGATATAATATCTATGATTACAGTTTTACTTGAATACTGTATAGTATGCACATATAGGTTTTTTTGAATTGTATGACAGTTTAGATATACATGCATTCTACATGTCATTTTGTAACACTGTATTTTCTTGTACCTATTGATCGCTGGTTCATTGTATGTTTTGAATCGCTTAATAAACTTCTTTAAACATAAAAACTCACAACAATGGACCTTGGTTTGATAGCACCATCAAAGAAATGAAGAGAATGGGCCATAAACTTGAGAAGGTGGCTCAGGACACATGACACAGAGGACAAAGACGCTCTTACCAAACACCTCAATGAATATCAACTTAAGAAAACTCAGAAAGAAATCTTCATTTTTGTCACAAGAAATTGCAGTCTCCCACAACAGACCCAGGCAACTGTTTCGCACAGTAGAAAGACTCTGCAAACCAGTGTGCATGCATATACTCACCAACGTTTCTCAGGATAAGTGTGAAAAATGTGCAATCTTCTTCACAGACAAGATTTCCTCCATCCGAGCCTCCATCACAGCAGGCCAACCAGTTAACCACCAGAACCACTATGGTGGAAGGCCAGATTTCCCCAATTTATGGTCTACTTTTACAAATGTGGATATAGAGGAAGTTAAAAGAACCATGCAAAAGTTGTGCCCCACTATGTTTGACTTAGACCCTGCACCAACTCGTCTAATATCTGCATGCACTGAAACACTTGCCCCAGCCCTGACAAAAATAGTGGAGAGTTCACTAAAAACTGGAAACTTCACGGATCCTCTAAAAGAAGCAGTGGTTAAACCCCTCCTAAAGAAACCTTCATTAGACCCAGACTGCATAGCAAATTACAGACCAGTATCCAACCTTCCATTTCTGGGGAAAATCATTGAAAAAGTAGTGGCAACTCCACTGGAGGACCATCTATTAAGCTATAACATCTTTGATCCTTTCCAGTCAGGTTTCAGATGCTGCCACAGCACAGAAACAGTGCTAGTCCAAGTGCTAAATGATCTCCTTTTGGCGAGAGACAAATGTGATTACTCCATCCTAATCCTCCTGGATCTCTCAGCTGCATTTGACACCATTGATCATGGGATGTTAACAGAGCACTTGCAGCACATCTATGGTCTAGGAGGCACAGTTCTTAACTGGTTTAAATCTTTCCTCACTGGTAGATCACAGAGAGTAACATCAGGATCTTGCTCATCAGCACCATCAGAATTAGCCTGCAGAGTTCCACAAGGTTCCATCTTGTCCCCCATGCTATTCGCAATTTACTTGCTACCACTGGGAGACATCATCAGACAACAAGATATCATTGTTACACAGGTGACACACAACTCTACTTCTTTGCTCCAGATACTAAGGACCCAACATGCCTCATCAACAGTTGCTTAGCAAACCTCATAGAGTGGATGAATGCTTCTTGTCTAGATTACTGAAATGCACTTTACTTGGGCCTTCCAGAAAAAGAACTCCATCACCTACAGACAGTACAAAATGTAGCAGCCAGACTACTTACTGACCAATCAAACTCGCTCATGTCACATAACACCTATTCTTCTCCTCCCTGCATTGGCTTCCAATTAAATGGCGAACATATTTTAAAATTAGCCTGCTGACCTTCAAAGCCTTAAATAATCAAGGCCCACAGTACCTGAAAGAGCTCCTCATCCTATATTCAATACTGCTCACTACAGTCAGCCAACAGATCACTGCTGTCAGTGCCCAGAATAAAGATAACCTCAGGTTCCCAGGCATTCAGCCATGCTGCCCCGACATTCTGGAACTCTTTACCGTCCTCAATCAGAGAGGCACCATCATTAGTCTTTTAAAAAAAAAAAAAAAAAAGCTAAAGACCCAGTGTGACGAACTGGACTGTAACAGGTCACATGCCGCATGAGGCGGAGCCTCTCCTCACCCTGGCTGGGATCACTTGGACACTAATACTGAATGGTATAGAGAGAATACCTTCCCCCCACTCAGAGCTGCAGATTACAACCAGCTTAAGTGTTTTATGGTTCTGGAAGGGGGCTGCTAGGCTGGAATTGTGCACTTCCCCTCCCCCTTTGTCTGAGATTCCTACAGGAGGTTTTATGGTTACAGCTAGGCACTGGGAATGTATACAGTGTGGCTGCCAGGCCCAAAAGTGTCCACTTCCCATCCCCCTTCTGTAACCTTTGTTTTAATGTCAATGTGGAGACTGCCCCTTTTTCTCTGAACTGTAGAAAATGTTGTGTTGTCTGAAAATAAAGGCAGTTCATGATTTAACAAGACGGAGCGTGCTTGTCTTTCTCTGGTCCACTATTGAGCAGTTACTCATAGAGAAGTGCCAGGGGACTAGATAGATAGAATATCCTATAAGAACCGAATAGATCAGTGCAGTATATCCTGCATTGCCGGTGGATACACGACTCCAAGTACCGGGTCTTAGTGCTTAGTATAGCGGTTAGCTGTGCAGGTTAACGGAAGAAACCCACGGACGATAACGTGCCTGAACTGCGATACCCTTTTGTAGCAGAGACGCCAGGGCCATATCGTCACAAACTGGTGGCAGCGTGGTGGGATAACCTGCATTACAGCGACCCCCAGATCCTAAGACGACCCCGTGATGCACACCAGAGCACAGAGCGCTGCTGCGGAACGAACCATGGCCGAGACGCAATCGGAGGCCATCGCACCTCTATCCCGAGCGGCCAGGCTGGCCCTCAAGGTCCAAGAGTACAAAGAGGCAACGGGCGGACGAGCAAGCGAGCTGGACCTGATCGAGAAAGCAGATGCTGCCCTTTCCAGAGAGGATCGAGAGCAACAAGCAGAGTCCTTCCCTGCAGTGGCCTCCCCGTCTATCCAACCAGCGAATCCCCGCCTCAAGGTCTCCTCCATAGTTTCTCCAAGTTTGACGACGAGAAAGGCGACATTGACGGATTCCTTCAGGACTTTGAGCGGCAGTGTGCCTTAAATCGCCTACCACACGAGGACTGGGTACCCCTCCTGGATGGGAGGTTGACGGGACGTGCACTTGAGGCTTGCCGAGCGATTCCCCGCGAGGAATGGGGGGACTATCAGGTCGTGAAGCGAGCTGTGCTGGCTAGGTACTCTGTTACCCCTGAGTCCTATCGTCTCAAGTTCCGAGAGCTACGACCTACCCCAGAAGGCACCATTCCAGAGTATGTCTGGAAGATTGGACATGCACTGGAGGGATGGTGGACAGGGAGTGAGGTGCACTCCCGGGAAGACTGCAAGCAGGCAGTGATGTTGGAGCAATTGTATGCCGTCCTGCCCTTGGAGATGCGACAGTGGACCCAAGATCGCCATCCCACCACAGCCGCAGCAGCTGCGGAGTTGGCACAACACTTCCACGAGACCCGCGGATGGGGTCCTCGCATCGATACGCTACCCAAGACCCCTACAGTCCCACTGATCATACCTGTGCCGCGGACGGCGCCAACTCCACACTCCGCTGCTCCAACCCGACTGGCGGGCCCCAGGAACATTCCGCAGCCAGTCCACTCCTCGTTCCCCAGCTACTCTGCCTCACGACCAGCGTACCCTAGCAATGTTCCCGGTCGGCGACCGATGCCAGGGCCAGCGTCCCAGAAGGGGAGCAACAAGGTCACTGGGCCCACAAGGAGTCCCGGGGCGAGGCACCAGCTTGTTTGCCACGGGTGCCAGCGCCCGGGCCATTTTGTGAAGAATTGTCCCTCCCGGGCCCCTATTGTCCCAGCCAGGCCTGTCCAGCTTGTTGGGGAGTGGTATGGGGTGGAGAATGTTGGGGAGGAAGGGGAAGCGGAGCTAGACCAGTACCAGGACTGTTTGGACTGGCCTACCTGGCACCTGGGAGTGACGCCGGTGAGAACCGTGCAGTGGCCCAGAGATGACCCAAGCCGCCGCCACCGCCAGCAGGTGCTGGTCAATGGCACCCCAACGGAAGGGCTGCGGGACACCGGAGCATTCCTGACAATCGTTAAGCCTCATTTGTTGAGAGGTGTCTCGCCTTTGCCCCAACGAAAGGTGATCTCTGTCGCCGGAGGAGGGCGACTTTCAATCCCTATGGCCCGTGTTTGGCTGGATTGGGGAGCAGGCAGTGGATACAGGGAGGTGGGAGTGTTGAATTCCCTCCCTGTGGATGTATTGTTGGGGAACGACCTGGGCCCCATGGAGAGCTACTTTGTCCAGGTCGTGACCCGGGCACAAGCTGCCCAAGACAAGGATTTACCCCCGGGAAATGGATTGTTCCCAGCTGCGGGCTCTGTTCAGCCCCATCGCCAACGACCGGGGAGACCCAAGAAGCACCCCACCCCGGTCGTCCCACCAGGGCCCTCACAGGACGGCCCCGGCACCAGCCCTGGGTGTACACAACAGGTGCCGGCAGCCGCCATCCAGGACAACAACTCTATACGAGTTAACCCTACCCTTCCACCCTCCACCCACGAAGGTGGCACTCCCACTCTGGCCGAGGACCAGGTAAGACGAGACCCCCCTGACCTGACCGAGACCGCCTGGACTGACCCTACTAAACTGAGACAGGAGACCCTGGTAGACCCTAGCTTGGCTGGGATGAGGGAAAGAGCAGAGACTGGGGAGGTAGGGCCACAGGGGGAGAGGATTTTCTGGGAAGGGGGACTACTGTACAGGGAGACCAGTGTCCGGGAGACGGGACAGGAGTGGAAGGTGACCCGCCAACTCATTGTCCCCTCATATTGCCGAACCCAGATAATGACCCTGGCCCATGAGGTTCCCCTGGCAGGCCACCTGGGAGTCTGACTAAAGCTTTCTACTGGCCACGGGTCTCACAGGCAGTTTCTCAGCTCTGCAACTCCTGTGATGCTTGCCAGAGGATCGGCAAAGGGAAGGGACAGGGGAAGGCACCGCTCCAATCTATGCCTGTAGTGGGGGTTCCCTTTCAACGGGTTGCAGTAGACATTGTGGGGCCCTTGGCCTGTCCGAGTAAGTCGGGCAAGAGATTCATCCTCACAGTCGTGGACTATGCCACTAGATACCCTGAGGCTGTAGCTCTGTCCCGGATTACTGCGGCCGCAGTGGCAGACGCCTTGGTGACTGTGTTCACCCGCGTCGGGTTCCCTAGCGAAATTCTATCCGACCAGGGCACTCAATTTATGTCAGAGCTGGTGCATCAGCTCTGGCAACATTGTGGTGTTAAGCAGATCAGGTCTGCTCCTTACCACCCGCAGACCAATGGACTCTGTGAGCGTTTTAATGGTACTTTAAAGACCATGCTGCGGAGCTTCGCTGATCGCGAACCAAACTGGGAGAAGCTGCTCCCTTTGCTATTGTTCGCGTACCGTGAGGTTCCGCAAGAGTCCACAGGGTTCTCACCATTTGAGCTCCTGTTTGGTCGGCGGGTGCGGGGGCCCCTGGACCTGCTGCGGGAATTCTGGGAGGGGGATTATGACCACGAGGAGGTGCCCGTAGTCCCCTATGTGTTAGAATTGAGGGAAAGATTGGAAGCTCTCACTGGGCTAGTCCAGCAGAACCTGTCTGCCGCTCAGACCAAACAGAAGGTTTGGTATGACCGGGGGGCTCGGACTAGGGAGTTTGTACCAGGGCAGAAGGTCCTCATCCTGGTACCCTTCCCAGCAAACAAGTTGCAGACTTCTTGGCACGGTCCGCACACGATTGTAAGGAAGCTTGGTAACACTGATTATGTTGTAGCCATGGACCACGGACAGCGCGTCCAACTCGTGGTCCATGTTAATATGCTGAAGGGGTACCAAGAGCGAGACGCTGAGGTCCTAGCGATCTGTCTGCCCGAGGACTACCCAGGAGAGGAGGACATGGTTCCCGACTTGCTACCAAAGACCGACATAGATCCCCAAGTGCCCCCTGTCACTGTTAGCGAGGACTTGACTGAGGACCAGGCTCGGCAGCTCAGGCAGGAGTTGCTGCTGAGGCGGCACTTGTTCTTGGAGAAACCTGGGAGCACGTCGCTTTCCATGCACCGAGTGCTGACCCCAGGGCAGGCGCCGCTGAGGCAGAGGGCTTATAGAGTACCCGAGTCTGTGAGGGGATCAATTCGCCAGGAGATAGACGAGATGTTGTCCCTGGGTGTGATTGAGCCCTCTCAGAGCCCCTGGGCATCACCTGTAGTGCTGGTCCCCAAGAAAGACGGTAGCACTTGCTTTTGCGTGGACTATAGGCGACTGAACGATAAGACTGTGACAGATGCCTACCCCATGCCCCGTATTGACGAGTTACTGGACAGATTATCGGGGGCTAAGTACTTGAAGACGTTAGATCTGGCCAGGGGCTACTGGCAAATTCCTCTGGAAGAGGAGGCGAAGGAGAAGTCTGCCTTCATCACTCCGTTCGGCCTCTACCAGTTTTCGGTAATGCCGTTCGGAATGAAGAATGCACCCGCCACCTTCCAGCGGTTGGTTGACCAGCTCCTCCGGGATTGTCATGACTTTGCGTGTGCTTACCTGGACGATATCGCTATTTTTAGCACATCGTGGACAGATCATGTACGCCAAGTGGCGGTTGTGCTTGACAGGATAGGGAGAGCAGGACTGACCATCAAACCAGATAAGTGCAGCCTTGCTATGGGGGAGGTCCAGTATCTAGGCCACTGGGTAGGGGGAGGACAATTGAGGCCAGACCCTGCCAAAGTGGAAGCGATTAGTCAGTGGCCCGTTCCCCAGACTAAGAAGCAAGTTCTAGCCTTCCTGGGTACTGCGGGGTACTATAGAAAGTTTATACCCCAGTACAGCACCATCGCCAAGCCCCTGACAGACTTGACAAAAAAGAAAAAGCCCAGGTTGGTCACTTGGACTCCAGATGTGGGTCCGCCTTCCAACAGTTAAAAGCCATCCTAAGTGCCCACCCGGTGTTAGTCGCCCCCGATTACACAAAACGATTCATAGTGCAAACAGATGCCTCTACTTATGGCATCGGGGCCGTTCTAAGTCAGGTGAATGAACAGGGGAACGAACATCCAGTGGCTTTTCTCAGTCGGAAGCTACTGGATCGCGAGGTCAGTTACGCGGCCATAGAGAGAGAGTGCCTTGCTGTAGTCTGGGCCCTCAAGAAACTACAAACCTATCTCTATGGCCGAGAGTTCACTGTGGTAACTGACCACAATCCCCTCTGCTGGCTAAACCGGGTGGCAGGAGACAATGGGCGACTGCTGAGGTGGAGCTTGGCACTTCAGCAGTATAATTTTACCATTCAGTATAGAAAGGGTAGGTCACATGGCAACGCGGATGGACTGTCCAGGAGAATTGAAGGATAGCCCTGTCCTCCCGCAGCCTGTGACCCGGAGAGTAGGGTCCCAGTCTGACAGCAGGACTTTCTTTGGGGGGGGAGAAGTGTGACGAACTGGACTGTAACAGGTCACATGCCGCATGAGGCGGAGCCTCTCCTCACCCTGGCTGGGATCACTTGGACACTAATACTGAATGGTATAGAGAGAATACCTTCCCCCCACTCAGAGCTGCAGATTACAACCAGCTTGAGTGTTTTATGGTTCTGGAAGGGGGCTGCTAGGCTGGAATTGTGCACTTCCCCTCCCCCTTTGTCTGAGATTCCTACAGGAGGTTTTATGGTTACAGCTAGGCACTGGGAATGTATACAGTGTGGCTGCCAGGCCCAAAAGTGTCCACTTCCCATCCCCCTTCTGTAACCTTTGTTTTAATGTCAATGTGGAGACTGCCCCTTTTTCTCTGAACTGTAGAAAATGTTGTGTTGTCTGAAAATAAAGGCAGTTCATGATTTAACAAGACGGAGCGTGCTTGTCTTTCTCTGGTCCACTATTGAGCAGTTACTCATAGAGAAGTGCCAGGGGACTAGATAGATAGAATATCCTATAAGAACCGAATAGATCAGTGCAGTATATCCTGAATTGCCGGTGGATACACGACTCCAAGTACCGGGTCTTAGTGCTTAGTATAGCGGTTAGCTGTGCAGGTTAACGGAAGAAACCCACGGACGATAACGTGCCTGAACTGCGATACCCTTTTGTAGCAGAGATGCCAGGGCCATATCGTCACACCCATCTCTTATCAGGCATTCAGTCAACTCATCTGACCATTAGGAACGCTTAAATTTTATGACTGTTTATAGATTTGTAAAGCGCTTTGAGTCTCACAGGGAGAAAAGCGCTATAAAAATCACAAATTATTATAAATTATAATTAGATAGATAGATATAGCTAGATAGATATAAAAATTACAGAATGGAGGCTAATTTGATATTCTCATGGAACCCATTTATATATAGGGTAGACAATGAAAAAATCCAGTATACATCTCTCTTGTTGAGGGCTCTATTTTGATCCCTTTCCTAAAATCTAAGCATACCTTCTCAAATGCAAAACCATTTAATAATTTGGAATTACTCCCATGAAATTATTCAAAATGTTGTGATATGGAATGGCTAGAAACTTTTTTTATCAATATTTTATTATGTTCATACAATCTTATTTTAAAACTTTTAGTTCTTCATATATATTGTAAATCACATGGGCATTCCAGCATATAGACAACCCATACTATCACAAGTTATAAAATCTTCTCTCTCATATTTGACATCAGTTTTTGCACCAATTTTTTTCAGACAGTTGGCACATGTGGTACAATGCCTACACTTATGCCAACTTATCACTGGGGATAACCCAAAGCCCATATTTGCATACCACTTCTCTTCAGTAATCTTGTTTATCTTATTTAACTTAGTCTTCATCACTTTAATATGAGCTTTTAATACTGTAGGGGCCAAAACATATTTCAAGCTAAGATTCTTCCTACAGTTTTACCAAACTGGGTACCACTTTTCTTAAGATCTTATTCACCAGAATTATGGGCCAGTATTGTTCTAAAATGGTTGTAATTTTATATATCTGATTAGAGTATATAGATATTACAGGGGCAGGCAGCATATGTTGCATGAAAGGGGCATGATATGTTGGATTTTACAGTGGGGGAGGCAGAATAATTCGCATGGAAGGGACATGATGTGCGAGATATTACAGGAGGAAGAAGCATATGTTCAATTTTAACTCTGGTGCAGCATGTTGAATATAAGGATGGCGGGGGAAAATCACCATTGTGTGTTAGCCCACATAGGCTGACAGATACCCCCCAGACTTCTTCCCTTGCCCAAGCAGTGTCCATGGGGATTTGTGGCTATCAGTAGGCAAGAAGAAAAGGCTGGAGTGGGTCAGACAGTGTACACGGGGTTCTATGGCTACCAGTGCGCAAGCGAGCAAGGTCGGGGGGCAAATGGTACCCACAAATCCCCATTGATGCTGCCTGACTCCCAACCTTGTTCCCTTGGGAGTGCACAACATGTAAAATATATGATACAGAGCTACGGGAATAATTGTGTAGTGCTTGGTGTCGTTTTTTTGGGGGGGTTTTAACCCTTTGACTGCCATGACAGTGTGCAATGCACATCCCTATGACACTCAATGGGATAAGGGAGAGATGCTGTCCATGGTACTGAAAAGAGGATTTTAGTCTTACCTGTTAAAAGGATTTACTTACCTGTTAAAAGGATTTAACAGAGAAAGGAAGCTCTCCACTCCCCTACTGGCCAAGTGGGGCAGCAGAGAGAATGCTGTCAGACTTCAGGCTTTTCTACTGCTTGTGATGTGTCAGGGAGAGCATCTCTTAAACATCAACAGCAGTCCACAACGTTCCCTGCTTGTGATTGGTTGAGGGCTTTTATTGCATAGGAAAGTATAGGGAGATCCCAACTTTGCAGCCTCAGGTAGGCCAAGTTGAGACTGTGTACTCCGACAGCAGAGGCTTCTATCGGAGTTTGGTAAATGTGGTCAAGTGCCACATCAGACATAAACACACTCCCTTGAATACGATAATGGGTAATTAGCCTGTGATGAGTGAAAAATTTGTAAACCTGGTGAAGGCATGTCGGATGCAGATTTTTGTCGGACTGATGGGAAAGTGACGCCTTCGACGCTGCTCTGACAGGACATCAACATTTTGAGCCCTCTTCGACCTTGAGTGAATCTCAGCCTCTAAGTTCTTATATAATATAAGCTGGAAAAGCAAATCAGCTAGGCTCAAGGGACCTTAGAAAAAGTGAGGGAACATGAAGAATTTAGCTATTATGAAGATATGAAAACAAGGAAGCTGAATAGTCTGGATAGACATTATAAGAATACATTTTAAAGAGAAATAGTAGACTATAGCGAAGGTACAAATTCAGTATGGTCACAACAGAGACAGAGGATTAAGGGCTCGATCCAAACGATGGAGATAAAAAAGCCGGTAGGGCAAAATGGAAACCGACTGAAAAAACAAAATGTCTTGGTCGGTATCCAAATGTCCTACTGGCTAAAAGCACAACAGACGTTAGGCCACAGAAAAGGTGTGTGTGTTAAGTTCCCAAAACGTTGGTAAACAACAGCAGTATTGGGAACTTCAAAGGAAAAAAAGCTAGCAATCGGTTCTTGACAATATATCAAGCACCGATCGTTAACTAATCTGTGTTAAACTTACCTGTCATTCACTGTCTGTCTACTTCTGTCTTCATTCTGCCTTCTCTTCATTCTTTTGTCTTGTATCTTCTTTCTTCTCTTCAGTCTTCTTGTATCTGTAAAAGAAAAAAATAGTATGAATACAATGCAGAATAATACAATACATCGTTTAACCCCTTGAGTGCCAGAAGGATACACAGAGTGTTTTTTTGCCTCTTAAATTTTTTTCTTTGCCTTTTGAGGGTTTTTTTTTGCCTTCTCTTGGATCAATGACGGTAAACAGGAATACAAAAAGGGTTGAACTTGATGGACGCAAGTCTTTTTTCAACCTAAATTACTATGTAACGCATTGCAAAGCAATGAGTTGCAGACCTCTCTGGGGCTCACAGAGTTAAGCAGTGCATTTGTGTCCAGGTTGATTAAAATATGCCGCCATTATGATGTTAATATATAACCCATTACAGTAAAGTTGCAATATCATGTCCAAAAAACATGATAATAATATACTTAGTTTCATAATAATAATAATGTCTCTGCCGCTGTGGGTGGCCACAGAGACATTACTGTGTGCCACAGAGCCCCCGTTCTGCTGTGTCACAGGCTGGTGCCCATTCCGCAATTAGAGAATCTGAGCAGACGCTGCCTTTATATATGGACTGTCTCTGATCCAGTTCCCTCACACCTGTTAGCTGCGGCCGCACACAGCGGCAGACATTATTATTATTATTAAGCTAAGTATATTATCATGTTTTTTAGACATATGATATTGCAAATTTACTGTAATGGCTTATGTGTTAACATAATAATGGTGGCATATTTTAATCAACCTGGGCGCTAATGCACTTAACTCTTTGAGCCCCACAGAGGTCTGCAACGCATTGCAAAGCAATGCTTTGCATACCCCTCTGGCATTCAAAGGGTTAAATGATGTATTGTATTCTGCATTGTATTCATACTATTTTTTTTTCTTTTACAGATGCAAGAAGACTGAAGAGAAGACTGAAGAGAAGGACAGAAGATGACCAGCACGCTGAGGACTCAGGATTAATGGTGTTACTTTTAATGGGATTTTTTTTTACTTACTCTGATTACCCCATGAATGCCGGCAGGGTAATTATACCCCACTGGCACTCAAAGGGTTAATTCTAACTTTTCACACATTTTCATACTTTGGAGGTATTGATATGGGGCTTAGGGCCCCATATCAATACATCCACTGAGGACTTCTTTTTTTTTTTTTTTTTTTTTACTTTTTACCTTCAAGTGTCAGCTGTTTGAAGGTCCAATAAAGGACTCAAGTAAATAAATAAAAACAAAAAACTGGGTCTTAACTTGATAATTACAGTGTTTTCATCATTTTCTATGGCTGAAAACACCTCTTAACTGTATCACACAATGCCTTTTTTTTTTTTTTTTTTTTTTGCTGGTAGTTTTTCACAACACAGGCATTTGACTAGCTTACTGTACTTGAAAAAATGCCGTCGGCAGAAAAAAACAGCCATCTCCAACATTTGGATCAAGCTCTAAATATGGAAGTTTTAAACATTCTGGTAAAAATCATATAATGTTGATATGGGAAACTCCCAGATACAGGCTTCACACAATTTTAATAGAGAGCCTGGTAAAGTAGAGAGGTTGGAGTACCAGTAGATTAATAAAGTTCCGTATTCTAGGTCTCAAGCCACTCATAGAGGGGGCAATAATAATAAAAATAAGAATACTGATTTTAAAATCAAACAGAAGAATAAGAACAAAACATTTGGAGAGGGGAGATAACACTGTTAGCTTTACTCACTCAAATATGCTTCAACCCTTAGTGGACTGTGACACAGATGAATTTGGGGCCCCTAACTTCAAATTCCCAATTCCACACTGTTCCTCAATTCAAGTGCCTTTTTTGGATCCAGGCTAACTGAGACAGGGGGTGAAGAGAAGAGCAGCTTTAGAATCGGAGGAAGAAGAATGAGAAATGCTCGAGGAAAATGAGGAGGACGATTAACCACATATGTGTTTCAATTGTTTATCGAAAGCTTTCTTTAAGATATTCTGCACTACAGAAAGGAAAAAATCACAACCTTAAATCAATATGGGATATGAATCTACTAATAAAGATATTCTGATTATGTCCCAATTACAAGAAATGTATAATATGGGGAATAAGAAAACTGATTTAAAATTCAATACAAATTTGAAAACGTAGTCTGGACTGTAGCCACAGATTCAAAAGAGAACGCACCTGACACTCCAAAATTTAGAAACAAAATAAATTAACCAAATTGATTTTTCTAGTAAGAAGGATAATCTATCAAGAGCAGAGTGTAGGGTTCTTAAAGAACTGAAGAGGAATAAGGAGATTGTAATATGTCAGGCAGATAAGTGGGGAAGGTGTTATTGTACAGATTACAATGAGAACATGCTGCAAGCTTTTCTAATAATTTTTATGTAAAATTTAAGTTGGATCCAACTGTTAAATATAGGGATGATTTGAGAGTATTGCTCAACCAGGCGCATGAGGATGACATCATTTCTGGAGGAGCCTAGGATAGCCACCTTTTACCACCAACTGAAAACACATATGAACTTAACTTCTCCTCCAGGACAGTGTCTGGTATTGGGTCATTGTCTGAAAATATTTCTTTGTATGTAGACTTACAGTATATTTGCAAGTGACCTGTGCCCTGAAAGACTGAGTTTGGATACCTGCTGGAAAAATACAATAAGTATATTGTGTGTGGTGTAGTGTGGTAAGGAAGAGGTTAAAAAACAAATCTTTGGGTTTTGTTTTCCCTCTCTTTGCTGTGAGACAAGCAAATAATTGAAGTCTGGTGTGGTGGGAGTGACTAATTGCTGTGTTTGTAATTGGTGGATTCCTGGATTAAATAGCAAGGAGTGAGAGAGCTCTGTAAGTTGATCAGTGACCTGTGCCCTGAAAGACTGAGTTTGGATACCTGCTGGAAAAATACAATAAGTATATTGTGTGTGGTGTAGTGTGGTAAGGAAGAGGTAAAAAACAAATCTTTGGGTTTTGTTTTCCCTCTCTTTGCTGTGAGACAAGCAAATAATTGAAGTCTGGTGTGGTGGGAGTGACTAATTGCAGATACATAGTGAATACTTGAACGTGTGAATCTTGCATCCGTGTGTAAGTGCAGAAGGGTGGCAAGTGCAGGAATTTAAAACAGGGGGAATTCAAGAGCAGAAGGGTGGTAAGTGTGGGAATTTAAAACAGGGGGAATTCAAGTGCAGAAGGGTGGTAAGTGTGGGAATTTAAAACAGGGGAATTCAAATACAGGGGACTGCTATTACAAGGGACTGGTTCCAAGGGAAGAGTTAGAAGGAATCTGGTTAAGTACATAAGAGTGTGTTTGGTGTTTTATTGGTATTTTATTAAGGTTTAAAAAAAAAAAAAATTGTGTGGGTATTGCAAGAGTTAAAAAAACTGTTTATTGGGTTTTTCTCTGGCCTGTGTGATTAGGGCTGATTGCTAAGGGACTTCACCTGGCTGCTAGTTACTATAAATACAGTCCATTAGCTCTGTGGAGCTGACTCTGTGAGACTGCTATTGAAAGTGACTGGTTCCAGGTGAAGAGTTAGAAGGAATCTGGTGACTATCATTTCAAAGGATTTATTGCATTTAAGGTTGGTTACTTACCATATAGTGAGCATTAGAGGATAATATAAAGCTATTTGAATTGTAAAACCAAGCATGAGTGATAGCAGGTTAGCCAATCTCACGCAGTGCACATCTTGTCACATGTTTAAACACTTGGAGCAATCGTTCCAGGGGTCATACCGCTGTGCCAAGTGTGAGCATATTTTCTCTTTAGAGTCTAAGATATTGGATTTGGAGAGAAATATTGCAACATTGCGAGACATTGGAAACCTGGAAAGGAGTTTAGAACTCACAGAGCAGGTAGTATGTGGGGTTAGTGGTGAAGAGGGTGGAGTTGTAGATGAGGAGCGACAGGTAGGCAGCTGGGTAACAGTAAGGAGGGGAGGTAGTGGGCAGAGGAAGAGGAAGGCCAGTTCTGAGTTGACTCAGTCCAACAGATTTGCAAGATTGTGTGAAGATGTTCATGAGAATTGCTCAGAATTGTCAACACTGGAGAGGGCTTATTCCTCTAGCAGCCAGGGGAACAGTCCTCCTTCCAGGCTAGATGAGATGCAGAGCAGGCAGAAACCAAGGCAGGTGGTGGTAATAGGGGACTCTATTATTAGGAGGGTAGATAGGGTAATCTGCCGCCAGGAACGTGAATGCCAAACAGTATGCTGTCTCCCGGGTGCTCGGGTTCGGCATGTTGCGGACAGGGCTGACAGATTATTGGGAGGGGCTGGAAGTGATCCAGCTGTCTTAGTACATATTGGAACCAATGACAAAATAGGAGGAAGATGGAGGTCCCTAAAGAATGATTTCAGGGATTTAGGGTGCAAGCTTAAGGCAAGGACCTCTAAGGTAGTATTTTCTGAAATACTACCTGTGCCATGCGCCAGTGCAGGTAGGCAGAGGGAGCTCAGGGAGCTTAATGCATGGCTCAAGCAATGGTGTAGGAAGGAGGGTATGGGGTTTTTAGAACACTGGGCAGACTTTGCTCTTGGGTACAATCTATATGGAAGAGATGGATTGCACCTAAATGGTAGAGGAGCCTCTGTGTTAGGGGAGAGAATGCTAGGAAGCTTGGAGGAGCTTTTAAACTAGGAAAGGGGGGGTGGGTATAGATAGTAAAAATAGGGTAGATAGAGCAGATAGGAACTGGGTCCAAGTAAATGACCAGGGGGGTGGAGAAAGGGTGGGGAGAAATTTAGTCAATAGGGAGGAATTTCTAGTAAATGAAGGTGAAGAAAAAAGGCATGTAGGGGTTAATATATATAAAGACTTCAAAATCAATTGTATGCTAGCAAATGCAAGAAGTATGGTAGATAAAATAGGAGAACTAGAATTGCTGGCGGTTAATGAGCAATTGGACATAATTGGAATAACAGAAACATGGTGGAACGATGCACATGACTGGACTGTAAATATAGAGGGCTATTCCCTGTTTAGAAGAGACAGAATTAATAGAAAAGGTGGAGGTGTGTGCTTATATTTGAAAACAGAGCTAAATCCAGTTTTGCGAGGTGATATTAGTGAGGAAACTGGCCAAACTGTGGAGTCCATGTGGGTAGAAATCGAGACTAAATGTGGTGTGAAAGGTAAAAAGAAGTTGTTGGTGGGCATATGCTACAAACCACCAAATATCGATGACAATGATGAGGCCCAACTGCTATTGCAAATGAGGAAAGCTGCCCAGTTTGGGCATACTATAATTATGGGAGATTTTAATTATCCAGATATCAACTGGAAAAATGAGACCTGTCAGAGTGCTAAGGGTAGCAGGTTTTTGAACACGCTTAGTGAAAGCTACATGTCACAAATGGTGGAAGAGCCGACAAGAAATAACAATGTATTGGACCTAGTGATCACTAATAACACAGAAATGGTATCCAATATTAAGGTAAGAGAACATTTGGGAAACTGTGATCACAACATGGTTACATTTGAGATCAGTCTGGCAAAGCAAAAATGTATAGGTTCAACCAAAACTCTTAATTTTAAAAAAGCGAACTTCAAATTGTTAAGGGCCTCAATGCAACACATAGACTGGGATATTTTATTTAAAGGCAAAAATACTGAGGAAAAATGGTCAGAATTCAAATTTAGGTTGCAGAAATGTACCCAACAGTATATACCAATGGGGAACACGTGCAAAAGAAGTAAGTACAGCCAATGTGGTTAACTGCACATGTAAAGAAGGAAATGGCAAGGAAAAAAAAAAGCTTTCAAATGATTTAAGTCAGAAGGAACTGAACAATCTTTCTTAAAATACAGGGAGTGCAACAAAGATTGCAAAAAGGCAATTAGGGTAGCAAAAATAGATAATGAAACTTGAATTGCAAGGGAAAGCAAGACTAATCCAAAAAAGTTTTTTAAATATATAAATAGCAAAAAACTTAAGAGGGAGTGCATTGGGCCATTCAAAAATGAGATGGGTGAGTTGGTTAGTGAGGATAAGGAAAAGGCCGATGTTTTAAACACTTTCTTTGCATCAGTATATACAAGGGAGCAAGGAATGATAGAAGAGCCTCCGCAAGTAACAAATAAAACAATACAATTAATAGATATTGGGTTAACTCAAGGAGATGTCATGGGAAGACTGAACAAAATTAAGACCGACAAAGCACCGGGTCCTGATGGTATACATCCAAGGGTTCTTCAGGAACTCAGTGCAGTGTTAGCAAAACCCCTATATTTACTCTTTAAAGATTCTATTACCACAGGCTCAGTGCCACAGGATTGGCGAAGAGCTAACATAGTGCCTCTATTTAAGAAGGGAACTAAAACAGAACCTGGGAATTATAGACCAGTGAGTTTGACCTCTGTATTGGGAAAACTATTAGAAGGCATAATAAGGGACTATATTCAGGATTACAACATAAAAAAATAAGATCATTAGCACGAATCAACATGGTTTTATGAAGAATAGATCATGCCAAACTAATCTTTTCAGCTTCTATGAGGAGGTAAGCAGCAACCTTGACAATGGCAAGGCAGTAGATGTAGTATATCTAGACTTTGCAAAGGCATTTGATACAGTACCACACAGAAGGCTGGTGTATAAAATAAGGAAATTGGGGCTAGGAGATAACCTTTGCAATTGGATTAAAAACTGGCTGAAGGATAGGGAACAGTGTGTGGTTGTAAATGGAAAATTCTCCAGTACAGTTAAAGTGGAGAGTGGAGTACCTCAGGGTTCAGTATTGGGTCCGCTGCTTTTTAACATGTTTATAAATGACCTGGAAATAGATATAGAAAGTAAAATATCAATATTTGCAGATGATACTAAATTATGCAAAGTCATTAATTCAGAACAGGATATTTTCTCTCTACAGAGGGACTCACATACAATGTCAGATTGGGCAAACATGTGGAATATGAAGTTTAATGTGGGGAAGTGTAAAGTCATGCATTTGGGAGGAAACAATCCAAAGGCTACTTATAAACTTAATGGAATAATTTTAGGTGACTCGTTGCTAGAAAAAGACCTGGGTATCCTTGTCAACTACAAACTTGGAAACAGTGACCAGTGTCAAACAGCAGTAGCAAAGGCAAACAAAGTCCTGTCTTGCATAAAAAGAGGTATTGAAGCAAGAGTGGATAACATTATTTTGCCATTATACAAATCATTGGTAAGACCTCACCTTGAGTATGCAGTGCAATTTTGGGCACCGTTTCTGAAAAAGGATATACTAGAACTAGAGAGGGTACAGCGGAGAGCAACAAAATTAATTAAGGGAATGGAGGACTTGACATATGAGGAACGACTAAACAAACTTGGTTTATTTACTCTAGAGAAAAGACGACTAAGAGGAGACCTTATCACATTGTACAAGTATATGAGAGGTCAATACAAGGATCTCTGCGGTGAGTTATTTATTCCAAGGCCTGATCAGGTGACCAGGGGACACCCGTTGAGATTAGAGGAAAGGAGGTTTAAACTTCAGCAGAGGAAGGGTTTTTTTACGGTAAGGTCTGTCAAATTGTGGAATTCATTGCCTAGGGAGGTAGTTATGGCAGATACAATGGATACATTTAAGAGAAGATTAGATACATTTCTTTCAAAAGGGAACATACAGAGTTATACTGTTTATCAGTAGGCTGATCAGGAAGGTCTGATAAAGACTAATTTAATTGGTAGCAGGAAAGCTATAAAATTCTCAGTTACTGAGGTATGAGGCGAAGGTTGAACTTGATGGACTTGTGTCTTTTTTCAACCTAATTTACTATGTTACGATGTTACTAAGTAATGCTTCAGGATATCAAGTCTCATTTGAAGGATGATAGAAATGTAATTAATGAGTCTGTGACTTATGTATGAACGTAAGGTGATATACTAGTTACTGTGGATATCAGTGCACTTTACACCACTACTGGACATTCTGATAGTGTGCTGATGGTATGTTGGCTATTAAGATATCTTAAGAGAAAATAGGATTTTAGTCTTACCTGTTAAATCCTTTTTACTTAGTCCATATAGCTTACAGTTAATCACAGGGATGTGACAGCTCCTCCTAGTAGGCTGGAACAATTCTTCAATATAATTGCAGGGGCAGAGCTTCCCTCTCTTCCTAGCAGGCTAGCCAGTTACTCACCTCCAGCTAGATTTGTGACACTAAACCTACTGAGCTAGATAGCGAGAAGAACAAGAGGAAAACTTCTGTGAGCATGGACCTAATAGGACTCCCATGTCCAGCCACAGGAGACTAAGCATGGTTCCTTACACTGGAGGGGGAGAACCTGTAAGCTATATGGACTAAGAGAAAAGGATTTAACAGGTAAGACTAAAATCCTATTTTCTGTCGTCCAATAAAGCTTACAGGAACCATGGGGATGTACCAACATTGAGTTTGCAGGGTGGGAAAATGAAGGAGAGGACCAAGCGCTGGTCCCTGTGTTACCAGAGCTACCAGACATGGAACAGCCCAAACAAACAAAGTGTCAACTGACACTGAATAACTAGAACACAGCACACTGAACAAGAGCGAAAAGGGCTCAAAAAGATAAAGAACTATAAAGCACAAGAAAGTAAAATCCTATCCTGCCGCCAGGACTTTCAGCCAAAGCTGACTTCAGCAAGGTATTGTTTGGCAAAAGTGTGCACAGAAGACCAAGTGGCCGCCTTGCACAACTGATCAGCAGAGGCCTGATTCTTGTAGGCCCAGGAGGCCCAACAGACCTAGTGGAATGCTCTGTGATGCGAAAGGGAACAGGTTTCTTCCATAAGCCTTGCGAATGGTAGACTTGATCCAAGACGCAATAGCCACCTTGGATGCCGCCTTACCAGCTCTGGGACCCTCAGGGATGACAAAAATCGCAACAGTTTGACGGATAGACTCAGTGTGGTGCACATAGAATTTAAAGCAGTTCACCACATCCAACAAGTGGAGATCCCTCTCCTTGTCAGATGTAGGGTCAGGACAAAATGAAGGCACAACTCCTGATTGATGTGGAACTCGGAGACCACCTTAGGAAGAAATTCCTGGGAGGTACAGCGAACGGCCTTATTTTGTGGAACACCAGGCAAGGAGGTTTTCAGGACAGAGCCTGCAATTCAGCCACTCTGCGGACACCACAGCTAAAAGGAAAGCCATCTTCCATGTCAAAAGATGCAATGGAATGGTAGCCAAGGACTCAAAAGGAGGCCGCTGCAAGACACCCAAAACAAGGTTAAGTTCCCACTGAGGAGTAGGGGCCTTAAAAGCAGGGAAAGTGGAGCAACACTCTGAAAGAAGACCTTGACATCCGGTAAGGTGGCAAAGGGTCTCTGAAAAAAGACAGAAGGGGCTGAGGTCTGAACCTTCAATGAACTAAGGCTGAGGCCCTTTTTCACACCTTCCTGTAAAAATGCCAGGACAGTTGGAAGATCAAAGTCCTGTGAGGACAGATCCCTGTCCACACACCAAGCATGGCTCATAGACCAAACCCTTTGAAAGGCTTTTGAGGAAACATGTTTCCTAGCCTTAATCATAGTGGATACCACCTCTGTAAAGTAGCCTTTCTTCGTCAAGATAGAGGCCTCAACAGCCATGCCGTTAAAGCCAGATGGTCTACATCCTCCTTTCACAGGTACCCCTGGTGAAGGAGATCCGGTCTGCGTGGCAGTGGAAACGGTGCCTGGACAGAGAGCTAGTAGTTCCAGAAACCAAGGCTGTCTGATCCAATATGGAGCAATCAGGATGGTGAGAGTTCCGTCCATCCGAATCTTCCACAGCACTCTGGGTAGTAGAGGAAGAGGAGGAAAGATGTATGCCAGATGAAATCCCCATGGAATTGACAGAGCATCCACTGCAAACACTAGGGGATCCAGCGTGACCAAAACATACAAACCTTCCGGTTGTCCCTAGTAGCCATCAGGTCTATTATGGGAAAACCCCACATCTGCACCAAGAGATCGAACGCTTCTGGATGAAGCTCCCACTTGCCCGGATCTACCATGTGTTGACTGAGAAAGTCTGCAAGGATTTTTTTCCATGTCTGGAATGTGCACCACTGAGATAGCAGGTATATGATCTTCTGCCCAGATTAAAATACCTTTGACTTCTAACCAAGCAGCGGGACTTCTGGTGCCTCCTTGCTTGTTGATGTAAGCCATGGCCGTGGCGTTGTCGGATTGGACTTGAACTGGACACCCCATCAGATGGGAGGTCCAATAAGTCAGAGCATGGGAGATAGCCCTGATCTCCAGGATGTTGATGGGAAGAAGAGTCTCCTCTGACCATTGGCCCTGAACACTCAGGTGACGCAAGACTGCTCCCCAACCATGCAGGCTGCCATCTGTCATCACTGTGGTCCAGTAAGGAATCACAAACGGCCTCCCTTTCGCCAGATTGGAGAGGTCCAACCACCACTGAAGGCTCTGAGCTACTGAAGGAAGGGAGACAATTGATCCAGGAGATCAGTGTTCCCTCTGCACACATGAATAACAAACCTCTGCCATTCTCTGGCGTGAGCCATTGCAAACAGTACCACTTACATGGTGGAAATCATCTTCCCCACCAGGGAGGAGAACTTCCTTGCTGGAGCTGACATCCAGGACAGGACTGAAGACACCTTGGAGGTGAGCTGCTGAATGGAGTCCTCCATTAGGTAGACCATACTCTGCAGAGGCAGAGTGACAGACTGTGGTTACTGAGCAGGTAACCGCAGTCTATCCGGAAGTAGGTGCAGGGCAGCATTTATTCCTTCAATTTCAGCCAAACGGAGCTTTAAAAATCTAAAAATGAAAACACTTTTACACATTTGTTATATAATCTAACTATTAAGGCTAACTTGCATAAGGGTGATACATCTCCTTTAAGTTTACTTATGATTTTAGTTATAAAGAAAATAGATAAAAATAAAAATAGGCAGATCCATATAAAAAATAGCAAAATTAAAAAAAGAGGGCACCTCATAGGGTAATAACATTCAAACTATAAAACAATAATGAGCATCTAAATTTTGGTACTCACATGTATATTAAGCTACTGAATAAAATCCAAGTAGCGTATCCTCTTGTGGAGGATATTACACAGATCATACAGTCGCTCCCTCCCCCAAAGATCTTCCTTTAATCTTAAACAAAGAAAAGAGGAAAAAAAAAAAAAAAAAACACCGGCAAAATCATATATAGGTAGGGGCGCTCTCACTTTAACTTTTCTTCTAAAATATCTCAACCTTGAAGAAAATCACGTGTACATTTTTTCAGTTTGCATTCCCAACAAACCGGATAATCTCAATACGCCCCTGATCGGACTCTAACTGTAAACAGTAGACTTGGATCTGACTTATTCTGTCTCCGCTGCCGCCTCAGCAGCCTCACACAGAGGTGGAGACAGCAACAATTATATGCTAAGTCTTATTTTTCTTTTCTTTTACTTATGGCAATACCATTGGATTGAAAAGATTTCTTATCATTTTTATTATGGGGGCATTTGTATTTTAAGACGTGGCACACTACTATATTATTTAACCCTTTGGGCCCCAGAGAGGTACGTAACGCATTGTTTTGCAATGCGTTGCCTACCCCTCTGGCACTCAAGGGGATAGACATTGTATGCTTTTAACTTAAACTTTTTTTTCTTTTACAGAATGAAGATAGAAGAAAGAAGGACAGAAGATAGGAAAGATGATGACCAGGAAGTTGAGAACGCCGCTGGACATCAGGATTAATGGTAAGTGTGTCACGGTTTTTTAAAGACTCTCAGACCAGTATGTAAAATAAAACACAGTTTTATTTAGCAATAATAACACATAAGGTCGCCCTCTAGTGGCGGTTGGGTGTACATAAATGATAGTGACTGGAAAATACAAAGTTAATGCACAAACGGAAAGCAAGTACACATTTACCACCAAGGAAGGGGTATAACCCTGGAGGGTTAAGTCCTTTATAAATATTAGTTTCAAAGGAACTGTTTGGCACGCCCTGGGTATGAGTAGGTTACGCTTAAGGTAACCACAAAGGGTTAAGTCCTTGATTATGATCAGTCTCTTAAGTGGATGCTTGGCACGCCCAAGGTGTAGATAAGCTGTGCTGAAGAAATGTTCACCAACAAGTGGATAGGGACTGTCTCGCCACGGTGTGTAGTATAGCAGAGCCCAATAGCCCCCCACGGGCGTACCTACAGGAATGGCTACTGCTGGTGCAAGTGATCTTAGCCCCACGGGCGTGTATCGAACCGGCCTGCAGTGCAAGAGCTCCCAAGCCTCTTCAGACTCTACCGGACTGAGTATAATGAGACAGGGCCCAAATCCCAACAGAAGTAGTACCGGAATGCTAGTGCTGAAGCCTGTGCCCGTCACCACTCGGTATAACGGAATTGCCCAGTGTATACAACGAGAGAGATAGAGAGCCAAAGCGCCCAACCGGCCTAATAGGAAGTGAATACTCTACTGGGATGGTATCGAGTTGCCGACGGAGAGCGGCCAACTCAGCAAGAGTTTCACTATGAACGAGGCTCACACTGGAGTAGGGAGAGTGGGACCGAGACAGCACTGGTAGGGTTAAAAGGCACGTTTACACAAGGCTTTTCTGCGGTAGCACAGCACTGCGGTCTGAGGGAGGCGCACACAGCTCTGCACGATAGTAACACTGCACTGCACGAAGCAACACCAGGCAAGACAGCCACACAAGTACTGGAACAGTGGATGATAATGTCGCGACGGCGACAAACCGGAACGTGGGTCTTCTGGAACACGCTGGAGGTGATCTTGCGGGAGGAAGTCAGCAAGGCCGGATCGGAGCACGTAGGAGGTAGTCGTACCAGCCAGGTCATACACAAGCAGGAACTTCAGCCAAGCAGAGTCGAGATCCGGAGGAGAGAATCAGACGAGCCAGGTCATACACAAGCAGGAACGTCAGCCAAGCAGAGTCGAGATCCGGAGGAGATAGTCAGACGAGCCGGGTCATACACAAGCAGGAACACTGGAGAATGGTCAGGGCTAGCCAAATCGGTACACAGGAATCAGAAACGTAGCAACAGAACAACTGGCTCAGAAACACCACGAAAGGGCGCCTGACAGATGGAATTGCCAGGTATAAAAAGGAAACCAAGGGGCGGGCCAAACTAAGTGAACAAATCACCCTTGTACATAGCAGAGAGTGACAGCTAGATCACAGGCACTGTGATAGTACCCCCCCTCAAAGACCCCCTCTCCCAGCTGGAGGCTTCGGTTTCTGAGGGTATTTGGAGTGGAAATTGCGCACAAGTCTGGGCGCATGGAGGTCCTTCTGGTCAATCCAAGAGCGCTCCTCCGGCCCACAGCCCTTCCAGTGGACCAAGTATTGCAACTTCCCTCTAAGTCGCCTAGAATCAATAATGCTCTGGACCTCATATTCCTCTTGCCCCTGGACGTCCACCGGCCCAGGAACCACCGGAGTGGTCGTGTAACGATTGCAAACCAAGGGTTTTAATAAAGACACATGGAACACATTGTGAATGTGCATAGACGGTGGAAGTTCCAACGCATAGGAGACCGGATTAATTTTGCGAATAATCTTAAATGGGCCAATAAACCGGGGAGCCAACTTATTCGAAAGGACTTGCAGGTTGAGGTTTCTGGAGGAAAGCCATACCCTATCCCCAACCTGGAAAGAGACCGCTGGCAGCCGTCTGCGATTGGCATACCTCTGATGTCGCTGGAAGGACTGACTGAGGGTCCTTTGTACCTGTGCCCATGTAGAACGGAGCTGCTCCATATGCTCATCCAAAGCCGGAATCTGCTGAGACTGAAACGAATCCGGGAGCAAACCTGGCTGAAACCCATAATTGATTAAGAACGGGGAGCTCCCGGATGATGAGTTAACTGCACAGTTCCTGGCAAACTCCGCCCATGGCAACAGGTCGGCCCAATTGTCATGATGATCAGAGATGAAACAGCGCAGGAACTGTTCCAATCCCTGGTTGGCACGCTCAGCGGCTCCGTTGGTCTGGGGATGGTAGGCGGAAGAGAAGGACAATTGAATGCCCATCATGCCACAGAATGCCCTCCAGAACCTGGACACGAATTGACTCCCACGGTCAGAGACCACCACTCTGGGTACCCCGTGCAAACGAAACACCTCACTAGCAAACACTTTAGCTAGTTCCTGAGCCGATGGAAGCCCTCTGAGTGGCACAAAATGAGCCATTTTGGAGAACCGATCAACCACCATAAGTATAAAAGTAAACCCCCTCGAGTTAGGCAATTCTCCCATAAAATCAATAGAAATGTGGGACCAGGGTCGTTCCCCATTAGGCACAGGTTGTAGTAAGCCCACTGGAAGATGCCTGGGGGTCTTGGCACGGGCACATGTGGCACAGGCGGCAGTAAAGGCGGAACAAACGGCTCTGAGCGTCGGCCACCAGAATAATTGCGAAAGAGACCATACCAGTTGATCCCTGCCAATGTGCCCGGCAGCCCTAGAGGAATGATAGGTCTCCAAAAGGCGAGTACGGAAAGGCTCCTCCACAAAGCATTTGCCAACTGGAGTCTCAGGAGGAGCCCTAGCTTGAGACCCCAGAATCTCCTCTCCCAGAGGTGAGGTTATACTAGTGCGGATGGTAGCCAAAATACGGTCAGGCTGAATGATGGGTACCGGCTCCTCCTCCCTGTCAGTGTCCGATGCAAACTGACGAGACAATGCGTCTGCCCTGATATTCTTAGACACTGGAAGGTATGATACCACGAAGTTAAATCGGGACAGAAAGAGTGCCCACCTGGCCTGACGAGAAGACAACCTCTTAGCTTCAGAGAGATATGTCAAGTTCTTGTGATCGGTCAGGATCAATACTGGGTTCTTAGTACCCTCCAACAGGTGGCGCCACTCCTTCAATGCCAGAATAATAGCCAATAACTCTCTGTCGCCAATCTCATAGTGACTTTGTGCGGTAGACAACTTCTTCGAAAAAAACCCACCAGGTTTCAAGCTACCACCTCCCACAGGACGCTGGGAGAGTACTGCCCCAACCCCAACTTCGGAGGCGTCGACCTCCAACGTAAAAGGCAGGGAGGGGTTGGGATGGGACAGTACTGGAGCAGACGCAAAGGCAGATTTTAAGGTCTCAAACGCAATATCAGCGGCCTCGGACCACTGAGAGGGAGAAGCGCCCGTATGAGTTAAGTCAGACAAGGGTTTCACAATAGTGGAAAAGTTGCGTATGAATATTCTATAATAGTTGGAAAACCCTAAAAAGCGCTGAATCGCTTTTAACCCTTTAGGGCGAGGCCACTGCAATACCGCTGCCAACTTCTCTTGGTCCATAGCGATTCCATCCTTCGAGATTATGAACCCCAAGAATGGTACTTGTGACACATGGAATTCGCATTTTTCCAACTTGCAAAACAGCTTATTAGCCCTGAGTAGTGACAAAACTTGCGTGACATCTTTAATATGCTGGGCTAGCGTAGAGGAGTGAATCAATATATCGTCCAGATATACCACCACACAGGACTGAAGCATGTCATGCAAGATGTCATTAAGCAGCTCCTGAAATACCGCAGGTGCATTACATAAGCCAAATGGCATTACCAGATATTCGTAGTGTCCCGTTCTGGTATTAAATGCCGTTTTCCACTCATCACCTTCTCTGATTCTTACTAGATTGTAAGCAGCCCGTAAATCAAGTTTGGTGAAGACAGAAGAGCCCTTCAATCTGTCAAATAACTCAGTGATGAGTGGAATAGGGTATGCATTCTTGGGCATCAGCTTGTTAAGCCCCCGGTAATCTATACAAGGCCTGTACAAGGCTTAGAGCCCCATACCCATACATCCACTGAGGACTTAAGTTTATTTTAACATCAAGTGTCTGTGTCAGTTGTTTAAACAAGCTATAAGGGACTCAAGATTAAAAAAAAAAAAAAAAAAAAAAAAAAAAAAAAATAGGTGTTAACTTTCCTGCGATAAATTGAGTACCTTATCGCCTGTTCTTGGCTAATTCAGACATTTGAATTGCTATTTATAGTGTTTTCATCATTTTCAATGGATGAAAACACTTCTCAAGTTTAACACACAACGGCTCTTTTTTTTTTTTTTTTTTGCCTGTATTTTTTCAGAGCGCAGACATTTGAATAGATTACTGTGCTGGAAAAAATGCCGTCGGCAGAAAAAACAGCCGTCTACAACATTTGGATAGAGGGCTTAATCCTTCTGGTTTTAGTGTTTGTAAACGAAACATCCAAAATGCTTCCTTATTATTTATTTAACCCTTTGAGTGCCAGAGGGGGTACGGAATGCATCGCTTTGCAATGCATTACGTACCCCTCTGGCACTTAAAGGTTTAATTCCAATTTATTAATTCTACTACTATCAAAACCTTGTACTACTTGTTCTACTGGTGTTATACTCAAAACACTTGGATCTCTACAGTGTTTCTGTGTACAACGGCGGGACACACTATGTTGCAGGAACCCTTGTATCACATTTTGTTGATGTTGACCCAAACAACTTCTTAGGGTCTGTGTGGTCCTGCCTACATATTACATAAATATATGTAATATCACATATATAGAACTACAATTTATATATTGCAAAATTGGATATTTTCCTGTATTTGTACTTTTTATAAGTGTTATAGAAGTGCAAGTGAAACGTGACACCCCACATTTAAAACTACCCTTTATGTGCAAAAAATTCTTATTTACTACTTCCAGCTTATTCTCTTTGAAATTCAATTTACTACTCTTACAGTAAAAATTTCAGGTTTAATACGCACAATTTTACCCCACTTCACCTTATGTGAAGTGGGGGGGGTGTATTCTACACGAGAGATTTTTTTTTTTAAGATCTTTTTTTAATGCTGGCGATCCCTTCCCTCACCCGGTGCTATCCTCTTTCATAATAAAGCTATATAGCTTACTGAAGTCTGTAGGCAAACTTCATGTGCATCTGGGTAAGTCTCTACGGGCGGCATGCTTGCCTTTGCCGGCCGCCTGCCCGCTTCCTTCCATGGCTTTAAGGACCTTCCGCCTCCAGCCAATAGTAATGCCCTGTGTACCATTGGCTGGAGGCGGAAAGTCCTGAAAGCCATGGAAGGAAGCGGGTAGACATCTGGCAAAGGCAAGCATGCCACCCGCAGAGATTTACCTAGATGTAAATGAAGTTTGCCTACAGACCTCAGTAAGCTTTATTATGAAAGCGGATAGCGCCGGGGGAGGGAGGGAAGGGATCGCCAGCATTACAATTTTTTTGAAGCAATGGGGAAAACAAGGGTGCGTATTATACACAGGCACTCTTGTTTTCCCCTAAATCTTGGGTATAATATACACCTGCGTATTATACACAGGTGCGTATTATACCTGAGATTTTACGGTAATCTTACTCAGTGCTATGGTGTTCTTCTAAAAACTACCCTTGGTTTAGGTCCAATACTCTCTTAAATTTGGATCCAAAGTCAATATTGACCAATGTCTATTTAGAATTTGAAAAATCTGATCACGCGCACTACTATACTTAGTAACAAAAAGGAGCATATTCTCAAAATTTCTATGTCTATTGAAGTTCTTATTATATGTTAAAAGATCTTTCCTCTTCAGTTATCTAGCTCTCTTATATGTCCCTTCAACCAACTTTTCAGGATACCCCTTGTTTACAAATCGATCCTTCAAAACTAGGGATTCTTTGTCTTCAAATCACTTACAATTTCTTCTAATCCTGCAAAACTGGCTGAAGGGAACATTTGTTTTCCATTTCGATAGATGGCAACTCAAAGTTTAAAAAAACTATTCGCATCAACGGACTTAAAAAAAAAGTCCTTGAGCAGACTGATTCTGTCTCATCGATGAATAACTCTATATTTAATATTTGAGTACAGTTCTTTTGTATATTGGCTGTAAATCTAATTCCCAAACTATTATTAGATATGTGATAAATGACTGTATATTCTCCATCTCCTTCCCATACAACAATAATGTCATCTATAAACTATCTATAGAGAACCAGATTTGCGCCAAATTGATGTTGATTATACACATCTAAATGTTCAAAATATCCCATAAGAGATTTGCAAAACTTGGTGCAAATCTGGTCCCCATAGCCATGCCTTTCTTTTGTAAATAAAAATCATCCAAAAACTTAAAATAATTATGGGTTACAATATATTCTATTGAATCCAAAATAAACTTGGATTGTTTTAAGGGCATTAATAAATCTTCAGCTAAAAAGAATTTAACTGCTTCAATTACTAAACTATGTACAATATTTGAAAATAGGGACTGTACATCTAAAGTTATCCAATATCTATTCTCAGACCACTTCATATTTTCTAACGCTTGCAACAAATGGGTGGTAGCTCTAATATATGAGGGTAAACTAAGTACCAACTGTTGTAAGTGGAAGTCAAGAAACTCAGAAAGGTTAGAGGATAAACTATTTATGCCTGAAATGATGGGGCGGCCAGGAGGAGAGGGACTTATGTATCCTTGGTAAATGGTAATAAATAGGGATTCTAAGATTTAATATACAAAAAGTCCTTCTCTCTCCTCGTGATTACCCCATAACCAAAAGCTGTCTCAATCAAACTACAGAAAGATTTCCTATATAAAGGAGTTGGATCCTCTTTTAGCTTCTAATAATATTCTTCATCCAGAAGAATTCGGCAAGCTTCCATAATATAATCTTCATAATTTTGAAGGATTATCCCCCCCCCATTATCTGCTGATTTGATAATTAAATTTGCATTATCTTAATTGTCTAAGGGCTCTTCGTGTAGTATCATCTATTTAAGTTAGATGATAACTAAAGGTCTGTTTTCAGACATTATCGTCAGATCTTTCATCACCGCTCCATAAAATGATTCTATATAGCCCCTTTTATATGCTACTGAAGTCAACAAAGGTCTAAAGTTTGGGGGCACACGTCCCTCTACAACGAACTAAGTCTTTCTATATTAGCAATATTTTCTGAAAATCTTAAAAAAACCTTTTCAGTGTCAACTTTTTGATATATTAATTTAAATCAACAAATACATAAAAAAATCAAATGCCTTTGTGGGGCAAAAAGTTCCTTTTTCAATACACTAATTTCATATTTATTTAGAATGTGATCAGATAAATTAAATATTCCTATTTCTCACCATTCTCTATCTATCTGTTTTGATCTCTTCAAAACCTCTTCTACTTCCTCTACATCCTCTGGGTCTATAGATAGACCCATTTTGCCCTTTGGAGCAAGTGCTTCAAACCTGTTTGAGTGTTCCCACTGGAACCAGTCTTTGCTCATGACCTCCGAAGGATCAAAAGGGTCCACTTGTCCCCAGGCTAACAAAGATGTTGTATCTCCTCCAGTACTGTCCAGAAAAATAACTTCTGTTCTTTGTATATCTTTCTGTTCATTTTCTTTAATTTTTTGATGTCCACTTGGAATTTCTTTTTTTTTTTTTTGTTTTACATATAAAAAATAGGAATGATAGGGAGAAACAAATACATGTACATAAACCTATATATAAGAAAAATAAGAGAACTGTTGAAAATTAAGTAAATAATGTGATTTGGGAAGGTAATAATGGGGGAGATCTGAATGAGTAGGATCGCCCTGAGCTCCAGAACATTGTGGACTAAAGGGATTCCTCCAAAGATCATCTGCCCTGGATCCCCAAGTGGCCCAGAACCACACCCCACCTGTTTTGACAAAGATCAACTAAAGGATCACAAATAGTTTCCCCTGCTCCAGGTTGATCCTGTTCAACCACCAATGTTGTCGGACTCTCCGGAGTTAGGGAGATCCTCAGATCCAGATTCCCCTTCCAAGAGTGGATGAGGAGTCTCTGGAGATCCCTAGTGTGGGTCATAGAGTAAGGTACTTTCACCAAGGTGGACACCATGCGGCTTGCAAGTGTCATGAACTTCTGGACTAGAGACAAGGGCCACTCCAAAGCTTGGGACACCAGACTCATAATTTGCTGAATGGAGTCATCCATCATAAAGACCTTCCACTAACAGGTATTGAACCTGAGACCAAGGAAGACAATGTCCTGAGAGGGAACCGGAGAAGACTGTGACATGTTGAGAATCCACCTATGGTGGAGCAGAATATGAGCGGACTCCTGGACATGCCATTCCAGGATCTTAATGGAGCATTCAGCAGAAGGTCGTCTATGTAAGGAGCAACCTGAAGCCCCTGGGCATGTATGAAGGCAATCAGGGCCTCTAGAACTCTGGCAAACACCCAAGAAGTGGAGGTAAGCCCAAAGGGCAGAGCAGAGAACTGAGGTACTTCTGACTGTCCAGGTGAATAGGGATGTTGAAGTAGGCATCCTGAAAATACAGAGATGTGAGGAATTCTTTGGGCACACAGCTGCAATGTCAGAGCTCAAGGACTCCAACTCGAAGCGAGCATTCTCCACACAAGAACTGAGGTCCTTAAGGTCCAGAATATGGCGACTGACACGTCCCTCTTGGACACCACAAACAGGTTTGAATAATAACCTGAACCTCTTTCTTGGGGCGGAAATGGAACAAGAACTCCATTGTCCAGAAGAGACTGAACCGCTTTGTTGAAGAGACACAACTTTTCCTGGCCCAGGGGAACCCTGGACTGGAAGAACGTGAATGGAGGAAGGGACTTGATCCCTATTCTGAACCCTTATGAATCTACCTGCAAAACCCAATGGTCTACAATGCTCTCTCCCCATGCAGTGTAAAAATGGTGTAGACGCCACCCACAAGCCACTGCGGACCAGGATTCTGCAAGTCATGCGGAGGCAGACTTGCCAGACTTGGGTTTGGCAGCGGTGTACTTGGAGTGCCACTGCTGCCTGGGTTTGGTAGAGGGTCGTGGGGTGAAGGCCTGAGACAAGCTTGGATTTGGCTTTTGCTCCTCTGTTTGGCGGGGGAAAAAAGCAACTGTTTCCTCGCCATGTTAGGGAGTTTGGAGACATGAGGTAACAGGGTGGTCTTGCCCCCAGTAGCATACTTATGATCTGCTTTAGGTCCGGACCAGAGACTTGCCCTGCAAAGGGAGAGAAACCAATGACTTCTTAGATGAATAGTCCACAGACCAAATCTTGAGCCACAAGGTGCGTTGTGCCATCACAGAAAAGTCAGAGGCCTTGGCAGACAGCTTGACAGCATCAAAAAGAGCTTCAATGACATACGTCTGAGCCTCAGACATGTTGGCTAAGAGGGCTAAAAGATCCTCCTTAGGGGAGCAATCTCTCACAACTACAGTAAGTTGTTCACTCCAGATAGAAATAGCTCTGGTGACCCAGTCATAGGACAGAAAAGGCCATAATGCAGTGCCAATGGCAGCAAAATTGAACTTGTGGATAGCTTCAAGCTTCCTATTTGTCATGGCAGATGCTACAGCTCTTAAGGACAAGGGCAGAGCTGTAGACATAGAGAGCCTAGATATAGGGAGATCAACGGCAGGAAGAGAAGCCCACTCTGTTAAAGCTGCCTCTGAGAAGGGGGGTAAGCTTAGAGAATCTCTTAGACAGCTGCCTGTCAGGCATTTTACATTCATCCAAGATAACCTGGTCCAGAGTGGAAAGAAAAAGAAAACAGAAGGGCAGAAGAGCGCAAACCAATATTAAACAGTTTCTCCAAATGTGGAACTCCAGTGGACTATATACTCACACCTAGGTATCAATGGTGCTGGTTGTGAATACAACCAGCAGTCTCCAACGGGGTATTCTCAAGCCGCCCCAGAAACAGCTACCACTCATGCGAATCAAAGAGATCAAAATCCAATAAAAAATATATATGTGATTTATTGTAAAAAAGTTTCATCTGCCAACAATATTTCAAATAGATAAACCTGTATTGACGCGTTTCGGAACACGCAGGTTCCTTTTTCAAAAGTCAGGTCTCAAAATATAATATAAAACCAATTGTTTGGCAATAGCAGTAATAATAATAAAAACAGATATCACTCACCCAACGTCTGAAGCCTCCTTATATGTCCACATAACCAAACTGACGGTGGAAATGAAACAAACCCAGCGAAATCCCGCTCCGTGCGCCGCCCACCAAAAGCTACATCACTTCCCGTCCAAGGTGGAACGCATGGATCATCCAATGTGTAGATCTAATGCATGAACCGCATCCTCCGACAAAAAAAGTCGGACCAACACACACAACCGGACGAAACACTAAGTTCCCACCCCCCTAGGAATGAGACGCAGCGCTGGAACGCAGCGCACAACCAGGACCCAAACTACCAAAGACAAATTATGTCCATGTGAACATATAAAGGGGACCAGAAAGGGACTATAAATAAAAAGTAGAAACAATGTCTCGCATGAGGAACAAAACCATACACTTACATATGACATAATAATAATATAAATAACTACAAGACACAATAATAATATAAATAACTACAAGACACAACAATACAATATACAATACAAAATCATAATAGAACATAATACAATAGGATAAAATAAAAAATAAAGAAATATGAAAAAATATGAAAAAAAATTATATAAAAAAAAGGGAAGAAAATAAAAAATACAAAAACATATAAAATAAAAATAAAATTATATATAAATAACAGAAAAAAATACAAAAAGGATTTTAAGTCTCTCTTACTCCCCTAACCTAATATACGCTAATCTCTATAATAATATCTCATTCAACCTTATATATAGATGAAGAGTACTGCTAACACTAATATATGAAATAATAACATTACATAATCCCATGATATCTATATTCCCTTAACCAACAAATACCATACAGTATATCAATTGTGAAAACAAATGTGAATCTCAAATCAATATATCTATCAATATATATTCTCAGTGCTCTCATTTAATCCATTAGGCACCATCGTCTGGAGTCTAAAGATCCAAAATGCCTCACGGTGATTTCGTTTATTAAGCCCTTCTCGAGGATGGATATATTCTATTGGAGTAACCCTCAATGCAGTTGGATCTCCCCTATGGAAAACAGTGCAATGTCGAGATACACTGTGATCCGGGAAACCACGTTCAACATTTCTCCGATGTTGTCCAAAACGTTCTCTGACTGTTCGCGTGGTTCTCCCCACATATTGTAGGCCACAAGTACAGTCAATGAGATATATTACATTAGATGACCCACAGTTTAAAAAACTATGAATCTTAAACACTTCTCCAGTCATAAAAGATCTGAAATTAACAACTCTATGAGAAATGTATAAACATGTACTACACCTGGGTCTACCACACTTATAACTACCTTCTAAACCTAAAAAATGAGACCTCTGTTGACCAGTATGTCTCCTATCTATAATCTTACTGGGAGCCAAA
Source organism: Rhinophrynus dorsalis (assembly GCA_037306005.1). NCBI lineage: Eukaryota > Metazoa > Chordata > Amphibia > Anura > Rhinophrynidae > Rhinophrynus > Rhinophrynus dorsalis. The sequence goes on from CM074724.1 coordinate 193,890,350, forward strand.
TAATTCCTGAGGGTTTTTGCCCTCCTATAAGTAAAGGAGGGTACAGGCCCCACAATATGTTTCAAAAAAGGATCCAATCTTAAAACATTCCAATGTTTCTTAAAGATCTTTTCTATATGCCTATGTGCTATATTGAATCCCGTAACAAAACTCAAACGTTTATAGGACGACAACTGTTGTACATTACTGGATCTATCATTAGCCCTAAGAGTAGATTTCCTAGATAGTTGTCGTGCACGTAAATAGTTTCTCTCAATCAGTTCAGGAGGATAACCCTTATCCAAAAATCTCTGAGATAGAATAAAGGACTGTTGATCAAAATCGACCAAATTGCTACAATTGCGTCTTATCCTCCTGAACTGACTGAAAGGAACATTATTTAACCAGGGCTTGTAGTGAGCACTAGTATAATCCAGATAACTATTACAATTAACATCCTTAAAGAATGTACGTGAGCCAACTCTACCATCATTCTCAATAAACAGTTGGACATCCAAAAATTCGATACACTCCTTTTGTATATTGGATGTAAACTTAATACCAACATTGTTATTATTGACATACTGAACAAACTGGGCTGTTGTTCAGTTTGTTCAGTATGTCAATAATAACAATGTTGGTACATTCTTTAAGGATGTTGATTGTAATAGTTATCTGTACATGTTTATACATTTCTCATAGAGTTGTTAATTTCAGATCTTTTATGACTGGAGAAGTGTTTAAGATTCATAGTTTTTTAAACTGTGGGTCATCTAATGTAATATATCTAATTGACTGTACGTGTGGCCTACAATATGTGGGGAGAACCACGCGAACAGTCAGAGAACGTTTTGGACAACATCGGAGAAATGTTGAACGTGGTTTCCCGGATCACAGTGTATCTCGACATTGCACTGTTTTCCATAGGGGAGATCCAACTGCATTGAGGGTTACTCCAATAGAATATATCCATCCTCGAGAAGGGCTTAATAAACTAAATCACCGTGAGGCATTTTGGATCTTTAGACTCCAGACGATGGTGCCTAATGGATTAAATGAGAGCACTGAGAATATATATTGATAGATATATTGATTTGAGATTCACATTTGTTTTCACAATTGATATACTGTATGGTATTTGTTGGTTAAGGGAATATAGATATCATGGGATTATGTAATGTTATTATTTCACATATTAGTGTTAGCAGTACTCTTCATCTATATATAAGGTTGAATGAGATATTATTACAGAGATTAGCGTATATTAGGTTAGGGGAGTAAGAGAGACTTAAAATCCTTTTTGTATTTTTTTCTGTTATTTATATATAATTTTATTTTTATTTTATATGTTTTTGTATTTTTTATTTTCTTCCCTTTTTTTTATATAATTTTTTTTCATATTTTTTCATATTTCTTTATTTTTTATTTTATCCTATTGTATTATGTTCTATTATGATTTTGTATTGTATATTGTATTGTTGTGTCTTGTAGTTATTTATATTATTATTGTGTCTTGTAGTTATTTATATTATTATTATGTCATATGTAAGTGTATGGTTTTGTTCCTCATGCGAGACATTGTTTCTACTTTTTATTTATAGTCCCTTTCTGGTCCCCTTTATATGTTCACATGGACGTAATTTGTCTTTGGTAGTTTGGGTCCTGGTTGTGCGCTGCGTTCCAGCGCTGCGTCTCATTCCTAGGGGGGTGGGAACTTAGTGTTTCGTCCGGTTGTGTGTGTTGGTCCGACTTTTTTTGTCGAAGGATGCGGTTCATGCATTAGATCTACACATTGGATGATCCATGCGTTCCACCTTGGGCGGGAAGTGACGTAGCTTTTGGTGGGCGGCGCACAGAGCGGGATTTCGCGGGGTTTGTTTCATTTCCACCGTCAGTTTGGTTATGTGGACATATAAGGAGGCTTCAGACGTTGGGTGAGTGATATCTGTTTTTATTATTATTACTGCTATTGCCAAACAATTGGTTTTATATTATATTTTGAGACCTGACTTTTGAAAAAGGAACCTGCGTGTTCCGAAACGCGTCAATACAGGTTTATCTATTTGAAATATTGTTGGCAGATGAAACTTTTTTACAATAAATCACATATATATTTTTTATTGGATTTTGATCTCTTTGATTTGCATGAGTGGTAGCTGTTTCTGGGGCGGCTTGAGAATACCCCGTCGGAGACTGCTGGTTGTATTCACAACCAGCACCATTGATACCTAGGTGTGAGTATATAGTCCACTGGAGTTCCACATTTGGAGAAACTGTTTAATATTGGTTTGCGCTCTTCTGCCCTTCTGTTTTCTTTTTATTTGGAGGTTCCTGATCCGTTGGTCTGGGTCCCTTTGGAGTAGCGGCATCCATTTTATCCAATAATTGGGAAGACTGAGTGGGGGCAGTCAGAATCCCCTATCTGCTTTACTGATCACTTTTAGTGATCTCTTATATTGTGAGTACCAGTGGTGTATTGCTGGAGGTCCTAATATTTGCAAACAATATTGCACTAGGAGGCGCCCTTCTCTCTTTTCTTCTATTTTTCTTCTGGTCCAGAGTGGAGCTGAGTGGAAAGAATGTCAAAGACTTTTTACGTCTCTGAAACACACAAGATGAAGACAGGCCCTCATCAGGGGTGTCAGTGACCTGAAGGGTCATCAAAATAGCCTTAATGAGTCCCTCCGCAGAAGGACTAGGGTCAGCTTCAAAGGGGTCACCAAAATTATAGGTAGAATCCCCATCTTCACACTCCCCAAAGGTGTCTTCCTCAGATAATTTCATGAGTGCAAGTATATCTGGGGCCTTAAGGGCCACAAACCTGAAGGCGGTAGGGAGGTTTACAAGAATGAGAACCCCCTGGTGGGATAGGAGGAACTGTGCCATAGTAGACTTTAAGCCTTTCACCCAGACTGGCTCTTGTTCAAGGCTGCAGGGCCCTGGTGGTGTAGTGGAGGCCACAGCGCAGTCACAGAGGTCTTGAATACTCTCTAGGGAGTTAGATACTGTCACGGGTCAGGCATAATAGGCAACTTCAGCACAGCATGGGTTAAAGTTCATAGAAGTAATCAGTCTCTGATGTGGTGTGTTTGACTACACCCAGTATGATGGTAATGGTTAGCAAGAGACTGTGGTGCGAGGTGTGGAAGCACCTAGTCTGTAAAGCAGGACTGAGACTATACCCTGTGCTGAGCAGAAACGGAGGCCACAATACTCTGCTAGAGCTAGCACAAACTTGAGCCACAAGCACCCGACCGGTGCGGTAACGGAGACACTGTACACTGCTAGAGCTGATGGACTAGAGCCAATAGCACCCGACCGGTGCAGTAACGGAAACACTGTACACTGCAAGAGCTGGAGGACTGGAGCCAATAGCACCCGACCGGTGCCGTAACGGAAACACTGTACACTGCAAGAGCTGGAGGACTGGAGCCAATAGCACCCGACCGGTGCAGTAACGGAGACCCTGTACACTGCAAGAGTTAACAGAAGGCTCAGTGTAACGGAGGCAACAGTGCTCTGCAAGTGTTAACGGAAGGATCAGAGTTAACGGAGGCAACAGTGCTCTGCAAGTGTTAACAGAAAGCTCAGAGTTAATGGAGGTAACAATGCTCTGCAAGTGTTAACGGAAGGCTCAGAGTTAACGGAGGCAACAGTGCTCTGCAAGAGTAACGGAAGGATCAGTGGGTTGGAAGCCACAACACTCAGTCTGCTAGACCAGCACTAGCGGAAGTAAGAATGTCGCCCAAGCGACACGGAGAACAGGATCAGAATAGCTGGCCGGATCACAGCACAAGAACGTTAGACAAGCCGGGTCAGGTCACGGAGCAGGAACGTCAGCCAGGCCGGGTCGAATCACGGAGCAGGAACCAGAAGGAGTAGTCGGACGGGCCAAGTCGGTACACAGGAACGCAGGAACACAGCAACACAGTAGCACTGGTAGAGGAACACCATGAAAGGGCACCTAACAGGTGCCAGAGGCCCGGTATAAAAAGGCCATACTGGGCGGGCCAAACTAAGCTCCTCCAATGGGAGCGCAACACAGAGAGTGACAGAAAAGAGAACGGGCACCGTGATAGTACCCCCCTCTCAAAGAACCCCTCTCCTGGCAGAGGGTCCTGGTTTCTGGGGATAGTTAAAGTGGAAATTGCGCAATAACCTAGGGGAATGAAGGTCCTTTTGATCGACCCAAGAACGCTCTTCAGGGCCATAGCCCTTCCAATGGACCAAATATTGCAAGTTCCCTCTAAATCACATGGAACACATTATGTATGCACATAGATGCTGGGAGTTCCAATGCATAAGAGATTTGCGGATCACCTTGAAGGGACCAATGAACCGGGGAGCCAACTTATTGGATGGAACTTGCAAATTAAGATTTCTGGAGGAAAGTCATACACTGTCCCCAACCTGGAAGGAGACCGCTGGCAGCCGTCTACGATGAGCATGCCGCTGATGTCATTGGAATGACTGAGGGTCCTTTGAACCTGTGCCCAAGTGGAGCGGAGTTGCTCAATATGGTCGTCCAGAGCTGGAATCTGCTGCGACTGGAATGAGTCCGGGAGCCAGCATGGCTGAAACCCGTAGTTGATGAGGAATGGGGAGCTCCCGGATGATGAATTAACTGCACAATTCCTGGCAAACTCTGCCCATGGCAACAGGTCAGCCCAATCGTCATGATGATCAGTCATAAAACAGCACAGGAACTGCTCCAGTCCCTGATTGGCACGCTCAGCGTCCCCATTGGTCTGGGGATGGTAGGTGGAGGAAAAGGACAATTGGATGTCCATCTGACTACAGAATGCCCTCCAGAACCTGGACACGAATTGGCTCCCCCGGTCAGACACCACAACTCTGGGGACCCCATGCAAGTGGAACACTTCTCTAGCGAAAACCACTGCCAGTTCCTGGGCTGAAGGAAGGCCAGAGAGAGGCACGAAATGAGCCATCTTTGAGAACCTGTCGACCACCATTAAGATAAATGCATACCCCCTAGACACTGGCAGTTCTGCCAGGAAATCAATGGATATGTGGGACCATGGGTGTTCGCCATTAGGCACAGGTTCGAGTAGGCCCACTGGGAGGTGTCTGGGGGTCTTGGCACAAGCACAGGTGGCACAGGCTGCAGTGAATGCGGAGCAATCGGCTCTAAGGGAGGGCCACCAAAATACTTGTGAGAGAGACCATATTAATTGATCCCTCCCAATATGCCCAGCCGCCTTAGACGAGTGATATGTTTCAAGCAGACTGTTACGGAATGGCTCATCCACAAAACACTTGCCAACTGGGGTCTCTGGAGGTGCCGTAGCCTGGGTCGCCAATATTTCTTCCCCCAGTGGTGAAGTGATGCTAGTACGCACAGTAGCCAGAATACTATCGGGCTGAATAATAGGCACGGGGGTTTCGTCCTTCTCTACCTCTGGCCCGAATTGTCTGGACAGGGCATCCGCCCTAACATTTTTTGAGCCCGGTAGATAGGATACTACAAAATTAAATAGAGATAGGAACAGCGCCCATCTAGCATGGCGGGAGGACAGCCTCTTCGCTTCTGAGAGATACGTCAAATTCTTGTGGGCAGTTAGAATTAACACAGGGGTTCTAGTGCCCTCCAGTAGGCGAAGCCATTCCTTCAATGTGAGAATAATAGCCAAGAGTTCTCCGTCACCAATTTCATAATGGGCTTGGGCACTCGAAAGTTTTTTAGAAAAGAACCCACAAGGCTTCAGGGTGCCACCCTGTAACGGTTTTTAGGACACTCAGACCAGTTGGTAAAATTAAACACAACTTTATTGAAGGAAAAAAAATGCAAACGATCGCCCTCTACAGGCAGCAGTAATAATAAACTGAAATGGCAGGGATAACCCAAAGGTACAATATATAGAATGAGGTAGACACACTATCTAGGAACAGATAATGGTAAACTGACACAAAGAGTTAAATGCAATAATCAGTCAGTCTCAGATGTGGGGGTTTGGCATGCCCAAGGTGGTAATAGGAGCTGCTGGGTAGATATAGCCAGCACAGAGTTCTTTGAGGAATGATGCCGTAACCAATCTGTGACCAGTTCTAGATACAGCAGAACAGCAACCTGAATTAGCCCCCGCGGGCGTACCCAATGGGACAACTGATTCTGCGAGTGCAAGAGTGGATAGCCCCCACGGGCGTACTAGGACTTATCCTAAAATGCACAAGCTGGCATTTAGCCCCCACGGGCGTATAACCGGAGACCAACATTAACGACAGTTGAGCCAACAGCCCCCATGGGCGTAGACCAACAGGAGCCTGCCAGAGCTTGGAGCCTGCCCTTTGCTGCAACACGAGCCAGTAAGCCACCACGGAGTCCACCGGTAAACTGAACGTTAGACCAAGAGCCAATGGCGCCCAACCGGACCAACTTAACGTGACTACTCTGCAGTTGTATAGCTTGAGTTGCTGTCCACACAAGCGGCCGACTCGGCGGATGTAGCACAGCGAGTAAGGCTCTAAACCGGGAAATGAAGGCTTTGCGAGAGTAAGCAGCACTGCAAGGGTTAAAATGCACGTTTAACAGAAGGATCAGTATGGTATCGTAGCTCTGCAAGCATACGGAGGCTCTATAGAGGAAGCACAGCTCAGCAAATCCGCACGGAACTCTGCACTAAACGGAGGCAACCAAAGGGTGAAGTGGCCACACGGCAGTTGGGTAACAGCGATGGCAGAAGAAGAATGTCGTGGCGGCGACAACAGGAACAGGCAGGTCACTGGAGCAGGCCGGTAGTCGATCACGGAGCAGGAAGTCAGCCGGGCCGGGACATAGCACGAAGGAGGTTCTCATACAAGCCATGTCATACACGAGCAAGAACGTCAGCCAAGCCAGGTCAGGAAACGGAGGTGGTTCGCAGACAAGCCGGGTGAATCACGATCAGGAACACTGGAGCGTAGTCAGGACAAGCCGAGTCGGTACACAAGAATCCGGAACACAGGCACACTGCAACAGCAAGACTGGCTCAGAAACACCACGAAAGGGCATCTGACAGTTGTCCAGGCCAGACATAAAAAGGTCACCAGAGGGTGGGCCAAACCAACTCGGCAAATCAGAGTGTAACACAAGCGAGAGTGACAGGAGAATCACAGGCACTGTGATAGTACCCCCCTCTCCCAGCAGGAGGTTTAGGTTTATGAGGATATTTAGAGTGGAAGCTGCGTAACAGTCTGGGTGCATGGAGGTCCTTCATATCAACCCAAGAACATTCCTCAGGGCCATAACCCTTCCAGTGGACCAAATATTGCAACTTCCCACTAAGACTCCTAGAATCAATAATGCTCTGAACCTCGTACTCCTCCTGGCCCTGAACGTCCACCGGCCCAGGAATGACTGTAGTGGTAGTGTAACGATTGCAGACCAAGGGTTTCAAAAGAGACACATGGAACACATTATGAATATGCATAGAGGCTGGGAGTTCAAATGCATAAGTAACAGGATTAATCTTGCGGAGGATTTTAAAAGGGCCAATAAACCGGGGAGCCAACTTGTTTGAGGGTACCTGCAAATTGAGGTTCCTGGAGGAGAGCCATACTCTGTCCCGAACCTGAAATGAGACCGCTGGCAGCTGTCTACGATTGGCATTACGTTGCTGTCGCTGGAATGACTGACTGAGGGACCTCTGAACCTGTGCCCACGTGGTGCGGAGTTGCGCCATATGCTCGTCCAAGGCAGGATTCTGTTGTGACTGAAACGAGTCCGGGAGCAGGCACGGCTGGAACCCGTAATTGATTAGAAACGGGGAGCTCCTGGACGATGAGTTGACTGCACAATTCCTCGCAAACTCTGCCCATGGCAACAGGTCGGCCCAATTGTCATGATGATCGGTTACAAAACAGCGCAGGAACAGCTCCAGTCCCTGATTGGCACTTTCAGCGGCTCCTTTGGTCTGGGGATGGTAGGCGGAGGAGAAGGACAACTGGGTGCCCATCTGGCCACAGAATGCCCTCCAAAACCTGGACACGAACTGGCTCCCACGGTCGGAGACTATAACTCTAGGTACCCCGTGTAAGCGAAACACCTCTCTAGCAAAGACTACCGCCAATTCCTGAGCCGATGGAAGACCATTGAGGGGCACAAAATGAGCCATCTTAGAGAACCTATCTACCACCATAAGGATAAATGTATACCCCCTAGAGACTGGCAATTCTCCCAAGAAGTCAATGGATATATGAGACCAAGGACGTTCTCCATTAGGCACTGGTTGGAGCAAACCCACTGGGAGGTGTCTAGGGGTCTTGGCACGAGCACAGGTGGTACAAGCGGCAGTAAAAGCTGCACAATCGGCTCTGAGAGTGGGCCACCAGAATAATTGCGAAAGAGACCATACAAGTTGATCCCTACCAATATGCCCAGCCACTTTAGACGAATGGTAGGTTTCCAACAGACAGGTACGGAAAGGCTCATCCACAAAACACTTGCCAACTGGGGTCTCAGGTGGTGCACTAGATTGGGATGCCAAAGTCTCCTCCCCCAGAGGCGAAGTTATACTAGTACGAATAGTGGCCAGAATGCGATCTGGCTGAACAATAGGTACAGGGTCTTCCTCCCTCTCAGTGTCCGACGCTAACTGTCGAGACAATGCGTCTGCCCTAATATTCTTAGAGCCCAGAAGGTAGGACACTATGAAATTAAACCGGGACAAAAAGAGTGACACCTAGCTTGTCGTGAGGACAATCTCTTAGCTTCAGAGAGATGTCAAATTCTTGTGATCGGTGAGAATTAATACTGGAGTCTGAGTGCCTTCCAACAGGTGGCGCCATTCTTTCAGTGCCAGGATAATGGCCAGAAGCTCCCTGTCACCAATCTCATAGTGGCTCTGCGCACTGGACAATTTTTTGAGAAAAACCCGCAAGGTCTCAAGGTGCCACCTCCCACAGGACGTTGGGAGAGTACTGCCCCAACCCCAACCTCAGAGGCGTCAACTTCCAACGTAAATGGCAGGGAGGGATTGGGGTGGGACAGCACTGGAGCAGATGCGAAGGCAGCTTTCAAGGTCTCAAACGCATTTTCAGCTGCCTCAGACCACTGAGAGGGAGTAGCGCCCTTACGTGTCAAATCCAACAATGGCTTAACAATCGTAGAAAAGTTCTGGATGAACTTTCTGTAATAGTTGGCAAAGCCCAAAAAACGCTGAATAGCTTTTAACCCCTTAGAGCGAGGCCATTGCAAGACTGCTGCCAACGTATCTTGGTCCATCTTTGGAAATTACGAACCCCAAGAATGGTACTTGAGACGTATGAAATTCGCATTTTTCTCATTTACAAAACAGTTTATTTTTGCGAAGTCGAAGCAAGACTTCCGAGACATCTTTAACATGTTGGGAGAGATTGGCAGAGTGAATTAATATATCATCTAGATATACCACCACACAGGATTGAAGCATGTCCCGCAGAATATCATTAATAAATTCCTGGAATACCGCAGGTGCGTTGCATAGACCAAACGGCATCACCAGATATTCGTAGTGCCCTGTTCTGGTATTAAATGCTGTTTTCCACTCATCACCCTCCTTAATTCTGATCAAATTGTAAGCGGCTCGCAAATCAAGTTTAGTGAAAATAGAAGAGCCCTTTAATCTGTCAAACAATTCGGTAATGAGTGGAATAGGGTAGGCATTCTTAGGCATCAGCTTATTCAACCCCCTGTAATCGATACATAGCCTGAGCTCGCCACTTTTCTTTCTCACAAAGAAGAATCCGGCCCCAGCCGGAGAAGTAGACTTGCGAATAATTCCTCTCCTAAGGGCATCCTCAATGTATTCCTCCATTGCCCTGTTCTCCTCACATGACAGTGGATAAGTGCGACCCCTAGGAGGCACTGCGCCCGGAGGCAGATCAATAGCGCAATCATAAGGTCTATGCTCAGGCAATGCGCTGGCCTCTCCTTTGCTAAAAACGTCACTGAATTCCCCATATTCGGCTGGCACAGCAGGGGAGGTACACATAATCTTGACAGGTAGTGATAGACAGTTTTTAGTACAGTATTCAGACCAAGAATTAACCTCACACTTTTGCCAATCAAACTGAGGATTATGCAATAGTAACAACGGGAACCCCAAAATGACTGCATGGTGAGGAGAACGAATAATTTAGAACCGTACCTCTTCTTTGTGAAGAGCCCCAACCGACATCGTGATTGGAATTGTCTCCATAGTAATAAATGCAGGTTCCAAAGGTCTGCCATCTATGGCTTCAATTGCCAAGGGATATTCTTTCTTACATAACGGAATACTGTGCAAATCAGCGAAAGATTGGTCCATAAAGTACCCGGCTGCACCAGAATCCACCAGTGCCAGGACCTCCACCACCTTGTCTGCCCACGAGAATACCACCTGGATGGTGGGTTTAACAGTACTAGAATCTCGGGACTGTTGTACTCCACCTACGGCCTGTCCCCCAAGGTACCCTAGGTGCGTCTGTTTCCCGGCCGTACCGGACAAGTGCGTAATAGGTGCCCTGGTTTGCCACAATATAAACATAGGCCTTGCTTCCTACAGTGCGACCTCTCCTCCCTAGTGAGCTTCGTGAACCCCAGTTGCATTGGTTCTGTCGTCTCGGCTGAACGCTCAGGAGGAAAGGGTGGTGAGGGTGGGTTAAATAGACTGCCCTGGCCATAACGTCTGGACCTCACCCTCTTAGCCAACTGTCTCTCACGGATGCGAGAATCAATGAGCATGACATAGTCAATATATTCGTCCAGGTCATTAGGTACATCTCGAGCAGCTATTTCATCCTTAATCGATTCAGAAAGGCCCTGAGCAAAGGCTGCAACTAAGGTCTCATTATTCCAGCCCACCTCTGCAGCCAAGGTCCAAAACTCTATAGCATAGTCGCCCAGAGTATGTTCGCCCTGCTGAATCTCCATTAACCTCTTGGCAGCAGAGGCAGTCCTGCCAGGAACCTCAAACACTCAGCGGAACTTTTTTACAAACTCATTAAAGTTCAGAGTGCAAGGTTTGGCATTCTCCCACAAGGGATTCGCCCAAGCCAAAGCTTTGCCCGTCAATAGTGATATCATGAAATCAACTTTACTTCGGTCGTTAGGAAATGCCTGGGGTGTCAATTCCAAGAATATCTCCAACTGATTAATAAAACCCCTGCATTGAGAAGGCTCACCATCATATCTCAATGGTAGCGGTGCCACCGCCGTTAAGCCTCTGGTCTGAGTAATAAGATCTACAGGCGGATTGTCCGGTGTCAAGACTGGGGGGACCACCAGACTTGGACTGGGCTTGTCAAGGTGTACCGTACGCTCCAAAAAGGTCTGTAATGCCAGTGCCAATTGGTCCAAGCGCTGCTCATGGACATCCATTCTCCAATGGATGTTTTGCGTGTTACTTTCATCCTTACTGTCTGAGGTCATGGCCCTTTCGTACTGTAACGGTTTTTAGGACACTCAGACCAGCTGGTAAAATTAAACACAACTTTATTGAAGGAAAAATAATGCAAACGATCGCCCTCTACAGGCAGCAGTAATAATAAACTGAAATGGCAGGGATAACCCAAAGGTACAATATATAGAATGAGGTAGACACACTATCTAGGAACAGATAATGGTAAACTGACACAAAGAGTTAAATGCAATAATCAATCAGTCAGTCTCAGATGTGGGGGTTTGGCACGCCCAAGGTGGTAATAGGAGCTGCTGGGTAGATATAGCCAGCACAGAGTTCTTTGAGGAATGATGCCGTAACCAATCTGTGACCAGTTCTAGATACAGCAGAACAGCAACCTGAATTAGCCCCCGCGGGCGTACCCAATGGGACAACTGATTCTGCGAGTGCAAGAGTGGATAGCCCCCACGGACGTACTAGGACTTAGCCTGAAATGCACGAGCTGGCATTTAGCCCCCACGGGCGTATAACCGAAGACCAACGTTAACGACAGTTGAGCCAATAGCCCCCACGGGCGTAGACCAACAGGAGCCTGCCAGAGCTTGGAGACTGCCCTTTGCTGCAACACGAGCCAGTAAGCCACCACGGAGTCCACAGGTAAACTGAACGTTAGACCAAGAGCCAATGGCGCCCAACTGGATCAACTTAATGTGACTACTCTGCAGTTGTATAGCTTGAGTCGCCGTCCACACAAGCGGCCGACTCAGCAGATGTAGCACAGCGAGTAAGGCTCTAAACCGGGGAATGAAGGCTTTGCGAGAGTAAGCAGCACTGCAAGGGTTAAAATGCACGTTTAACAACAGAAGGATCAGTATGGTATCGTAGCTCTGCAAGCGTACGGAGGCTCTATAGAGGAAGCACAGCTCAGCAAATCAGCACGGAACTCTGCACTAATCGGAGGCAACCAAAGGGTGAAGTGGTCACACGGCAGTTGGGTAACAGCAATGGCAGAAGTAGAATGTCACGACGGCGACAACAGGAACAGGCAGGTCAGTGGAGCAGGCCGGTAGTCGATCACGGAGCAGGAAGTCAGCCGGGCCGGGACGTAGCACGAAGGAGGTTCTCATACAAGCCGGGTCATACACGGGCAGGAACGTCAGCCAAGCCAGGTCAGGAAACGGAGGTGGTTCGCAGACAAGCCGGGTGAATCACGATCAGGAACACTGGAGCGTAGTCAGGACAAGCCGAGTCGGTACACAAGAATCCGGAACACAGGAACACTGCAACAGCAAGACTGGCTCAGAAACACCACGAAAGGGCATCTGACAGTTGTCCAGGCCAGGCATAAAAAGGTCACCAGAGGGCGGGCCAAACCAACTCGGCAAATCAGAGTGTAACACAAGCGAGAGTGACAGGAGGATCACAGGCACTGTGATACACCCGCAACTGGGCGCTGGGAAAGTACTGCCCCACCCCTATTTCAGAGGCGTCGACTTCCAAGGTAAACGGCAGAGCAGGATTGGGGTGGGACAGTACAGGAGCAGAAGCAAAAGTGGACTTCAATGTCTCAAAAGAGTTTTCAGCTGCATTGAGATGGATTAACACCCTTGTGCGTAAGGTCACACAGGGGTTTAACAGTCGTAGAAAAGTTCTGGATAATTTCCTATAATAATTGGCAAAGCCCAGAAAGCGTTGGATAGCTTTTAACCCCTTGGGACATGGCCCCTGTAAGACTGCTGCGAGTTTCTCCTGGTCCATGGCAATGCCATCTTTAGAGATCACAAACCCCAGGAAAGGCACTTTGGACCTGTGAAACTCGCATTTTTCCAATTTACAAAATAGTTTATTTTTGCGTAAACGAAGCAAGACCTCGGACACATCCTTGATGTGTTGGACTAGGTTAGCGGAATGTATGTCATCGAGGTATACGACCACACAAGACTGAAGCATGTCACGGAGGATGTCATTGATTAACTCTTGAAATACTGCAGGTGCGTTACAAAAGCCAAATGGCATCACTAGGTATTCATAATGTCCAGACCTAGTATTAAATGCCGTTTTCCACTCATCCCCAGGCTTAATTCTGATCAGGTTATACACGGCCCGTAGATCGAGTTTCGGAAAGATGGAGGAACCTTTTAACCTGTCAAATAGTTCGGTAATAAGTGGTATGGGGTAGGCATTCTTAGCTATGAGTTTATTCAGTCCGCAATAATCAATACAAGGTCTTGGTTCGCCATTTTTCTTTTTTATTAAAAAGAAACCGGCACCAGCCGGAGAAGTAGACTTGCGCATAATCCCTCTTTTAAGGATGTCCTCAATGTAGTCTTCCATAGCCTTATTTTCATCGCAGGACAATGGGTACGTGCGACCCCTGGGAGGCACCACGCCCGGAGGCAAATCAATAGCGCAATCATACGGTCTGTGCTGAGGCAATGCGCTAGCCTCTCCCTTACTGAATACGTCACTGAATTCACGGTATTCAGCTGGCACAGAGGGAGAGGTACATAAAATCTTAACTGGGTGCAGCAAACAGTGCTTCACACAATACTCAGACCATGATCTGACCTCACATCTCTGCCAATCAAACTGGGGGTTATGCAGATGTAGCCATGGGAACCCCAGAATGATCGCATGATGAGGGGAATTAATTATCTGGAAACGTAATTCCTCCTTGTGGAGAGCCCCAATTGACATAGTAATAGGAATAGTTTCCATAGTAATCAATGCAGGTTCCAAAGGTCTGCCGTCAATGGCTTCAATGGCTAAGGGAGTGTCCCTTTTGACCAAAGGAATTTTATGTGATTCGGCAAATGAACCATCCATGAAGTAACCGGCTGCGCCAGAATCCACCAGGGCCAACACCTCAACCAGCTGTTCGGCCCAGGAAAATACCACCTGGATGATGGGTTTCTGTGTACTTGGATCTAGGGACTGCTGTACACCACCTAGGGCCTGTCCCCCAAGGTACCCTAGGTGCTTTCGCTTCCCGGCCGTACAGGACAAGTGCGTAATAAATGCCCAGCTTTGCCACAGTATAAGCATAGGCCCTGCCTTCTGTGGTGTGCCCGTGCCTCCCTTGTGAGTTTGGTGAACCCAAGTTTCATTGGTTCGCCAAGCTCGGGTGAACGGTCAGGAGGCATGGGAGGCGAGGGTGGGTTCAAAAGGCTGCCTTGCCCATAGTTTCTGGATCTCGCCCTCCGATCTTTAGCCATTCGTCTTTCACGAATACGAGAGTCAATTAGCATGACATAATCAATGTATTCGTCCAAGTTACTGGGTACATCTCTAGCAGCTATTTCATCTTTGATAAGGTCAGCCAGACCTTGGGCAAAAGCTGCCACTAATGCCTCATTATTCCATCCTACCTCTGCTGCCAATGTCCGAAATTCTATGGCGTAATCGCCCACGGTACGATTACCCTGTTGTATCTCCATCAATCTTTTGGCAGCAGAGGCGGCTCTACCAGGAACCTCAAACACTCTCGAACATTCGTAGGAACACACTGAAGTCCTGAGTGCAGGGTTTGGCATTTTCCCATAGAGGATTAGCCCAAGCCAGGGCTCTGCCTGTTAGCAAGGATATCATGAACCCGACCTTGCTCCGGTCGTTAGGAAAGGCATGAGGCGTTAGTTCCAGGAATATCTCTAATTGATTAATAAACCCCCTACATAGGGTAGGTTCGCCATCATATGTTAGTGGTAACGGCGCCGCCGCCGTTAAACCTCTAGTTGGTGCAGCAGGAACCACGGAATGATTCTCCAGTGTCAAAACTGGGGGGACCACCGGATTCAGATTGGGTTTGTCAAGGTGTACCGAACGCTCAAGTAATGTATGCAAGGCCAGTGCCAACTGGTCCAGGCGCTGCTCGTGCACATCCACCCTCCAATGGATGTTCTGTGAATTACCCTCACCTTTACTGTCTGAGGTCATGGCCCTTTCGTACTGTAACGGTTTGTACGACTCTCAGACACAGTAGGTAGGAATAAAACACAGTTTTATTAAGACACAATGTGGATGCCCACAGTGGGCTGTAGTGAATCACAGGAAAATAACAATTATGTACATATGCCCACACAGGCCCAGTATACAATGGTAGAGAGTTAGATACTGTCACAGGTCAGGCATAATAGGCAACTTCACCACAACATGGGTTAAAGTTCATAGAAGTAATCAGTCCCTGATGTGGTGTGTTTGACTACTCCCAGTATGATGGTAATGGTTAGAAAGAGACTGGTGCGAGGTGTGGAAGCACCTAGTCTGTAAAGCAGGACTGAGCCTATACCCTGTGCTGAGCAGAAACAGAGGCCACAATACTCTGCTAGAGCTAGCACAAACTTGAGCCACAAGCACCCGACCGGTGCGGTAACGGAGACACTGTACACTGCTAGAGCTGATGGACTAGAGCCAATAGCATCCGACCGGTGCCGTAACGGAAACACTGTACACTGCAAGAGCTAGAGGACTGGAGCCAATAGCACCCGACCAGTGCAGTAACGGAGACTCTGTACACTGCAAGAGTTAACAGAAGGCTCAGTGTAACTGAGGCAACAATGCTCTGCAAGTGTTAACGGAAGGCTCAGAGTTAACGGAGGCAACAATGCTCTGCAATTGTTAATCGGAAGGCTCAGTGTAATGTAGGCAACAGTGCTCTGCAAGTGTTTAATGGAAGGCTCAGGGTTAACGGAGGCAACAGTGCTCTGCAAGAGTAATGGAAGGCTCAGTGGGTTGGAAGCCACAACACTCAGTCTGCTAAACCAGCACTAGCAGAAGTAAGAATGTCGCCCAAGCGACACGGAGAACAGGATCAGAATAGCTGGCCGGATCACAGAGCAGGAACGTCAGACAAGCCGGGTCAAGTCACAGAGCAGGAACATCAGCCAGGCGGGGTCAAATCACAGAGCAGGAACGTCAGACAAGCCGGGTCAGGTCACGGAGCAGGAACGTCCGCCAGGCTGGGTCGAATCACGGAGCAGGAACCAGAAGGAGTAGTCAGACGGGCCAAGTCAGTACACAGGAACGTAGGAACACAGTAGCACTGGTACAGGAACACCACGAAAGGGCACCTGACAGGTGCCAGAGGCCCGGTATAAAAAGGCCATACTGGGCGGGCCAAACTAAGCTCAGCCAATGGGACTGCAACACAGAGAGAGTGACAGAAAAGAGCACGGGCACTGTGATAGGTAATGAGCTTCCATTTATTCTGAAGTTTTAATAAAAACTTTTAACTTAAAGTGTTTGGTAAGTTTATAGCGACTCTGTGCTTCTCATGAGAGAATGATTAGAATGTCAGGTATTCATCGTGTGTGGTGCAATTGTACCATAAAAGGTTAAAATGTTTATGGTGAGATTTAATTATTTTTGACACTTATGAGAAACCGTAATGAAAGGCTAATTGATTGGTCTGTATTGGTCTTTTAAATAGCCATTAGTTTGGACACAGACCACAGCTATCATTTGCTTGACAAACACAGAGGTGTGAAACGCATTGCAGGATCTTTCCCGGTCAGGAGCATACTGTGCATCAGTGTCTAACGAGGCATCGCTTTGATGTAAGTTACTTTACATAACTATCTGTTATTGCATTGGTATCTTAAATATTGGTGCATTATGGGTGTATTCTACATGTGCTCACTAAGAACTATTTGGATGCAGGTCATTCTATGTGGTTATATACACACATACATATATATAGATAGATTCAGTTACACTACTGGTACTGATTATTGGATTTTCTTTATCAATATATAAACTTTATTATATGCTCGTGTCATTGTTTATATTGAGAGTGTATTCAATTGCACTGGTGATTTTTTAAGCTGGCTGCAATAAATACTTTTAACTCTATAAAATAAGTGATTGAATATTCTTCTGGGTGACCGATTATTTTTTTTATCTGTAGATACTGTTATTATTTAGGGCACATAGATTGTTTGAAGGGGAAACTGGCACCAAGCTCCTTGTATTATTGTCTGTTTTAGGTGATTCCAGAGTGAATCTGGAAGACTGGTTACACTTAATTGGAGTTATAGGCTGCAAATACTCACTTCTCTTCTGCCTCTAGGAGCCCAGAAAGGATTATCCTATTTTACAACTTTTTGATAGAGTGGATCGTTATCCTATGTCTTCTCCACTAATTGTATTATATTTATCCTATTCTGGGTAAGTGTGTGTGTGTGTGTGTGTGTGTGTGTTCCAAATAGATGTCCAAAACATTAATTGTGGTCAGGACTAGGAGAGATTATGATGATAAGGTGTATGTCGGATGGCTATTGCCCATTCCGACCTGTAAGGTAGGCCTAAGAGTGGGCCCACATGTATAAGAAAGCATTAAATTGATAGAGCTGAGAAAAGGGGTATGGGTTGGGTGGGTAACACAGAGCTCAGTCGGAGCTCTGCGCAGTCCCGAGTAAAGGATTGAGGTTGGTATAAATGTCTCCAACTGGCCCTCCCACAACTCCAGGCTAACCAATAGCCTTTCATTTGTGGTCGGGCCTATGAATGACTATGATTATAAGGTGTATGTCGGATGCCTATTGCCCATTCCGACCTGTAAGGTAGGCCTAAGAGTGGGCAAAAAGAACCATGAATCCACAGTGATCATGTCCGTAGATCTATATCCATCGTGAATAAAGAATGGGTACTGTAATGACCTGATACTGGATAACCCCCCATCTGGTAACCCCTGAAATCTAACAGAAGCCATAAGAAAGGTGGAGCAAATGTAACTAAAAAAGGAGGGCTGATAACCGAAGGGTAGTGAGCTGTCTACCCAACTGCTCCAAAAATATACAATCTAAAGTGCCAAGTGAAAGACTACTTACAATACCTCACATGATCAATCGTAGGAGTGTGTGACAGTATAACTTACTGTAGTAGTTGTGTTGGTAAAGATGTTTGATACCTGCCAAGACGGATTAACAAAATAAGATAAAATATGCATAAACTAAATGGCAAGAGAGATGTAAAGGCAGAACACCATGTGGCATCCTACCACAGAACAGCTAGCCCAGTCAATAGTTGACGTGTTTGGTGGAAACGGTGAGAACCTTGAAATACTACCTCCCATATGTAGCTACATAAACATGGCATACGTAATAACATCAGGGCCAGGTATGTAACACATGTACGTCTGAAGGTGGTAGTCTGTCTTACAACGACACCAATGCAACGTCTCTGCCAAATTAACCCATAACTTGACTGCCTTAGCCCAAAACATAAGGCAAATAAAATCCTTCTTCCCCAGACACCCTGTAAAGCCATAGAGCGGTGTCATGGCAGTATCTTACCCGCATGTTCTGCTACCGGATTTAATTATGTAAATTCTTCCAGTAACGCCACTGGTTCCACTGTGAGGGATCTTCCTTACATATGATGATCCTGTAAACAAAAACTGATTCATGATACTTAATATATTCCTATAATGCTGCTGGTTCGTGACCCCCTGCCTAGTGAAAAAGAGAGAAAAGTATTAACTTATATTGGGTGACTGGTGAGTCCCTCAAGTGCCAAGCGGCTGATGCGAGACGCTACCTATGATTTGGACCGATGGGCATGAGGCCTATGCGATAGGCTGAGGGGTGTTGGTCTCGCGGTGACAAATAATCTTAAGCAGTATAAGACCCTGTGTCTATAGAGTGGGTGTGACAGGTGAAGCCCTGTCTATCAAGAAAACTAGGAAGAAGGCTCTGTCTATGAGTTGGGCCGAGGGAAACGTGGGACGGGACTAAGCTGAAGCCTTCCCCTAACCATCCTAAAAGATGAGCCAGCAGTCTTAGCATAACCTAAACCTAACTCTGCCTCTGAAAGTAACTTGCTCGAGCCTGCATGTGTGTCTCTGAAATGAGGAGACTGAAATGATACACAAGATACCGAGTTTAATGACAAACAGTATCTCGATGTGAGATAAAACCCATTAGATTTAATTGTGGACTACCTAGTTTAAGAACATACGAGAACGTACCAATATAACCCTAGGAACCTAACCGTAAAGAATGATGATGAAAGACATGAGATCTCTGTGTGCGACTATTGACGTAGGAGCTTCATAAATGCCAGAGTTCCCTTCCTGCCCCTGTAACTGAAGTAGCTACATCCCCAACTTCAGATTATCTAGATACCTTTGAGATTTGAGACCCATAGTGCTTGGTCTAGATGCCCTAGCTCCAAAAGTCAAGATGTAGCACGTAACTATTAACAATAGGGACCTACGGAACAGGATAAAGATCACGCTGTATGCGTGTCTCATAAACGAGGAGACTAAAATGATACACGAGATACTAAGTTGAATGATAAACAGTATCTCTATGGGAAATACACCTATGTGATTCCCTAGTAGAATACCTAGCTGAGAATATACAAGAACATAACCAATAATAACCCTATAAACCTAATCGTGAAGTAAAATGACTTCAGAGATCTCCGTGAGTGACCTGAACGTAGGAGCTTCCTAAATGAAGGAGCTCCATACCTGTGATGACGTGAACGTGACTTAGTCTAAGAGAATCGACGAGTAACACAGAGCTCAGTCGGAGCTCTGCGCAGTCCCGAGTAAAGGATTGAGGTTGGTATAAATGTCTCCAACCGGCCCTCCCACAACTCCAGGCTAACCAATAGCCTTACATAAAGCAGTGCACTGGGCACCCCTCTGTAATGCTTTTCTTTTACATTTATTAGCATTATTTATTTATTTATTTATTTTAGCCCTGTGAGTGCTAGAGAGGTATTCAATGCATTCAGACCTCATGGGGGGCAACATGACCCCCACAGTCACTGATCTCTCAGAAGATTTGCTTGGGAGATACAGAGGTCATGCGGGAGAGTAGCGTGACTTCTCTGCTTCCATTCTACCAGAAGTATTGGGTATATAAGAGAGTGCAAAAGTCTGAGTGCACTATCACAATCTGCATCTATTTCAGAATTTCTGAAAAACGCATTTATTTCTCAAACAAATATACATCATTTTCACTAATAAAAGTACAAAATATGTTTGTTAGTACATACTGAAAATCAACAATTCTCAATATTTGATATGACCACCATTTGATTGCCAGAGCAGTATGCAACGCATCGCTCTGCAAGGGGTTGCGTACCCCTCTGGCACTCACAGGGTTAATGACTGCGTTGACTGTGTGGCATTGATTGTACAAGTATGTGCAGAATTTTATAATCCACATTATTCCAGCACTCCTTTAGAGCATCCCAGAGAGTGTCTAAAGATGTAGTGTGTCACAGGCTTTTCCCTTTTTAAATGTTCCCATAGATATTCAATGGGTTTGAGGTCTGGTGACTGCAGTGGGAAAGCCATGCAAATCAGCACTCCTTGCTCTTCCTTGGCCTTCAGATATTCTTTGCACACCTGCGATGTGTGTTTAGGATCTTGTCCTGATGGAAAATTAATCCACTTCCACACAACTTTAAGCCACAAAGGATGGCATGCTTATGCACAACAGAGTGGAACTTCTCTGTAGTTAAAGAGGAATTACCACCCCGCAAAAACTTTCTCTTAATTAAGTCTTCATCTGGCGACTAGCTGCTTAGTAGCGCTAGTCGTCAGAAATATTACCTGGTTTAAAAGATTTTCAACTTATTCGGAGGCTGACAGTAGCAGGAAGCACGGACATCTTACCATAGTGACGTCCGTGCGTCTGCGCTGTCAGTCCCTTTTGGAGCCGGCAGCTAGTCGCCAGATGAAGACTTAATTAAGAGAGAGTTTTTGCAGGGTGGTAGTTCCCCTTTAAAGTGTAGCTGATCTTGTGCAAGTCACCAACTCCAGAACAGGAAAAGCATCCCCACACCTGAATATTTCCCGCATCATATTTAATTTAGGTTTTACACACTGCCACCAACTCCTCACGTGAAAGTTTTGAAAATGTATAAGCAAAGGGTGTGTGAAGAAGATATTTGAATAAATGGCAATTTCACATAATAAAAAATTGATTTGTATCAGTGTTAAATAATGTAGTCCTGAATAATAAATATCTACCGATTACAATATTTTATTACTTTTAATAAATGATCGAATAAAACCAGTCGATGATGGTGGACTCAGGCTTTTGCACGCTACTGTGTATATACTATAAGTCTAAAAATGTAGAAAGCACTCGCAGGCTCCTTTGTAAAGGAAACACCAGTGGTTTATTAAAGGGATAGTAATGTCAGAAAAAAAGTATTAACTATATGGTATATACAATTAAAAGAGAATACTTGCACTTATTCGTATCTCTCAAACCGTTATGGTTTGAGAGATATAGGAAAATAAAGTTCTCTGGTCCCTCCCCTTTTTGCTTGACGAACTGTAAAGCTGTCAGAAGCAGATTCTGGTCGCTTGACCAGATGTGGCTCTTCAGCAGCACCGATATAACGAAATCTAAAGATAAATACTTTCTTTGGAATGGTGTACAAAGTGTGCCTGGCTTGCAAGCACACTTTGTAGACCGTTCCAATGAAGTATTTATTTCTAAATAGAGTGATTACAGCTCTGCTGAAGAGCCTCTGTCTGGTCAAATGACTGGAATCTGCAACTGTCAGCTAGATGGCAGACTTGAGTAAAACAGCCAGGAAAAAGTAACTTTAGCAGGTTATATCTCTCAAACCATAAAGGTTTGAGAGATAAGACTTAAATTGATGTTAATCTTTTTTAATATCTACAATATTAAATCAACTTAAAATTAACCATTAGTATCCCTTTAAATCAACATTTTTGCCAGCATTTGTGGCCATTATCAGTCACAAGTGGTGGCTGAAACATTGCTTTAATAAACCACTAATGCTTCATCAACAAAGGAACCTGTGAGTGCTTTCTACATTTTCAGACTGTATACTTTACCTAGGACTTTGATGTGCACCCTGTCTCTGGACCTTTCTCAAGACAATATAACAGGCAAATACTATGTGTTAAATACCCTCCGTTACTTTAGCGTTCCCCGTGTCACCGATGACATCATCACCCACCCACCCACCACTGATAGAGGGGGTGGGGGGGGTGGACGTACCTCATTAGACCTTTAGGATATTCCAGGTAAAGGGTGATTATGTATGTACATTACCCTTAAAAATCGTGGTAAAATGAACATAACAATGAGAGTCAAGGTTAACCCATGTTTAAAATAAAATACAATTGGTTCTTACATGCGTCCACTACTTACATCATTTAATGCCGCTGAGTTCGCTAAACCCATCTCAGTGAGAGTGGCCCATCCAATACATTCGAAACAAGGGGTGCCTTATGCACAGTTCTTTAGAATTATACGAAACAACTCTGATCCAGAGAAGGCATTAATACAACTCAATGAACCCTTTTATATATTTATACAGAGGGGTTATAAGATGGACTTATTAGAAAGGGCGCTCATGAGAGCTTTGGAACACTCACAAACTACTCTCCTGCATAAGACTGAGAATAAAACTAGTCAGGATAAGTGGAGGGCTTGGCCAGAATTTGTGGGAGGGGCTGGAGACCTCCTCAAATACGAGCCTCACGCTCTGCTCAGGGCTTGTCGGCCCTAGTGCGTCATTCCTAGAGCAGAGCTACATCATTAGAGAGCACATTTCAAATGACCAGGTTGATTCTCGTTCAAAGTAAGTTTTTGTTTTGTTTTTTTAAATTATCTGTATTCCGTAAGCCCTTCTCATTACTACATTACTTAATGTTAACAATTACGTCTTACAACACTTCAATCCTCTATTAATTACCATCGGTATTATCTATTACATCCTCACTGTTCTTCAGCCTTCATACCTCTCACTTCCAATTGCTTTTTCTGCCTCCATCAACGTTGCCCCCTTCTTTCCCTCAACAGCAGGCACTGCTCGATGAAGGCTCCCTAGGCTGCAGACACGGCTGACTGCTTGGCAGCGCTCCTCAAAAAAAAAAAAAAAAAAAAAAAAAAAAAAAAGTCTCCTATTCGGTTGCCTGCCGTTCTTATGCCGTGATGAGTGCTCTTCGGCAGCTCCCACTGCTTCTATGTGCCCGTCAGAAGCAATTGCAACTTAGTGCATGCAACTCCCATGAGCCTCGCTCCATCGCTCGCCTAATTTAACCGGTGGGAGTTCTCAAAAAAAAAACAATGCACCATTCATTTCCCGTTAGGTTTAAGCTAATTCACATTATATATTTAACTTTTCACTCCAGCAGTCTAGTCCGCTCACCGCAGGACTCCTGCATATCTCAGCTTCCTATATCATTCAAGTCAAAGACTCTTATGGTTCCCACACACCACACCACATCCACTCATCCTTATAAGTCATTATTCCAGCAGAAAGAGAAGGTCATAGCATTATTAACAGCTTATTCATGCTTTTATTATTATTATTTTCCTTTTAAGTCGCTATTCTTCCTATCAGCAGGCATTCAGTTAAGCTAAGCTAACCTATCATGCTTATCAAGAGCAAGTATTATTGTCCTCCAAACAGTCAGAATTTTATTAAATTGGTTTCCTGCATTAGTTTCCACAGGATTTATTTTCTTCATATGCTATTTTCATCTTACTCTCAATTTAAGGCATTAACCATTTGTGTTTTAGGTCATCACATCGCTTTCCAGTCAAGTGTCATTCCTAAACTAGCGTACTTGGTTAAGTTGCTGAGTAAGAAGTCATCAGACTCAATCCCGGTTATATATATATATATATATATATATATATATATATATATATATATATATATATATATATATATATATATATATATATATATATATATATATATATATATATATATATAGCAACCTTATCACAGACCATAAAAATTTTTTTTTAACAAATTTAAACTGTCTTACTACTTCTCATCTTCTTTTCAGTCCATTCCTTCTACTCTTATATATATATTCAACTATCTGTTCTCATTCTAACCCCCATCCTATCCCATCAATTCATTCCTTAATTCAAACTCAAAGTTTTTTTTTGTTTTTTTTAATTCTCTCTTTTGTTTTTCTCTTCCTCTTTCCTCTCTTAGTCTTTCATAACCAATCAGGTAAGTATCATTCAGCATAACATATATATTCATGTAGCAGCTCTTCACGTTCCCCTTATTTAAAAAAAAAAATAAAAATAAATAAAATTATTTACACCAATCCCTTTACGCACCAATTTTCACTCCAAAAAAAAAAAAATAATAAATAAATATTAATATGTATATTAATGTATTACATATATATCTATATTAATAAGAGAATAATAATTCATCACGCAGTTACCCCTCACCTCTGCTAAGGAGGCCGAAGGTGTCCTACATTACCTTACCTCTTGTTAGAGGCCGAAGGAGTCCAAACATTACCTTACCTCTTGTTAGAGGCCAAAGTCGTCCTTTCATTTTCCCTTACCTCTTATTAGAGGCCAAAGGTGTTCTTTCATTCCTTACCTCTTTTTAGAGGCCGGAGGTGCCCCTTTCATTACCTTACCTCTTGTTAGAAGTCGAAGGTATTTATTTCATTACCTTACCTCTTGTTAGAGTCCGAAGGTATCCTTACTTTACCTTACCTCTTGTTAGAGGCCATAGATGTCCTTATTACCTTACCCCTGCTTAGAAGCTGTATGAGTCCTGAATCTGCCTCTCTCTAGAACTCCAGAGCGTCGTCATGCCTTACCCCCTACTAGAGGCCGAGGGAGTCCTCACCACCTTTCCTTTCTCTCTTTTATTGTTTTGTTTTTGGTTATGTTTTTTTGTTTTTTTTTTCCTCTTTGCGCTTTCCTCTCTCTCTCCCCTGTCAAGGCCAAGGTAGCTTAATTAGACTTTGCCAAAAAAAAAAAAAAAAAAAAAAAAGAGAGAAAGAAAGGAAACACTAGGTTCAGTATCACTTCGGTACCATGGTTATCCTACCTAGTCACTTACCTTTTCGTACCTTCATCCAAAAAAAAAAAAAAAAAAAAATTGAATGAATCAAGAAAATTCCATGGTCAAAGAAACTGCTACTCGTCCTAAAATTCCTCTCTTAGGGATTGGACAGTAGTAAAATTATCAGCTGAGCTGCGTAGACAGCATATTCCTTTTTCAGTGTCAGCACGCAAAGCCGAGCTGTTTCGGATGCTGTTCGACCCAGCTAGAGTTCCAGCTCAAACCGCCCTAGAATCAATTCCAGTCAACCCTATAGTTCAAAACCAATTAACTCATATCACCGAATTACTTACAAATCTAAGTGAAGCAGTAGCTGACATTCAGCACAGAGTTACCACCTTAGAGAATGCATCGATCCAAGAGCCCCTGTCATCATCTCCTATGGCCTTACAACCCCAAGGTACAGTCTATCCTACCTCCCCCCCCCCCGAATTACACCAGCTCATCTCATTTCAGCCCATATTAGGAGAGATATAATCGAGGGGAAGGACGTCAATCTCATTTCTCTGCTCATCGCGTCTCAGGATTTGGCGGAACAGAGAACCGTCAACTGCGGAGACGTTACCGTCACCTTAAAGGCCAAGGACCCCCGCTTATCTAAAAAACTTCCTTTAGCGGAATTCGTCCTGGCCTTTAGCATATACCGCGATATTCTCTGTTCCTTCCCTGAGAGACGCCAAGAATTAGACACTTACTTATATACCTTAGTCGATCTATCCTATAAATACAGAGGCAGTACCCTCTACGAGTATCACATATCTTTTTCAGCCAAAGCAGCCGCTACATTAGCGCAATTCAATTTCGTGACAGACTAGAGCCAGCTCGACAACGAGCTGTTTTGCCGACACTTCGCTGGATTAAAAGCTCCAGTCTGTCAAAATTGTCAACAAACATATCATTCAGCTAGTCTATGCCCTTCAGCCCCCTCTCCCCAGCCTCTTAATACCAATCTACAAGCTAATTTTCCCCAAGGAGCAGCCCCATCCACCAGCGCAGCATCCAATCATCCAGTAGACAAACAAGGCAGGAGAATCTACTTCATGGGTAATCAACCAATTTGTAACAATTTTAATGACAAAGGATGCTTTTACAGCAGATGTAGAATGCAACATATCTGCTCCATCTGGCGTAAAGCTCATGCCAAAGTTATTTGTCCTCGCTATGGTCCATCTAATAAACGTTTCAGTGAAATCTATCTTCCAGTGTTACTTGAATTACTCAGTTCACACCCTAACCAACACCTCATTGAATTCATCCTTACAGGCTTTGAATCAGGTTTTCACACAGGTATCATAATATGTCCATCCTGCTCCTTCTCTAGTCGTAATTTAGCATCCGCTTTAGCAGAACCAGAAGTAGTTCACCACCTCATTTCAATAGAAAATAAAAAAGGCTTTCTTTTAGGCCCATTCCCCCCCCCCTTTCCCATCTGGCGTATTAATCCATTAGGAATCGCTACCCATAAATTCTCTAAAAAAAAAAAAACGACTCATTAGAGATTTATCCGCCCCGCATTCCTCAGCCATTCCAAGCATTAATTCTCTAATACCTTTGTCAGAATTTTCCCTAGAGAACTCAAGCGTAGACAACGCTATATCACTTATACACCAAGCAAAAAAAGATTGTTGGCTGTCCAAAGCAGATATCGCAGATGCCTTCAAACTCCTGCCAGTACATCCATCTCTGTGGCATCTGCAAGGTATAGAGTGGGAAAACAAATTCTATTTTTCTACTAGACTCACATTTGGCTGCAAGAGTAGCCCAAAAATCTTTGACATCTTCGCACACATTTTATGCTGGCTTCTTCTCAACCACAGTCACTGTCCATCAGTTCTACATTACCTAGACGATTTTCTACTAATCGAACCAGCCACTTCTCCCCCCAGCAGCCTCAATAAACTCATTTCACTTTTTGAATCTCTAAACATTCCAATCGCCAAAGAGAAAACTTCCTATCCTTCTACATCAGTCGAATTTCTAGGTGTTATCATCAGTTCAGAGAAACTAGAATCTAGCCTACCTTCTGACAAACTAGACAGGATCAGAGCACTCACTATACATTACTCCAACCATACAAATCTTACGAAAACAGAACTTCAGTCACTCTTAGGCCATTTAAACTCTGCCACTAAAGTCATCCCTCAAGGCAGATCTTTTCTTTCTCGCAATCCTATCACAAGCACACAACTCCTCAGCCACCATCAGTCTAGATGATGCAGCAATTTCAGACTTCAAAATGTTGTCAAAATTCCTGTCTTACTGGAATGGTAGAATGATGTTCCCCCACTCCCCAACCCCTCATCTCCTAAAGTCTACTCAGAAGCAGCCGCCAGCATAGGTTATGCAGCCATAAACGGGATAGATTGGTTTGCCGAACTATAGCCAAAAGAAGCTTTAGCCCTCCCAGATTTCTCAAAATTATCTCCCTTGTTTGAAATCTACCCCATAGTGGCAGCAGTAGCACTATGGGGCCCCCAATGGTCCAGTCAGACAGTCACCTTCTTTACAGACAATCTAGCCACCTCACAACTTATTTCCAAAGGCAGATCTCCTTCCCCCTCGATAATGTTATTCTTGCGTAAATTAACCTGGCTATCCATGTATTTTAAATTTTTCATCCAACCCTCCTACCTACCCGGCCATCTCAATACAGCAGCTGACACTCTCTCCCGCTTTAATTATCAGGTATTCTTCAAAACGACTCCATCAGCAAATCCAACACCTTCACATCCTCCTCCATTCGAAGATCTCATCTACCCCTGAATAAATTAATGTCCATGGGCTCAAAAATCATCAGTCAAGCACTAGCTTCAAACACCATTAGAATCTACTCCAAAGCATGGCATACCTTCCAGGCATTTATCACCCAAACATCTCCAAAACATCCATACTCACCATCCACTATATTAGCCTTTGCAGCTCATTGTCATTCAGGCCTTCACCTAGCCCCATCATCCATAAGAACCCTCTTGGCAGGCATTCAACACCACATTGCTTTAGAAATGCCATTCCACCCTTCTATTTTATCATATTACAATATTAAATTATTTCTCAAAGGAGTATCAAAACTTTCGCACATTTCTAAGCTTACACGTAAACCTATCACAGGCCCCTTATTCAAAGAAATGTATCAATTCCTTCTGTTTAAACCTTACAAAGAATCAACAAACGTTATTCTCCTGGCCGCAATTAGCTTAGCATTCTTTGGCTTTTTGAGGCCAGCGGAATTCCTAGCCAGATCCAAAAATTCCACCTTCATCTCAAAAGATCAATTAAGTTTCAAAGAGGGCTACACAATCCTTCATCTTAAACAATCAAAAACAGACCAATGTAAAAAAGGAAGCAACATTCCTATCTTCCCCACAGGCGACCTATGCTGCCCAGTACTAGCACTCAAGAATCTATCCTACTACACCAAACCTATGCTCACCACTAGCCCCATTCTACCCTATGAATCAGGTCCACTTACTACAAGCAGCTTCACTAAATACATTTGCAATATCCTCTCCAGATTAGGTTAGAATCCTTTAAACTTTTCAGGGCACTCCTTCAGAATAGGTGCAGCCTCAGCAGCCTCCAAAAACAAAGTCCCTGGCCATATTATTCAGAAGCTGGGAAGGTGGCGTTCATCGTGTTACACACGTTACATTCCAGATCCAGCATCCGAAATTAAAACAGCCCTCACCTCCCTTGCCCTTTAACTTGGTGTAATACCCGCAAATCTCAATAAAGCTATTGGTTTTTGGCTTCTAATCTGGTTGCCTCGTCTTTTTTTCACTAGGCGATTAGTGCCTAGAACCTCCACTCTATTAGAACATCTTTATCAATATCACACCTTCAGAAGCCCAGACCACAAGTGGAGGGCTTGGCCCGAATTTGTGGAAGGGGCTGGAGACCCCCTCAAATACGAGCCTCTCACTCTGCTCAGGGCTCATCGGCCTTAGTGCCCTCCTCAATCCTGCCCTCTCAACATTACTTTTAAGTAGGCAGCCCTCTAATCTGGTTGCCTCATCTTTCTTTCACCAGGCGATTAGTGCCTAGAACCTCCACTCTATTATAACATCTTTATTCATATCACACCTTCAGAAGCCCAGACCACAAATTAACATTTATCTCAACTTACACAACCTCCATTTCTCACATCAAAAAGCCCATTTTAAAACATCGGGACATCCTAGTTACAGATAAGACACTCCCTAAGATTTACCAACCCACAGAGGATGAGCTACAAGAGGGCTCGCAATCTACGTGATTTACTTGTATTCACTGACCCACAACACTGCTATACAAGCAAATACAGCACATGTCTACCCACAGCAAAAAATGGATGCTATAGATGCACAGGGTGTATTACATGCAAGCACCTGATGACATGGGAAGGCTTCATACACCCACACGCTGGGAGGCACATAAAATACATCACCGTCTTACATGTACCAGTAATCATGTTGTTTACTTTATCAAAATGCCCATGCAGCCTGCTATATGTGGGCAAAACCACTACCAGCTTTAGGGAGCGAATGGCAAACCACATCTCTAGCATCAGGGAAGCGATACAAGGCAAAAAGAGCGATAAGCCAGTGGTGAGACATTTTGCCGAACTGAAACACACACTGGCAGATCTGAAACACATGATCATTGACTACCAAGCAGAACTCCCAAGGGGAGGAGATAGGAACAAAAAAATACTTCAAAGAGAGGAGAAATGGATTTACCTCTTGGATACACTTCACCCTAAGGGGTTGAATGAAAGAGCAAAGCTTGCAAGTTATCTATAAGTAATACCACGGGCTTTAGCCCCATCAAATGTTCCTCTCTATACTACCCTATCTCCACTGGAATCAGGTCTGCAATCCTCCATGCTCAGATGTATATAGGGCACCAGTGATATATCACCTGTCCTATAAGGGTTTAGGTCAAAAGCTCTCCAGGTTCTGATGGGCATAGAACCCCAAACAGTGGGGCACTGCTGCTAAAACCAGACCAAAAGAGGACTAGCTGTTTTGACCTGTTAGGATATCTTAATTTATCAATATCCCTGCTGGAAATCAAGGTCTGAAGCTGTCCAGGCTCTGATGGGCATAGACTCCCAATTAGTGGGATGTTGCTGTCAACATCAGACCATAATAGGACTTGCTTGATTGAGCCATTAGGACATTCAAAGACTTCAACACTGCGGTACACATATAGAATACTGGCATGGTGTGATTTTCTATAACCAGTGATGTGTTAGGTGACAAATTTTTATACTGAGCACTGGTTGTGCCTGCACCCTTACAGTCTGCGGGGTACATCACTTATATGGAGAATTGATATAACTCCCCACTTGGGGTACACCCCTCTCTATATCCTCTCATTACTCTTACTGCTCTTATGGACCGCCCTCTGATGTATGCTAGGACATTTAGAGCCACATGTGGTAGGGTTATATATATTTGATGGCCAGGTGTGTCTTCGTTGGGACTTCCATTCGGTCAATGCATTGTGTGGAATATCCATTGAACAGACGTTAAAGATAACTGGGACACTGGACAGGTCTCCAGTGCATCGCGCATCACTCCATATATGGCACAGGACTTTCTGGCTCTCCCATTGAGAAAATATCCCAAGAGTCCTGTATGGAGTGTGTAGCCACACTTAAAGCTATGAGAAGGGCAGTGATAAAGAAAAATAAGAGGGAAGGAAAAGACAGGGCATTGTACAACAAAACTGATCAATAAATTGGAGAAACATTGAACTACAAAATAGTGGAAAACCCTTCATATTAACACAGGGCATGTGGTCATCTTCAGAAGACAACAGAGATAAATATTCTGAAACAATGAAAATTGTTAAATTACATTGAAGATTGTGTAACCAGCGTTCATAGTCATTGGTCCATAAAACGAAGTGCATCAAAGGAAAAACATACTGATAAGTTTACCACAGGTATAGAACAACTGTAGAGATATATCAGATAGAATATTCTTTGGTGAAATGTCTTGTGAGAATCAGAAACACACGTTGCATGAATGTTTGAAGAGCTCTTTAACCCCTTGAGGACCAGGAAAATCCGGGGTAGTTTGCACTTAAAGGGATAGTAATACTTCGTTTTAACTTTATTTTATTTTGTAGGCATTAAAAAAACATGAAGAATGATATAAGTCTTATCTCTCAAACCTTTATGGTTTATGAGATATTCACAAGCAAAGTTCCCCTCCCCTCCCCTTTTTCCTAGTGTAAGCCATCTCTTCTCAAATGTGAGTCTGGTTGTATGACAGGACAGATAACAGAAGGGGACAATTTTCTTTGTATGAAAACAATGAAAGCCCTTCCCCCCTTGACAAGTTTTTCAGCTTTTTCCATTATCTTAATTGAAGATTGTCCCTCTCTGCAGTCTACCTGGGCATCTCCCTTCTGATCTGGTTGAACAGGGAAGGGATACTTTGTTTGTGAATATCTCTTAAACCATAAAGGTTTCAGAGATAAGACTTATATCATTCTTCATGTTTTTTTAATGCCTACAAAATAAAATAAAGTTAAAACGAAGTATTACTATCCCTTTAAGGACTGGAGCAATTTTGACTTTTTTTTACTATGTCTTCGTTCAACCAAATTTTCCCTTTAATTCCTTTAGTACATCCACACAAATTATATACTGTTTCTTTTAAGCACAAGTCGCGCTTTCTTTTGCTACCACATTTATATGGGCATCTTGGGCTGGATTCAAATGCGGGTTTTAATTTTATCTCTGTTTTATCTCCAGGTATCCCCATAGGCTTCAATAGGAATTTTTTTTATAAGAAGGGCGGTAACATTTTGTCACGGTTTGTTAAGACTCTCAGACGTAAGGTTTAGGTAAAAACATAAATTTATTGAAAAGTTAAAGGCAATCCCATAGGGTTTTCATACACATACAAACAATACATAGAAGATAATGACAATAGACATAAGTTCTACCGGCCTTGCCAATATTACCGGGCAAAGCAACCCAGGCGAGTCTGGAACAAAAGGCTCTACCGGCCCAGCCAATATACCAGGCTGGGCAGCCTGACGGGATATCAGGGAGTAGGCTCTACCGGCCTTGCCAATACCGGGTAAGGCAACCGTAAGATGGCAACGTAAACGGTTCTACTGGCCTTACCAATATACCGGGCAAGGCAGCCTGAGGGGATAACAAGGAGTAGGCTCTACCGGCCCTGCCAATACCGGGTAAGGCAACCTGAAGGTGGCAACGTGAAAGGTTCTACCGGCCTTACCAATACCGGGCAGGGCAGCCCAAAGGAAGGTGACAACCACCATGACCTAATGACTGTCAGATGACAATGACAGTAAGATGGAAAATAGAGGTTACCAGGTCAAGCAGTCTCACTGTAATCAGAAACTCTCGTGCCCATAAACTGTAGGAATAAATGCTGTTAGGACTGGACAGCGCACTCGGGACCACCAGGTACCTGACTGCAAGTCAGGGAGTAAATCAGCGCCCTACGTCAGGAACTTACAGGCAGGATGAGATTCACAAGACTAGAGGAGCAAACCAGCGTCCGCACGTTGGGACCAACATACTATAATGTGAGCCGCCAGGCAAATGGAGTAAACCAGCGTCCGCATGCTGGGACCAACAGACTGTAATGTGAGCCGCAAGACTAATGGAGTACACCAGCGTCCACATGCTGGGACCAACAGACTGTAATGTGAGCCGCAAGGCTAATGGAGAAAACCAGCGTCCGCACCCTGGGACCAACAGGCTGTAATGTGAGCTGCAAGGCTAATGGAGCAAACCAGCGTCCGCACGCTGGGACCAACAGGTTGTAGTGTGAGCCGCAAGGCTAATGGAGCAAACCAGCGTCCACACGCTGGAACCAACAGACTGTAATGTGAGCCGCCAGGCAAATGGAGTAAACC
Organism: Rhinophrynus dorsalis; assembly: GCA_037306005.1. Classification (NCBI taxonomy): domain Eukaryota; kingdom Metazoa; phylum Chordata; class Amphibia; order Anura; family Rhinophrynidae; genus Rhinophrynus; species Rhinophrynus dorsalis. The sequence goes on from CM074724.1 coordinate 193,923,403, forward strand.
AGCGTCCGCATGCTGGGACCAACAGACTGTAATGTGAGCCGCAAGACTAATGGAGTACACCAGCGTCCACATGCTGGGACCAACAGACTGTAATGTGAGCCGCAAGGCTAATGGAGAAAACCAGCGTCCGCACCCTGGGACCAACAGGCTGTAATGTGAGCTGCAAGGCTAATGGAGCAAACCAGCGTCCACACGCTGGAACCAACAGACTGTAATGTGAGCCGCAAGGCTAATGGAGAAAACCAGCGTCCACACGCTGGGACCAACAGACTGTAATATGAGCCGCAAGGCTAATAGAGTAAACCAGCGTCCACACGCTGGGACCAACAGACTGTAACGGGAGCCGCAAGGCTTAGTGAAGCAAACCAGCGTCCGCACACTGGGACCAACGGGCTGAAATGTCGCCAGAGCGAAAGAAGAGCAATGTCTCCTCGGACGCGGTAACTGGAAGCAGGAAACAACAGGAACCAGGCAGAGAAGATCAACCGGATCAAGCGTGGCTAAGCAGACTGGCAGCCGGAGCATCAGCTACTGATGAGAATAACCGGAACCGGACTGGAATTGACACGCAGGCAGGAACTCAGGAGCAGGTCGACTCAGGAACTCAGCAACAGGCCCAATCAGCTATAGTAGAAAGGAGGAAGTGGATGCTGTCAAAGACACCACGAAAGGGCAACCAGAGGGTGGCCAGGCTGAGTTTAAAAAGGCAATGTGAGGCGGGCTGAAGGCAGACAGCCAATGGGAGCCCCCTACAGGTGATAGATACTGAATTGCAGCAATCACGGGCACCGTGATACATTTATCGTCTGCATTTGAATCCAGCTCCTCATCTTTTAATTTGATTAAAATAGAATAAAACAGTAAAAACATAAAACAAAAAAAAAATACACACATTTTGAATACATGTTCCTCTCAGGATTTGTACACTGTTAGTTCATTAGAAATACTTTAAATATATTAATTTGCTTCTCCTAAATCAGTTCTCACATTTATAGGACAGATAAAAAAAATGCACTGATTAGTGTTCATCTACTTCTTCTGAGCGCGGCAATACCCCATTCTGATATGTTTGTCAGGGTTTGGGGGAGCTACAGGACTCAATTTGGAGCACTCATGTTTCTAGTTTCACACATGGAATTTTCACCGCTTGCTTATCTGGTGCCATGTCTCATTTTGGGCTGTGTACCATGCTCCAATTTAAAATTTCCCACCAAAAGTTTATATTTTTGAAAAGTAGACAACCCAGGCTTTCATGTAACGTTCATTTATCATTTAGCCATTTTACCACCAATCCGTCTCAAAACCTGATGTAAAAAAAAACTTCAGCGCTTTTCACACACATTTCAGTGCTGCTGTGGATTTCAAGCACAGGATAGTTGCAGATATAAAAAAGCACTGATTAGTGTTCAACATTTCCAGTTTCACACATGAAGTTTTCACAGTTTTCTTAACTGGTGCCATGTCTCATCTGGGGCTTGTACCTTAAAATGCCCCCCCCCCAAACAAAGTGTATATTTTTGAAACATAGACATCCCAGGCTTTCATTTTCGGTGCATTTTCACATTTTTCACACAGCCATTTTACCACCAATCCCTCTCAAACCCTGATGTTTTGAGAGAGACATATATTTCAATGTTGTTGTTGATTTCAAGCACATGATAGTTGCAGATATAAAAAAAATTTATTGATTACTGTTCAGCTGCTTCCTCTGAGTGCAGCAATACACCATATGTATATGTTTGTCAGGGTTTGGGGGAGCTACAAGGTCCAAATTGGAACATGCACGTTTCCCAGTTTCACACATGTAACTTTCACAGCTTGCAATGGTGCCATGTCTCATTTTGTGCTGTGTACCAGTGCTCCAATCTAAAATTTCCTACCAAAAGTTTATATTTTCAAAAAGACAACCCAAGCTTTAATTTACCGTTCATTTTCACATTTTTTCACGCAGCCATTTTACCACCAATCCCTCTCAAATCTTGATGTAAGAACAATTTTGCTCACACTTATAAATTCCAATGTTGCTGTGGTTTTCAAGCACAGGATAGTTGCAGATACAAAAAAATGCATAGATTAGTTTTAGTTGCTTTGTCTGAATATGGCAATACCCCCATATGGATAGGTTTGTCTAGGTTTGGGGGAGTTACGGAGCCCATTTGGGAACATGTGCATTTCCAGTTTCAGATGTCATTATTACAGCTTGATTAACTGGTGCCCTGTCTCATTTGGGGCTGTATACCAGGGCTCCACTTTAAAATGTTTCCCCAAAAGTGTACAGTTTTGAAAGGTAGACAACCCAGGGTTTCATTCCAAGTGTAGTTTCACATTTTTCACAGGGCCACTTAATCACCAATCCCTCTCACAACCTGCATTAGGAAAAAAAAGTTTTTCGCACATATTCAGAATTATTGTGAATTTCAAGCACAACATATTTTTAAAAATGTATCCGTTTAGTAGGGCAACTCCCCATATGCATAGATTTGTCAGGATTTGGGGGAGCTCCTGGGTTCAGTTGGGAACATGTGCATTTCCATTTTCAGACATGCCATTTTTACAGCTTGTTTAACTGGTGCCTTGTCTCATTTGTGGCTGTTTGGCAATGCTGAAATTAAAATTTTACCCAAAAGTATATGTTTTAGAAAAATAGACAACTCTGGGTTTCATTCTAGTTGCATTTTGACAATTTTTTGCAGCCACTTATCACCAATCCCTCCCAAAACCTGCAGTAAGAAAAATAAACACTATTTTTTTATATCTATATTTCAGTGTTGCTGTGGATTTCAACAAATGATATTTGGATATTTTTAAAAATGCACAGCTACATCTTCTGAGTAAGCCAATGCCCCATATGTATAGATTTGTAAAGGTTTTGGGGAGCTATAGGGCTCATTTGGGAATAAGCACATTTCCATTTTCAGACATGGAAAAACTTAAGAGTGGTTTGCTTCCCATTTATATATTTATAGTGTTAGATCTAAGGAGGGATGTGTTTAGAATTTTTATTAATTTTTGTTAAATTTGTGAAGAGTACAGGAACCATCAAGAGGTACAGCATAACTGACCCTTCTAACAATGGCTGTTACAGGAGTACAAGATACATCCGGTAATAATGCATCAGATGATACAAAATGTAGCGAATATCAGTACATCATATACAATATACAGGGCATGTTGTATGCAGTACAATACACTGAACATAGGTATCGACTCCACTGCCCCAGCTGCCGGGAAAGGAAAAAGGGGAGAAAGAGAGAAAAAATAGGATTTTAGTCTTACCTGTTAAATCCTTTTCACTTAGTCCATACAGGTTACTGGTACACTGGGAGGCGATCCGCCCCTTTAAGTAGGCAGGAACATTCTCTAAATGTATGCAGGGGGTGGAGCCTCCCCTCCCTCCTAGGCTGCTCCTCAGTCAGCACAAGCCAGAATGATTTGAGACACTAACACTGACCAGAGATATAAGAGAAGAAGACCCCTGTGAGCATGCCCCAAAGGACTCCCACAGAATGCCACAGGAGAGCCAAGCATGGTCTCTTGACAGGGTGGGAGACCAGTAACCTGTATGGACTAAGTGAAAAGGAATTAACAGGTAAGACTAAAATCCTATTTTCACTGTCATCCAATACAGGTTACTGGTACACTGGGATATCCAAACATTGAGTTTCCCAGAGGCGGGAAGAAGGCAAGGACCAGGCGCAAGGCCCCCAGAGTCACCAGAACCACTATGAACCAACCGGTCATAGATCCCAACAATCAGAAGTGTCAACGGACACCAACTAGGGGTAAGAACAGACCCCAAACAAAACACAGCACACTGAACTAGAGCCAACAGGGCTCAACAGTAAGGAAGCACTGAGAATCTCAGAAGAAGAAGATCCTAGACTGGCAAAACCACCTCCAGGACCTTCCTCCCAAAGCTGGCATCAGCCGAGGCCAGCACATCCACACGGTAGTGCTTCGAAAATGTGTGCACAGAGGACCAAGTGGCCGCTCGGCACAGCTGATCAGCAGACGATTGATTTTTATAGGCCCAAGAGGCCCCAATGGATCTGGTACAATGAGCAGTGACCCGAAAGGGCACATGCTTATTCCGCAATTTGTAAGCCTTACGAATAGTAGATTTTATCCAAGATGCAATGGTCACCTTGGATGCCGGTCTCCCTGACCTAGGCCCCTCAGGAAAGACAAACAGAGCGCCAGACTTCCTGATAGACTCAGTGCGATGAACATAAAATTTGAGACAACGCACGACATCCAACAAATGAAGATCCCTCTCCTTGTCAGAGGAAGGGTTAGGGCAGAAAGAGGGCACCACAATCTCCTGATTGATGTGAAATTCAGAGACAACCTTAGGCAAAAACTCCTTGGAAGTGCGAAGCACAGCCTTATCCTTATAGAACACCAGATAAGGAGGTTTACAAGATAAAGCTTGTAATTCTGCCACCCGGCGAACCGATACAATAGCCAAAAGGAAAGCCATCTTCCAAGATAAGAGGCGCAAAGGAATAGTAGCCAAGGACTCAAAGGGGGGTCGTTGGAGAACCCCCAAAACCAGATTGAGATCCCACTGAGGAGCCGGACTCCTGAAAGCGGGACTAACATGAGCCACACCTTGGAAGAAAACTTTGACGTCAGGAAGAACAGCAATGCGCTCCTGGAAAAAGACAGAGAGCGCTGAAGTCTGAACCTTAAGAGAACTCAGACTGAGCCCCTTATCAACACCGTCCTGTAAAAAGGCCAGGACAGTAGGAAGATGAAAATCATGCGATAGATCCCTATCAGCACACTATGCTACAAATGTCAACCAGACTCGGTGATAAATCTTAGAAGACACAGGTTTACGAGCACGTAGCATCGTAGACACCACAGCAGAGGAAAAACCCTTTTTCTTCAAAATTGAGGATTCAACCTCCAAGCCATCAAATGAAGACTATTAACATCCTCCTTCCACAGATAGCCTTGTAGCAGAAGATCTGGACGAGAGGGAAGCGGAAAGGGCTCCGCCACAGACATTGCCATCAGATCCGGATACCAGGACTGACGAGGCCAATTCGGAGCGATTAGAATAACTGGACAACGTTCCATCTTCAGCTTCTGGATGACTCTGATCAACAGTGGAAGAGGAGGAAAGATGTAAGCTAGGGAGAATTCCCAAGGGATTGACAAGGCATCCACTGCCAGGGCCAGTGGATCCCTCCACCGATAGCAGAACACTGAAACCTTCCTGTTGTGTCTGGTTGCCATCAGATCCACCACAGGAACCCCCCACATCTGAGTGAGAAGGTGGAACACCTCTGGATGAAGAGCCCACTCTCCGCTGTCGACTGTATGACGACTGAGAAAGTCTGCCATGACGTTGTCTACGCCTGGAATGTGAACCACTGAAATGACGGGAACATGAGCTTCCGCCCAAGACAAAATGGCCTTGACCTCTAACTAGGCGGCAAAACTTCTTGTTCCGCCTTGCCTGTTGATGTAAGCCACTGCTGTGGCGTTGTCGGACTCTACTCTGACTGGACAACCCTCCAGTTGAGATTCCCAATGTCGTAGGGCACAGAAGATCGCACGGAGTTCCAAAATGTTGATGGAGAGGAGAGATTCCTCCAGTCCCCACTTCCCCTGGGCACTGAAGCGACCCAACACTGCCCCCCATCCCAGGAGGCTGGCATCCGTCGTGACCGTGGTCCAATAAGGGATCTGGAAGGATCTCCCTTTCAGGAGATGAGAAAGATCCAACCACCATTCCAAGCTCAACTCGACATGAGGAGGTAGAGAGACAGATAGCTTCAGATGGTCTGGACGATTCCTGGACGTCTGGATCACGAACCTTTGAAGTTCCCTGGTGTGTGCCATAGCAAACGGCACCGCCTCTATCGTGGAAATGAATTTCCCCACCAGAGAAGTCAATTTCGGTACTAGAATCCGCTCGAGAGCCAGAATCTTTGATACCTGGAGAGCAATCTGATGAGCCACCTCCTCCGGCAGAAACACCATGCACCGCTGGGTGTCGAACAGGAGACCCAGGAAGATTATCTGCTGAGATGGAACCAAGTCTGACTTGTCCAGATTCACAATCCATCCATGGCGAGTATCTGAATGCAAGCCTGAACCTGCTGGTGAAGGATCTCCGCTGATGTAGCTTTCAAGAGTAAGTCGTCAATGTATGGAGTCACTCTGATGCCATGGATTACCGCTATCAATGCTCCCAAGACTCGCTGAAAAACCTGTGGAGCTGTCATCAGCCCAAAGGGAAGAGCCGAAAACTTAAAATGACCTCTGTGACAGGCAAACCTGAGATACAGCCTGCTCACTAGATGGATAGGGATGTGCAGATATGCATCCTGAAGATCCAGGGAAGCAAGGAATTCCCCCGGGGACATAGCAGCTATCACAGTGCGCAGAGACTCCTGTCGATAGTGGGAACTCACAACAAAGGACTTGAGATCTTTGAGGTCCAAAATAGGACGAGCTCCACCGTCCTTTTTGGCCACAACAAACAAGTTGGAATAAAATCCTGAACCTATGTCCTCTTGAGAAACTGGTTCCAGGACGTCCTTGTCCAAAAGATCCTGAATAGCGTCGTCGAACAGACGCCTTTTTGTGGAGTCCTGAGAAGGACGAGTAAAATGGAAGCGAAAGGGAGGAAGGGAAAAGAAAGGGATCCTGTATCCCTCTGACACCACCTGAAGAACCCAAGGGTCTGCCACTGAATCCTCCCAAACCCGGCGAAAGAGGTGAAGCATCCCACCTACAGACGGATGCGGACCCGGGTTCGGAGAGTCATGCCGAAGCAGTCTTGGAAGTCTTGGCCTTGGGGGCAACTTTGGGCTTCCAGGATTGTTTGGGCTTGGAGGAGGCGCGCGGAGCGGGCAGAACCGACTGGGATGTGGGGCGTGTCTCAGTTTGGAAGGAACGAAAGGACCAATAGCACTTAGCTGGGAACTTCTTCTTAAAGACTGAGGGTAGAAGAGTACTTTTACCCCCAGTAGCCTCGCTGATCAATTCCTTTAGCTCAGATCCAAACAGGGAAGTCCCTTGAAAGGGCAAAGAAAGCAAGACTTTCTTAGAAGCAGTGTCAGCAGACCAAATTTTTAACCAAAGAGCACGTCTAGCCACCACAGAAGAAGTGGAAGCCCTCGCCATCATGCGAACAGCATTAAAAGCAGCATCAGAAACATAATTCTGAGCTTCAGAAATATTAGCAAGTAATTGTAACTGCTCTGACACTGGCGCATCTTGGCGAACCGCCACAGTAAGTTGTTCTGTCCAGACCGCAATGGCCCGGTTAACTCATGCCACAGCGAAAGTTGGACGCATGGCAGTACCAATAGAGGCAAAAATTGACTTAAGGCAAGTCTCTAACTTTTTGTCAGTCCAATCCTGTAAAGCAGAAGCATCAGATACAGCCAAAGCAGTAGATTTGGCCAACCTAGAAACTGGAGCATCTACTTTAGGAGGATGAACCCATTTAGCCAATTCAGTCTCAGGAAAGGGATAAAGTTTGGCAAACTTTTTTGAGACTGAAGAGGACTTATCAGGATTTTTCCACGCATCGGAAACTAAACGTTCAAGAGTAGGGTTAGTAGGAAAGCAAGTAACAGCCTTACACGGTTTCTGAAACACGTCCGTTGGGTCAAGAGGAGTCTCCTGGCAAAAGGGAAGATTGAGGGTGGTCAACACAGCCCTGATCAAACCCTCAGCAGAGAGTTCAGGATCACATTCAAAAGGGTCCCCAGCCGATCTGGTAGACTCAATAACTGTACCATCCTCAACATCAGAATCCTGCAACAATTCTTCCTCAGAAGAATCAGATACGTCAGGAGCTCCCTGTGGCTTGGGCAGGGAGGTCCTGACAGTGGAGGGGGTCTGCCATACTTGAAGAGACCCCTGAACCTGAGAGGGAAAGAGCTGAAGAGTGGATCTGAGATCCCTAGTTGCAGCCTTGAACTCTTTCGCCCATGTTGGCTCAATAGTGTGACTGGAAGGCCCTGGGTTGCAGCCATGACCTTCCGCACAAGTTGGGCATAAATGACCAGAAAATTCTGTAGGTAGCCCTGAGTGACAGGAGGAGCAAAACGCAATGGGGGAAACAGATACCCCAGCCTCCTTTGTCTTAGGTCTAGTCCCAGGCTCCAGTGGAGTAGACATACTCACAGCGTCAGATATATCCCACAGATAGAAATCACCCAATAAATTGTGAAAGATTAAGTATTCACCCCAGAAACGTTTAAAACTAAACTTATCTGGCAAGCGAAGGGTTAATCAGCAGAGGAGCGGGAGAAGGTCCGGTCCCTGCGTAGTATACTCGATGAAAAGAACTCACAAAATGGCTGCCGCAACGGGAGCCAATCAGAAAAAGGGCGCGAACCGAGCGCTCATGGGAAGAGTAGTTTTTCTCACCAAGTACCCCAAAACAGTGCCCGAAGCCCCCCGAGTCTCCCAACACACTCAAACGTAAAACCGGATGATAGAACAAGGGAAGACAAATAAAATGAGCCCTCTCTGAAGTCGCTATGTGAAGCGGTTCCAGAGATACGTCCCACACAGTGTAAGCCCATAGAGAGTAAAGGAGCAATGGCGTCTATGCGGGAAAAGCACGCTTAAAGGCGCGGAACATAATTTCTAATAAAATTATCTCTTAAATTAAAAGTTCCATAACACATAGCAAACACATGTTCTATGTAAGCAAACATTACCCAGCCAAGGCAAAAGTTGAAAAAGCCCATAAAATTGGAAAACCCAGCAGAGAAAGGGTTAAATCCCACATAAACTGCTCCAAAACTCAAGACATACACACATACATTGCATTAGCAAGATATAGAAAAACACCCAATGAGTGCTGGAGTGCACAATGAGAACTCCCAAGTAAAAGCCCAATGAAGGGACACTGAGGGACAAGTGGACCTTCAGCACTCAAAGGGTGGCTCACCTTTCTGCAGGACTTCTGTCTTCAGGTTACCAAGATAAGTAAGGAATTACCACAGAGGATAATCCCCAGGGAAGTACTTGAAATCAAGTTGTTCCCTCATCAGGGCAAAAGGTCCACCAGAAGTACCCTGGAAGCTGTGCTATCCACTTTAAAGAGGGCATTTGACAGCCTTGGTAACCCGCCTAATGGTGGTATTCCATATTTGTAAAAATAAGAAAGAAACTGAAATTTGAAGAGAGCTGTTCTCCTCCTGGTGTGAACACACCGAGGAACAAATCATTCTGGCTTGTGCTGACTGATGAGCAGCCTAGAAGGGAGGGGAGGCTCCACCCCCTGCATACATTTAGAGAATGTTCCTGTCTACTTAAAGGGGCGGATCGCCTCCCAGTGTACCAGTAACCTGTACTGGACGACAGTGAAATAAATAAATAAAAATGATCAGAAGAAAGGAAGGGAGAATAGAGAATGAAAGGGAGGAAACTGAAGTGGACCCAATAAGGAAGTCAAAGTTGTGAGATGTCAGTAGTGTCTCTAACTAGTCCCAGTAGTCCCAAACTTCTCTATGCTCCGGGAGGGTGTCATGGCGCAGAGCGGTGAGGCAATCCACCTGTTGCAGTCTTGATAACATATCCAAGGAGGAGACTGACTCAGACTTCCATAAACCAGTGATCAAGCAGCAAGCTGCAGTGAGGATGTGGGAGGTCAGCTTAGCTAGGGAACGGGGCATGAGTGAGGAATCAGTTGATCCAGTGACCAAAGTAACTGGATCAAGCAGGCTGAAGATGGAGGTTACCACCCGAATGAAAAGCAGAACCTTACTCCAGAACGTCTGTATCATGGGACATGCCCACCAGATATGTAAATCATCAGTATTTCCACAACCTCTACAGCATTGGGCAGTGATAAGAGGGGAGACAGAGTGTAGCCGAGAGGGTGTATAATACCACCTAAGTAGGTTCTTATAAATATCCTCTCGGGAGGTTGTACAGATTGATATCTTCGCTGCATTAGACCAGATCGCTGCCCACAGATCCTCCGGAATCTCCAGACCCAAATCTCTCTCCCAGGCATTCATGCTGGCATGTCTAGAGGGTGCTTCTGAAGTCAGCAAAAGGGTGCACAGTCTGGACACTATGTGACAATGCAGTCCTGAATCAGAGCAGAGTTTTTCTAATTGGGTAAGGGGAGAGAAAGACAAGGAAGGGGCAAGAGAATGTGGAGAATGCCTCAACTGAAGATAGGATAGGAAATCCCCAGGCTCCAAACCCAAGGTCTCTATCGTTGAATTAGAAAAGGGAAGCGAGCCGTCAGACAAAGTTTCTCTGATAGTTCAAATACTGGTCCGTCGCTACTTATAGAAATGCCTGAACCTGAGACCCACGGGATTGAGGGTTTCCGATAAGTGGTGTCAGCCAAGATGGGGATGAAATGAGAGAGAGAGAAACAATTTACAAGCAGTGTCAAAGACATGCAACTGAAACGCAGCTGTTAGCATGTGCAGGGACATTTGAAGCCAGGCTCCCGGGGGATCCAGGGTAAACCTTAGAGAGGGGTAGAGAGCAGGCAACTGTGTTCAATATCTACCCATCTAGTTTACCCTAGGGGGTAAACCAAGGCTTTAGCTGGCTAAGATGAGATGCCAAGTAATAAATTAGTAGATTTGGAACAGCAAGACCCCCACTAGCTTCAGAAGGAAGAGGATGTGTTTTTCTACTATGGAGTGTTGATCATTCTAGAAGAAGCGGCGAAGAGGAGATTGGAGTCGATATCAGCTCAGGGAATCCAGACTGGAAGAGTGTGGAAAAGATATAGAAGACATAGCAGGATATTTATCATGACAGAGTGGATGCGACCGGACCAAGAAATGGTATAGTCTTTCCACCGAGCTAGATCCTCTCTGAGAGTTTTAAAGAAGGGGTGGAAGTTTGCCTTGTAAAGATTACTGTAGCTGGGAGTAATATTAATCCAAGTACCGGATGGCAGACAATTGCCAGAAAAATCTAAAGCTGGCCTTGAAGAGGTCAGTCTCCACAGGGTCTAGGTTCAGGGGTAGGGCTTTTGATTTAGATGTATTAATTTTATAACCTGAGGTGGACTGAAACTCTGCAGGGCAGCAAACATATTGGGTAAAGCAACATGCGGGTTAGACAATGTCAAAATGACATCATCCTCAAAGAGGGAGATTTTGTAAGTCTCAGCCCCAACAAGATGCCAGAGATGTCTGGGTGTAGTCATATTCTTGCCGTTAAAAATTCAACCGCCAAGGCAAACAGGAGAGGGGGCAACCCTGATTGGTACCATTCTGGCATCAGGCATCGGATGTCCGAAAGACAGTGGCTGTCGAGCTCAATGTGACCTAGAGTCTCCAACAAATAGTGCCAGTGAATCCGGTCAAAGGCCTTTTCCGCATCTAGACTAAGTAAAATCACCTTGGACTTAGGGGAATGAGTGACATGAATCAGGTTGATAATTTTCCTGGTGTTGTTACCAGCGAGATGACCGGAAGAATATAATTCGACAAATAAAAAAACAGGATATTTCAGGGGGAAAAGTGATCAAATAATAAAACAGAACACCTGCTTTGTACTACATGATCCTGCTTGAAGCAGTCCCCAATGCAGAGCCCAGGTTTTGAAGGGCGATGATGACAGCAGTAGGTGGTGTCTGTTCATTTACTGCATACTATGACATAAGCCGAACACTCCATGATTAAAAGTTCACTATTATTTTATTAAGATACAAAAGAAATAAAATGAACTGTCGGTTACAGTCTTGTCTGGGACTTTCTTCAGGGACAACTGTACACATACTAAACACAATCCGAATAGTTTCACCTTATATTACATCACCTGATTCACCCCTCCCTGGTCACGCCCACCAACTCACCTGACGTCAAACCATGGACGGGTGAATCTGTTAGAAACATAGAGCAATTAGATGACACTACAGATCTAAACAATTTTTTTCATATTCAATAACCCATACTATTATGTCTCATAATCAATACTCTATATGTAATGGACCAAACTAAATTGCTCATTCATTCCCAACGGTGACAGTGTTTGCAGACGATACACCCAATACATTTCTCGTTTAGATAGCCGGCTTTCTCTGTCACCCCCCCGTGGCGATTGCTTAACCACTTCAAAAGGGAAACATTTCAAATCTCTTATACAATGTTTCGCCTCTATGAAGTGTCTTGTCACTGGGGATCTGCTCAGTTGCTGTTCACTTGCACTATTGTTCAATCCTCGCCATATCAGAGATCTGTGCTCCCTCAATCTTTCCATAAAGGGTCGTGTCGTTTTACCGACATACCCCCTAGGGCAAGAACACATCAACAAATAAATCACATACGAAGTTGTACAAGTAATAAAGTCTCTTACCCTAATTTCAAGGTTCACCTGCGGAACCAAGAAATTAGGGCCTGTGATCATATGTGAACGGGTAACACAACCTCCGCATTTAAAGACCCCTTTTTTTTGTGAACCTTCTATTGGTGTATACTTGTCAGTAGGATCCGACCTGACCAATACATCTCTAATACTCCTCCCCTTCTTATATGCAAACATGGGGGGTTGTCTGAATAAGTGACCAATCTCAGTATCCTTCTGAAGTATTTCCCAATGTTTCAAAGTGGTTTCTTTGAATGTATGCGCTACGTCCGAATACGTAGCAGTCACTATCATACGGTCTTCATTGGTCAGTTCATCTTTAACTCTTCTTTCAAGCGAAGCATTTCTATCCATCCCACTGACCTGTTGTATGCATTGCTCAATGTCCGCTTGTTTATACCCCCTTGCACAAAATCTCTCTCCCATTTTTCTCATTTGCACCTCAAGGTCCTCAGGATCGGACACTATCCGCCTCACCCTCATAAACTGTGACCTGGGCAGCGCTTTCTTAAGGGATGCCGGGTGCTGACTGCGGGCATTGAGCAATGCATTGCGGTCCGTGGGTTTGACAAACAACGTTGTCACAACCCCCCCATCTGTCTTTTTTATCATAACATCCAAATAATTGATCTCAACAGTGCTGTAGTTAAGTGTAAACTTAATCGGTGTGGGCAACTCACTCAATTGGTTAACAAAAGACATTAACAAATCTACACCTCCAGACCACACCAAAAAGAGATCATCAATAAATCTCACATAATGTTGAATGAAAGACCAATATTGTGTCTGCATTATATGAGTTCGTTCATATTTCCACATATGTGTTCGCATAGGACGGAGCCATTGGAGATCCCATGGCCGTCCCTGTAAGCTGAATATATATCTCTTTCTCGAATTTGAAGTAGTTATGCTTCAGAATCAAATCAATGAGTCCCACTATATAATCAATATCTTCCATACTGAAATCATTACTCTCTTCCAACAGCTGCCAAACCGCAGCTTTTCCCTCCTCATGCGGAATGCATGTGTATAAGCTGGTTACGTCCAAAGTCACCAATAGCAATTCCTCCAACCCCCAATCAATCCGCTTAAGCGAATTCAAAAAATCTGTTGTGTCTTTGATGAAAGACGGTATAGATCTCACATATGGCTGTAAAATACTGTCCACATATTGCGCTACAGTGTATAGTAAAGAACCTCTTGCCGAAACTATGGGCCTTCCAGGGGGGTTGGTCAATGTCTTGTGAATTTTATGTAGGCAATATAGTACGGGCATAATGGGGTATCGTACCTTTAAGAGCTCCGCTAACCTGAAATCCAAAGCTCCCACTTCCACACCCTTATCTAAGTAGTAATCAACCTCCATTTTGAATGTGTGTGTGGGACTGCATGTTAGTACTCTGTAACAGGTTTCATCCCCCAATTGCCTCCTTACCTCCTCTCTATATTTCTGATAGTCCTGGACCACAACCCCTCTGCCCTTGTCGGCCGGATGGATGATATTATCCCGGTTCCATTTCAGTTTTCTCAAAGCAGCTCTCTCAATTCCCGACATGTTGGGATAACTGTGTTCAATGTCCTCCATCACATCATAGTGCACAACTTTGTTAAACGTCTTGATCGAGGGATTAGTTGTACTAGGGTCAAAATGACTTTTGACCTTAAAGGGGTCCTTCCAATGTTTGTTCACATATGTTTCATCTTTAAAATAATCCCGCAGATGTAATTTGCGTGACAATCTGTACAATTCAATCTCAGTGTTGAACTTGTCCAACCTTTGAGTGGGCACAAAATTCAATCCTTTACTGAGGACCTGTACCTCTTCTGCTGTTAACGTGTAACTTGATAAATTAAAAATCATTTGTTCCGTTGTGTCGCACCCGGTGCTAGAGGGGGTTTTGTTCCCTTTAATCCTCCTCTTCCCCCTCCTTGTCCGTTGTCTCCTGACCTGCTTCTGGTTGTGACTCCTAAAAAATGGGCCGTGTTGGAAGCTCCATTCTCAATGGACCCCTCGGTTTCTTCAGTTTCCCCTTCAGAACCGGAGCTGAAAATATCTCTCAAACCTTGTCTGGGTTTAAAATTCCTTCTCCTCCTGTATCCAAATCTATTTGTGGAGGGTTCCACTGAACCAATCGTCCACTTGTGTACAGTGGAAGTTTCATAATCTTGGATCATTTGACGCCTCTTCTTGCGCTTGTATGGGTTATTGAATATAAAAATTTTTTTAGATCTGTAGTGTCATCTAATTGCTCTATGTTTCTAACAGATTCACCCGTCCATGGTTTGACGTCAGGTGAGTTGGTGGGCGTGACCAGGGAGGGGTGAATCAGGTGAGGTAATATAAGGTGAAACTGTTCGGATTGTGTTTAGTATGTGTACAGTTGTCCCTGAAGAAAGTCCCAGACAGGACTGAAACGTTGGACTGTAACCGACAGTTCATTTTATTTCTTTTGTATCTTAATAAAATAATAGTGAACTTTTAATCATGGAGTGCTCGGCTTATGTCATAGTATGCAGTGAACGTAACTTGAAGCCTTGAGCACCCTTTAGATACGTGTGCAGCAGTCATTGATTTGAACAGGTGTCTGTTCATTTCCCATTGCCACAGCAAACTCTGCAGCATTTCTGTGGGTTTCTCTTTTGGGTGGTTGGGGGATTTTAAAAGTATAGTGACCTACACCAGGTCTCTGAGGTATAACTTCTAGTGTCCCTTGAAACAAAAATATGGAAATCACATGAAGCTGAAAGTGCAAAAAGGTGTATTTTGGAGTGGGGTTTGCCAATTCAAAAATTAACCACAGAGCATGTTTTTTTCTCAATTATGATTCAGGGGTCCCGAGTGGCATGCAGCAATGTGGGGACCCCTGAATTCCATGAAGTGCCAGGATCTTCACTGGTCCTTACTGCAAGTTCACCCATGACAGCCCTGGCACGTCATGGGTCCTTAAAGGGTTAAATAAGAATTATTAACAGTCTGCATTATGTAAATGGCAACCCTAGATTTTCTCCCAGTGAGGTAAGGCTGCATGAGTTGATCACATAGATCCCCTCCCCCCATGTTTGTTATAATCTCTGATGCAGACTAGCTTTCTGAATACCTCCCTTTTGCCATGAACTGAGACTGGCACAGTTATGTTATCATGCATGGTGGTCAGCATGTAAACGTCCTTTTTGTCCCCAAACTTATCTACCAGCAGCTCCTGCTGGCACAAAGCTGAGGACGTCCCCTTTTTTAGCGTTGTACTTAACAGTTCTTTGCCAAATATCTGCAGTTGAGTTTAACAATGCCACAGGCCATTGTGTCAAAAAACACATTTTTTTTAAACTCTACTCCTATACCTAAATCTAACTGTAAACCTTACCCTAACCCACATACACCCTGAACCTAACTAACCCAACTACAGATCTAAACTACCTAAATAACTCTAAATATCTCTATAAAAAGAGGATTTTAGTCTTACCTCTTAAATCCTTTTCTCTTAGTCCATACAGGTTACTGGTAGCTCTGGGAGGCAATCTGTCCCTTTAATAGGCAGGAACAATTCTAAAATTGTATGCAGGGGGTGGGGCCTCCCTTCCCTCCTTGGCTGTGGCTAGCCAACCAGCTCCAGAAAGATTTGAGACACTAACTATGACTAGATAGTAGAAGCAAAGACTCCTGTGAGCATGACCCCAAAGGACCCCCACGATCTGCCACAGGAGAGCCAAGCATGGTCCCTTGGCAGGGTGGGAGACCAGTAACCTGTATGGACTAAGAGAAAAGGATTTAACAGGTAAGACTAAAATCCTCTGTTCTCTGTCGTCCAATACAGGTTACTGGTAACTCTGGGATGTCCAACCATTAAGTTACCCAGAGGCGGGAAGTAAGGCAAGGACTAGGCGCAAGGCCCCCAAATTCACCAGAGCAGATTTGAACCATCAGATCAGAGATAGCCCAACAAAACAAACGAAGTGTCAACGTACACTGAATAGGGGTAACAACACCCCAGAAAGGTTACACAGCACACTGAACTAGAACCAACATGGCTCAAAAGTGAAGGAAGCGCCAAGAACCAAGGAAAATCCTAAACAGGGGATTTTCCTCCCAAAGCTGGCATCAGCCGATGCCAACACATCAACATGGTAGTGCTTAGAAAAGGTGTGCACAGACTACCAAGTGGCCGCTTTGCATAACTGATCAGCGGAGACCTTATTCTCGTAAGCCCAAGAGGCCCCATAGAGCGAGTAGAATGAGCCGTGACCCTGAAAGGGACAGGCTTCTTCTTCAGCTCATAAGCCTTACGAATAGTGGACTTGATCCAAGAAGCAATAGTCACCTTGGATGCAGGTCTTCCTGCCCTGGGACCCTCAGGAATGACCAACAACGAGTCTGATAGCCTGATAGGCTCAGTGTGATATACATAAAACTTGAGACAACGCACCGTGTCTAACAAGTGGAGATCCCTCTCCTTTTCAGAGGTGGGTTCAGGGCAGAAAGAGGGCACCACAATCTCCGGATTGATGTGGAACTCAGAGACCACCTTCGGCAGAAACTCCTTAGAACTGCGAAGAACCGCCTTGTCCTTGTGAAACGCCAAATAGGGTGGTTTACAGGACAGAGCATGTAACTCCGTGACACGGCGAACTGACATAATTGCCAGGAGAAAGGCCATTTTCCACGTCAACAAGCGTAGAGGAATAGTAGCCGAGGACTCAAAGGAAAGGCATTGAAGGACGCCCAAAACCAAATTAAGATCCCACTGAGGGATCTTATGAGCAACAACTTGGAAAAAACCTTGACATCAGGAAGGATGGCAATGCGCTGTGAAAGAAAACAGAAAGAAAACCTTAAGGGAACTCAAACTGAGGCCCTTATCCACACCATCCTGTAAAAAAGCCAGGACCATAGGCAGATCAAATTCCTGAGACAGGTCCCTATCAGCACACCAAGACACAAACGTCGACCAGACACGATGGTAGATCTTGGAAGAAACAGGCTTGCAGGCACTGAGCATAGTAGCCACCACACCAGAAGAGAAGCCTTTCTTCTTCAATACTGAGGATTCAATTTCCAAGCCTTCAAAGCTAGCCGATGAACATCCTCCTTCCACAGGTAACCCTGTAGAAGGAGGACGGTAGGGGAGCCGAAAGGGCTACGCCACTGACAGATCCAAAAGCTCTGGAAACCAAGACTGACGAGGCCAGTACGGAGCAATCAGAATAACTGGACAACGATCCAGCAGCAATTACCGTAACACCCTGTCCAACATGAGGAGGGGAGGAAAGATGTAAGCCAGAGGAAATAACCAAGGAATGGACATCGCATCTACTGCTAGAGCCAGAGGGTCTCTCCACAGAGAGCAGAACCTTGGAACCTTCCTGTTGTGCCTTGTCGCCATCAGGTCGATGGAAGGAGGACCCCATCTCTGAACAATGAGTTGGAACACGTCTGGGTAAAATTCCCACTCTCCACTGTCCACTGTGTGTGACTGAGAAAGTCCGCCATGAAGTTGTCTACGCCTGGAATGTGCACTGCGGATATGGCAGGAACGTGTTCTTCTGCCCAGGACAAAATAGCCTTGACCTCTAACCAAGCAGCGAGACTTCTTGTTCTGCCTTGCTTGTTGATGTAAGCCACGGCTGTGGCGTTGTAGGATTCCACTCGGACCAGACAGTCTTCCAACTGAGATGTCCAATGTCGAAGGGCATGAAATATCGCCCGAAGCTCCAATATGTTGATCGGAAGGAGGGACTCCTCCGGAGACCACCGGCCCTGAGCGCTCAAGCGACCCAGGACCGCTCCCCAGCCAGAAAGGCTGGCATCCGTCGACACCTTGGTCCAGAAGGGTACCAGGAACGACTTGCACTTCAACAGGTTGGAAAGGTCGAGCCACCATGACAAGCTCAGTTCCACATGAAGAGGAAGAGAAACAGACGTCTTCAGAAGATCCGGTTGACCCCTGCACACCTGGATCACTAACCTCTGGAGCTCCCTGGTGTACGCCATGGCAAATGGAACCGCTTCTATGGTGGATATGAATTTCCCCACCAGAGATGAGAGCTTCTGGACGAACTGGATCCTGAGATAGAATCGCAGAAACCCTGTGGGCGATCTGGTGAGTCACCTCGTCCGTGAGAAACACCATGCTTTTCTGAGTGTCGAAGAGAAGGCCCAGGAAGAAGACGCTGGGATGGGACAAGATCTGACTTGTACAAGTTGATGATCCACCCGTGATGGGTGAGAGCCTGAATGCAGTGCTGAACTTTCTAATGAAGAAGGTCTGCAGAGGGGGCTTTCAGAAGCAAGTCGTTCATGTACGGAGTAACTCTGATGCCGTTCCGGTGGAGGACGTATATCAAGTCACCCAGGACACGGTTGAAGACCTGAGGAGCCGTCGTCAGATCAAATGGAAGGGCTGAGAACTGAAAATGTCCTCTGTCGCAAGCAAACCGGAGTTACTGCCGGCTCACTGGATGAATGGCAATGTGTAAGTACGCGTCCTGAAGATCCAGAGAAGCAAGGAATTCCCCCGGGGACATGGCAGCAATCACTGTGCGTAGAGACTCCTGGTGATAATGAGTCTGGGTCACAAATGAATTGAGATCCTTCAAGTCCAAAACAGGGCGACAACTGCCGTCCTTTTTGGCGACCACAAAGAGGTTGGAGTAGAAACCCAAACCCCTGTCCTGGATAGACACCGGCTCTAGAACATCCTTGTCCAGAAGGGCCTGAACAGCGCTATCGAACAGACAGCATTTCTCTGCACCCTGAGGCATGTGAGAAGGACAAAAACGAAAGGGAGGAAGAGAAATTAAAGGGATTTTGTACCCTTCTGTCACTACCTGTAAAACCCATGGGTCTGCCACTGAGCCCTCCCAAACGTTGTGATAGTGTCGTAGACGACCACCCATAGCAGAGTGCGGACCCGTGTTTGGCGAGTCATGCCAAAGGAGTCTTAGAAGCCTTGGGCTTGGAAGAGACCTTGGGTTTCCATTGTTGTTTGGGCTTGGAGGAAGTACGCAGAGCTGAGGGAACTGTCTGGTTCGCCGGACGTGTCTCATTCTGAAAGGAATGAAAATACCAGTTATGCTTAAGCAGCAAATTCTTCCTGGGAACTAAGGGTAGATGAGTACTCTTACCCCCTATGGCCTCACTGATCAGATCCTTAAGATCCGGCCCACACAAAGAGGTACCCTGAAAGGGTAGGGAAAGTAAGGCATTCTTGGAAGCGGTGTCAGCAGACCAGATCTTGAACCAAAGAGCTCGTCTTGCCACCACAGGCATGGTGGAAACCCTAGCCACCAAACGGATGGAATCAAATAAGGCAGCAGAAACAGTGCTGTGCCTCAGAAAATTTGGAAAGAAGGCGCAACTTATCTGAATTAGGTGCATCCTGATGGACAGCCCGGGTGAGCTGTTTAGTCCAAACTGCAATGGCCAAGTTCACCCACCCTGTGGCAAACGCTGGATGCATAGCAGAACCAGCAGTGGCTAAAATGGACTTGAGGGAAACCTCAAGTTTCTTGTCTGTCCAGTCCTTCAGAGCGGAGGCATCTGAGACTGGTAAGGCAGTAGATTTAATTAGCCTGGAGCATGCGTTGCCTCAGAGAAGGGATAAACCTTGGAAAATTTCTTGGACACAGAGGGTTTCTTGTCAGGGGATTTCCACTCCTCAGACACAAGGCAGTCAAGAGTGGGAATAGGTGGAAAATAAGCAAGGGGCATTGCAGGCTCCTGGAACACATCAGAGGGATCAGAAGGGACCTCCTTAACTAGGGAAATGTTAAAAGTAGTTAAGACGGCCCTGATCATGCCCTCAGCGGAGGGGCTCAGGAACAGCCTCAAAGGGGTCCCCAAAAATCTGAGAGGACCCCAACACAGAACACTCCAACATCCAAATCCACCAGCAGTTCCTCTTCAGAGGAATCTGACACGTCAGGTACTCCCTGTGGTTTGGGCAGGGAAGACCTGACTGAGGAGGGGGCCTGCCAAGACTGGAAGGCCCCCTGTAACTGGGATGGTAAGAGTTGAATTGTGGACCGAAGGTCCCTAGTCACAGCCTTGAACTCTTGCACCCAAGCTGGCTCTGTTGCATGGCTGGAGGTCGCTGGGATGTTGTCAGGGACATCAGAACATGCTGGGCATAAATGACCTGAGAATTCTCTAGGTAGCTCTGAGTGACAGGAAGAGAAATGCAAAATGGGGGATATAGAGACCCCAGTCTCCTTAGTCTTAGGTCTGGCCCCAAGCTCCAGCAGTATAGACATTCTCACAGTGTCAATAACCTCACTGTACAATAAATCACCCAATTATAGTGTGTATGATTAAAGTTTCACCCCAGAAAATGTTAAAATAAACTTATCTGGCAGGCGAAGGGTTAATCTGCAGAGGAGAGAAGGAGAGTCCAAGCCCTGCGTAGGATACTCGCCCAGAAACGCTCACAAAATGGCTGCCGCGGTTGGAGCCAATCAGAAACAAGGGCGTGAAGCAAGTGCTCATGGGAAATGTAGTTTTCCCCAAAAAGTACTCCAAACAGTGCCCAAAGCCCCCTGACCCCCCCAACACACTAGAAACATGAACTGGATGATAGAGCAAGGGCAGACAAGTAAAATGAGCCATCTCTGAAGTCGCTGGGTTAAACGTTTGCAGAGAAGTCCCAAACAGTATAGTCCCATAGGAGTAAATGGAGCAATGGCGTCTATGCGGTAAAGAGTGCCTTAAAGGTGTAGTACTCAAATTTTACAAATTTTAAAGTAAAACAGTAAAATGTGCAAAAATCAATAGAACATGTGAGGATACCCAAAAACACTACACCAGTAGGAAAAGTGTTAGAAAACCCCCCAAAAAGTGCCAAACCAGAAGTTGAAGGGTTAAGTTACCACTTAAACTTGCTCCAAACACCCAACAGACATACAGATAGACCCAATGAGTGCAAGAGTGCACTCCAATGAATATACCCCTGTGCGGAGGGGCACTGTGGGACAAGTGGACCTGCAGCACTCAAAGGGTTGCTCACCTTTCCTGCAAATCTTCTGTCTTCAGATTACCATGTAGTAAGAAGTACCTCGGTGGGTAACTCCTGGGGAAGCACTTGGAATCAAGATTTTCCCCCTCAGGGCTTAAGGTCCACAAAAAGCACCTGGACACTGAGCTAGCCACATCTAAAAGCATTTGCAGTCATGGTAATCCACCTAATGGTGGTGCCTCTCTTCTCCTCAGAGACAGGGACAGTGGGTGTGTTTGGTATGGCAACACCCATCATTTGACAGGATCTATGCCCACCACCACCTAGGAATGACACCAAGTACCTAACTGTGTGCCAGTAGTGTGACAAGAGATTCAGCACTGTCCTGGTCTATTGGCAGGTTTACTATCACACTACAAAATCAAGCATACTTTGTTTTATCATTCAGGCCCCTTGGATGGAGGGTGCCCAGTTTGTGTATCCAGAACACCTCTCATTGAATGAGTTTGCATCACTTGTCTCCACCTTTATGTAATTTCGGATGATGATCAATGATCATATATTTTAGGTCTGCTAGAGTGATGAAATGGCAATCCACTGGTTTGTCACTTTGATTGCTTCTCTGATGCTTGATTGATGAGTCACAATCCATTCTTTAAATATTGTTATAGTTTTACCCAAGTATATAAGACTACATGGAAAAACAATTAAATATATCACATTTGTGCTTGTGCAGGTCAGGTTGTATCTGATTTGTATACTTTTACCTGTGTGGGGGTATTTGTAGCTGGCACCAGTAATCAAATTTCTGCATATGATGCAGACAGTACATTTAAAGCAAACAGTTTTTTGGAAGGTAACCAAAATGAATAATTCCTAGTGTATCAGTGGCTGGGATCAGTTAATACAAAGTCATGTCTAAGATTAGACATAAATTTGAAGCTTATTAGTGGTGTCTGTATGAAGAAACCAAGTAATGATGTATTTCTAGATAGTATTTTACAGATACTTTTCACTGAGTCTATAATCCGTTTACTGCTTGATGAAAAGGTTGAAGTAAAGACCAGATGTTCTTGGTTTTTAGCCTTTCCTGTCATAGGCCAGCTGTAGTATATTTTTATTGTATCCACGAGAGATCGGGCCTATAAAATGTTCCTGTGCTTTTTGCTTCTCTTCTTGTCTAAGGGTGTTGTTTCCGATTATGCAGAAAAATTGAGAATAAGGCACATTCTTTTTTGTGTGGAGAGGATGAAAGCTTTGATAATGTAATAGGGTATTAAGATCAGTAGGAAGTTGTAGTTAAATGCTTACCACATCAAAACACAGTTAAGTTCAGGGAGTTAACCTACAGACAACTGCCAATTCTGGAAAACTTTACTGGATAGGGTTATTTAAAGATTTTACAAAAGTATCAAAAGAAGTGGTCTCACCCTTCCAAATTAAAAACAGATCTTCAATGTAGCAGCCATAAAAATAAATACGAATAGGGTAGAGAGGTGTAAGGTGGATGGGTTCATAATGGGCCATTTATAGATTAGCAAAAGCTGGTGCAACTCTGGAACCCACTGATGTCCCAGAGATCTGCAAATATTAGTCATGTTTAAACCTGAAGTAATTGAGAGTAAGGTCATGGGTTAGCAGATCTCTATGGAATGCAATGAGTGGACGATTTGTGTCAGATGGAAAATCCTGTAGTTATTGTGTAGTGTCTTGAGTACCATCATTAGGAATGATTGTATACAATGAATGCACATTTATGGTGGCTAACAGGAAATCCTCATCAAGTTCCTCTAGTTGTTGAATTTTATTAATCAGATCAGTAGTGTCTTTGATATATGAAGAAACAGCTTGTATCATAATCAAGGTACTGTGTTATTGGTTGTAGTAGGGAGCCTCTTGACAATACAATAGGGCAACCAGGGGGATTCAAGCTGTTTTTATGAGTTTTTGGTAGGGTGTAAAGGAGTGCACGAACTGGAGATTCAACTGAAAAGAAATTAAAAGTGGATTCATCAAGTGTGGAGTTGACTTTTCTTTAAGTTGTGCTAAAGGATCAGAGAGAAGTTTGGTATAAGTGGTAGTATCACTCAATTGTGACAGAATCTCTTTCCTGTGATCGTTGTAGCTGAGGATCATCACCCGTTTGTCCGCAGCCTGAATGACTATGAGTTTTGGAATCACAAGAGATGAGTCTAGTGAAGGTCTTGATGGATGAATTGATGTTTATGGCCTCAAATATACTTGATGCTTGAAATAACTGAGGGCAAGATTGAGAGTGTTGAAAATGATCATGTAGTTTTAGATTTCATTAGAATTTGGGTAGATCAACCGCAAAATTTAACAAATTGTTGGGGTGGGAGAACAAATGATAAACCTTTAGATAATACAGACATTTCAGATGGTGTCGGGGGGGGGTGAGCTAAGATTATAAACTATTGTTTCCTGGTGGACGGTCTTGTAATTAACCTTCTGTTTGCACCCATTCTTTCTGGTATGGGGTCTTTTATTTGCGCAGAGGATCGGGTTGTTTCCTCTAAAAAAAAAAGATCAACAGGGAGTTTGGTGAGGTGCCTTTGAGTCTAAAGAGTTGCCTGTATTTACACTCTATTTCCTTTACAGTCAGAGTTGACTTTCTAGACTTTATCAACTTTAAAGTGATGTGATTCTGTATTCTAAGTTGTGATTTGTTCAGACCAGTTGGTGGTTTTATCAGCAGTGAGAGTGGAGAGACGTGCTGATTTGAAACTTGATATTTCTACCCTTACTAGCTTCAATTCCCTTGTCATCAAATCATAATGCTATGCAACATCACAGCTGGCAAAAATTCGGAATTAGTGCTGCCGATAGTTGGAATATTGCCACGTTGGAAGCCCCTAGATATATGTTTGACCCTGTAATAAATAGAAAGGTACAACCTGTGTAAATTTAAATCAACCTCCCTTTGTTTTAAACTTTACGAGGTTGTTGAAAATATCAAGCGGTACCTTTCCAGGGAGCTGATCTACAGCTGTTTCTATTACCAATACCTCTGAGTCTTTTAAGGTGAGAGATTCCTTTGGTTGCTGAAGGATGGAAAATAATTATATCCTCCATAGCCGTTCTTTAGGTCAATATATCTCAGCAGGAATCGCCTAAATGCAGTCCTTGTACTTGAGATGAAATTAAATCAAAGGTTGAGGGAGCAAACCACGATGTATCATGTGTAAAATATAGATGTGGCGGGGGTGGGGATGGAACTTACTCCATATGTGTAATTGCCTAGGTGAACATGCCCAGAATAGAGTAGCACATAGAGGTACAAAAAGGAGGGCATCACCTGTGGGACTTGTTATAGAGTCATTTATTAGGCAAATGGACGGTGAAGAACAATGTACAACATTTCTGTCAACAGACCTTTTATCAAGACAATTGTTTATAGTAAAAGCATTTTTTACCTATATACTACTATTTATGTTTTTATGAATTTCTTCCCTATTTCATATAAGAAACTATATGAAGCGGGTCCTAAAGTTGCAAAAAACTGAATTGACGGGCAGATATCTAGCTAGCCAGTTTTATATACAATTGATCCAATAATTTCCTTTCTAATATCTTCATTATGGTAATATAGATATTTCAGAGACTGTCAGTATAACATAAATACGTCTCATCTCAATATCAAGACTCACAGTTTATGACCTTGAAAGCAGCTTCCACACTGGTATGTCTCATTAAACTGTGCACTTCCTCTGTGTCTTTGTTTCAATTTGCCACCAGCATTCAGTCTCTCTCTGTCTGAGAAAGGTACTTTTGGGATGTACTATTATTTCTGGATGAGCAGATAAACTGCAATTGATCACTTCCATCTATTTGTACTTTACAGTATTTATTGACTTTATGTATGTATGTGTATATATATATATATATATATATATATATATACACACACACAGTTGAAACCAGAAGTTTACATACACTATATAAAAAGAACTTTTGAATGTTTTTCTCACTATCTGACATGAAATCAGAATAAACCTTACCCGTTTTAGGCCAATTAGGATTACCAAAATTATTTATATTTGCCAAATGCCAGAATAATGAGAGAGAGAGAGAAATTTTTAAGGCATTTTTAGTACTTTCTGCAAAGTCAAAAGTTTACACACATTTCATTAGTATTTGGTAGCATTGCCCTTAAACTGTATGACTTGGGTCAAACGTTTTGGATATCCTTCCACAAGCTTCTCACAATAGTTGGTAGGAATTTTGGCCCATTCCTCCTGACAGAACTGGTGTAACTGAGCCATGTTTGTAGGTCGCCTTGCTCGCACCTCCCTTTTCAGCTTTGCCCATAAATTTTCAATAGGATTGAGATCAGGGCTTTGTGATGGCCACTCCAAACATTTGTTATCCTTAAGCCACTTTGTAACCAGTTTGGCAGTATGCTTCAGGTCATTGTCCATTTGGAAGACCCATTTCCGCCCAAGCTTTAACTTCCTGGCTGATGTCTTGAGATGTTGCTTCAGTATTGCCACATAATCTTCTTGTCTCATGATGCCATCTATTTTGTGAAGTGCACCAGTCCTTCCTGCAGCAAAACAACCCCACAACATGATGCTGCCACCCCCGTGTTTCACAGTTGGGATGGTGTTCTTAGGCTTCCAAGCTTCTCCCTTTTTCCTCCAAACGTAACAATGGTCATTATGGCCAAACAGTTCAATTTTAGTTTCGTTAGACCACAGGACATGTCTCCAAAAATGTAGGTCTTTGTTCCTGTGTGCATTTGCAAACATTAATCTGGCTATATGTTTGTTTTGGAGTATTGGCTTCTTCCTGGCAGAGTGCCCTTTCAGCCCATGTTGATACAGTACTCGTTTCACTGCGGATAATGACACAATCTTACCAGCTTCCGCCAGCATCTTCACAAGGTCTTTTGCTTTTGTTCTTGGGTTGATATGCACATGTCAGACCAAAGCACGTTCATCTCTAAGACACAAAACCCGTCTCCTTCCTGAGCGATATGATGGCTGGACATTTCCATCTTGTTTGTACTTGCGTATAATTGTTTGTACAGATGAACGAGGCACCTGCAGGTATCTGGAAATTGCACCCAAGGATGATCCAGACTTGTGCAAGTCCACAATTCTCTTCCTGATATCTTGCCTGATTTCTTTAGACTTTCCCATGATGTTACACACAGAAGCAGTGTGTTTCTGGTGTGCATTAAAATACAGCCACAGGTGTGTCTAATTAACTCAGATGTTGCCAATAAACAATAATAATAATAATAATCAGAAGCTTCCAAAGACATGACATCATCATATGGGCTGTCCCATATTGTTTAAAGGCATAGTAATCCTAGTGTATGTAAACTTTTGACTTTGCAGAAAGTAATAAAAATGCCTTAAAAAGTTTTCTCTCTCATTATACTGGCATTTGGCAAATACAAATAATTTTGACCTAAAACAGGTAAGGTTTATACTGATTTCATGTCAGATAGTGAGAAAAACATGCATATGTGTCTTTTTATATAGTGTATGTAAACTTCTGGTTTCAACTGTATATATATATATATATATATATATATATATATACACAATATACACATACAAGCTGAACTGGAGTTAAACTACGATACAGAAAGGTAAATGGGAAATGAGAGGAATATCGGAGAATGAGTAGGAGATGATATATATTGGAACCCAGGAGCATGTCTGGGAACTGAACTGGAGTCAGTCTATCATACAGAAGAAAGAGTGGTAGAGGAGATGAATGCAGGAAGCTGAGTAAGAAATGATTTTGTGGTCAGGTGGGTGAATGGAAGAGGAGAGGACAAACACAAGGGTAAGACAGCAGGATATGAGAGACCATTTCAGGATTATAGGAGGATAAGTGGGAGATGTGCAGTGTGGATACAGGAGGATGAATATGAAAGGATCATTGTTGCAGGAGTGAATGACAAGAGTGAGAATAACTGACTAAAAAGAAAGATGGGGGGAGAGATGTGGGATAATTACTATAGAGAGAGGAAGAGATGTGGGAGAATTACTAAGGAGAGACACAGGAGAGTCAATAAAGATAGACAGGAGAATATAAAGAGAGAGACAGGAGAATATAAAGATACACAGACAGGAGAATATAAAGAGAGAGAGACACACAGGAGAATATAAAGAGAGTGAGACACAGGAGAATATAAAGAGAGACAGATACAAACACAAGAGAGATACACAGCAGAATATATATATATATATATACACACACACACACACACAATAGCAGGGTGAAACGGCGTCGCCCGTCTGTTTTTTTCTTAACATTGTATGTACGTCTGTAAAGTGTAACAGGAGTATATAAGAGGATTTTAGTCTTGTCTGTTAAATCCTTTTCTCTTAGTCCATATAACTCACAGGTAGCATGGAGAAGCGACAGCTTCTCCCAGTGGGCTGGAACAATTCTAGATGAGGTACAGGTGGTGGAGCCTCCCTCTCCTCCATATCAAGCTACTTCACAAGCCCCTCACCCAGTTAGACTTGTGAAAAAGCCTACTAAGTCAGATAGCAAGAAGGAAGAGAGGAAAAAACATGGAATTCACTGCCTGAGGAGGTGGTGCTATCGAATACATTAGATGCCTTTAAAAAAGGCCTTGATACTTATTTAAAAGAGCAGAACATAGAGGGCTATGTACGTTAGTATTGGGATTAATATTTAGTTAGGGCTTGTTGATCCAAGGAGAAATCTGATTGCCATTTGGAATCAAGAAGGAATTTTTCCGCCCATTTAAGGTAGAATTTGAAATTGCTGTATTGAGGGTTTTTTTGCCTTCTTTTGGATCAACGATGGTAAACAGGAATAGGAAAAGGGTTGAACTAGATGGAAGCAAGTCTTTTTTCAACCTAAATTACTATGTTACTCCTGTGAGCAGTGAACTCAACAGGACTCCCATGTCCAGCCACAGGAGACCCAGTATGGTCCCTTTCACTAGGTGGGAGACCTGTGAGTTATATGGACTAAGAGAAAAGGCTAAAATCCTCTTTTCTCTGTCTTCCAATATAACTCACAGGTACCATGGGGATGTACCAACACTGAGCTCCCACAGTGGGAAGAATAAGGAAAGGACCAATTGCCAGTCCCCCATAATACCAGAGTTCCCATGGACTATCCTGGACACGGAACAGCCCAAACTAATAAAGTGTCAACTCACACTGAATGAACATAACACAGCACACAAGAACAACAGCCTACCAGGCTCAAACAGTTAAAGAGATATAAGACACAGAACTAGGAAACACTTAGACAGGCAAAACTGCCTCCAGGACTTTCCTGCCAAAACTGGTTTCAGCCAAAGCCAGAACATCCACAAGGTACTGTTTAGCAAAGGTGTGCATAGAAGGCCAAGTTGCTGCCTTGTACAACTGACCAGCAGAGGCCTGTTTCTTGTAGGCCCAGGAGGCCACAAGAGACCTCGTGGAGTGTGCTGTAATGTGAAAGGGAACAGGTTTACCTCTGAGCACATAAGCCTTGCGGATGTCAGGAAGACCATACCCTGGCAGGTGTCAAACCTGAGACCGAGTTAAACCAGGTCCTGAGAAGGAACCAGAGAAGATCTGTCCATGTTCAGAATCCACCCATGATGGAGGAGAATCTGAGCACATTCCTGGACTTGATGGTCCAGAAGTTCCCTGGAAGGAGCCTTCAGCAGAAGGTAGTCCATGTAAGGAGTCACCTGAATCCCCCTGGTATGCAGGTAGGCAATCAATGCTCCTAAGACCCGTGCAAACATCTGAGGAGCAGTGGTAAGCCCAAAGGGCAGATCAGTGAACTGGAAGTGACACAAGGTGCAAGCAAACCTGAGTTACCTCTGACTGTCCAGCTGAATTGGAAAATACAGGTAAGCATCCTGCAGATCCAAAGAAGCCAAAAACTCTCCCAGACACATAGCTGTAATGACAGAGCACAAAGACTCCATCTTGTATGGACCACAAAGGAATTGAGAACCTTGAGATCCAAGATGAGGCGACTACCACCTCTTGGGAACTACAAATAGTTTTGAATAAAATCTAAACCTCTCTCTAGAGGTGAACCGGAGCCAGGACTCCCTTGTCCAAGAGAGCCTGCACCACCCCGTTGAAAAGACGCAGCTTTTGTTAACCTAGAGGGGCCCTTGAAAGGAAGAATCTGAAAGGATGCAGGGTTACGAAGGGAATAATTTAACTTCCTGAAATGACCTATAATACCCACTGATCCACAAAAGAGCCTGCCCAAATGCTTGAAAAATGCTGCAGGCAACCACCCACAGGTAGCTGTGGATCAGGGTTCAGCGAATCATGCCGAAGGAGGTTTGGTGGAATTGGGTTTGGTGGAGCAGTGTTTTGACCTCCACTGCTGCCTGGGCTTGGGGCTGGAGAGAGGGGTGCTGGTCTGAGACCCACTCGGATTCGGCCTTTGCGCTTCACTTTGGTGGGGACAAAAAAAAATACACTGATTCCTCACCAGATTAGGGCGTTTGAGGACCTGAGGCAACAAAGTGCTCTTGCCGCCAGTGACCTCATTGATGATTTGCTTCAGTTCAGGCCCAGAGGGAGTCATGCCCTGAAAGGGGAGAGAAATCATGACAAAGTGCATCTAGCAGCAACAGAGAAAGCAGAATCAAACAGAGCATCAGTAACATAGTGCTGAGACTCAGACATGTTGGCTAAAAGGGCCAAAAGGCTCTCCTTAGGGACACCTTTGCGGACGGGATCAGTAAGCTGCTCAGTACAGACAGAAATGGTTCAGTTAACTCAGACAGAAGCCAAGGTAAGTCTCAAGGCAGCACCTATGGCAGCAAAGACAGACATCAGAAAAGCTTCACTCTTCCTATCCATCAAATCCTTAAGTGCAGTGGCCAGAGAAGTGATACAGCTTGGAAAACACTTGGAAAGAGAAAGAAGCTTGTCTGGTGTTTTCCACTCATCCAGCTTGGTCCAGAGTGGGATTAGGTGGAAACATAGTAGGGATTTCTTGCACCTTTGAAAGACGTCAGAAGGAGACTGGCTCTCTACAAGATTAAAAAGAATCTGTAGAGTAGTCAAAATCGCTTTAATGAGACCCTCTGCAGAGGGCTCAGGGTCAGCCTCAAAGGGGTCAAAATATATGAATTGGAAGAAGCCCCTTCTGCACATTCCCTTTCCTCAGAATCAACCTCAAATCAATCCTCCTCAGAGGCATCAGAAAGGTCAGGAATGCCAGGGGCATTAGGGGCCACAAACATAAATGAGGTGGGGGGTTTCCAAGACTGGAGAACCCCAGGAAGGGAAAGAGGGAACTGTGCCATAGAGGACCTTAGTCATTGACCCAGTGTGGCTCATGTTCAATGCTGGAGGGCCCAGGAGGAAAGGCAGGGGCCACAGCACAGGAGGGGCATAAATGTCCTGAATACTCTTTTGGCAGGAGGAACAATAATCAACAGGGGTCAAAGACACCCCTGAATCTTTAGCCCCAGGTCTAGCCCCATGTCCTTTTGGATCCAACATCCTAACAGGAGATGTTTCTAAACAGTAAGAGGGAACCCAAATTCTGTCACCCAGATTAATAAATCACCTCAGAAAGCCCAAAAGAGTACTTATCTGGCAGGTGAATGATTAATCCCTGGAGGAGAGTAAGGGAATCCAAATCTCTGTGTAGGATACTCAAGCAAAGAGAGAAAATGGTGACAGAACTCACAGCCAATCAGAGAAAGGCCCGCAAAACGGGCATTCTGGGAATTGTAGTTTCTTTCATTGTAGTTCCCCAGCAGAACTAGAACCTGAACTTGGGGGGATCCAATGGCCTCCAAGACACTGAGGATGTGAACTGGAATGTAGGGCAAAGGAAGACAAGAAGAATGAGACCTCTCTCAACTGTATAAGTGGAGTGGTTGCAGAGATATGTACCATCTCAGCACCCCAACCCTGAATCTGGCTTCAAGCTTCATTTTAACTCTCTGTGGTATGTGCTAATCACCCCTGTACCATCTCAGCACCCCAACCCTGAATCTGGCTTCAAGCTTCATTGTAACTCTCTGTGGTATGTGCTAATCACCCCTGTACCATCTCAGCACCCCAACCCTGAATCTGGCTTCAAGCTTCATTGTAACTCTCTGTGGTATGTGCTAATCACCCCTGTACCATCTCAGCACCCCAACCCTGAATCTGGCTTCAAGCTTCATTTTAACTCTCTGTGGTATGTGCTAATCACCTCTATCACCCTGATTCTGACTCTTCACAGTCTTTCCTCCCCCACAACCCTCCTACATGTCTCTGTGTCTGTTCAATTCCTTATCAGCTGTTTTTAGGGAGTCACACCTGGCTACACACAGGGCAATCTATGTACATATTAGTTAGTAATTGGAAACAGATACTCATTCAGCCTCAGCATGGGGACCTCACCAGTTTAAATTCAGACACAGATAGGGGGAATTTCAAGGGGGTGAATTTCAAGGGGACCCGCTACACCTGGGAGCAAAGTACACCGGAGCAAAAGTGCAGCAAGAGTTAAACATGAGAGTTTGACAGGAGAGTGGACAGGAAAGAATGACAGCTACTGCAACACTTAAACCACAGGTAAGTAAACAAATAAGGAGTGAAATGGAACTAGAGAATAGATAAATATTACTAATATTACAGAGGAGAGGAAGAGAGAGAGAGAGAGAGAGGAAGGAGAAGGGAAGAGGGGAGAAAGGAGAAAAAAAAAGAAAAAAAAAAGGAAAGATTTTTTTTTTTTCTGTCTCACAATAACAAGAGGCTTCTGTCTACCTATATCTCCCCTAGTATCCTCCTCATGCATGCCAACATGAATAGATTAATACTCACTGTTCTAGCTATCCCACTAATAATACAGATTTACTGTCATCCTTGCAACCATGCCCCGCACCCTCATCATAACATAATAATTCATCATGGACTTCTGCATACATGTGCACTATCAACTGAATGCTGGTGGAGAGTACTAAAATCAAGCCCACCCAGCCCCAGCAATTATAGCAACAAACGCACCCTCTCACTATATGTTCACCGCAAACAACTCACTAAATTTTTATGCATATTGTTACTTGCCTTAGCAAATGATATAGAAACTAACCCTGGCCCTAAAATAGAAATAAATGGCAACCTCCCCTTTAAAAAGGGTCTGTCATTTGTGCACTGCAACATACGCAGTATACTGCCCAAAATGGACGAACTAAAAGCATGGTGTTATGCATACAAACCAAAAATTCTTATTCTTACTGAATCCTGGTTATCCCCAAAAATTCCAGACACTGCTGTTGCCATAGATGGATACTCATGCTTTAGAAAAGACCATGTAAAGCGAGGAGGAGGTGTAATCATTTACATACAGGAGCCAATAAACTTTACACTTCTAAAGGACTCTCACAACACTGATTCTTATGAATACATAGCTGGCAAAATTTGTCTTCCATACTCAAAACAAATCATAATTGTAGGCATCTACAGACCGCCAAATACCTCAGCACACACCGTATCAGACATAGCTCAACACCTAAAGGTGATTGCCACACAAAACAAAAAAAGCGAGTTGATGGTTCTTGGAGACTTTAATATTAATTGGCTTGATTCCAGGAATGAAAAATATTGTTCATTGTTTAAAGCACTGAACTTATCACAACAAATATCTTCCCCTACTCGCATAAATCTTAAAACATCCAACCATACCCTGCTAGACTGGATCCTCTCATCCTGCGCAAGCAGAATCCAAGATTCAGGTGTTCTAGCAAACGTGTTTAGTGATCACTCCATAGTTTACTGTGTCCGCAAAATAAAACCAGTCAAATCAAATTTCAAAGTCATACTCACGAGATCATTTACAAAATTTAACCTTCAGTCCTTCCTAAATGATTTAAAAAATTGCTCATGGCATAGATTACATCTAATACCTGACCTTGATTCAGCGATTGACTTTTTTAACTCAGAATTCCTACAGGTCTGTAATACCCATGCCCCACTAAGAAAGGTCAGGGTCAGGGGGGCACATCTACCATGGGTCTCAGCTGACTTGATTCAATTATTCAGTTTCAGAGATTCATTATGGACAAAATTTAAACAATCTGGCTCCCCTCATGATCACACTATATATAGGCAAGTACGGAATACATGTACAAAACAAACAAAACTAGCAAAAGCACAATATTTTAATAACAACTTGGACAATAACATTTCAAAGCCAGCCAACTTTTGGAAGGTTATAAAAAACATCTACAATCCACCTAACCATTCTCACCCATCAAATATAACAATAGACAATGAAACCATACAGTGCCCCCCAGCCATAGCCAATGCTTTCAACAGCTACTTTGTTGGATGTGCCACCACACTGATTAAACAAAACAAAGGCCACTCTGAAGTCCCACCAAGTTCAGAACAGTCACTGGCACCTGCTGCCTGGTCCAACAATGCAAATGAATTCAATTTCAGGCCAGTAAATGAAAGTGAAGTATATGATCACCTCCTCAACCCAAAACTGAAATCTCAATCGAGCCCTGACCAACTACCAGCAATTTTATTAAAGCTCAGTGCTATGGTCACAGCCCAACCGATAGCAACTCTAATTAATGCCTCTTTGACATCAGGGTATATGCCCAAATCCTGGAAAGTGGCAAGAGTTGTACCTATCCACAAAAGTGGGGATAAAAATGTAGTATCAAATTACAGACCGATATCTCTCCTCCCCACTTTATCTAAAATCACAGAGAAATGTGTACATATGCAACTACATAAATATTACCAACATACCAGTTTCTTCACCCCTCTTCAATCAGGGTTTAGACCAAACCACTCAACAGTCACGTCTCTTCTAAAAGTAACCAATGATATCCAGACTGGCATGGAAAATGGTGAACTCACTGGAGCTATTTTCCTTGATTTCGCTAAGGCCTTTGACACAGTAGACCACAACATTCTTATCAGCAAACTCCATAACTCAGGATTGGGTAATAATTCTCTACAATGGTTCCGATCCTATTTATCAGACAGAATGCAGTATGTGTCAGTTGCAAACAATGACTCCCGTCCGCTCAAAATAACAAGTGGAGTTCCCCAAGGCTCCATTCTTGGCCCTCTTCTATTTTCTCTTTTTATAAATGATCTGCCCAAGGTTTGCAAATCATCTTCAGTACACATGTATGCAGATGACACCATAATCTATGCTAAAAACTCTAGCATATCACAACTTGAAACCAAATTACAACATGATTTCTACAAAGTGGAAAGATGGATAACACAGAACAAACTTTTCTTAAACACAGATAAAACAGTCACAATGATATTTGGCACAAAGCACAAACTGCGTAATCTCGACAATATCCACCTATCCATTGTGACAGAGTCTAATCGTAAATTGGCCCCAGTAGACTCCTACAAATATCTTGGTATGTGGCTTGACCCTAACCTCAATTTTGGTCACCACATTGACAAATTAACCTCTAAACTTTATCCCAAAATAAGTACACTTTATAGAAACAAATTATGTCTAAGTACCCAGGTGAGAAAACGTATTGTACAACAGATGCTGCTGCCAGTCATAGACTATGGTGACGTAGTATATGCTCCAGCGCCAGAAATCCACCTCAGTAAACTTGACACTCTATATAATTCATTATGCCGCTTTATCCTCCAGTGTGACTACACTACCCATCATTGTGACATGCTAAAAGAACTATATTGGCTAACACTCAAATCTAGACGTGACCTTCATCTTTCTTGCTTAGTACACAATCACTTCTCTGGAAAACTACCACAATACCTAAGCAGTATGCTCACCCCAGCTCTCCATACTAACTATAACCTCCGCTCCACTACTAACAACTCACTGCGTATACCACAATACAAGAAAGAAGCAGGAAGATCTGCCTTCTCCTTCAGAGCTCCAAAAATCTGGAACAATCTGCCGGAAAAAATCACATCTGCACCCAGTCTAAAATCTTTAAAAGCAAATGTTTCCTTATATCTAAAAACAGTGTGTAACTGTAAATAATCCCATTATTTAATAAGTATGTATATTTCTGTATGTTTGTATATAATGTCTCACAATTAGTGTAAATATGTAACCTTTTACTGAAAACTATCCAGGACATACTTGAAAACGAGAGAAATCTCAATGTATTCTTCCTGGTAAAACATTTTCTAAATAAAAAAGCAGTCTTTCCCATAGAAGTCAATGGAACCATGCTGTAAAGCGCGCTCTTAAAGGCACTAAATTGGAACATGGCACTCAAAGGGTTGCTCACTTTTTTGCATGTCTTCTTTCTTCAGATTACCACTGAAGGAGAAAGGAGCCTCAGAGAGACCCCTTTAGGAGAGAGATATGGGTTGCATGATTCTCTCCCAGGGTTGCAAGGGTCCACAAACAGCAGTCCTCCAGGGAAAGCCAGTAATGGTAATCCGCCTAATGGGGGGGAATTTGGACACCCTATATCCTACATAATAATTTGCTAAATAGTTTGTAACAACGCAGTCATGCACAGTAGAGACTGATGCGCGTGCTGAAGTCAAGAGCAGTAGAGACAGCCCGTGACGAGGCTGATGCAGAGTCTGACTTCGGAACGTCCAGCTCTGTATCAGCTACAGTAAGGGCAGTCTTTACTGGGCATGACTGCACTGCGACTGGCCGGCACTGTGTACACGGGTTCTTCAGCTAGTCTAAAAATAAAATAATAAAAATACTAAAACTAAGCAGAACTGATCTCAGCCATCTAACCAGGACATTGGAACAAGTCTATCTGGGTGGGCGCTAGTGAGGTAGCCTGATATGGAGGAGGGGGAGGCTCCAACCCCTGCACTTCTTCTAGAATTGTTCCAGCTCACTGGGAGGAGCTGCCGCCTCCCCATGGTACCTGTGAGTTATTTTGGACAACAGAAAAATAGAAGTTATATTAATGTAACATTGTACACACAGGAGTGTATATATAATGTATATTAATCTACACACTGTGGAAATGAATATACATTATATATACAGTCCTGTGTGTACAATGTTACATCTATATATTATATTCTACATATACACTTGTGTCAATGAAGCTCACATTAACCCTTTGAGTGTCAGAGGGGTACGCAATGTATTGCAATGCCTTGCGTACCCCTCTGCCACTCAAAGGGTTAAGCATTGCTATAAAAACAAAGAAACAAACAGACGGGTGATCTTAAATGGAATAGGTTTATTCTGGAGTACATACACCTGATGTATGGCAGTCTTCATCCAAGATGACACAGTGACCTTGGAAGCAACCTGACCTGTCCTAGGACCCTCAGGAATGATGAATAGGGAGTCAGTCTTGTGAAAAGGCTCCGTATAGTGCACACAAAATTTAAGGCAACAACAACCAACAAATGGAGATCCTTCTTCTTAGCAGACATAGGAGCAGGGCAAAATGAAGGCACAACAATATTGAAGTGGAACACAGAGACCACCTTAGGAAGAAACTCTGAGAGGTTTCAAAACACTGCCTTGTCCTTATGAAAGACCAGGAAAGTTGGTTTGCAAGACAAAGCCTGCAATTCAGTGACTCTCTGAACTGAGAAAAGGCCATCTTAAGCATCAACTGACTCAGAGGACTGGAAGCAAGGGGCTGAAAGGAGGGCCTCTGCAAGACCAAGTTAAGTTTTCAAAGAGGACTGGGGGCTGTGCACCACTTATGAGAAAAAAAACTATATCCTATGGTAGGCCTTGGAGGAGACAGACTTTCTGAATCATGGTGGAAATTACCCCAACAGAGAAACCTTTCCTCCGCAGGATGTCGGCTTCAATAGCCATGCCGTCAAAGTCAATTTCCCCACGTACTCATGCCACAGGTAACCCTGGAGTAGGTGGTTTAGCTTGGAAGGAAGGTGTAGCGGATCCTGAATCGAAAGTCCGATAAGGCCTGCAAACCACACCCACTGAGTCCAGTAGAGGGCAACCAGAATGACTGTCACATCGTCCATCCTGATCTTCCAGAGCACCCTGGTAATGAGAAGAAATGAAGGAAACACATAAGCAAGGTGAAAGTTCCATGAAATTGACATTGCATTTGTGGCAAAGGCCAGAGGATCTCCCATCACAGAGCAGAAGGTCGGAAACTTCCTGTTGCACAATCAGGTAGAACTTTTGGGTTGAGGTTCCACTCACCTGAATATATGTCTTGGCGACTTAGAAAGTCTGCAAGAACGTTTTCTACCCCTGGAATGTGAACAGCTGAGATGGTATGAACGTGGGCCTCCACCAAACAGAAGATGTACCTCACCTTGAACCAATCAGCTGTACTGTGAGTGCCCCCTTGGTGACTGATGTACTGCACAACCGTGGAATTGTCCGACTGAACCCTCACAGGTTTCCCCTTCAGAATTGAAGTGCAGTACACAAGGGACAGTCAGACTGCACGGAATTCCAAGACATTGATGGACTGCAGAGTTTCTTCTGGAGCCCACATGTCCTGGACTCCCAGGTGGCCCAGGACCAACCCCAGCCACTCAGGCTGGGGTCTGTCGTGACCAAGGTCCACTCTGGGATCTAAGGGTTTCCCCTGTTCCAAGTTGTGCTGGCTCAACTACCACTGGAAGACCCAACTGGCCGAGAGAGAGAGAGAGATCTGTTGAGCCAAATGCTCTGGATTCCCGGACCAGCTCTGGATAACATGTCTCTGCAGCTCTCTTTTGTGGACCTGAGAGGAAGGAACAGCATCTAGTGTACACACCAGTCTGCCCAGGACTCTCATGTACTCCTTGATCATGGCTGACGGCCACTCCAGAACATGGGATACTTCTTGCATCAAAAGAAGAATCTTGTCCTCTGGAAAAAAGACTTTTCCCAGAAGGGTGTCAAACTTCATCCCCAGGAACACCAGTTTCTGGGAAGGTAACGGAAAGGACTTGAGCATGTTCAAAACAGACGGGCGCATTACTGAACGTGACAAGCCAAGAACTCCTCAGAGGGAACATTGAGCAAAAGATCATCCAGATAGGGAGTCATGGAAATGCCGACTGTGAATGAAGGCTGCTAAGACCCCCTATGACCCTGGTGAACATGCGAGGCACCGAAGCCTGGACAAATGCCGGTGCAACTGGTAGAGTTGACTGTCTGGGTGAATAGGAATGTGTAGATATACATCCTGAAGATCCAAAGATGCCAGTTACTCTCCTGGGCACATAGAACATAGAACCTTGATGGCAAGGATTCCATCTTGAAGCCCGTAGCCACCACATACCTGTTGATACATTTGAGGTCCAGAATGGGACGACAGCCGCAATCCTTATTCAGAACCATAAACAGGTTGGAATAAAAACCTGAATGCCCTTCAGGAGAGATACTGGGATCAGAACCTGTTTTGCTAGCAGGGAATCCACTGGCTCATGGAATAGCCTTGATTTGTATGGCTATTTCAGCACCCTTGACAAAAAGAAGTGAAATGGAGGAAGGGATCTGAAATATATGCAATATACTGAAATTATCCACAAAACCCACTGGTCCAATATTGAGGACTCCCAGGTGTCATGAAAAAGACAGAAACTAACCCACCACAGGTAACAATGGACCAGGTCATGCAGAAGAGTGCTTGACAGGCTTAGCCCTTGTAGTTGCTCGCTTGGACTGCCAGACCTGTTGAGAGACTTGTGAACCTTGTGGCCTCTGCGGCTCAGTTTGGTGAGGGATCAAAAAAGACGCAGTTTCCTCTCCGTGGTCAGACGTTTGGTGGGTATTTCAGGCAGCAAAGTGCTCTTACCCCCAGCAGCATCACTGAAAGTCTGCTTCAGCTCAGGTCCAAACAGTGACTTAACATGAAATGACAAGGAAACCAGTGACTGCTCAGAAGACTAATCCGGAGACTAAATCTTAAGCCACAGAGTGTGTCGTGCAGCAACTGAAAAGGCAGAGGTCTTAGCCACAAATCTGACCGAGTAAAAAAAAGCCTCCGAACATAGTTATTGGTCTTCTTGATGTAGGTCTTGATGTAGGCCAGAATAACCAACAAATCCTTCTTGGAGACATCATCCCAGACAGCCTCCATCAGCTCTTCGCCACACATGCCAATAACCCTTTTCACCCAGGCAAGGTCTAAGGGCTGCTCCAAAGGACAAAAAAGTGGCTCTAAGAATAGAATCCCAGCTTCTTGTCAGCTGGTTACTTTAAACCTGCTGCATCCACCAAAGGCAGAGCAGCAGACTTAGCTAACTGAAAAATAGGGGGATCCATGGTTAGGGGGAGAGTCCCACTGTGTCAAAGTTGCCACAGCGCAAAAGAAGCATAGAGATCCTGAATACTCCCTAGGAAGCCCCATTTTGCACAAGCCCTCTCTGACTTTCATATCTTAAATGTTGCAGAGATCTGTTCCATACAAGTTTTCCAATAGAAATCAATGGAGCAAAGATGGTGACAAGCAGGCTGCCATTCTTAAAGGGCCCGCATCAGAAAAAACAGAGAAGTTCAAAAAGGTAACCTCACCTCAAATATCCTAAGGAACATCTAAGGGGGAACAAAACTAAGGCCCAAGTGAAGGGAAAGTGAAACCAACCCTCACAATGCTCCAAAGTAGCCAAAATGGTAGTAAAAGGGTTAACCACAAGCAA
This sequence comes from Rhinophrynus dorsalis, assembly GCA_037306005.1. Taxonomy (NCBI): domain Eukaryota; kingdom Metazoa; phylum Chordata; class Amphibia; order Anura; family Rhinophrynidae; genus Rhinophrynus; species Rhinophrynus dorsalis. Next base: position 193,963,223 of record CM074724.1, read on the forward strand.
AAAAGCAGCCATCCTTACTCCAAAGCCTTATGTATAGATAACAGACAGATAAATAAAATACCCAGATGAGTGCAAGAGATGAAAAGGCTCAGAATGCCCCTGTATGGAGAGGCACATGACTGGGACAAAGGCGGACCAAAGCACTTAAAGGGTTATACACTAGTCTTCTGACTTCAGATCACCATTGTAGCTAGAAGCAAACAGAGCCTCCAGAGACTCTGCTGGGAGGGAAAACTTGGCTGCAAGATTCCCTCCACAGGACTGCAAGGGTCCACACAGCACCTGTACACTGGTCAATCCACTCCAGGGAAGCCCACTAATGATAACCTGACTAATGGAGGATTATACAGCCCCATATATCTAATATGAAAATAATAATAAAAAAATACTGAAAAAGTGATTCCTGACATCCATCTTCTTCGCAGGACACATGAATTCTGGGACACAGGCGGGGAAGTTATTAGCTGGAGGAGTCGTCTCCTGTCTCCTGAGATGTGTCCTGCCCTCCAACCCCATAGAACCTGTGTTCCATATTGGACAAAAAAGAAAATCAGATTTTTGTGTACTTACAGATAAAACCTTTTTCTCTGTCCTTGTGGGACACAGTAACCACGGGATAAAATATCTTTCTCCAGGAGGCAGGGCAATTGCATAAACTCCTGTTCAGTTTTAACATATAGCAAAGACAAAAGAAAAAAAGAAGTAAGCAGAAAGGTGTCCATTTATAACAGAGAACCCAAAGAACCTGTCTAAGACTCAAAATGTGTTTTTCTCAGGGTGGGATGTCCTGTTTTCCACAAGGACTAAGAGAAATTGGATTTTTGTGCATTCACAGATAAATCCTTTTCTCTTAGTTCATGTTGAACACAGGAACCATGGTGTAAATTATCCTCTGTCCAGTGCACATGCCTTAAAAAGTTCTCTGGAGGTGGAGACTCCCTCCCAACTCCACTTTATCCCCACCAAATATATTTTGACATAACAAAGACCTAAAAAACAAAAGCAAGGCAGGAAGTAGACCACCTACATCAGAGAATCCAAAGACCCCCATTGAATGAAACTCAAACAACTTGCTTTTATCTGGGAGGCAAGTCCTGTATTGCATAAGGACTATGAGAAAAGGATTTATCAAACAGTACACAAAAATACCCTTTCCTCTTTCATCCAAGGAGGAACACAGTAACAATGGGGATATACCAAAGATAAACCACCAAGATTCCAGAGAGGGAGAGAAAAACCCCACAAGACTACAGAAGAACTTTCAGATAGTACTAAGTCGCCATGCATTCATTAAGCACATGGAGACTAGCCTGGAAATCAGAATCTTACATTTATAAAATAGCACATTCTAAAGAAATCCTTGCCGTTTGGAGACTGAAACCCAGTCTACAGAGCAGACATCTTGTCTGCATGCCCGCGCTGTCAGTCCCAGTCTCCTTTGAGTGACACTGCAGTGACCAAATGGTAACCAGAAGGGTCTGATGGTGCAAGTTAGTGCAGACCGCACTAACTTGCCCGTCAGTCTCCAAACATAAAGGATTTCTTTAGGATGTGCTATATTTTAAAGGAACAAAAATCCCTTCAGCGCTTATACCACAGATATGCACAGTAGCAGTATTTACCAAAACATAAGCAACAAAAATTACTAAAATCAATGATGAACGATGACCTTATTTTCTAGTTGAATAGATATTTCCTAGTCTTATACTCCTTGCTGCAGTTTAACTTTTTAGGTCTCTGGTAAGAAAGTCCTCTTGGCACATGCAAAAAAATACAAAACAAGAAGCGCAAACAATGAGTGTAGACTGTCTTTTAACCCCTTAAGGACCGGCCACACACGCATGGACCATTTTTTTTTCTTTAATCCGTTTATTATTGTCTGTTTACATTGTTCTTATTCTGGATCTATACAGATATATTTTATTTATATTGTAATAGTATTTTACTTAATAAGTTTTATTATAATAAATATATGGTCCAAACTAATATCTGAGGCTCTGGATATATCTCCCCACTATATCATCTCACACATACTAATAAGTGAGGTATAAGACTCCCCAGTCTGGTAGGGAGGGAGCAGTCCACTAAGAGAAGAATCGGTGGGATGAGAGGATTTGGAGAAAAAAGCCAGATACTCACACTGGGGGTGATCCATTGAAGGCTTGTACACCTGGAGGCTGGTTTTTGCCTCTTAAAAAGGTGAGTTTGGAGACCATCATTTATTCTAAGGGTGATTTCTCATGGTGAAGGACAACAAAAGAGGAACAAAGTAACAGAATCACTTGGTGGAGGATTTTAAAATTGTATTTAAAAGACAGTCTACACTCAGATTGTTTGCGCTTCTTGTTTTGTATTTTTTAAAGGTAAGACTTTGATTTCCAAGCTAGTCGCCATGCGCTTAATGAATGCATGGTGACAGTACAATCTGAAACTTCCGCTTAAGCACTTTTTAAAGGCTATCCTGAAGAAAGGCTGCAATAACAGATGAAAAGGGCATAGCTGTGACACTTGGCTTTCACACTACTTGTAGAACAAGGACTATACCCTATGGCACTCCTTGAATGACACTCGCTTGTGAGCCTCCAACATAATGGAAATGACAGAATCAGATAAACCTTTGTTCCTCAGTATGCTATATTCAAGAGCCAAGCTTTCAAAGTCAATTCCTCCACCCCTGGGTTACACAAATGACTCTGAGTCAAGAGGTCTGGAAGGTGAGGAAGATAAAAGGGCTCGGCTCCATACAGATTGAGAAGAACCAAAGGACCAGGCCCAGCAAGGCCAGAATGGGATGATCAGAATAACGTGAGCCCACTCCATCCTCAGTACCCTGGAAATAAGTATTAATGGAGGAAGCACATGCACCAAAACTGCCACAGAATTACTATATCATCGAAAGCAAGAGTGAGAGACGGTTCAGGATCTGAAGCAAAACAGAGGAACCTTGCAAATCATCTGCAAGACCATTTAATCCAAGACCAAAAAGGGTCCATCAGAATGATATAAGCCTGTCCCATCCTGACTTCCCTTAATGCCCTGGGTATCAGAAGGAATGGAGGAAACACATACACCAGGGTTAACTACCACAGAATGTCCATCATATCCACAGCAAGAGCACGAGGGCCCAGGCATATGAAGCAAAGCAGTGGAACCTTGCAATTCATCTTAAAGACAATTAGATTTAATTTTCACTGAACTGCAACTTTTTCACAGAGCTTTTTTAATTTTTTTTTTTTTTTTTTTTTGACAGTTATAGGGATTGGGGATGACAAAAAGTAGGGAAGAGGAAGACAGAGTTAACTTTCGGACAGCCCTGCCTTCTGATGGGAGTCACCTTTACACTATGGACCCTATATCCCGCATTGGACACAAGAAAAATAAAGATTTATTGCCTTTAAAATTATAAGCTCCAGTGTCAGTAGGTAATACTGATAAATCTTTCATGTAAACTTGGGGGATTAGAAGTATGGAAATGATACTATAGTTTTTTCACCTCTCTAATTTATTAATGCAAAAAACTCTTCTGCATGGTACATATGTAGCCATACTTATTGTAATAGTGTTTCCTCTCTTATCTATATATTTCTGTGTCAAATAAACAAAGATCCCCATGCCAGTCAAATAAAGTTGCTTATCAGATTAAGACGCTTAACTCAGAAGGACAACAGTTAAGTAAGGTTACATCTGTTACATTACTTCATATTTTAAAGTTGCTGTAGATGTTTTATGAAAAAATATATATTGTTAGGCATGCAGGCTATGTAAAACTGGGGGACTCGGGTAGATGTATCTTTCCAGAGTTATTACAATTCAACCTTTTTTTCTTTAACACTGCCCTCTAATGGACAGATCTTGAGTAGTTATTTTGATGCCATCTATGAGGGAAGAGAGTCACTGACAAACAGTTTTCCACAAAAACTGGCTAGTCATTCCTGATAATTTGAACTCCATGAAGTAATGCCACATTCACTGACTCCGGAGAATTTGAGGAGAGTTAATAAATTACAACACCTGGGGTGTTTATTCAGCAGGAAAAGTCACATAACCTGTATGTTTTCATAAAAAAAGTTTACAGCTACTTTAATTACCTCTCTTAAAATAAGAATCTATAGCAAATATACTCCTACAAACTGTCATACTCAGTCATATTTAGCAGCATCACAGAACCATACTTCTAAAATAAATATAGTGATAAGACAAATGTTATAAGCTGTAAGAAACATGCTATCTCTATACTTCTGTCTAGTTGGCTAGTAAATATTAATTAAAGGATAACCCTCTTTGATGTCAAGAACTGTAACCATATTTTGGATGTAAGAGAAACATCTACTACAGCAAAGGTATACATCACAATCAAAGTGGTGATGAAAAACGGATTTTAGTCTTACCTGTTAAATCCTTTACTCTTAGTCCATTTGGGTTACAGGTAACTTTGGGAAGGTGACTGCCCCTTTAAATTGGCAGGAACAATTCTTGAAAAGAAGTGCAGGGTGGAGCCTTCCACTCTCCTTAGCTGGTTCAAAGCCAATCCCCATCCAGTAAGATTTTAAAAAATGACTACTAACTAGGTAGCAAAAAGGGAAAAGAAGACTCCTGTGAGCATGAACCCGAAAGGACTCTCACATTCTGTCACAGGAGAACCAAGCATGGTGTCACAGCATGTACCTTATCCCAGCAGAAGCAACGCTGGGTACCTGTAGCCTGTCGCCTGAGGCTTCTGGCCTAGTTGCGTCCATCTAGTGTCGCTGCTGCTGGTTCGGTAGTGGAATATGACTCATCCCTGCTCCACTGCATCATGTTTCGGGTGTGAGGCTGTGTTATGGAGCAGGCCTCAGTCTTATGCTTTTGGGTCCTGTAGTCTCCACCCTTCTACTTCCTGGCTGCCTATAAAAGGGGAACTGGCTCTTTCAGTTACCCTTACGTTGTTGTTCAGTGCAGTTCTAAGTTCCAGTTGTTCCTGTATTCTGTGTATGACCCGGCTTGTCTGACCATCCATTCTGGTGCTGACCTGTGGCTCTGTCTGAACATTCTCTCTGTATGCTCCTTTGTCTATTAGACATCCATTCTGATGCAGACCTGTGGCTCTGGCTGACTACCCACTCTGTGTACGACCCTGGCTTGTCTGACTATCCTATCTGGTGCTGACCTGGGGCTCTGTCCAGTTATCCTCCCAGTGTGGCCTACTCCTAGTGGACATCCTATCTGGTGCAGACCTGTGGCTCTGGCTGACTAACCGCTCCATGTATGACCCTGGCTTTTCTGACTATCCTAGCTGGTGATGGCCTGTGGCTCTGTTTGCTCCGCTGTGTTGCCCCATTTCCCACAGACATCCATCCTGGTGCAGACCTGGGACTCTGGCAGACTCCAGCCTTACTGACTGCAGGCGTGAGTCAGTAGTCTCCATTGATACCATCAGTATTGGAGACTACCTGTTCCAACTGACTGCAGACATGATTCAGGGGCCTCCCTTGTTGTTACCTATTTTGGGAGACCGTAGGGTCTATTTGGTGTTCCATTCATCACTACTGAGACTACCAGTGGGCTTCGGCCTAGTCTCCAGCAGCTGTGGTTGACCCTTTGGCAGGCTCCCAGGCTCCCTAGCCTCTTCCATCACCCTCTGCTTGTTTATCATTGCATTATACCTATCATTCTAATAAAGGCGATTTTAACTATACGGTCTGACTCCTTGTCTTGCTTGCAAAACCGAAACAGTACGTAAGGGTCATGACTACAGACGGTTATAGTGAACCACCTTTTCAGAAAATATTGGACAGGATGCAGATCCAAGATCAACGTATTGATCATTTGTCATTGGCTTTGCATACCTTGCTTAGCTGTACCGCTCACTTAGAATGCGCGAACCCACAACAGGTGGCCACCCCAGCTCCTTCCTTGGCACTGGTAGTTCCTACCGCCTCTGATGCAGGATTGGTCAGAGGGTTGTCTGGATCCGGTCCACTCCTACAGCGTTATAGTGGAGAGCCTGAGCTGTATCGCGGATTTCTTAAACCAACTGGGTATTTACCTCAAAATGATTCTGTGTGCCTTCCCTAGTGAGCGCAGTAGGGTTGGCCTAATGATTTCCCTCCTTTCTGGCAAGGCTTTGGCTTGGGTGAATCCTTTATGGGAGACGGACAAACCCATAATATATAACTTTAATGAATTTGTGGCCTCCTTCAAACGTGTCTTTGATGTGCCAGGTTGCGCAACCTCGGCTCCTAAACATCTAATGACTATCCACCAGGACAGTCGTACTGTGGCGGAGTACGCTATTGAGTTCCGCACCTTGCAGCTGAGGTGGGTTGGAACAATCAGGCTCTAGTAGCCACCTTTTCCCAAGGGCTTTTTTGACTATGTGAAGGATGACATTGCTGCCCGTGATTTACCTAAGGGTTTGGATGACGTGATATTGTTTATCATCCAGATTGACATTCGGGTCCGGGAGAGACCCTCTTTTAAGGAACGCATGCGAAGGAATCCTGCCAGAAGGTCCTCTCACTTAACTTGCCCGCCCAGTCCTCCCTCATCTCCCATTCCTCCTGGTTCTGACTCTGGGGGTGGTGAACTGATGCAGGTTGGGGCCACCTGGCTCTCTGTGGAGGAGAGGGCCTTTTGGAGGAGGGAGGGACTGTGTCTCTACTGTGGGAGACCTGGTCACTTATTAAGGTCATGTCTGGTACATCAGGGAAAATGCTCGCACCTAAGATCCTGTCGGGGACAGATCTTAGGTGGCATTTCTCAGTCCCCTGAAGCCACGCAGGACAAACCCATGCTGGAGGTGGTTCTTACTTGGGCCAATGAGTCTACCTCAGTTTCTGCACTTATAGACTCTGGTGAGGCTGGGTATTTTATGGACGCCACTTTTGCTGACCAGAATGGCATCCCTTTACAACCACTCGTCTCTTCCTTGGCAGTGGAGGCCATTGATGGCATACCCCTGCTGCCATCACACATTACTCATGAGACTTCTCCGTTAAGCCTGAAAGTGGGAGCCCTCCATAAAGAAACCCTGAAGTTTCAGGTTATCAACTCTCCTCACTATGCCATAGTCTTAGTGTTTCCTTGGTTGCAGGCACATAACCCTAGAATTTATTGGAATACTTGTGAAATATTGTCTTGGGGTCCATGATGCGATGGGTCCTGTTTGTCACTCCCCATTAGACTGGTGTGTGCCGAGTCTGCTGGCCTACCGGAGGCCTATTCGCAGTGCCTACCACCTGCTGTCTAATTGCGGGCCAAACGGTCTAACCAGGCCCTAGAACAATTTGTCCGTTGCTATATATCGCTGACCTCCACGATCATTTGACTACCCTGTTACCTTGAGCGGAGTTTGCCTGGAATTGTGCCGTGAACTCTTCCTCACAGAGTTCTCCATTCCTGATTAATTATGGGTTTCAACATTCTGTCCTTCCTGAGGTCTTTTAGGCTCAGGAGATTCCAGCTCTTAATGAGCATCTCAGGGAGCTCCGTTCCTCTTGGGTTCGGGTACAGCATACCCTACATGGTTCCATGCAGCGGCAGAAGAGGCAGGCAGACCATAGGCGTTTGCCGGCACCTACCTTCCAGGTGAGGGTGTGTCTGTCATCCCGAAATTTCAACCTCCAGGTTCCTTGTAATAAGCTGGCTCCTCGATTTGTTGGTCCATTCCACATGTTGAGCAAAATTAACCCTGTGGAGTATACTCTGGAGCGTCCCGTTTCCATGCGTATTCACAACCACTATACCACCAGTACGGTTCAGCCAGCTCCGATGAAGGTTGGCAATCATGAAGAATTTGTGGTACAGAGCATTCTGGACTCCAGATGGATCAGAGGACGCCTTCAGGATTTAATTCACTGGAGAGGTTATGGTCCAGAGGAGCGCTCCTGGATACCTGCCAATGATGTGCATGCTCCTGTACTGGTGAGCAAGTTTCACATTCGTTTTCCTGACAAACTCCGGTTGGACCCTCGGAGTAGGGGTCTTTAAAGGGGGGGTACTGTCACAGCGTGTACCTTATCCCAGCAGAAGTGACACTGGGTACCTGTAGCCTGAATGACGCCCGGCGTCATTCAGCATGTCGCCCAAGGCTTCCGGCCTAGTTATGTCCATCCAGTGTCTCGGCTGCTGGTTCAGTCATGGAATATGACTCAACCCTGCTCCGCTGCATCATGTTTTGGGCACGAGGCTGCATTAAGACGCAGGCCTCAGTCTTATGCTTTTGGGTCCTGTAGTCTCCACCCTTCTACTTCCTGGCTGCCTATAAAAGGGGAACTGGATCTTCTTTCAGTTACCCTTACGTTGTTGTTCAGTACAGTTCTAAGTTCCAATTGTTCCTGTATTCTATGTATGACCCGCTTGTCTGACCATCCATTCTGGTGCTGACCTGTGGCTCTGTCTGACCATTCTCTCTGTACACTCCTTTGTCTGTTAGACATCCATTCTGATGCAGACCTGTGGCTCTGGCTGACTAACCGCTCCGTGTATGATCCTGGCTTCTCTGACTATCATAGCTGGTGCTGACCTGTGGCTCTGTCTGTTTGCTCCGCTGTGTTGCCCCGTTTCCCACAGACATCCATCCTGGTGCAGACCTGGGGCTCTGGCAGACTCCGGCCTTACTGATTGCAGGCGTGAGTCTGTAGTCTCCATTGATACCATCCATATTGGAGACTACCTGTTTCAACTGACTGCAGGCGTGAGTCAGGGGCCTCCCTTGTTGCAACCTATTTTGGGATACTGTAGGGTCTATTCGGTGTTCCATTCATCACTACTGAGCCTACCAGTGGGCTTCAGCCTAGTCTCCAGCAGTTGTGGTCAACCCTTTGGCAGGCTCCTATTCCTGATAGAGTCCCTATCCTCTTCCATCACCCTCTGCTTGTTTATCATTGCATTATACCTACCATTCTAATAAATGTGATTTTAACTATACGGTCTGACTCCTTGTCTTGCTTGCAAAACAGTAACACATGGGCCCTTGACAGGGTGGGAGACCAGTAACCTATATGGACTAAGAGAAAAGGATTTAACAGGTAAGATTAAAATCCTCTTTTCTCTGTCTTCCAATATAGGGTACAGGTAACTTTAGAATGTACTAACATTGAGTTTCCCGGAGGCGTGAATGAAGGCAAGGACCAGGCACCGGTCCCCATAGTCACCAGAGCATATAATAATAATAATAATAATAATAATAATAACTAGTATTTATATAGCGCCTTTCTCCAGTGGGACTCAAAGCACTTTCAGTGTACGCTCTTTGAACTAACCAAATCGGCAAGTGAAATAATATATGAACTAATCAGATCATTAAACAGCCCTTCTAATGAATAAAGTCTCAACTGACATAAAACTGGAGTATAACACACCAGAAACCGACACAGCACACTGAACTAGAGTCAACAGGGCTCAACAGTTAAGGAGTACTAAAAGGTAATGAAGAAAACCCTAGACAGGCAAGACTGCTGCTAGGATCTTCCTACCAAGGCTGGCATCCACCAATGCCAGGACATCAACACGGTAGTGTTTAGAGAAGATGTGCACCGACGACCAAGTGGCTGCCTTGCACAACTGATCAGCTGAGGCTTGATTCTTATAGGCCTAAGAGGCCCAAATAGACCTAGTGGAATGAGCCGTGACACGAAATGGAACAGGCTTCTTCCTAACTTCGTAAGCCTTACGAATAGTAGACTTAATCCAGGAGGCTATGGTAACCTTGGACAGCGGTTTACCTGCCCTAGGACCCTCAGGAATGACAAACAGTTTGTCAGATTGAATAGAGTCAGTGTGGTGCACATAGAATTTAAGGCAGCACATCACATCCAACAAGTGATGATCCCTTTCCTTGTCAGAAGAAGGGTCAGAACAGAAGGTAGGGTGGGTGCTGAAGGACTTCCAAAACAGAGCACAGAAGTTTGAACCTTTAAGGAACTCAGACTGAGCCCCCTGTCAACTCCATCCTGTAAAAAAGACAGGACCATTGGAAGGTCAAAGTCCTAGGATGGAAGATACTTATCAGCACACCAAGAAGAGAGGATTTTAGTCTTACCTGTTAAATCCTTTTCTCTTAGTCCATATAGGTTACTGATAACTTTGGGTAGGCGACCACCCCTTTAAGTAGGCAGGAACAATTCTTCAAGAGAATGCTGGGTGAAGCCTACCTCCTCTCCTTAGCTGCATCTAGCCACTTCTCTCCAGTAAGATTTGAGACACTAACTAGTGACTAGCTAGTAAGAAGGGAAAAGAAGACTCCTGTGAGCATGAACCCGAAAGGACTCCTACGTTCGTCCACAGGAGAGCAAAGCATGGTCCCTTGACCGGTGGGAGACCGGTAACCTATATACACTAAGAGAAAAGGATTTAACAGGTAAGACTAAAATCCTCTTTTCTCTGTTGTCCAATATAGGTCACTGGTAACTTTGGAATGTCCAACCATTGAGTTTCCCAGAGGTGGGAAGGCAAGGACCAGGTGCAGGGCTTCCAAAGTCCCCAGAGCATATATGAACCATGAGATCACAGACAGCCCAACAATAACAACAAAGTGTCAACGAACACAAAACTGGTGTATAAACACACCAGGAACTGTAGCACAGCACACAGAACTACAGCAAAATGGCTCAAAAGTGAAGGAGTACTGAAGAGACGAAAGGAGAACCTAGACAGGCAAAACTGCCTCCAGAATCTTCCTCCCAAAGCTGGCATCGGCCGATGCCAGCACATAAACGTGGTAATGCTTGGAAAAGGTGTGCACAGATGACCAAGTGGCAGCCTTGCACAACTGATCAGCTGAGGCTTGATTCTTGTAAGCTCAAGATGCCCCAATGGATCTAGCAGAATGAGCCAAAACCCTAAATGGAACAGGCTTCTTCTGCAGTTCGTAAGCCTTACGAATAGTAGACTTAATCCAAGATGCTATGTCACCTTGGATGCCGGTCTCCTCACCCTGGGACCCTCAGGAATGACAAACAGGGTGTCAGACTGGGGAACTTGAGACATCGCGCCACGTCCAACAAGTAAAGATCTCTCTTACTTGTCGGACATAGAGTCAGGACAGAAAGAGGGCACCACGATTTCCTGATTAATGTGGAAGTCATACCACCTTCGGGAGAAACTCTTGAGAAGTGCAAAGAACCGCCTTGTCTTTGTGAAACACCAAAAAGGGTGGTTTACAAGACAGGGCATGCAACTCCACTACACATCGAACAGACACGATCGCCGGGAGAAAAGCAATTTTCCAACTCAGCATATGCAGAGGAATAATAGCCAATGATTCAAATGGAGGGCGCTGAAGGACCCCCAAGACCAGGTTAAGATCCCACTGAGGAGCCGGATGTCAAAAAGCTGGTCGAGTATGAGCGACCTCCTGAAAGAACACCTTGACGTCTGGAAGGATAGCAATGCAGCTCTGAAAGAAAATAGAGAGTGCAGAAGTCTAAACCTTAACGAACTCAAGCTGAGGCCCTTGTCTACGCCATCCTGCAGGAAGGACAGGACTGTTGGCAGATCATATTCCTGGGAAAGATCCTTATCGGTGCACCAGGAGAGGAAGGAAGACCAGACTATGTGGTACGCATTGCAGGAAACAGGTTTGCGGGCACTAAGCATAGTGGCCACCACACCAAAAGATAAACCTTTCTTCTTCAGTATTGAGGATTCAATTTCCATGCCGTTAAACCCAGATAGTCCACATCCTCCTTCCACAGGTACCCCTGCAGAAGATGATCCGGACGCGGGGAAGCCGAAAGGACTCTGCCGCGGAGAAATCCAGGAGCTCCGGAAACCAAGCTTGAAAGCTTGACGAGGCCACTACAGAGCAATCACAACGACTGGAGACCCTCCAGATGCAGTTTCCGCAACACCCTGTGTTGTATAGGAATGGGAGGAAAGATGTACTCCAGAGGAGAGTGCCATGGGATCGACATGGCATCCACTGCCAGAGCTAGAGGGTCCCTCTAGCGAGAGCAGAACAACGGAACCTTCTGATTGTGCCTCGTCACCATAAGATCGATGCAAGGAAGTCCCCACTTCTGAACAATGAGGTTGAACACTTCTTGATTCAGTTCCTACTCTCCGCTGTCCACTGTGTGTCGACTATCACGGTGCCCGTGATTCGTGCTATCTGGTGTCTATCACTTGCTGGGAAATACTCATTGGCTGTCTGCTATTAGCCCTCCTCACTTTGCCTTTTTAAACCCTGGTTGGGCACTCCCAGGTTGCCCTTTCGTGATGTTTCTGACCTCACCTGTCCTGACCAGTTGTCAGGCTTCTGGGCCTGCTGTTCCTACGTTCCGGTGTTCCAGTGATCCTGTGCACTATCGTTCCTGTGTTCCAGTGTTCCGGTGTTCCCGAGTTCCAGCACTTCGCGGGTTAATCCTCCTGAGTTCCTGAGACTCCTAACTACCGCCTCGACTGCCTGTTGCTCTCTGTCATCGGATCCTGTGTTCCGGTCTCCTGTCACCGCTTAGGTCTTGCCTCGGTGGATACCCGCTGAGTACAGGGCTCTCGCTCTTTGCTTTGTCGCTTCGGCGACATTGTTACCTTCCGCTTCAGCTTTGAGGCTGATACCAGCTAGCGGACGCTGGTTTACTCCACATTACCCGATTGCGAGAATCACTGTTGGTCCCAGCGTGCGGACGCTGGTTTACTCCATATTACCTGGTTGCGAGAATCACTGTTGGTCCCAGCGTGCGGGCGCTGGTCTACTCCACATTACCTGGTTACGAGAATCACTGTTGGTCCCAGCATGCGGACGCTGGTTTACTCCACATTAACCTGGTTGCTAGAATCACTGTTGGTCCCAGCGTGCGGATGCTGGTTTACTCCATATTATCCTGGTTGCGAGAATTACTGTTGGTCCCAGCGTGCGGACGCTGGTTTACTCCATATTACCTGGTTGCGCTTATACCGTTGGTCCAACGCTAGGACGTTGGTTGCTCCTGAATCCTAGTCCTGTGGACAGGTTGCAGTATACTTCCTATGCAGTTGTCTGATACTTCCTGGCAATAGACTTCTGCTGCGACTAGGCCATTGTATCTATTCCTATCTGCTGTCATAGTTATCTGACAGCTGGTCTACGCTTTGGACTGCCCTGCCCGGTATTGGTAAGGCCGGTAGAACCTTTGCTCGTTACTATCTTGTGGGTTGCCTTACGCGGTATTGGCAGGGCTGGTAGAGCCCATACTCAGCCTCCCTTGGGCTGCCTTGCCCGGTATTGGTAAGGCCGGTAGAACCGGTACATTTCACCTCACGGTTGCCTTACCCGGTATAAGCAAGGCCGGTAGAGCCTATTGTTATTGCTGTCCCTTGGGCTGCCTTGCCCGGTATTAGTAAGGCCGGTAGAACCGGTACATGTCACCTCACGGTTGCCTTACCCGGTATAGGCAAGGCTGGTAGAGCCTATTGTATATACTACTGTCACTTGGGTTGCCTTGCCCGGTATCATTGGCAAGGCTGGTAGAACCTACTCTACTACTTTGTTGTTGTATTGTTATGTATGTATACCCTACGGGGATTGCCTTAACTTTTAATAAAGTTACGTTTTTACCAAAACCTTAAGTCTGAGAGACTTCAAAACCGTGACAGTACGAAAGGGCCGTGACCTCAGACACTAAGGGCGACGGTAATATGCAGAATATCCATTGGAGGATGGATATGCATGAGCAATGATTGGATCAGCTGGCGGTTGTTATCCAAACAATTCTTGAACGCACGGTACTGACTGATAAGTCCGGTTCTAGTCCGGTGGTCTCGCCAATTCAGACACCGGAGAATGAATCTAGACCCTCAGGGGTCGCAGTCAAAGGGTTAATGGCTTCTGCACCCTTGCCGCTAAGATATGACGGTGACCCTCAGCTATGCAGAGGGTTTATTAATCAGCTTGAAATCTTTATGGAATTAACGGCACATGCATTTCCAAGTGACCGCAGCAAGGTTGGGTTCATGATATCCCTGCTGACTGGTAGAGCATTGGCCTGGGCTAACCCACTGTGGGAGAACGCTAAACCTTGCACAAAAAATTTCAGTGATTTTGTACAATCCCTTCGGAGAGTATTCGAGTCTCCTGGCAGAACCACCTCTGCTGCTAAACGTCTCATGGAGATACAACAGGGCAGGTGCACTGTTGGCGATTATGCCATTGAATTCCGCACCTTGGCAGCAGAGGTAGGATGGAATAACGAGGCCCTCTTGGCAGCCTTTGCCCAAGGCTTGAGTGACCAGATTAAAGACGAGATTGCTGCAAAAGATTTACCTACTGACCTAGATGATTATAGTGAATACGTGATTCTAATTGATTCCAGAATACGTGAAAGATTAACCGCCAGAGAACGACGGGCACGGTTAAAAAACAATGGGTCCAGTAGCATATTTTGCCCACCCAACCCTTCCTTGGCATCCAAACCTAGTGAACTGATACAGGAACCAGTTGAACCCATGCAGGTGGGTTTCACTAGGTTAACCAAGGAGCAGAGAGAGTATCGCAAGATACAGGGATTATGTCTGTATTGCGGTAAAAGTGGTCACTTGCTAAAATCTTGCCCAATGCGTCCAGGAAACGAACACACCTAGGGTACCTTGGGGGACAGGCCCTAGGTGGTGTCCAATCGTCCCCAATGTTGGGCACACTTAAACCTACCACACAGGTGGTATTGTCATGGGCACAACACTCGGTTGAGGTTTTGGCCTTGGTTGATTCTGGTGCAGCTGGGTATTTTATGGACAATACCTTTGCTGAATTGCATGGGGTACCACGTATTCAGAGAGAAACCCCTCTTGCTATTGAAGAAATTGATGGCAGACCTTTGGAACCCGCTCAGGTCACTTTTGAAACTATGCCCTTGTCCATAACTATTGGGGGCTCTTCATAAAGAAGAGCAGCAGTTCCAATTAATCAATTCCCCCCACCATGCCGTGATTTTGGGCTTTCCTTGGTTACAGTTGCACAACCCACAATTCGATTGTCAAAAGTGTGAGATTGCTGCATGGTCCCAGTTCTGTATGGATAAGTGCGTTACCCACCCTGTTAAGGTCTTGTGCACCTCCCCTTCGCTACATGAGGTCTACCAGCAGTTTAGCGATGGTTTCAGTAAAGGGGAGGCTGGCACTTCACCTCAGCACAGACCATACGATTGCCGTATTGAACTGAATCCTGGAGCAGTACCACCAAGGGGACACACTTATCCATTGTCTTGTGAGGAAAACCAAGCAATGGAGGAGTACATAGCCGATGCCCTCAGTAGAGGGATCATAAGGAAATCTACTTCCCCGGCTGGGGCCGGATTCTTTTTTGTTAAGAAAAAGAGTGGTGAACTGCGCCCATGTATAGACTATCGTGGGTTGAATAAGTTGATGGCAAAGAATGCCTACCCTTTACCACTCATCACCGAGCTGTTTGATAGACTGAAGGGGTCCTCGATCTTCACCAAATTGGACCTAAGGGCAGCCTACAATTTGATACGTATCAGAGCCGGTGATGAGTGGAAAACTGCCTTCAATACGAGATCAGGGCATTACGAATACCTAGTTATGCCATTTGGTCTATGTAATGCTCCTGCAGTATTTCAAGAACTGATCAATGACGTTCTGAGAGATATGTTACAATCATGTGTCGTGGTCTATCTAGACGACATACTTATCCACTCCAAAGACTTGTCTCAACACATCAAGGATGTGTCTGAAGTATTATTGCGATTACGCAAAAACAGATTGTTTTGTAAACTGGAGAAATGCGAGTTCTACAAAACCAGTGTACCGTTCCTGGGATTTATAATCGGCAAAGACGGCATTGCCATGGATAAAGAAAAATTGACGGCAGTCCTACAGTGGCCTAAACCCAAGAGTCTTAAAGCCATTCAACGATTTTTGGGATTCGCCAATTATTACAGAAAGTTTATTAAAAACTTCTCTTCTATCGTGAAACCTCTGTCTGACCTCACACATAAGGGCGCTAATCCGTCTCTCTGGCCGGTGGCTGCGGAAGAGGCCTTTGAGAAATTAAAGTTAGCCTTTGCTGAAGCTCCTGTGTTATCCCACCCCAATCCACTACTTCCATTTACACTAGAGGTGGACGCCTCAGATATTGGGGTTGGGGCTGTACTTTCTCAGCGACAAGTTAAGGGCGGTACACTCAGACCCTGTGGGTTTTTTTCTAAGAAACTGGCTAGTGCGCAAAGCCATTATGAGATTGGCGATAGAGAATTACTGGCCATTATTCTTGCTCTCAAAGAATGGCGTCATTTACTTGAAGGCACTAAAAACCCCGTTTTGATTCTGACCGATCACAAGAATCTGACTTATCTCTCTGAGGCCAAGAGATTGTCTTCTCGCCAGGCCAGATGGGCACTGTTTCTATCTCGATTCAATTTCATTGTATCATATTTGCCTGGATCAAAAAATGTTAGGGCTGACGCTCTGTCTAGACAATTTGAGGCAGAGATTGACAGAGACCAATTGTTTTGGTCCCTCTCAGTTATTCTGGTGGCCTTCTATGAGAACGGATTGTGCCAATTTTACGAATCCCTGTGCCACCTGTGCCCGTGCCAAAACCCCTAGACATCTCCCAGTGGGCTTGCTTCAGCCGGTACCTAATGGGGAACGCCCTTGGTCTCATGTCTCGATAGACTTTATGGGAGAGTTGCCCAGGTCTAGATGGTATTCCTTCATATTGATGGTGGTAGACAGGTTTTCTAAAATGGCTCACTTTGTACCTCTCCGTGGTCTTCCTTCGGCTAAAGAACTGGCAATGGTGTTTGCCCGAGAGGTGTTTTGGTTGCATGGAGTACCTAGGGTGCTGGTATTTGACAGGGGGAGCCAGTTTGTGTCCAGATTCTGGAGGGCATTCTGCGAACAGATGGGTATACAGCTATCATTTTCCTCTGCATATCATCCCCAGACTAATGGGGCCGCTGAGAGGGCCAACCAAGGGCTTGAACAGTTTCTGCGATGTTTTGTGACTGGCCATCATGACAATTGGTCCGACTTGTTGCCATGGGCAGAGTTCGCCAGGAACTGCGCAGTTAATTTGTCCTCCGGGAGCTCTCCGTTTTTGATCAATTATGGGTTCCAACCCTGTTTGCTCCCGGATTCCTTCCAGACACAGCAGATTCCAGCTCTGGATAAGCATATAGAGCAACTCCGCTCCACATGGGCACAAGTTCAGAGGGCATTGGGTCAGTCTTTTCAGCGACATCAGCGTCATGCCAATCGTAGAAGGCTTCCAGCGGTTTCCTTTCAAGTTGGGGATAGAGTATGGCTGTCCTCCAAGAATCTGAAGCTTAAGGTTCCATCTAATAAGCTGGCACCTCGATTCATTGGCCCGTACAGAATAATCCGCAAGATTAATCCGGTTTCCTATGCTTTGGAACTACCTGCATCCATGCGTATTCATAATGTATTCCATGTGTCTCTCCTTAAACCTCTGGTTTGTAACCGTTACACTACCACACCTGTGTTGCCAGGTCCCATTGAGGTTGAGGGGCAGGAGGAGTATGAAGTACAAAGTATTATTGATTCCCATAGGCATAGAGGAGGGGTACAGTATCTGGTGCATTGGAAAGGTTATGGTCCGGAGGATCGTTCCTGGGTAGACAGTAAGGACCTTCATGCACCCAAGTTACTACGAATATTTCACACCAAATACCCTCAGAAGCCCAGACCCTACTCTAGGAGAGGGGGTCTTTGAAAGGGGGGTACTAGCACAGTGCCCGTGATTCGTGCTATCTGGTGTCTATCACTTGCTGGGAAATACTCATTGGCTGTCTGCTATTAGCCCTCCTCACTTTGCCTTTTTAAACCCTGGTTGGGCACTCCCAGATTGCCCTTTCGTGATGTTTCTGACCTCACCTGTTCCGGTGTTCCAGTGATCCTGTGTTCCGGTGTTCCTGTGCACTATCGTTCCTGTGTTCCAGTGTTCCGGTGTTCCCGAGTTCCAGCACCTCGCGGGTTAATCCTCCCGAGTTCCTGAGTCTCCTAGCTACCGCCTCGACTGCCTGTTGCTCTCTGTCATCGGTTCCTGTGTTCCGGTCTCCTGTCACCGCTTAGGTCTTGCCTCGGTGGATACCCGCTGAGCACAGGGCTCTCGCTCTTTGCTTTGTCGCTCCGGGGACATTGTTACCTTCCGCTTCAGCTTTGAGGCTGATACCAGCTAGCGGACGCTGGTTTACTCCACATTACCCGGTTGCGAGAATCACTGTTGGTCCCAGCGTGCGGACGCTGGTTTACTCCATATTACCTGGTTGCGAGTATCACTGATGGTCCCAGCGTGCGGACGCTGCTTTACTCCACATTTGCCTGGTTGCTAGTTTCACTGTTGGTCCCAGCGTGCGGACACTGGGTTACTCCAGATTACCTGGTTGCGAGAATCACTGTTGGTCCCAGCGTGCGGGCGCTGGTTTACTCCATATTACCTGGTTGCGAGAATCACTGTTGGTCCCAGCGTGCGGGCGCTGGTCTACTCCACATTACCTGGTTGCGAGAATCACTGTTGGTCCCAGCGTGCGGATGCTGGTTTACTCCATATTACCCTGGTTGCGAGAATTACTGTTGGTCCCAGCGTGCAGACGCTGGTTTACTCCATATTACCTGGTTGCGCTTATACCGTTGGTCCAATGCTAGGAAGTTGGTTGCTCCTGAATCCTAGTCCTGTGGACAGGTTGCAGTATACTTCCTATGCAGTTGTCTGATACTTCCTGGCAATAGACTTCTGCTGCGAGTAGGCCATTGTATCTATTCCTGTCTGCTGTCATAGTTATCTGACAGCTGGTCTACGCTTTGGGCTGCCCTGCCCGGTATTGGTAAGGCCGGTAGAACCTTTGCTCGTTACCATCTTGTGGGTTGCCTTACCCGGTTTTGGCAGGGCTGGTAGAGCCCATACTCAGCCTCCCTTGGGCTGCCTTGCCTGGTATTGGTAAGGCCGGTAGAACCGGTACATGTCACCTCACTGTTGCCTTACCCGGTATAGGCAAGGCCGGTAGAGCCTATTGTATATACTACTGTCACTTGGGTTGCCTTGCCCGGTATCATTGGCAAGGCCGGTAGAACCTACTCTACTACTTTGTTGTTGTATTGTTATGTATGTATACCCTACGGGGATTGCCTTAACTTTTAATAAAGTTATGTTTTTACCAAAACCTTAAGTCTGAGAGCCTTCAAAACCGTGACAGTCGACTTAGGAAGTCTGCCCACACGTTGTCTACGCTGGGAATATGAACTGCGGATATGGCAGGAACATGTTCTTTTGCCCAGGTTAAAATAGCTTTGACCTCCAACCAAGCTGCAAGACTTCTTGTACCGCCGCGCTGGTTGATGAAAGCCACGGCCGTGGCGGTGTCGGACTGGACTCTGACTGGGCATCCATGCAGGTGGCGCGTCCAGTGGCAAAGAGCATGGAGTATCGCCCAAAGCTCCAACACATTGATGGGAAGGAGAGATTCCTCCAGAGACCACCAACCCTGGGAATTGCTGTGACCCAGGACCGCTACCCAGCCGGAGACGCTGGCATCCATCGTCACAGTAGTCAAGAAGGATATTAGGAAGGGACTGCCCTTCAGCAGATTGGAGAGGTTGAGCCACCACTACAGACTCAGCTCCATGTGAAGGCAAAGAGACACCAACATCTGCAATAGATCTGGCTGCACACATGGATCACAATCCTCTGAAGTTCCCTGGTGTGAGCTATGGCAAACGGAACCGCCTCTATGTTGGAAATGAACTTCCCCACTAGGAAGGTCAGCTTCTTGGCCATAACTGAATTGTGAGCCAGAACAGCAGACACCTTGTGGATGATCTGGTGAGCCACCTCGTCCATGAGAAACACCACACCCTGCTTGGTGTCGAAGAGAAGACCCAGGAAGACTAGTCTCCGAGATGGTACAAGGTCCGCCTTGTCCATGTTGAGGATCCATCCAAGATGGGTTATAGTGCATGAATGTGGCCCTTGACCTGCTGATGAAGGAGTTCCAGAAAGGGGGCCTTCAGATGCAAGTCATCCATGTATGGAGTGACGCTGATGCCGTCCCAGTGGAGCACAGCCACTAATACACCCAGGACGCGATTGAAGACCTGAGGAGCTGTAGTCAGA
The DNA here is from genome assembly GCA_037306005.1 of Rhinophrynus dorsalis. Taxonomy (NCBI): domain Eukaryota; kingdom Metazoa; phylum Chordata; class Amphibia; order Anura; family Rhinophrynidae; genus Rhinophrynus; species Rhinophrynus dorsalis. Next base: position 193,983,270 of record CM074724.1, read on the forward strand.
CCAGAGGGAAGAGCAGAAAACTGAAAATGCCCTTGGTCGCAGGCAAACCTGAGGTACTGCCAGCTCTCTGGATGAATGGCAATATGCAGGTATGCATCCTGAAGATCCAGAAAAGCGAGAAATTTCCCAGGAGACATGGCCACGATCACCATCCTCAGAGACTCCTGGTGATAGTGAGTCTTGACCACAAAGGAATTGGGCTTCTTGAGGTCCAAAATTGGATGACAGCTGCCGTCTTTCTTGGAGACCACAAAGACATTGGAGTAAAAACCCAAACCTATTTCAGGTACTGGTTCCTCCTTGTCCAAAAGGGTCTAGATGGTGCCATGGAACAGATGGGGCTTCTCCACTCCCTGAGGAGGGTGAGAAGGAAAGAACCGCAATGAGGAAGAGAAGCAAAATGAATCCTTTACCGCTCTGACATAACCTGCAAAACCCACGGATCCACCACGGTGTCTGTCCAGACACTAAGAAGTGGTGCAAATGAGCACCCACTGGGGCGTGGGGACCTGGGTTCGGCAAGTCATGCCAAAGAAGGTTTGGAAGCCTTGGGTTTGGTGGAGGACTGCTTGGCCCTCCATTGTTGTTTGGGCTTGGAGAAGGAAGGCGGAGCCTGGGGAACCACCTGGTTTGTGGTGCGCACCTCAGCCTGAAAGGGATGAAAAAGCTGATTCCACTTCACTAGAGTACTCTTACCCCATGTGGCCTCACTAATGAGGTCTTTAAGCTCTGTCCCAAATAGAGAGGCACCGTGAAAAGATAACGAAAGCAAGGCTTTCTTAAAGGTAGTGTCAGCAGACCAGATCTTGAGCCAAAGAGCGTGTCTGGCTACCACAGACATGGTAGAAACTCTAGACACCAAGTGGATGGCATCAAAGATAGCAGCAGAAACATAATGCTGAGCCTCAGAGATGTTGGCAAGGAGCAGCAACATATCAGCAGTAGGAGCTCCCTGGTGGACAGCCACAGTCAGCTGCTCAGTCCAAACTGCAATGGCCATTTTCACCCAAGCAGCGGCGAACACTGGGCGGAACGAAGTACCAGCTGTAGCAAAGATGGTCTTCAGGAATGTCTCAAGCTTCCTGTCAGTCCAGTCCTTCAGGACAGGTGTGTGTGCCACAGGCAAAGCAGTGGACTTAGAAAGTCTAGAGACTGGAGCATCCACATTGGGTGGATGAGCCCATTGAGCGAGTGCCGATTCAGAAAAGGGGTACAACTTAGCAAACTTCTTAGCTACAGAAGGCTTCTTGTCATGAGCTTTCCACTCTTCAGACACATGACGGTCAAAAGTGGAGTTAGGTGGAAAACAGGTAGACTGCTTCTTAGGTTCCTGAAACACATCAGAGGGTTCCGTGGAAGCCTCTGAAACCAAGGGGATGTTTTGGGAAGAGACCACCGCAGAACATTCCCCCTCATTAGAATCCACCAACAGTTCCTCCTCAGAGGACTCAGATACATAAGGGACGCCCTGCGGTTTTGGTAGGGAAGACCTGATAGGAGTACGGGGCTGCCAAGACTTGAAGACCCCCCCTGCAATTGAGATGGAAGGAGTTGTAAGGTAGACCTTAGGTCTCTAGTAGTGGCCTTAAACTCTTGCATCCACAGTGGCTCTAGTGTATGGATGGAAGTCCCTGGGGGAGACGCAGGGGCAGCAGTGCATGCTGGGCATAAATGACCTGAGTATTCTCTACGTAACCCTGATTGACATGAGGAGCAGTGGGCAATGGGGGACACAGACACCCCAGTATCCTTAGTCTTAGGTCTAACCCCAAGTTCCAATGGAGTTGACAGCCTCACAGTCTCAAAACGTCCAAAGTATAAGGAAACAACCCAATACAGTGTGTAAGATTAAAATTTCACCCCAGAAATTGCTAATTTCCACTTATCTGGCAGGCAAAGGGTTAATCTGCTAAAGAGATAATGGAGCCAATCAGAATAGAGCGTGTGAAGCAAGCGCTCATGGGAAATGTAGTTTTCCCTAAAAAAAAGTACCCTAACAGTGACCGAAGCCCCCTGAGCCCCCCAAAACACCGGATGATAAACCAAGGGCAGACAAACAAAATGAGCCATCTCTGAAGTCGCTGCACTGAGCTGTTACAGAGCTTTGTCCCATAGAGGTGAATGGAGCATGGCGTCTATGCGGTAAAGTGCACAAACTCAAATTTCCAAATTTTACATTGAAGTAAAAAAAAGTTGTAAAAAGCACCACAAAACATTAACACTATACCCCAAAGGGAAAAGTGCTAAAACCCCCTAAAAGATGCCAAATCAGCAGACATAGTGCAGGAGCATGTATTAGGAACCCCAAAGGAGACCTCTGTGCGGAGAGGAAGAGTGGGACAAGTGGACCTCAGCACTCAAAGTGGTGCTCACCTTTTTAGCAGATCTTCTGTCTTCAGATTACCATTGATACAGATGAAGCCTCAGTGAGCAACTCCTAGGGAAAGAACTTGCTAAACAAGATTTTCCCCCAAGGGCTAAGAAGTCCACCATAGCACCTGGAAACTAAGCTATACATTAGAGAATGTCAGTAATAGTAATCATCCTAATGGTGGCATTCCATATCTAATGGAAAACAAAAAAATAAGCTAAAATTATAGCAGAACTGTTCTCTTGCCTTGTATCTTCAACAAATCTTTCTGGGGAGGAAGTGGCTAGATGCAGCTAAGGAGAGGAGGAATCCACCCAGCATTCTCTTTAAGAATTGTTCCTGCCTACTTAAAGGGGTGGTTGCCTACCCAAAGTTACCAGTGACCTATATTGGACAACAGAGAAAGAAAGGTAGACCAGACTCTGTGCTATGCCTTAGAGGATACAGGTTTTTGAGTACTAAGCATAGTGGCCACTATGCCTGAAGAGAAACCCTTCCTCATCAATATTGAAGATTCAACCACCACCGAGAGATCCAGGAACTCCAGAAACCATGCCTGGCGAGGCCAATACGGATTAATCAGAATAACTGGAGAGCCCTCCATACGTAGCTTCCTCAACACCCTGTGAAGCATGGGGATGGGAGGAAAAATGTACACCAGGGGAAAGAGCCATGGAGACCACTGCCAGAGCAAGAGGGTCCCTCCAGCGAGAGCAGAACATTGGAACCTTCCGATTGTGCCTGGTCACCATCAGGTCGACGCAAGGAAGTCCAAATTTCTGGACACTTCTCGATGCAGTTCCCACTCTCTGCTGTCCACTGTGTGATGACTTAGGAAGTCTGCTAGAACGTTGTCTGATAGGAATATAAACAGCAGAAATGGCAAGAACATGTTCTTCCACTCAAGACAAAATAGCTTTGACCTCCATCCAAGCTGCAAGACTTCTTGTTCTGCCCTGCTTTTTAATGTAAGTCACGGCTGTGGCGTTGTCAGACTGGACTCGAACAGGGCATCCTTCCAGCTTGAGTGTCCAGTACCGGAGAACATAAAATATCGATCGAAGCTCCAGAACGTTGATGGGAAGGAGAGACTCCTCCACAGACCACCGACCCTGGGCATTCAGGTGACTCAGGACTGCTCCCCAGCCGGACAGGCTGGCATCCATTGTCAGCGTTGTCCAGAAGGATACCATGAAGGACCTGGCCTTCAGGAGATTGGACAGGTCGAGCCACCATGACAGACTCAGCTCCACATGAAGTGGTAGAGAAACCGACATCTTCAGGAAGTCCGTCTTGTCCTTGTCCATGTTCAGAATCCACCTGTGATGGGTGAGAGCATGAATACAGTCTTGGACCTGCTGGTGAAGGAGTTCCGGAGAGGGGGACTTCAAGAGCAAGTATTCCATGTATGGAGTGACTCTTATGCCGTCCCTGTGCAGGACGGAAACTAACGAACCCAGGATATGATTGAACAGCTGGGGGGCCGTAGTCAGACCAAAGGGAAGAGCAGAAAACTGGAAGTTCGCTTTGTCGTAAGCAAACCTGAGGTACTGCTGGCTCTCCAGATGGATGGCTATATGCAGACAGGCATCCTGAATGTCCAGAGAAGTGAGAAATTCCCCAGGACACATGGCCGCAATCACCGTCCTTAGAGACTCTTGGTGATAATGAGTATTGACCACAAAGGAACTGAGATCCTTCAGGTCTAAGATCGGACGGCAGCCTCCGTCCCTTCTTGGAAACCACAAATAGGTTGGGAATAGAAACCCGAAGGTTTTTCCAGCTTGGGAACAGATTCCAGGACCTCCTTGTCTAAAAGGGTCTGAATGGCCCAGTTGAAAAGACGGTGCTTTTCTACTCCCTGAGGAGTGTGAGAAGGAAAGAAACTGAAAGGAGGAAGACAGGTGAATGGAATCCTGTACCCCTCTGTGAAGACATGTAAAACCCACGGATCCACCACGGTGTCTGTCCAGACACTGAGGAAATGGTGCAAACGTCCACCCGATGAGTCATGCTGAAGAAGATTTGGAGGTCTTGGGCTTGATTGAGGACTGCTTGGGCCTCCACTGCTGTTTGGGCTTGGAGGAAGAACGCATGGGACGTGGCACGAGTCTCAGCCTAAAAGGAATGAAAAAGCAGATTCCTTCTGACCTGAGGCTTCTTCTTGGAGACTAAGGGCAAGAGGGTGCTCTTGTCCCCAGTGGCCTCACTGATGAGTTCCTTAAACTCAGGCACAAATAAGGACGTTCCCAAAAATGGCAACGAAAGTAAGGATTTCTTAGAGATGGTATCCGTGGACCAGATCTTAAGCCAGAGAGCTTGTATGGCAACCACAGACAAGGTAGAAACCCTAGCAACCAAACGGATAGCATCAAAGATAGCTGCGGAGTCATAATGCTGAGCTTCAGAAATGTTGGCCAAAAGCCACAACAAGTCAGCGGTGGGAGCACCCTGACGTATTGCAACAGTAAGCTGTTCAGTCCAGACAGCAATGGCCCTGTTCACCCAAGCAGTGGCGAATGAGGGACGTAGACATGTGCCTTAAGTAGTAAATATGGCCTTTAGAAAAGCCTCAAGCTTCCTATCAGTCTAATCCTTAAGAACAGAAGCATCTGCCACAGGCAGAGCTGTGGATTTAGAAAGTCTAAAAACAAGGGCATCCACCTTAGGGGGATGAGCCCACTGAGCCAGAGATGCTTCAGAGAAGGGATATAGCTTAGAAAACTTCCTGGACAAAGTAGATTTCTTGTCGGGGTTTTTCCACTCATCAAGCACCAGCTGATCAAGGATGGGATTAGATGGAAAAAAGGTACTCTGCTTCTTAGGCATATGAAACACATCAGAAGGGTCCTTAGGAGCCTCAGAAATGAGAGGAATGTTCAGAATATTGAGTACTGCCCTGATCAGACCCTCAGCTGAGGGTTCAGGGTCAGCCTCAAAGGGGTCCCCAAAGAATTGAGAGGATACTTCCTCAGAACATTCACCCTCATCTGAGTCCACCAATAATTACTCCTCAGAGGAATCTTACACATCAGGTACACCTTGTGGTTTGGGCACTGAGGACCTGAATGAAGTAGGGGGCTGCCAAGTCTGGAAGACCCGCTGCAATTGTGTGGGAAGGAGTTGTAAAGTAGATCTTAACTCTTTAGTAGTAGCCTTAAACTCCTACATCCACAGTGGCTCTAGTGCATGGCTGGAGGTCCATGGCGGAAAGGCAGGGGCAGCAGTGCATGAAGGGCATAAATGACCTGAGTACTCTCTAGGAAGCCCTGCTTGACATGAGGAACAATGAGCAATGGGGGGTCATAGACACCCCAGTATCCTTAGTCTTAGGCCTACCCTCAAGTCCCAATGGGTCTGACATCCTAACAGTGTATAAATGTCTGAAAGTATTAGGCAAAGCCCAAATACAGTGTCTTAGATTACTATTTCACCCCAGAAATAGCGAATATACACTTAACTGGCAGGTGAAAGATTAATCAGCTGAGGAGAGAAGGAGAGTCCAAGCCCTGTGCAGGATACTTGTGAAGGGAAAGGAGAAAATGGTGTCCGCGAAGACAGCCAATCAGAAACGACCGAGTGAAACGGGAGCTCATGGGAAATGTAGTTTACCTTCAAGTACCCCAAAAACAGTGCCCGGAGCCCCCAAAAGACTCAGAAGATTAACCGGATGACAGGACAAGGGTAGACATGAGAATAGGTGGATTTTTCTTTTGGATACAATGTCTCCAATGGAATGAATGAAGAATGAACATTAAGTGTTCACCTATAATGTTTCTCAATATATTTTATATTTTGTACCCCTTTTCTACTGCTTGGTATGTTTGTGCATACCACCTATAATTAATGGATCAAGTGGTGATCTTTTCCCTATAACCAAAGTTTAAATACCATCTGTACAGTTATTTGTTACACTATCAAGTGATATAATTGGACTATAATAGATTTAATATATAGGGCAAATTTATTTAATTGAATGCATTATGTTTTGATTGGTGATTTTCTATATATCAGTACATACAGATAGCTTTGCAACTGTCAATTTGTATAGGTGATGGAAATCCAAATACATCATCATTTTATGAAATAAAGATTTTCCCGTAGAAGATGACATACCCCTCCTTTTAAGAGGGATGATAAGTTAAACCTTTACAAAATGATACTTTAATATTCTGTATATTAACACTTTCAGATAATAATTAACTCCGATTGGATGAGCTATTAACCATTGTGATTGGAGGATGGAATGTGGTGTCATTCTATCGAACGGCTTTAAATTAAGCTGGGAAGAAGCATTGGCGTCCTATACTTTGCCATTGATAAAGATATTTTCGAAACGCGCGTCTGGCGTGTTGTCAACATTCAATTAGTGTTTAATACAAACATCCAAGATTAATAAATGAGCTGGATGTTAGGGATGACTTGGTTACATTGAGTCGATAGTTTTCACTTTAAGACATCCAAGCCTACTAAATGCGCTGGATGCCAGGGATCATTTAGTTACAGGTTATTATGCACTAATGATGTTTGTTTAAGTAACACAGTAGCAGTATGACTGCAGAATTTGAACGTCCAAGCCTACTAAATGAGCTGGACGTTAGGGATCAATCAGTTACAGGTTGTCGATAGCTAGTAGACATCTAAGCCTATTAAATATGTTTGATCTCAGGGATTATCCAGCTATAGGGCACTATATGTGAATGATAATTGTTCCAGTAAATATAATAATGGCATGATTGCTGCGGTGGAGTCGCTACATATGAATGTTGTACTCAATATTTGCTGGCTGACTACTAGTCACAACCGTGACATAAAGTAGCGACTCTACTTTAGCAGCTCAGGTATATTTCCAACATTAGAGTTGTGAATAGGACAGCAGGGCACCTATAGTTGTTATTAGGGTGCCTACAGTGAATCCTATAATTTGATTCTACAAAGAGCTGATTGCCTAGATTCAATTAGAAACCGTTTTATCTTTTCATGAGTATTACATGCCGATCTCCAGCGGTGTGTATTTCTGCTAAACTGTGAGGTTTTTAAAGGGGACACTTAGATTTTACTGTTATCCTTGTTTTTATATTTTTTTTGTGTACATTTTATTTTTTTATATTAAATAAAAGTTATATTTTAATTTTGATGTATTTTTTGGACTCCTTTCATGCTGGAATTTGATGTGGATGGGAATAGACATTTATGTAGTGACTTTACCCATGTTTTATAGGAAGATAGTGTAATTTTCTCCCTCTTTAATATCTTTCTTTACCTACCTTACCTACCACTAGTTTAGCTGTTCAAGTGTGCTATTGCCACAGGGCTTCCTGTTTCTTTTTTTGTGTTTATTTTGATATTTCCCTGTAGCACCTTGTTAGACTACTAGTGGTTGAGATTGATAGGTTTGATTATTGTAGTGAGAGTGCGTGGTTATTCTATGTCTTTTTTTTAGACAAACAGAATGATCTGTCTCTGAAGTCGCTACGTTGAGCGGTTGCAGAGATATGTCCCAAAGTGTAAAGTGAAATAGAGATGAATGGAGCATGGCGTTGATGCTGTAAAGAGCGTGGGAACTCAAATAATGCAAAATAAGCGAAATGATTCGGAAAAAAAAAACACACATAAGAATCACCAGAATAAGAGTAAATAACACTGAACTCAGTAGGGAAATAAACCCCATAAAAGTGCTCAAAATAGCAAATAAAGGCTACATTTACCTCAGAAACCCCAGTGCTCCAAACCTCAAAGCACATACATATAAACCCAATATGTGCAGTATGTATTAGGAACTCCAAAGGAGACCCCTGTGCAGAGGGGAAGCGTGGGACAAGTGGACCTCAGCACTCAAAGGGTTGCTCACCTTTTTAGCATGTCTTCTGTCTTCACATTACCATTTTGTGAAGAAGAAGCCTCAGTGGGCTTCTCCTAGGGAAAAACATGGTACACAAGTTTTTCCCCTCAGAGCTGGAAGGTCCACAGCAGCACTTGGCAACTGAGCACTCCACCATTGGGACGTCAGTAATGGTAATCTACCTAATGGTTGGTATTCCATATCTAACTTGCTTGATCAAGGAACAAATGTTACTGGATGGGGATTGGTTAGGAACCAGCTAAGGAGAGAGGAAGGCTCCACTCTGCACTTCTTTTCAAGAATTGTTCCTGTCTATTTAAAGGGGCGGTAGCCTTATTAATGTTACCTGTAACCTATATTGGACAGTAGAGAAATTTATGATAACCCCTTAACGACCCATGATGGTCCAGGACCGTCATTGGTTGTTTTTTGTTAAGGACTCATGACGGTCCTGGACCGTCATGTAATTCCGGGCTCCCCGTGTGGCTGCACGCCGTTCGGGGGACCCTGATGCGGATGCCACAAAAAAAAAAAAAAAAAAAATTGGTCCGTGGTCCTTAAGTGATGGCCATCTGCACAATCGGCAATCCTTAAGGGGTTAAACAATGTTTTGTTTTTAAGTTGTCTAGACAGTTTGACCTGATGGGTTTTAAGTCTCCACATGAAATAAGGGGGATTGCAATGTGTATGGGTTTTAAAAAATATTAATATAAGCAATGTCATAGAAAAACACTGATAGAAAGTGTTCACTGCAAAGGTAAGAACTAAGGCTATTTACAAAAGTTATTCTGGAGTAAACAAAATACACCATAAGGGACAAATAACAATTTCTAAATTCACATGAACTTGAATAGAGCTTTTTTTTACTTTTTATTGAGTTTTACAATAAAAACAAAGATATTCCAGACAGAGTACATAAAAGGGTTTCAAGAAGACATAGCATAGTATTGTATAACATACCAGATGTTCAAACCGTGTTTGTTAGGACTACAAGGTAACTGAAGGTTGTAAAGAAAGCGATTCAACTCTAACCTTGAGGAATCATAACGAGTCTCTACAGCTGCCTTGGTATAAGAGTTTGGAACCAAGGTCAACAAACAGGTGTCATAAACATCAAACATAAGAACCAAACATAACCCCCCCACACTTCCCCGCCTGTGTGCACCCAGCCCCCCCCCCAATATGATGTACTGTCCCGAGACCCAGGTCCCATGTTGGGGGTATCTAAGCGATGTATCCGTCCTGGGTGATGGCTTCCAAGCACCCAGATACCCCTCAGGATCATCCCATCAGACTCCTGCTTTGTTCCGAACATTATCAGCGGCCATCCAGGAGTTGTATCTGAAGATGTTATAGAGTTGCGAATGGTAGGTTTTGGTCAACGTTTTAATAAAGGGGTCCCATAGAACAATAAACTGTTCCCCGTCTCACTCTTTGTCTTGGGTGGCCAATAGCTAGTACAGTTTGAGGAAGAAAGTGGTCCTATCCAAGCCTGTATTGGGGGGGGGGTTAGCTAGTGTCCAATAGGTTAGTATGCACTTAATAGCTGTTAGAGTCAGAATGTCTAAAAGGTGTACAGTGCGACCCTGTAGGTGGTCGGAAGTGTGATAGAAGCCCATGAAAAGTGAGGGGGAGTCCATTTGAAGACGTACACCAGCCGTCTGCTGGAAATGCACAGAAAAAGATGTCCAGAAAGAGTAAACTATAGGGTAGTACCATTACATATGAGGAAGATTAGCCCGTGGTGTCCCACATTTTGGACAAGCATGTGAGGTAGACAGGCCAATTCTGTGTGCCACAAGGGAGGGCACATACACCCTGTGCAGTAAACGGTTTTGTAGTTCATAGAAGTAGGAGGCAGGTGCATACCTCAGTCTACTACGGAAGGCTTCCATTAACTGGTGGTCGTCAACACTCGGTAAGTCAAGGAACCATGTCCCTATACCAGGTGTAGTGGTGTGGTATTGAACAGAGGGAGAGATATATTTGTACACACTTGATATCTTAAAAAAGGTGCTTCTTGCCCGCCGTATAAATGAATCAAAAACGTTAACGTCGGGAGTAGGAGGTAGCTCCAGGAGAACCTTGGAAATATAAGTCTTAGCCTGCAAATATGGAAAAAGATGATAGGGACGAGTAGAGCTTTTTAACCCCTTGAATGCTGGAAACCTCTCCAATGCATTGACTGCAATGCAGTGGAGACCTGTCTAACATACAAAGTGGTTAAAAGCCCAATTTAATTTAACAGGGATTTTTCGGTCCCCTGTGATGAAGCTGGTTTACACCAGAAAAGTTCCCGTTTCCTTTTATAAATATAGGGCTAACTGACCAAGGGTTAAGACATGAAATTTGGCCGACACCGGTAGATTCAACCTCAATGCTTTGAGTGCCTGAGGCGTGCGTAACTCATTGCTTTGCAATGCGTTGAATACCCCTCTGGCACTTCAAAGGGTTAAATGAATGAGCTGGTGCCTTTAAAAAGTCTCTCTTGGGAGCAAACAAAATAAATGGCTGCAGCCTCCCAATTACATTAGCTGTCCATTCATATTTCAAGATCCCACATTCTGCAGTTTTGAACACCTCTGCATCAAAACGGCCAATGGACAAGCAAATCTTGCAAGATATGCTCATGCAAATCATTAACCCCTTATGGACCCATGACGGTCCTGGCACGTCATGGGTCCAACATGTGATAAGGAGCCCTGACATGCTAGGACAGTCATGGATTTCAGGGCTGCCATTAGGGGAGCCTTGAATCAGATAGAAAATTAAAAAAAAAAAAAAAAAAAACCTCCATGGTCTTTAAGTGCCGGCCATCCTTAAGGGGTTAACAAAGTTGTTCAAACTATATACCTGTCTAAAAGTTTAACAGTAGGGATAGGTGAAAGGTCCAGTATTTTCTCTCTCAGACATTTCTGTGGAAAATACACAATTTGGTACTTTTTCCACAGGAATTCCAGCTCATAGAGAAACCCATCAAATTTGCATCCTTTCTCAAACACACTGCTTTGCCTGTGAGATCGTTGTCATTTTTCACCTATATTTTCTATGAAGGCAAGAATTCCCTCTGCCATAATATAAAAACCTGGAACTTCCGGCCAAGATGCATGTTTGAAGGTTAGGCAAAGGTGAATCTTGAAGACAGTGAGACAGAGAGAGAGAGTGAGAGTGACAGATATAAAAAAAAATAAAGTTATGTTGCTTGCTTGAGAATGCGTAACAGGAGTTTGAGGGGTGATGATTCTGCTGATGTGGCGAAATTCAGCAGCAGCAGAAAAATCAGCCCCAGTAGTGGCGAAGCCCACTTGGTCAAGCAGATATAGTTGCTATTGCCAGCCTCACAATATCCCCAGGGATCTGGGGTAATAATTTTTGAAGGACAATACTAGATTATGTGGCCTGTGCCTGCTGTTCCTGTGACTGTGATGACAAGTAAGACACCACAGGGAGCTGTATGTCATAATGCAACCTTCCACTTGATAAATAAGGCTTTATTGAAATTCTTTGACATAATGTAATTTCTCAGTGATGCTGCTCACGTCAAAATTTCAGAAATGGTATGTTTAAAGTGGGGGCATGAAGTCAGTGCGAGTCCATGATTCGAATAGGGAATATAATTGTGTAGAAGTACAAGACTGTAGGTCCCTCCCAGTCAAGACCCCTGTGGGAAAAGTCATGTTCAACAAACATCAGTGTTCACAGTTGCTATAGATTTGGTTACATTCCTAAGTTTTGGATACATTGTCTACATCTAAGTGCTTATATAAAAAAACCAAGGCAAATGTATAAAAATAAGATAAAATAATTTATGTAAAATATATAAACAGACTGTGACATACTACAAGAAGATATCAGTACCAGCATTGGATATGTGAGAAAACAATAAATTATATACTGACATCTAAGGAAACGATTCCCCAGTGACAGTTTGTGACAGACAGTGATACAAAAAAATTAGACATCAAAGGAAATATGACTTTGAAGTGGCTAAATAATAATATCCCACTGTCTAACACACACACACATATTATATATATATATATATATATATATATATATATATATATATACTAGCAAAAGTGGCACGGCATTGCCCGTGTGGTTTAACCATTTGAGTGGCAAATTTGCAATTTCTCACCGGTGGTAATAGAGCCACACATACATTATGTGACACCCTAGCCTTGTAGTAGCAAAACCCCAGTGGTAGTGTTAGAATTACACCGATGATGGGGATCATAAAGAGGATGGTGAGAAAAAGAGTGTTGGGGTGAGAGAGAGGATGGGGGTGAGATAGAAAGCAGCTGAGATAGAAATAATTGGGCTGAAAGATGTAATGGGGCTGAGATATTTCAATGAGAAAGCATGGGCCACAAACAGTTCATAGCAGATGCAAAATGGAATAGGGACGGAGCCTGCATGGGGACAAAGAGAGGGCATGTGGGTAGACAAAAGGCATAAGGTGCAGACAGGACACAGGGAACAGATAACGGAAATGAAGATTTAATGTGTAATAACGTGAGGGAGGGGATGATTAACTGAGCAGAGAGGTGATTGGAACAGTCACCTCCTATAAAGTTATGAGTATTTAACCCTTTGAGTGCCAGAGAGGTATGCAACGCATTACTTTGCAATGCGTTGCGTACCTCTCTGGCACGCAAAGGGTTAAAACACGTGTCTCCAATACAGGTTAATTCGTGTGTGTGTTTTAAATCTTTGTTTTCATGGATGTATAAGTTTGTAAAGTTTTACCGGATGCAGTGGTTACCTGGCTGCTGTAGAGTTCAGTGCCGAATGGGCGTTAATGAGCTCCTATCCTCCTACCCTGTTGTGCCTTGTTCCCTCGTTCTTATCAGATGCTGAAATATCCATGTGAACAGCCATTCGGTACCGAGCTGTATCGCGGTAAACAAACCAGTGACGACATCTGGTAAAACGTAAAAACCTTATATGTCCGTGAAATTAAGAATTAAAAAAAAGATTTACTGTAATCGTATGGGTTGAGTGCGCACAGGTGTGTTTGCTGCCTAACTTCACGAACACATAAAGGACAGCACACAACACACAGTGCGCGGCATGGTTCCTTCACTGCTGTGACTTCTCCTTCTACCCTCTCAACACCTTGCAAGACATAACATGCTTTAACCCTTTCAGTACTAGAGAGGTATACAATGCATTGCTATGCTCTGTAGCCCTGAAAAGGTTGTTTATGTCGTGCAAGGTGTTGAGAGGGCATTAACTTACGTTGAGTAGAATGAGGAGGCACAGCAATGAAGGAACCATGGCAGGCACTGCGTGTTGTGTTGTGGCAGCAAGGTGCTTGAGTCCTCTGACACAGAGTAGATCCACAATACAATGAGGAAGCACTCCCGGATAGCACTGATGTCTGGATGAGGCAGAACTACGATGAGTAGTTATAAACTTTCCATGTATTAAAGCAAATGACATTGTGAACATTACAGACATGAAGTAACAGGATGAAGAGGTGATGGAGATGGAGAAGGAGCTGGTAGTGAGGGTAGAGATGGCGCTACAGGACTTGTAGGCCATGAGTTGCATGATTGGCTGGTAGAACGCGGGCCATGAGTTGGATGACACCACTGCAGCCTGGCATGTATGCAGCCCCTCAGTCACCTGCTGGTGGTAGAAAGCTGTGTGAATGGCTGCTTGGGCCTGTCGCAGCTGACTCCTGCTTGGTGTGTTGAACAGAGGGAAGGTGAAGGATTTGGTGCTGGCAGGCGCCCTGAGGCCTTCCTGCTCGGGAGGTGTGTTTGTGTGTGGTGTAGGAACAAGTGGCAGCCATTTTGTTTTTTTGGTGAGTTGTATAGTGGTGGACGGGCTGGATAGTGGGGGCGGGCCAACTCTGCATGATTTTCACAGGCATAGCAAAAATCACGCCCCAATTGAATCACCCAATGGGGGATGTAACTCCTCCTTACTGCCGCCCCTGGGTGTGTGTGTCTCCTTAGGAGACATAAATTATGTAATGAGCCTCTCTTTTATATATATATATATATATATATATATATATATATATATATATATATATATATATATCCTATATAATAATTCGCTAGGATGTTTGTCAGAAGACGTCATGCTCAGTAGAGACTGTCCGAACGCACAGAATGCTTGGAGCATAGAATGCTGGGAGTTCTGTGCTGGGAGCACAGAATGTTGGGAGTTCTGTGCTGGGAGCACGGATGCTGGGAGTTCTGTGCTTTCGGCCAGTCTCTACAGTGCATGACTGCGTCGGGGGCAGGAGGCAGAGCAGGACCGGCCTCTTAACCTTTTGCGTACCAGAGAGGCACGCAACGCATTGAAAAGCAATGCTTTTGTACCCCTCTGGCACTCAAAGGGTTAACATCATCCGGACCTTGTCCCATGTACACAGGCTTTTACTCTAGTGTGTGTGTGTGTGTGTGTATATATATATATATATATATATATATATATATACACAGTTTGTTGTTCAAGAACCGCACTCACAGGACTTCAAAATGTTGCAAAAATGTGCGAGATTTAATATCAACGTTTCGGCCCTGCCTTGGGCCTTTGTCAAGATGAGTTACAGAGAAAGTGTGAAAAGTACCTTTAAATACTCACAAAATTTACAAAGTGCAAATAAACTTTATATTTCCCAAAACAATTTTCAATCACCATACCACATTAAATAAGACAGTATTCATATAGAAAAATAAAAACAAAAAATTCTTATTCTATCTAAAGGGCCACCTCTAGGATAAGAGCAAAGGTCAAAGGGCAGAGCAAGTAAATAAACAAAGGAGATAAGTTACAGCTTAAAAAGAAATGATCAAAGTGAACAATTGTATATATATATTCTTATGAAATATAATTATATGTAGTCAAATAAATAATACCCCATACCACCTTGTTCAAAAGAGTGTAACGAAACGTCACACATAGGGACATGAAACATGAATAACAAAGAAGCTAGATCAAAAGCGCTCACCAACCGGTGGAGAATAAATACAATTGTGGCAAACGATATCAACGTGAACTAGCCGCTACATTGTATCAGATCATCCCTAAAAGCAAGATGATCCAAAACATGTAGCCGGGATCAACAATTGAGCGTCAAATGTCGGAGTGCCTCGCCACATCCCAGAAAGACACACCACACGGTACTCAATCACATCGCAACGCTTACCAATAAAGCGTTCTTGTTATTTAATCATCCTCTCCAAGCTGCCAAGTTAACAATAAGGGTCACTAGTACAAAAATGTAAGAATATGGGCACACTGATTGTTGGCTGCCAGAACGTGGTATAAAGTGGCATACATAATCAACTCCCGCGGAGAACCCAATCAACATTAGGTATTCACGCCGGGATGACATAAAGTAGATATCAAGTGCCTTCCTATTTATTTGCACGTTCGGCTAGCCAAAAGTAGTGTGTCTAGACCCTAGTACAGAAGTATAAATATAAATACTCCCATCCTTCGAATTAAAGCCCAAATGGTTAAAGAACAAGGTATTAATATAGCCACATACCCTTCATGAACTAGATGAGCATAAGCGCATATTGTACCAAAGACTCGCACGTATGTCACCATAAGATGACACAGGGCGACTCTCGAGCATCAATACACCACTAAACATATATCAAAATGAAATCACAGGGCTATAAACCGAAGGATAAAAAATTGAATCAACATAAATAGAAAGCTAAATAAATATAATTTACTTGCAAAAACTAAGTGTATGTTCAACTTAAACACAGAATGGCTAGCTGTGTATAATGATACTGGCTAATTAATTATCATAGCCGAGATCTATTGGGCCAATATTTATGTTATTCTCCTCAAAGTGCATAGCGTCCTCAGTCAAAAAACATTTTTTTACAGTCAATATTCAATTCAATACTGTATTATAGGTCTAATTGATTAGACACTCTAAATCTGACCAATATTGTATTCATGCTGGCAAGAAAAGATGCAGGAATTAGTCCGACTTATGTCTATTATCATTTGACACAAAGTCTTCTGACAATTGAATACAGATCCATAAATTGATCCATCATACTATTGTGAGTACTTGGGCATTAAAGCCATATAATATTATAAGTATGGGAGAAAACGTGTCCCTCATTTAGAGAATGGCAACAGAAATACACAGTCCTGTAGATCCTTATTTGTTAGCCAGGGCAGTAATGAAAATCCTTCCATGTCCAAAATCTGTATGTAGAATCCTTCCTCCAATTCCATTCACCATAACCAGCACCACTCAATCCAATGTATATAAACTGCCAAGTGCCTGGTTGTTCCATATATTCCCAGGACCTGGTTGTTATGTGATTCCTTTGATCTGATCCCAACCAGTTATATGATGAGTGACCAGGGACCACATTTAGACCGATTCACCGGTCTGGTTCATCCTGAGTCAGTTTTTTGGGTAGGAATCAATCTTTAGAGGAAGCAGTGTAAAGACAATTTTTCATTTAGTCCTTTGGGTGCAATGGTTTGTAACTTGTATATCCATCTGCTCTCCAACTGGTGTAACATTTTCTCTCTGTTACCCCCACGTCTCAAAGGAGGAATATGATCAATTAACATACATTTCAGATCTGACGGAACATGTTTTTGCTCAACCCAATGTCTAGCCACCGGTTTGTCACTCTTTTTAACCACAATGGCTTTTGCTATACTGGCTCTGTGGTTAGCCATTTTCTCTCTGAAAGAACATGTAGTTAATCCAATGTATAATTTTTTGCAGGCACAAATGATGAAGTAAATAACATACACACTGGTGCATGTTAATCTATGCCTAATGGAAAATTCTTTACCTGTGAGTGGGTTTATAAAACTGTCTCCAGAAAGTAAATTTCTACAAGTAGTACAGTTAGGACACTTGTAACAGCCTATTTTCTTAATAGTTAGCCAGGTTCCTGTTTTTTTGTAGCATTGCTCAGGATCAGTTTGTACCAATAAATCCTTTAGATTCTTGCGTCGTCTGTAGCTTTGAAGAGGTTTATTGCGAAAACACTCTGGTAAATTTTCATCACAGGAAATAATGTTCCAATATTGATGTACTTTTCTTCGAATAATCTTACTCCCAGTAGAGTGAGTTGTAGGAAAAATTAACCTATCAGCTTTGTTCCTTTCTGGTTGTAGATTGCTAAGTAGATCTTTTTGATCAAATTGAAGAGCTCTATTTAATTGCTTGTCCAGCACTTCCTTGGGGTATCCCCTGTCTTTAAAACGTTGGACTAAATCAGCAAGTTGTTCAATACATTTAGACCGTTCACTGTTATTCCTGATAATACGTATCATTTGTGAATATGGTGAACTATCTATCATGTGTTTAGGGTGATGGCTAGAGTAGTGTAACATCATATTTCTATCAGTTTTTTTATGGCTATTGGTGGAATGAATTTTACCGTTAACAATATCCACCTGTATATCCAAAAATTCCATGCAATATTTACTATATTTATATCACGGTGCCCGTGATTGCTGCAGTTCCTTGTCTGTCACCAGTAGGGGGCTGCTATTGGCTGTCTGCAGATAGCCCACCTTTCATTGCCTATTTAAACCTGGATTGGGCACCCTTTGGTTGCCCTTTCGTGTTGTTTCTGACCTTCTTGCTATCACTATGCCAGTGATAGCTGGGCCTCTGTTCCGGTGTTCCTGAGTTCCTGATCTCATGTGTTCCTGAGTTCCTGATCTCTACTGTTCCAGTGTTTCCTGCATGCTGAAGTACTTCCAGTCCTGGTTCCGGCCTAGTCTCTGGTGTTTGCAGTTCCTGCTGAACTTCTTCTCTGCTGTTTCCTGACCTGACTGATCGTTGCTGGTTCCTGTCATCGCATCGCCTGTCTCCTGTATCCTGGCGACCTCCTGCCTGGTCGCGTCAGCGACATTGCTTGTTACTCCAGTGTGCGGTCACTGGTTTGCTCCACAGCCTATCGGCTATACAATTCTGTGTTGGTCCCAGCGTGCGGACGCTGGTTTGCTCCAAAGCCTTGCGGCTATACAACTCGCTTGTTACACCAGTGTGCGGTCACTGGTTTGCTCCAAAGCCTATCAGCTATACAATTCTGTGTTGGTCCCAGCGTGCGGACGCTGGTTTGCTCCTAAGCCTTGCGGCTAGGCAAACTCGCTTGTTACACCAGTGTGCGGTCACTGGTTTGCTCCAAAGCCTATCGGCTATACAATCCTGTGTTGGTCCCAGCGTGCGGACGCTGGTTTGCTCCAAAGCCTTGCGGCTAGACAAACTCGCCTGTTACACCAGTGTGCGGTCACTGTGTTGGTCCCAGCGTGCGGACGCTGGTTTGCTCCAAAGCCTTGCGGCTAGACAAACTCGCTTATTACACCAGTGTGCGGTCACTGGTTTGCTCCAAAGCCTATCGGCTGTACTATCCTGTGTTGGTCCCAGCGTGCGGACGCTGGTTTGCTCCAAAGCCTTGCGGCTATACAACTCGCTTGTTACACCAGTGTGCGGTCACTGGTTTGCTCCAAAGCCTATCAGCTATACAATTCTGTGTTGGTCCCAGCGTGCGGACGCTGGTTTGCTCCAAAGCTTTGCGGCTATACAAACTTGCTTGTTACACCAGTGTGCGGTCACTGGTTTGCTCCAAAGCCTATCAGCTATACAATTCTGTGTTGGTCCCAGCGTGCGGACGCTGGTTTGCTCCAAAGCCTTACGGCTATACTAACTCGCTTGTTACACCAGTGTGCGGTCACTGGTTTGCTCCAAAGCCTATCAGCTATACAATTCTGTGTTGGTCCCAGCGTGCGGACGCTGGTTTGCTCCAAAGCCTTGCGGCTATACAAACTCGCTTGTTACACCAGTGTGCGGTCACTGGTTTGCTCCAAAGCCTATCAGCTATACAATTCTGTGTTGGTCCCAGCGTGCGGACGCTGGTTTGCGCCTAAGCCTTACGGCTATACTAACTCGCTTTTTACACCAGTGTGCGGTCACTGGTTTGCTCCTAAGCCTATCGGCTATACAATTCAGTGTTGGTCCCAGCGTGCGGACGCTGGTTTGCTCCAAAGCCTTGCGGCTTTACAATTCCCCTGTTAGTCTCAGTGTGTGTACACTGGGTTGCTTACGATCCTGTCAATTTGCCATTACCATCTGACTGCTGCTACTATCTCTGGGCTGCCCTGCCCGGTATTGGTAAGGCCGGTAGAACCTTTTGCCACATTCCATCTGAGGTTGCCTTACCCGGTATTGGCAGGGCCGGTAGAGCCTACATTATGAATCTATTGAGGCTGCCTTGCCCGGTAATTTGGTAAGGCCGGTAGAACCGTTATGCGATTCCATCTGCAGGTTGCCTTACCCGGTATTGGCAAGGCCGGTAGAGCCTAACATTCTATTACTTCAGACTGTCCTGTCTGGTATATTGACAGGACCGGTAGAGTCTGCCTTCTGTCTTGTTATATTCTGAATATATCTGTATGTATGTGAGTGCCATCCTACGTTATCAATTTATTATTTCAATAAAATTGATTTTTACCTAAAACTTGTGTCTGAGAGTCATAATAAACCGTGACAATTTAGTCGTGAATCTGATTGGGGAAGGGATTTGGTTCAATTCCTGAAAGAAATTGAGTAATGTAATTTCATCTCCCCTCCAAATCAGAAACACGTCATCAATATAACGGAAATAGCATTGTAAATAAGGAGCAAATTTCTCCGTAATATGTTCAATTTCATAAAAATGCATGAAAGTATTGGCATATGCTGGTGCTACGGCACTGCCCATAGCCGTCCCCGAGATCTGCCTGTAATACTTATACTCAAATCGGAAAAAATTTAGAGTTAAACATAACTCCAATAATTGTATCAAGAATATATCAGGAGGACGATCTGCAGAGGGATGAGCTTGAAGTAGTCTCTTCACAGCGTCCAGTCCCAACTCCGTAGGAATAACAGTGTAGAGAATGTACACGTCCATGGTTACCAAAAAATATTGATCATCATTTAACTGAATCTCATATAATTTTTGTAAGAAATCACTTGTATCCTTTATGTAAAAAGCAGTAGTCTATACCACAGGTTGTAAGAAGAAGTCGACAAATTGTGCCAAGGGCTGTAACAGAATTTCTTGCTGAGATGATTGGCCTCCCCGGAGGTTTTTGGGCATTTTTGTGTATTTTTGGCAGGGTACAAAGTATTTGACATATAGGATGTTGTGTAGTTAAAAATTGGAATGTTTTGGTGGAAATCCACTGTTGATTTTTTGCTTGTGTCAAAAGGCCATCTATTGCTTTTTTATCATCCCAAGTGGGATCCTTATCAAGCAACCGATAGGTATTTTGATCACTTAATTGTTCCAAAATGTCCAATCTATAGTCCCTGTAGTCCATAAGCACCACAGCTCCACCTTTATCGGCCTCTCTGACAACAATATTATGGTCATCTTTCAAAGACCGAATGGCCTGAAATTGATCTTGACTTAAATTAGGGTAGCCTCTGACTTTACTTCCTTCTGCAACAACATCCTTATCCATTAGATTAATAAAAGTTTTAATTGACGCCTGAGTGTTAATTGGTTCAAATGTACTTCTTGGTTTGAATGGGTTTGTTGTTGCAGTCTCAAGTTGGTCAGATTGTTTGAAGTAATATTTTAATTTCAAATTTCTTTGAAATTTATACAGATCAATCTGATATTGAAATGGATCAAAATTTATGTGTAGGGACAAAACTGAGCCCTTTTGATAGTAAACACATCTCTGCTGGGGTGAGTTTATGTTGACTAAGATTAAATACTACTTGTTCTTGTGCTTGGGCATTTTTTGTTTGTGATTGCCACTGTTTATGTTTGCGGCCACCCCTGCGAGTGTGGGGTCTTCTATGTTTGAAGTCTGTGATCGGGTGGTAACCCGTAAAAAAGTAGTAGAAGATGTTGCTTGTGGAGTTATCTCACTTTCTGACAGAGATTAATTTGCCCCAGAGTCATCAATAGTATCTATTGTTTGTTGTGTTTCTTTCTTGCATAATGGCCTTCTGTGAGGAAATTTATTACGTGGTTGTGTGCCTGTTAACCATCTGTATACTCTATGATCTTTATAATCACTCTTGACTTTTTCAAGTTTTTGATTTTTATATCTATACAGTTCTTCTTTGAAAGTATTCACTTGTTTCTCCAATTTCTCAATCCACTTGTTGTTTTTATCTTCTCTTAGTTGGGTGATATTAGCAATCTCAAAGGCTTGTAATTCTATTTTGACACTATTGAGATCTTTTTTGACCTCTTCAATAACTAATAACATTAAATCCAGTGCACATTTATTAAGTATTCCACACCATTTTCTACAGAATTCAGGATTATTCCGTCCAATAGTCGGAATATTGGACACTCTAAACCCACAGGGAATCTGTTTACTGCGATAATAATAGGACAAGTAAACTCCTTGAAGATAGAGGTCAATCTCTCTTTTTTTTTTTAATGTAGAAGGTTGTGGAATACATCAATGTTCCTGTATTTGGTTTCTATTGTAACAACAGTGTCATCAAAAAGAATCTCATTAGCCTCTATGTCACTGAAACTCACTGGTTCAATAGGTGTAGTAAGTATCTCAGGTAGATGATGATCCTCCATATCAAGGAAGCAAGATCCAATAAAACACCTTATCCTAGGCATAAATTACTCTTCACAAACAAAGTCTCTTGCAAGGCAATAAGTATATAGCATCCAAAAAAAGAGGGGTGCTGTAGACAGAAGAATTAAATACCAAACAATTGAGTCCTAGCACTCTCCAAAACATGTACAATAGCCTGGATGACGAATTCCATGCCAGCATGAATACAATATTGGTCAGATTTAGAGTGTCTAATCAATTAGACCTATAATACAGTATTGAATTGAATATTGACTGTAAAAAATTTTTTTTGACTGAGGACGCTATGCACTTTGAGGAGAATAACATAAATATTGGCCCAATAGATCTCGGCTATGATAATTAATTAGCCAGTATCATTATACACAGCTAGCCATTCTGTGTTTAAGTTGAACATACACTTAGTTGTTGCAAGTAAATTATATTTATTTAGCTTTCTATTTATGTTGATTCAATTTTTTATCCTTCGGTTTATAGCCCTGTGATTTCATTTTGATATATGTTTAGTGGTGTATTGATGCCCGAGAGTTGTCCTGTGTCATCTTATGGTGACATACGTGTGAGTCTTTGGTACAATATGCGCTTATGCTCATCTAGTTCATGAAGGGTATGTGGCTATATTAATATTATATTAATGTGGGCTTTAATTCGAAGGATGGGAGTATTTATATTTATACTTCTGTACTAGGGTCTAGACACACTACTTTTGGCTAGCCGAACGTGCAAATAAATAGGAAGGCACTTGATATCTACTTTATGTCATCCCGGCGTGAATACCTAATGTTGATTGGGTTCTCCGCGGGAGTTGATTATGTATGCCACTTTATACCACGTTCTGGCAGCCAACAATCAGTGTGCCCATATTCTTACATTTTTGTACTAGTGACCCTTATTGTTAACTTGGCAGCTTGGAGAGGATGATTAATCAACAAGCACGCTTTATTGGTAAGCGTTGCGATGTGATGGAGTACCGTGTGGTGTGTCTTTCTGGGATGTGGTGAGGCAATCCGACGTTTGACACTTAATTGTGGATCCCGGCTACGGTTTTAGGGATGATCTGATACAATGTAGTGGCTAGTTCACGTTGATATCGTTTGCCACAATTGTATTTGTTCTCCACGCGGTTGGTGAGCGCTTTTGATCTAGCTTCTTTGTTATTCATGTATCAAGTCCCTATGTGTGACGTTTTGTAACACTCTTTTGAACAAGGTGGTATGGGGTATTATTTATTTGACTACATATAATTATATTTCATAAGAATATATATACAATTGTTCACTTTGATCATTTCTTTTTAAGCTGTAACTTATTATCTCCTTTGTTTATTTACTTGCTCTGCCCTTTGATCTTTGCCCTTATCCTAGGGGTGGACCTTTAGACAGAATAAGCATTTTTGTTTTTATTTTTCTATATGAATAATGTCTTATTTAATGTGGTATGGTGATTGAAAATTTTTTTGGGAAATCTAAAGTTTATTTGCACTTTGTATTTTATTTTACTATGACCTATGATGTCATCTAGATGCCATTTTGTGGGTATTTAAAGGCACTTTTCACACTTTCTCTGTAACTCATCTTGACAAAGGCCCAAGGCAGGGCCGAAACGTTGATATTAAATCTCGCACATTTTTGCAACATTTTGAAGTCCTGTGAGTGCGGTTCTTGAACAACAAACTGTATGTATCTTTGCATGGAATTCATCACCCAGGCTATTGTACATGTTTTGGAGAGTGCTAGGACTCAATTGTTTGGTGTATATATATGTGCGCCAGTTTAACATTAAGTGTACATACAACCCAAACCGTACCACAAAAAAAAAAAAAAAAGAGGATTTTAGTCTTACCTGTTAAATCCTTTTCTCTTAGTCCATACAGGTTTCTGTTAACTCTGGGAGGCGATCCGCCCCTTTAAGTAGGCAGGAACATTTCTCTAAATGTATGCAGGGGGTGGAGCCTCCCCTCCCTCCTCAGCTGCATCCCAGTCAGCTAGCTCCAGAATGATTTGAGACACTAATAACTGACCAGAATAGGAGAGAAGAAGGCTCCTGTGAGCATGCCCCGAAGGACTCCCACGTATTGCCACAGGAGAGCCAAGCATGGTCTCTTGACAGGGTGGGAGACCAGTAACCTGTATGGACAAAGAGAAAAGGATTTAACAGGTAAGACTAAAATCCTCTTTTGTTTGTCGTCCAATACAGGTTACTGGTAACTCTGGTATGTCCAACCATTGAGTTTCCCAGTGGCGGGAAGAAGGCAAGGACCAGGTGCAAGGCCCCCAAAGTCACCAGGACCTCCATGAACCAACAGGTCAGAGATCCCAACAAAACAGAAGTGTTAACGGACACCAAACAGGGGTAAAAACACCCCAGGAACCGTAACACAGCACACTGAACTAGAGCCAACAGGGCTCAACAGAAAGGAAGCACTAAGAACCTGAGAAGAAGAAGATCCTAGACAGGTAAGACTGCCTCCAGGACCTTCCTCCCGAAGATGGCATCAGCCGACGCCAGCACATCTACACGGTAGTGCTTTGAAAATGTGTGCACAGAGGACCAAGTGGCCGCCCTGCACAGCTGATCAGCAGATGCTTGATTCTTATAGGCCCAAGAAGCCCCAATGGATCTGGTGGAATGAGCCGTGACCCGAAAGGGAACATGTTTATTCCGCAATTCATAAGCCCTACGAATAGTGGACTTGATCCACGACACAATAGTCACTTTGGATGCAGGTTGTCCTGCCCTAGGACCTCAGGAATGATGAACAGAGCGTCGGACTTCCTGATAGATTCAGTGCGATGGACATAAAACTTGAGACAATGCACCACATCCAACAAGTGGAGATCCCTTTCCTTGTCAGAGGAGGGGTTAGGGCAGAAAGAGGACACCTTATTCTCCTGATTGATGTGAAACTCGGAGACAACTTTAGGTAAGAACTCCTTAGAGGTGCGAAGCACCGCTTTATCCTTATGAAACACCAGATAAGGTGGTTTACAGGATAGAGCTTGCAACTCCACCACTCGGCGAACTGACACAATTGCCAGAAGGAAGGCCATCTTCCACGTCAAGAGACGTAAAGGAATAGTAGCCAAAGACTCAAAGGGAGGATACTGGAGAACTCCCAAAACCAAATTAAGGTCCGACTGAGGAGCCGGACTCCGAAAGGCAGGACGAACATGAGCAACGCCTTGGAAGAAAACCTTGACGTCAGGAAGGACAGCAATGCGCTCCTGGAAAAAGACAGAAAGCGCTCAAGTCTGAATCTTAAGAGAACTCAGACTGAGCCCTTTATCCACACCATCCTGCAAAAAGGCCAGGACAGTGAGAAGATGAAAATCATGAGACAGATCTCTGTCAGCACACCAAGACACAAATGTTGCCCAGACACAGTGATAGATCTTGGAAGAAACAGGCTTACAAGCATTTAGCATAGTAGACACCACAGGAGAAGAAAACCCTTTCTTCTTCAAAATCGAGGATTCAACCTCCAGGCCGTCAAATTGAGCAGATGAACATCCTCCTTCGACACAGATAGCCCTGCAGAAGAAGATCTGGATGAGAGGGGAGCGGAAAGAACTCAGCCACAGATAGGGCCAGAAGGTCTGGATACCAGGACTGACAAGGCCAATTTGGAGCGATCCAGATGACCGGACAACGTTCCGTCTTCAACTTCTGAATCACACTTATCAACATTGGAAGGGGAGGAAAGATGTAGGCCAGGGAGAATGCCCAGGGAATGGACATTGCGTCGGCAGCCAGGGCTAGCGAGTCTCTCCACTGGAAGCAGAACATCAGAACCTTCCTGTTGTGTCTGGCTGCCATCAGATCCACTAGGGGTACACCCCACTTCTGAGTTAGGAGCTGAAACACCTCCAGATGAAGTTCCCACTCTCCGCTGTCGACTGTGTGACGACTGAGGAAGTCCGCCATGACGTTGTCTACGGCTGGAATGTGCACCGCGGAAATGACAGGAACATGAACCTCCGCCCAGGACATAATGGCCTTGACCTATAACCAAGCGGCGAGACTTCTTGTCCCACCCCGCCTGTTGATGTAAGCCACGGCGGTGGCATTGTTGGATTCCACTCTAACCGGACAGCCCTCCAACTGGGATTCCCAAAGGCGTAGAGCATGAAATATCGCTCAAAGTTCCAGAATGTTGATGGAAAGAAGAGACTCCTCCAAGGACCACTTCCCCTGAGCACTGATGCGACCCAGGACAGCACCCCAACCCGAAAGGCTGGCGTCCGTCGTGACCTTGGTCCAGTAGGGAATCCGAAAGGATCTCCCCTTCAGTAGATTGGAGAGGTCCAACCACCACTCCAAGCTCAACTCAACATGAGGAGGAAGAGAGATCGACAGCTTCTGATGATCCGGCCGGTCCCTGCATGTCTGCATCACAAATCTCTGAAGTTCCCTGGTGTGTGTCATGGCAAATGGAACTGCCTCTATTGTAGATATAAACTTCCCCACCAGAGAAGACAACTTCGGAATCGCAATCCGATCGCGGGCAAGGATCTTGGAGACCCTTTGAGCAATCTGATGAGCTACCTCTTCCGGCAGAAACACCATACACTTCTGAGTATCGAACAGAAGACCCAAGAAGATCAGTCGCTGGGACGGGACCAGGTCTGACTTGTCCAAGTTTGAGATGACCCCCCACAGCGGGATGCGGACCCAGGTTCGGCGAGTCATGACGAAGCAGTCTTGGAAGTCTTGGGCTTGGATGCGGTCTTGGGCTTCCAGGACAGTTTGGGCTTGGAGGAGGAGCACGGAGTAGATGGAACCGTCTGGTTCGTCGAACGCGTCTCAGTTTGAAAGGAACGAAAGGACCGGTTGCGCTTCGCTGGTAACTTTTTCTTAAAGACCAAGGGCAGAAGAGTACTCTTACCCCCAGTGGCCTCGCTAATTAGTTCTTTAAGCTCCGACCCAAACAAGGAAGTACCCTGAAAAGGCAAAGAAAGCAAAACTTTCTTGGAAGCAGTGTCAGCAGACCAAATCTTAAGCCAAAGCGCACGCCTGGCCACCGCAGAGGTAGTGGAGGCACTTGCCATCATGCGGACTGCATCAAAGGAAGCATCAGAGACGTAGTTCTGAGCCTCAGAGATATTAGCGAGGAGACGTAATTTCTCTGAAATAGGCGCATACTGACGGACCGCTGTGGTGAGTTGCTCAGTCCAGACCGCGATGGCCCGGTTAACCCACGCCACAGCAAAGGCCGAACGCATAGCAGTGCCAATAGAGGCGAAAATAGACTTGAGGCAAACCTCTAGCTTTTTGTCAGTCGAATCCTGCAGCGCAGAAGCATCAGACACAGGTTAAGCAGTAGATTTAGACAGTCTAGATATGGGTGCGTCCACCTTAGGGGGATGAACCCATTTAGCCAGTTCAGCCTCAGAAAAGGGATAAAGTTTAGCAAACTTTTTTGAGACTGAAGAGGACTTGTCTGGATTTTTCCAAGCATCAGAAACCAAACGGTAAAGGGTAGGGTTAGGAGGAAAACAAGTAACTGCTTTAGCCGGTTTCTGAAAAACATCAGTTGGATCAGAGGGAACCTCTTGACCCAAAGGAAGGTTGAGCGTGGTCAGTACAGCTCTAATCAAGCCCTCAGCAGAGGGTTCAGGATCACATTCAAAAGGGTCCCCAACAGATGTGGAAGACTCAATAACTGTACCATCCTCAACATCAGAATCCTGCAACAATTCTTCCTCAGAAGAATCAGACACATCAGGGGCCCCCTGTGGTTTAGGCAGGGAGGTCCTGATAGTAGAGGGGGCGTGCCATAACTGCAGTGCCCCCTGTACCTGAGAGGGAAAGAGTTGAAGAGTGGACCTCAGGTCCCTAGTTGCAGCCTTAAACACTTGTACCCAAGCTGGCTCAATAGCATGGCTGGAAGGCCCTGGGTTGCTGTCAGGACCTTCTGAACATGCAGGGCATAAATGACGAGAGAATTCTCTAGGTAGCCCTGAGTGACAGGAAGAGCAATACGCAATGGGGGATACTAAGACCCCAGCCTCCTTAGTCTTAGGTCTAGCCCCAAGCTCCAGTGGTATAGACAGAAACGTTAAAATTAAGCTTATCTGGCAAGCGAAGGGTTAATCAACGGAGGAGAGAGGGAGAGTCCGGTCCCTGCGTAGGATACTCTCTGAGATAAGCACACAAAATGGCTGCTGCAACGGGAGCCAATCAGAAAAGAGGCGTGAAACGAGCTCTCATGGGAAATGTAGTTTTTCCCAAAAAGTACCCCAAAGCAGTGCCTGAAGCCCCCCAAGTCCCCCAACACACTTAAACATGAAACCGGATGAAAGAGCAAGGGTAGAAAATAAAAATGAGCCCGCTCTGAAGTCGCTGTTTGAAGCGGTTCCAGAGATACATCCCAAACAGTGCAAGCCCATAGAGAGTAAAGGAGCAATGGCGCCTATGCGGTAAAAGCGCGCCTTAAAGGCGCGGTACATAAATTTTAAGAAATTTAACCCCAGCAGTGAAAAGGTTAAAAACACATAGGAAACACAAGTACATCATAAGAAAACAATAACCCATAAAGTAAGTGTTACAAAACCCCCATTAAACTAGTCAAACCAGCAAACAAAGGGTTAAATATACTGCTCCAAAACCCACAGACATACACATATATATATATATATATATATATATAGAAATAGATATATATAAACACCTAATGAGTGCCGGAGTGTGCAATGAGAACTCCCAAATACAAGCCCAGTTAAGGGACACTGTGGGACAAGTGGACCTTCAGCACTCAAAGGGTGGCTCACCTTTCCTGCAGATCTTCTGTCTTCAGGTCACCATGTAAAGAGGATTTCCTCAGTGGGTAATCCCCAGGGAAGCACTTGAAACCAAGATTTTCCCCCTTCAAGGCTTAAGGTCCACCAAAAGGCCCTGGACACTGAGCTAGCCACTTTGGAGAGGGCATTTGTCAGTCATGGTAACCCGCCTAATGGTGGTATTCCATATCTGACAGAAAAACAAAAAAGAAACTAAAACTAACAAGAGATGTTCTCCACCTGGTGTGTTCACACCCAGGAAAAAATCATTCTGGAGCTAGCTGCCTGGGATACAGCTGAGAAGGGAGGGGAGGCTCCACCCCCTGCATACATTTAGAGAAATGTTCCTGCCTACTTAAAGGGGCTGATCGCCTCCCAGAGTTACCAGTAACCTGTATTGGACAACAGAGAAATTATTATCTATATATATATAAAAGAATAAGCCTCATTGCATAATTTATGGTACCTCACACACAACATAATTTGTCTTCTCAGAAAACAAACACACATTGAACAGAATGCCTCATTACATAATTTATGTCTCATTAGGAGACACAACTCCTATTGGGTGATTGAATGGGGACTTTACTGCTCCCATTGGGTGATTGAATGGGGGCATGTTTATCATACAGGGAGTTGGCCCACCCCCTCCAGCCCGCCCACCACTATCCAACTGACAAAAAAAATATAACTGCCACTCGCTCCTGAAGTAGGGATATCAATAACTTCTCCTGGTCCACTCACACTCTCACTCAGGATCATGACCCCACAAACACACTGTTTCACCTCTCACAGATAACTGTAACCCTCCATACACTATGTGTCACCTCCCACAAATAACTGTAACCCTCCATACACTCTGTGTCATCTCCCACAGATAACTGTAACCCTCCATACACTCTGTTTCAGTACGAGGGTGTAATGTTCCCATAAAATACAAACTCAGGGATAAACTTAATAGCAACTCTTTTATTTAACTCTTCATCTTTTCAGTCACCTCACTAACTGTCTCAGCTGTCACTCCTCCGCTTCCTGATTCCCGCCCTTTCTCCTTAAAGGGAGAGAGATGCTTTGCTGTATGTTACAGAGGGCAAGCCTCAAACACCATTTTCTATTTGTTCCCTCAGCATGTTGCTATGCTGCCTCAACTGAAGAGCCACCGTGTGTTATATTGCTATGTTACCTCAACTTAACCCTTTGAGTGCCAGAGGGGTACACCAGGGGCGTTTCTAGGTTCCAAAACGATCTGGGGCGAGAGCCCACAGCAAAATTCAACAGAGTGCCTGCCACCAGTGGTAGTAGTGGTAGTGATGATAACGCTATAGTGTGGAGTGAGTTATCCTTACACAACATATATGTTTATTTTACTAATCTATATATAATGCAATGCAAAGAGTTAAGAAGTAAGCCATTTTATGTTGTTCTAACTTACTGAAGTTATTGTGGTGTAAACCAACTGTACCACAGGGAACAAATCAAAATTCCTGTCACATTAAACAGGGGTTTTAACTCCTTGAATGCTAGAGCGGTCTTCAATGCATTGCAAAGCAATGCATTGGGGACCTCTCTACCATTGCTCAGTTGGTTGACTCCAGAATAAAACCAGGTTGCTTTAATACATATGAGCCATTGATGTAACTGAATAAATTAACAAGAGCAACACCAAAGTATTTTATTTACACAGATAATGTATAAACAAACTAGTTGAACAGCCCGTTACACGGGCCACAGTGCCACTGCCACCCGGTCGCGGGGCAGTCACAGAGACTGTAGAGACTGCCCGCGCCACGACTGATACAGAGCTGGACGCTCCTTCCAGTCTCTACTGCTCATGACTGCAGCAAGCGCAGCAGTGTGTGTACTGCGCATGTTGCGGCGTTACACACGATTTAGCAAATTATTATATAGGATAAAACGATGTTTAAACAAACATTAATGTGAGTTTTATTGCTGTGGAGCAATGTGATACACTTATATACCCACCACACAGTCTGATGTCCTAAAAAGAGGGACACCAGGGTGTGAAAGAGGGACAGAGGGACTTGGGGCTTGAAGAGGGACACTTGGGAGGTATGCCTATACCCAGCATTGTTCCATTGCCTACTGGTAGACATAGAACCCCCTCATACACTGCCTGATAACCTTGCGCTTCTAGCCCCTATTAGCCACACATCCACTGTCTGATACTCCAGTGGTTTGCCACCGGTAGCACCAGGCCCACACATGAACTGATATCTCAGTCTTCTTCTACTGGCAACTGGTATCCATAGAACCATACATACACTGTGTGATACCCCATCATTGTTCCACTGGTTACCTGTAGCCAATCATACACTGTCTGATTGCTGGCATTTTTCCATTGGCTGCTGGTAGCCACAGAACAACGCACATAAACTTTATGATACCACAGCCTTGTTCCACTGGCCACTGGTAGCCACAGCCATGTTTCTCTGCCCAGATTCCCCAAATACACTGTGTTACCCCACCAGCCTTCTACAACTGCCTACTGGTTGCCACAGATTCCCCGCATACATTGTGCATCCCCACTAGCCTTGTTCTCCTGCCAACTGGAAGCCACAGATTCCCCACATACGCTGCGTGTGCCCCCCCGCCCACTGATATCCACAGATTCCTCACATACACTATGTGATTCCCAACTGCATTTTACCCCTGCCCACTGATAGCCACAGATTCCATACATACATTATGTGACCCCCCCAACAACCTTATTCCCCTAACCACTGGTAGCCACAAATTCTCTACATACACTATATAACCCCCCTAGCCTTGCTCCCCTGCCCACTGGTAGCCACAGATTCCTTACATACACTATGTGACCTCCCCCAGCCTTATTACCCTGTCCACTGGTAGCCACTGATTCCCCACATACACTGTGTGACCCCACTAGCCTTGTTCCCCTGCCCTCTGGTAGCCAGCCCACAAATTCTCCACATATACAATGTGACACCCACCAGCCTTGTTTACCTGCCACTGGTAGCCATATATTTCCCCCATCTATACTGTCCCTCATACCTTCTCTTCTGCTCTGCCCCATTCTGCTTTCTGTTTCAGTGGTGATGACCTGTTTCATGGTGATGACCTCATCGCAAAGCACCAGAAGTGACAGAAGAGCCAGTGTGGAGCGGATGGCTGTGGGCTGAAGCTGAGAACAGAGTAAGGCAGCAGCCTGCTGTTCCAAGCTATATATGCCCACAAGTTGCTGGGCAGCAGCCAGCCAGCCTCAGGATAAACAGCAGGAGGAGTGAGTCTGGTGATTGTCTGACATTTGGGGCTGCCCACTGACACACTCGGGGCTTCAGCCCCCTTAGCCCACCCCTAGCGAAGCCCCTGGGGTACACAACTCACACTCTCTCACTCAATCACACACACACTCTCACTCAATCACATACACACTCACGCAATCACTCACTCACTCTCGTACTCACACCCCGGGAGCCAGCACGATCCACCTTTCACCATAGTCTCGCTCACACCACAGGAGCCAGCACGATCCACCTTCTACAATAGTATTTGCAATTCCCACATGCATTTCAAATACATGAATGAATGCCACTCACTCACACCCCGGGAGCCAGCACGATCCACCTTCCACCATAGTATGTGCAATTACCACATGCATTTCAACTATATGAATGAATGCCACAGTGGAGGCATAAGTACAAACACAAACTCACTACAATGACACATAAGTCACCACTTCTGTGTGTGCATGTGTGTCTCTGTGTGTGCCTGTGTGTTCCTCACTGTGTGTGTTGCATGTCCCTAAATATCTTGACGGGCAACGCCGTCCCACATTGCTAGTAGTAAATAAGAAATATATCTCATCCTAACGGTAGGGGTACAGACAACCCAAATCATGATCAAAAAAATCTTAACCCCTTAAGGACCGGGAAAATCTGAGGTGGATTTCACTTAAAGTGATAGTAATGTTTCACAAAAACAGCAACTCCAATTAATCTTCACAGTATTTGAGCCATAGAGAGTGTTATTTCATTACTGTGAGCGTTGTAGTTCAAGAGTAATTGAATGAGAAATTTTCCCCCTCCTGCCCCTTTTACCTAGTGTAACCCTAACTTCTCAGATGCGGAATCCAGTCCATAAACCAGACAGCTCACATCAAGGGTTAAAATTCTTACTGTGAGAACAATGAAAACCCTGCCCCCCTTGACAGGTTTTTCAGCTTTTTCCCTTATCTTAATTGAAGAATGTCCCTTTCTGTAATCTACCTGGAAACTCCCTGCTGCTCTAAGCTGAGCAGTGTTACATCAGTAGAAGGGGAGGGAGTAGCATACTTTATCATTCAATTACTCTTGAACTACAGAATTGAAATAACACTCTCCAAGGCCCAAATACTATGATGATTAATTAAAGCTGCTTTTATTATGAAACATTACTATCCCTTTAAGGACCTGAACAATTCTGATCTTTTTGGCTATGTCTTTGTTCAACAGTATTTTCCCTCTAAGTACTTTATTTTACTCATGAAAATTATATACATTTTTTTTACGTACAAATAGGGCTTTCTCTTGATACCACACTTAAATGGATAACCCACCATTTATTTTATTACAATTAAGAAAAACTGTAAAAAAGTTAAAAAAAAAAAAAAAAAAAAAAAACACCTTTTTTTTATTCTCTTAGGATCAGTTGGGTACAATGGGTTAAATTTTTAATTTTTTTTTATTTTTTTTTTTACAAATATCTACAATATGGGGGATAGTAATAATAAAGTATTACTATCCCTTTAAAAGGACCAATAACAACCATAATCTTTTGCCATTTATATACTTGTAGAATTGTTTAGGATTTTTCTAGCTCTCTTTTGCAATAATTTTCTCATTTTCAGTTTTAGCTAGCCTAATTGCTTGGTTACAGAATCAGCAGTATGCTGCATCTAACCCTTCTGACTTAAATAGTTTTAAAAGTCAGCTTATTATTTCTCATTTCCGTCAAACCGTTTTTTGTTAAACCACATTGGTCTCAATTTGCTTATCTTGTATTTACTCCCCAGTGGTATTTATTGACATGTAAAATTAAGAGCATTTTTATCTTTGAAGATTACATCACAGTCAGTGTTCTTTAATACAGCTTTGCCACTGTAAAAATAACCTTTTTAAAGTTTAATGTTTTGGTTAAAACCTTGCAAGGTCTCAGTTCTATTTGGCTCCTCTAATAGCTGGGACATGAAATTGGAGTTTAAGGGATAGTAATACTTCGTTTTTTCTTTATTTTATTTTGTAGGCATTAAAAAAACACTAAGAACGATACAAGTCTTACCTCTCAAACCTTTACTGTTTGAGAGAGATTCACAAGCAAAGTTTCCCCTCCTGCCCCTTTTACCTAGTGTAAGCCATCTCTTCACAGATTGGAATCTGGTTGTAAGACCGACAGATAACAGAAGGGGACAATCCTCTTCCTATGAGAACAATGAAAGCCCTGCCCCCCTGACAAGTTTTTCAGGTTTTTCCCTTATCTTAATTGAAGATTGTCCCTCTCTGCAGTCTACCTGGGCACCTCCCTTCTGATCTGGCTGAACAGTGTTACATCAGTAAAAGGGGTGGGAGTGGGATACTTTATCATTCAATTACTCTTGAACTACAACTCTGACAGAATTTAAATAACACTGTCCAAAGTCCAAATACTATGATGATTAATTAGAGCTGCTTTTATTATGAAACATTACTATCCCTTTAAATATACTTAGAAAACTATTTCCCTTTGTTGTGCTGGAAGTCATATTTCTCCAGTCAATTTCAGGGTAGTTAAAATCTCCCATTTTGATTACATTTCCCGACTGAGATACCATTTTCATTTACAGTAACAGCTGGGCTTCTTCGAACTCCCCAATATTAGGTGGAATGTATCACTTTCCATTAAAGGGATAGTAATACTTAAGATGTAAAAAAAATATATGTTGTAGGGTTTATGTCCCCAAATAAAACAAGGGTACTCCCACTGGTGAGAGATATTTTATTAAAAATTTATAACAGCTCAAACTTGAATTTTTTAGGTGCAATATCATAGTGGCCTTAAAATTTACAGTGGTGCTGTTGCTACACCATTCTATGGAGATTTATGGTCTATAGACCAGAGCAGTCCATAAGATGGTGTAGCAACAGTGCCACTGTACAATTTCAGGCTACTATGATATTGCACCTAAAAAATTCAAGTTTGAGCTGTTATAATTTTTTAATAAGATATCTCTCAGCACTGGGAGTACCCTTGTTTTACTCAGGAGGATAAACTCTACAACATATATTTTTTTACATTTTAAAGTATTATGATCCCTTTTAACATATTTTATCATGTATGCACCCAGTGTGTATTTAAACTCACAAGGCCTCTACATTTTCAGTGGACCCTTCATTAATATTTTCCCTTTTACTAGGTTTTAAGGCATGACTTAGATATAACTCTATCCCTCTCTATAAAGTGACTAACCATCTAGATTAACTACCCAGATGTGTATCATCCAACCAGGTTCCAGTAATACCAATAAGATCACACTGCACATTCGTTGCAATCAGTTCCAGTCCCACCATCTTACCAGTCACAGCTCACTCTCTGTCTTTGCTACCTATAAGTAAAAAGTTTTTTTTTCTACAAACTGTGCCTATCTGTCATTGTCTACAAAGAAATCCCATGCACACTACTCTACAGCCACTAATGACTCTCTCACCATCTTTGCCTGTCTATCTGTATCTACTCATAGCTAGTGTCAGAATTTCGAGAATGGCTTTCTCTCTCCTAATTTGACCACAGTGTACAGCACTGGATGAATATAGAGCTGTTACCTTCAGAATCAGTAGTTTGCAATAAAGATTAAAGTCCACTGCACAGTAGCTGCTACAGGCATGCAGCACCACCGCACCTCAGCATATGCCTGTCTCTCTTCTTTTTCAGTTATAGGAGTGAGTGTCAAGTAAGTTGTACTTGTCTGTCCTTTGGATATATGGTGTACTTTCATCAGTCAGAAAAGTATATCTTTCAGTCACTCAGTCACAGTATAGGTTCAGCCATCTCAGGTAGAAACCTTCAATACCTGTCTCTCTGACTGTTGCTGACTATCACTTATCAAGTCAGAAAGAATTTATTTTTTAAACTTTCCTTCCTCCCATCACACACCTCCCACACACATACAATAACTTGCCTAAAACCAAGACTTATTAAAAGCAGCTCCAGCTCCCCTTTCTTTGCCTATCTACTATATCATCAAAACACAGCTGCTTTCTTTACCTTTCCTAAATACAGACTCATAACATGCAGGAGCCTGTCACCTTTATACCAACACAGCAGGAATACATGTGGAAACTCTCCAGGTGGGAAGGAAATACTTTATTATCAGTGATTTCAATGTAGCGACAAAGGTGAAAAAAGAAGGGGGAAAAAAACACTTCCCAGGAATTTTTTACACACAGAAGGAAGTGCAGATTCCCCCATGTTTTGCTTTTAGGCAAAACATTTCATCCATCCCTACTTAACAGTTTCACATGTCTAACAGAACCTCACAGTGATCCTCTCACAATCTCAGAGTGACCCTTTCACTCTCAATGCATAACACAGGCAAGGAATTGCATTAACATCTCTGAAGGGGTTAAAAAGGAGATTACTTAAAGGGCCAATAATCTGTTTCAATATGTGAATACACATTTACAACTATTTATTCAGCCTTGAAAACACATTTATACTTATTATTCATCTAATATTTAACTCATGCAGTTCCTCACACACATATATGTGTATCACCCTGAATATCACATAGACTAAAAGACTGTCACAATTTTGCTTTGCAATATAGTTCTGTCGAAAAGTATAAAGACTTTGTATTATATAGGCTATATCAGTGATCTTCAAAAAAAAGAGAAAGTTCAAGACATAAGGGAGAGAAAAGGACAGGGGAAACTGAGAAAAATAAAGGAAAAAGAAATAACTTAAAAAGATTAAAAAAGTAGACTGAAACAGAATGGAAGAGAGAAAAATGAAAAAAGCAGAATGATAGCAAGAAACAGACGTTGGGAAGTGAGGGGAGGGGGGAGGATGGAAAGAGAGAAAGCCAAATTGGACAAGTTTGTAAGGCAAGAAAGGCAGAATACTGCCTTTAATCACACAAAGTTTACACAGTATGTAGAAAGCGAGACCACTGCCATGTTTCATATTATAACCAAGCATCTTACAGCCAAATCACCTCCACCTCTCAATTATATATAAACACCCCGTCTGATTTTAATATATTGCTCAGATTTGCCTCAGTCTATCACCAAATATTTCTTTCATCTGAATGTCTCATTCAATCTCTATCTGCATTTGCTCTCCCTTGCTCTTTTTTACTAACACTATTCTTTGTACATCTGTCTCAATCTCACCCTCTGTTGGCTTAGTGCAGCGGAAGTGGTCTCATTTTAGACAGCACTAAGCCAAACATCTTGAGAGTGAGTTAGAGTGAGACGAGAGGGTCTTATAAAGCAGTGTATACAGTACTGCACCTGTGTTTATGTGTGTAGTCCACTTAGAATGTATATGACGTGATTTATGCATATAAAAATGTGTCTCTTTTATTGCTTTTGATAACACCTACCATTAATATATTTATGCATGGTCCCTATAACTGCTATTTTCTTTTTCAATATATAATAGCTCTCTATAGTGCATATTCTGACTCCATACAAATCCCTTTTCTAAATTATTCTATGTATATTTCTACATTTTTCAATAATGTCCCCATGTATACTATATACTGCTCCCTAAAGCACAGTGTACCAATGTACATGGGAGCATATTTCAGGGACAATTGCATTCACTTTACACTTATGTACTAAGCAGTTATGCCAGATAATGACACCCCTGCAATTCCCTACTGCTTGTTCATCCAGGGAGGGTGAAACAAGAGGATTTTAGACTTACCTGTTCTAAGTCCATACAGGTTACTGGTAACTCTGGGAGGCGATCCGCCCCTTTAAGTAGGGAGGAACATTTATCTAAATGTATGCAGGGGGTGAAGCCTCCCTTCCCTCCTAGGCTGCAGCTAGCCAACCAGCTCCAGAATTATTTGAGACACTAAATGTTGACTAGATAGTAGAAGAGAGGAAGACTCCCTGTGAGCAGGACTTCCACATACTGCCACAGGAGAGCCAAGCATGGTCCCTTGACAGGGTGGGAGACCAGTAATCTGTATGGACTAAGAGAAAAGGATTGAACAGGTAAGACTAAAATCCTCTTTTCTCTGTCATCCAATACAGGTTACTGGTAACTCTGGGATGTCCAACTATTGAGTTCCCCAGAGGCGGGAAGAAGGCAAGGACCAGGCGCAAGGCCCCCAAAGTCACCAGAACCTCTATGAACCAACTGGTCAGCGAAGCCTAACAAAACTAAAGTGTCAACGGACACTGAACAGGGGAAAAACACCCCAGGAACTGTTACACAGCACACTGAATTAGAGCCAACAGGGCTCAACAGCAAAGGAAGCACAAAGAACCTGAGAAGATCCTAGACAGGCAAGACTGCCTCCAGGACCTTCCTTCCACAGCTGGCATCAGCCGAGGCCAGCACATCCACATGGTAGTGCTTAGAAAAGGTGTGCACAGATGACCAAGTCGCCGTCCTGCACAGCTGATCAGCAGAAGCCTGATTCTTATAGGAGCAAGAGGCCCCAATAGACCTGGTGGAATGAGCCGTGATCCAAAAGGGAACATGCTTATTCCTCAAATCGTAGGCCCTACGAATAGTGGACTTGATCCATGACGCAACAGTCACTTTGGACGCCGGTCTTCCTGCACTAGGACCCTCAGCAATGAAGAACAGAGCGTCTGATTTCCTGACAGATTCAGTGCGATGGACATAAAACTTGAAACAACGCACCTCTCCTTGCCCAGGGAGGTAGTTATGGCAGATACAATGGATACATTTAAGAGAAGATTTGATACATTTCTTTCAAAAGAGAACATACAGAGTTATACTGTTTATCAGTAGGCTGATCAGGAAGGTCTGATAAAGACTAATTTAATTGGTAGCAGGAAAGCTATAAAATTCTCAGTTACTGAGGTATGAGGCGAAGGTTGAACTTGATGGACTTGTGTCTTTTTTCAACCTAATTTACTATGTTACTATGTTTGTCAGAAGAGGGGTTAGGGCAGAAAGAGGGCACCACAATCTCCTGACTGATGTGAAACTCGGAGACCACCTTAGATAAAAACTCCTTGGAGGTGCAAAGCACCACCTTATCCTTGTGAAACACCAGATAAGGTGGTTTACAGGAAAGAGCTTGCAACTCTGCAACCTGGCGAACAGACACGATCGCCAGGAGAAAGGCCATTTTCCACGTCAAGAGACGTAGAGGAATAGTAGCCAAAGACTCAAAGGGAGGACGTTGAAGAACGTCCAAAACCAAATTAAGATCCCACTGAGCAGCGGGACTCCAGAAGGCAGGACGAACAAGAGCAACGCCCTGGAAGAAAACATTGACATCAGGAAGGATAACAATGCACTTTTGAAAGAAGACAGAAAGCGCAGAAGTCTGAACCTTAAGAGAACTCAAACCAAGTCCTTTATCCACCCCATCCTGCAGAAAAGCCAGGACAGTAGTTAGATCAAAATCAAGGGACAGATCC
Source organism: Rhinophrynus dorsalis (assembly GCA_037306005.1). Lineage (NCBI taxonomy): Eukaryota > Metazoa > Chordata > Amphibia > Anura > Rhinophrynidae > Rhinophrynus > Rhinophrynus dorsalis. The sequence continues at coordinate 194,022,471 of CM074724.1, forward strand.
CTGTCAGCAAACCAAGACACAAAGGTCGACCAGACACGGTGATAGATCTTGGAAGAAACATGCTTACGGGCACTAAGCATAGTAGTCACCACAGCAGAAAAAAAAAACCTTTCTTCCTTAAAATCGAGGATTCAACCTCCAGGCCGTCAAATTGAGCCGATGGACATCTTCCTTCCACAGGTAACCCTGCAGAAGATCTGGACAGGATGGGATCGGAAAGGGCTCAGCCACACAGATACCAAGATTGACGAGGGCAATCCGGAGCAACCAGGATGACCGGACAACGTTCCATCTTTAGTTTCTGCAACACCCTTAACATTGGAAGGGGAGGAAAGATGTAGGCCAGAGGGAATGTCCAAGGAATGGACATCGCATCGACAGCTAGAGCCAGAAAGTCTCTCCACCGAGAGCAGAACACCGGAACCTTCCTGTTGTGTCTCGTCACCATCAGATCCACATGGGGAATCCCCCATCTCTGAACAAGGAGTTGAAACACCTCGGGGTGTAACTCCCACTCTCCGCTGTCCACTGTTTGACAACTGAGGAAGTCTGCCATGATGTTGTCTATGCCTGGGATGTGCACTGTGAAAATGACAGGAACATGAACCTCTGTCCAGGAGAGAATGGCCTTGACTTCTAACCAAGCGGACAGACTTCTTGTTCCGCCTTGTCTGTTGATGTAGGCCACTGCCGTGGCATTGTCGGACTCCACTCGGACAGGACAGTCCTCCAGTTGAGACACCCAATGACATAGAGCATGAAATATCGCTCGACGTTCCAAGATGTTGATTGGGAGAAGGGACTCCTCCATGGACCACTTCCCCTGAGCGCGGAAGCGACCAAGAACAGCTCCCCAGCCCGAGAAGCTGGCATCCGTCGTGACTGTGGTCCAGTAGGGAATCAGAAAGGATCTCCCTTTCAGCTGATTGGAAAGGTCCAGCCACCACTCCAAGCTCAGTTCCACATGAGGGGGAAGGGACACCGATAACCTCTGATGATCTGGTCGATCCCTGCACACCTGTATCACAAACCTCTGAAGTTCCCTGGTGTGCGCCATGGCAAATGGAACCACTTCTATCGTGTAAATGAACTTCCCCACCAGAGAAGACAGCCTCTGAACTGGGACCAGATCCTGGGACAAAACAGTTGACACCCTGTGGGCAATTTGATGGGCTATCGCGTCTGGCAGAAACACCATGCTCCTCTGAGTATCGAATAGAAGACCCAGGAAGATCAGTTGCTGGGATGGGACAAGATCCGACTTGTTCAAGTTGACAATCCATCAGTGACGGGTGAGGACTTGGGTGCAGGTCTGAACTTGCTGATGAAGAAGGTCCGCCGAGGTGGCTTTCAATAGCAAGTCGTCCATGTAAGGAGTCACTCTGATGACGTCTCGATGGAGAACAAATATCAAGGCCCCCAGAACTCATTGGAAGATCTGAGGAGCCGTTGTCAGACCAAATGGAAGAGCTGAGAACTGAAAATGTAGTGAGTTGTTCAGTCCAGACTGCAATAGCCCGGTTAACCCACGCAACAGCAAACACTGTACGCATAGCAGTACCAATAGAAGCAAAAATGGACTTGAGGGAAACCTCAAGTTTCTTGTCAGTCCAGTCTTGCAGCGCAGAAGCATCAGAGACAGGTAAAGCAGTAGACTTAGATAGTCTAGATATGGGTGCGTCCACTTTAGGGGGATGAAACCATTTAGCCAGCTCAGCTTCAGAAAAGGGATAAAGCTTAGCAAATTTCCTGGACACAGAAGCAGACTTGTCCGGAGATTTCCACGCCTCAGAAACCAAACGGTCAAGAGTGGGGTTAGGAGGAAAATAAGTAAGGGGCTTAGCAGGCTCCTGAAAAATATCAGAGGGATCATAAACCAAGGGAATGTTGAGTGTGGTTAATACAGCCCTGATCAGGCCCTCAACAGAGGGTTCAGGATCAGCCTCAAAGGGATCCCCACGGGACCTAGAAGACTCCAAAACAGTACCATCCTCAACATCCGAATCTAGCAACAATTTTTCCTCCGAAGAATCTGACACATCAGGTGCCCCCTGTGGTTTAGGCAGGGAAGAACTGATATTAGAGGGGGTCTGCCACATTTGAAGCGCCCCCTGTAACTGGGATGGAAAGAGTTGTAAAGTGGACCTAAGGTCCCTAGTCACAGCCTTAAACTCTTGCACTTAAGCTGGCTCAATAGCATGGCTGGAAGTCCCTGGGTTGCTGTCAGGAACCTCAGAACATGCTGGGCATAAATGACCAGAGAACTCTCTAGGTAGCCCTGCGTGACAGGAAGAGCAATGAGCAGTGGGGGATACTGAGACCCCAGCCTCCTTAGTCTTAAGTATAGCCCCAAGCTCCAGCGGTATAGACATTCTCACAGTGTCAAAATAACCAACTGTACAGTAAATCACCCAATTACAGTGTGAAAGATTAATATTTCACCCCAGAAACGCTAAATATAGCGTTATCTGGCAGGCGAAGGGATACTCTGCAGAGGAGAGAAGGAGAGTCCAAGTCCTGCGTAGGATACTCTCTGAGAAAAGCTCACAAAATGGCTGTCGTGACGGAAGCCAATCAGAAAATAGCCGCGAAGCAAGCGCTCATGGGAAACATACTTTTTCCCAAAAAGTACCCCAAACAGTGCCCGAAGCCCCCCAATACACTTGAACTATAAACCGGATGATAGAGCAAGGGTAGACAATTAAAATGAGCCCTCTCTGAAGCTGCTAGGTTAAGCGGTTGCAGAGATACGTCCCATAGAAGTAAATGGAGCAATGGCGTCTATGCGGTAAATCTCGCCTTAAAGGCGCAGTACACAATTTCAATAAACGTTAAAGTAAAACTTAAAAACATGTAAAACATCCATGAATCAGGAGTGCACACTTAGAAAACACTAATCCAGTAAGGAAAGTGCCATAAAACCCCCCCAAAAACATGTCAAACCAGTAGACAAAGGGTTAAGTTACCACATAAACCTGCTCCAAATAACCAACAGACATACAAACCAAGATTTTCCCCCTCAGGGCTTAAGGTCCACAAAAAAGCACCTGGATACTGAGCTAGCCACATTGAAGGGCGTTTCTCAGTCATGGTAATCCGCCTAATGGTGGTACTCCATATCTGACAGAAAATAAAAAAGAAACTAAAACTATAGAAGAATGTTCTCCACCTGGTGTTGTCGCACCGAGGAAGAAATCATTCTGGAGCTGGTTGGCTAGGAGGGAAGGGAGGCTCCACCCCTGCATACATTTAGAGAAATGTTCCTGCCTACTTAAAGGGGCTGATCGCCTCCCAGAGTTACCAGTAACCTGTATTGGACGACAGAGAAAAGGGAAATTATAAAATTAGCATGCAACCTTCAGCAGATCAAAATGCTATTCATACAAAGAATCAGGGAAATCAGGCACTTTCTATACCTGTTTCTTTGTACCTGGGTCAGGCAAGTGCAACCAGAAAAGGGAAGGAGTATGACTCTTCTCAGTTGCCTACCAACTTGCTGGCTAATTTAGCTTAAAGGGTTAGTAATGTCCAACTAAAACTTTTTTGCATTGTGTAGAGCTTACTAAGTAGAATTGAATGCAAAAAATGTATCTACCAAACCGCTATGGTTCGAGAGATACGTGCATTCAAAGTTGCCAGCAGGAGATCCATGTCGGCCGACACGGAGGAGCTGCTCTACTGATACCACAGAGCTTATAACTGAAATGGAGCTACGCAAGTGATATCACTGAACTTACAAATAAATGGCGCTATGTAAAAGATACCAGAGAGCTTACAATTGAAATGGAGCTGAACTTTTGATACTAGAGATTTCAGTTGAAATTGAGCTAAACTTGAAATGCCAAAGAGTTTACTACTGAAATTAAGCTACAATAGTGATAATATAAAGCTACAAGAAAGTGATGCCACAGAGCTTGTAAATGAAATTGAGGAAATGGGTATTCACAGAATTTAAGCTCTGTGGTATCAATAGTGTAGCTATATTTCAAATGGAGGAAGAAAGAAAGCACAAGGGGGAAAGGAGTGTACATGAGGGGAGAGAAAGTGCAAAATGGGAAAAGAAAAGGGGAAGAGCTAAGCTAAAAATAGACAATCTTCTATTTCCCAGGTCTCTTCTTCAAATATAATGGATACATCTCCAAACTTTTCCAAATGTGTAGGCAACTTGGCATATATTAAGAAATCGTTTACCCAAGAGTCTATGAGCCATTTCTTCTCTATTGTTCTGTGAGTAGAATTTTAATCTTTTTCGGTGGGATACAGATGCTTCTCTTAGATCCTCTTGCACTTCTGTTTATTTTAGTTGCGATTCTATAGTAAGTAGTATACTTGACCCCATCCCCTGCATGGCCCCACGTATGGGAGTGCCAAAACTGGCATCTTTGTTGTGGCCAGGTCAAGGGATGACATCTCTGGAAGGGAAACCCGGTTAATAAGCAACCGGTACCCATATTAGAGATGCTGCTGTGCAGAGGCACAGATCAAGAACACATCCGCTAGCCAACACCTCTACAATTGAAGACAGAAATAAATGCTTAAAAAAGCATAGCTTTTACCACATATTACCATGCTTGTGTTGTAACTGGGCAGTGTAGGCTGTGGGCGCCACCGCATTGCAACGCTCCGGTTAGACAAACATTAATGTGATATAAAACAAATAGGGGAAAAATGGGGCTATAAACGAATGACTAGTATATATATGATAATCGGGCTGTCTGTAATATATAAACATATGGTGAAACAACACCAAAGATAAAATGGCAACAACGCTAAAGGCCAAACATTAAGAAGCCAATAGGATCACAATGTCAATGAGTCTGAAATTCAATAATAATTTAAAGAATATGAGACCAGTTTGAGATGCAACATTGTTACTGTACCATAATAACTATGTAATTAAACAATGCTGGTTATCCCGTAGGTCATATTAACATGAATCCACACTGAAGCATTAATCATATGTCCATAATACTTCCATGATTGAATGGTACTAGTTGTCCAGCAAATCATACTTTTCATAAGTCCATGGTGCTGCACTATTTATCTGTCCATAATATTTCCTAAATTAAAGTCTACAGTACAGTGCCATTCATATATCCAAGATGACTCCATAATCAGCCGGAAGTGGTTGTCCAACTGGTCATACTTATCATAACGCCATGGTATAGCACTGTTAATGTCCATAATAAATGGTATTAGTTGCCCAGTAGGTTTTGCTTATTCTGAATCCACAAAGGAACACTGCTAAAGTGTCCATAGTGACTTAGTGATCAAACGGTAGTAGTTGTCCAGCAGGTCATATTTATCATAACTTCATAGGGATATCAGGGCCCTTTCCTGTGCTGAAGCACAAGGAATACCCATGGTTTTGTAACCTGAGCAAGAGTTGGGAAATGCGTAGTTCAACCAGGTTGCGACCCTTCCCTGTAGTCTTCTATAAGGAATGCCCATGGAAATTTCACCTGAAATATTGTCCATCCATTATCTATCACAATGGTTACCGCAAATGTAAGGATACTATCACATTGAGATATGGAGCCAGACAGTGCTAGTGTATGGATATGCAGAATAGTTCAGCCTTAAACCATCACAGGAAAGATGATATGTAATTCATTAATCAGTCCATTTGGGAAAAGTGTATGATATTCAAAGATAAAGCTCACTTCTTGTTGCAACAGTAACTTGTGTCTGTCACCTCCACTGCTTGGCATGAAATGAGCGTCTGTTCTTTTGTGTCTTAACAGCTCAAAGTGCCTAGCTACTGGCTGATTCAGTCTCTCTTTAACTTCCAAAGTGCCCTCCAGGGCTTTTCTTACGTCCAACTTGTGGTTATTTATACGATCCTTTAGCATCTTGATGGTATTTCCTATGTAATACAATCTACAATGACAATTTATCATATATATATATATATATATATATATATATATATATATATATATACCACAAATCTAGGTTCACGGTTCATGAAGTCTTTAAAACTAACAGGATGGTCAGTTCTTGGATGTGTGTAGTTTTTGCCAGCCACAATATGGTCACAGTTAGAACAACCTTTATATCTATATACTCGTTTTGGACATGTCAGCCAACTGAGACACTGATCAAATTTATTAACAGAATCTGCATTAGTGAGTCAATCCCCTATGTTCTTTCCCCTCTTGTAACAAAGCAGAGATCTAGAAATAAATAGATTACCCAGTTTCTGGTTACCATTTTTTTTTTTGTTTTAAAAGCTTTATTGAAGATTAACAGATGGCAAAGTCAAATGAGCATAAGCTACAATTATAATGTTACAGAACCATGGAGCAACAGAAGTACAATATGTAAATGCATATCCAGGTGAGATAGGATGCTATCAAACACATAAAACCATTTCTCCACGTCAACTGATAGAGAGTAGAGGAGAGTGGAGAAAGGCGAAAATTGATATAAGGAAATGTGAGAAGCGTAGCGAGGTGGGAGGGTAAAAAAAACGATTATAATGAAAATAATGGGATAGGGGAGAGATGAGAGACAGAGATGGGAAGGAAAGGAGGAATAGGTAACACAGTTTATGATTCGGTCTTCCCCATACCCAAGAGCCGCAAATGAGAGTTTGAGATTACCATCTGATGTTTGTGTGATTGTTTACTCTCCAAGAAGGGCCTAGGTGGAGGGAGAAGGAGGTGTGGAGAGAAGGGCTGGCCAATGATGGTATATTTAAGGAAGAGTAGTATTTGAACCAAGAGGACAAAGAAGATGTGAATGCATCAAGTGAACCAAAAGAGATGGCGTGGCATGTCTCAATCTGAAGAAGGTGGTTCATAATGACACTTTTAATGGCTGTTGAAAATCTAGTTTGTTTATCATCAGCCACCGACTTGACTGGATTTATCTAGCCTCAGAGCTCTTTCCATAGCAAGAACGACCTAATTTTTATTGTAACCCCTTTCAAGGTATCTTTTTCATAGATAGTAAGGCTTTTTTGCGCTCAAATAAATCTGAAGTGTTACGGACTACCCGGATCATCTGAGAGAAGGGAAGGCAGCTCTTCAACAACATAGGTTGTTGACTTTTGGTGTGGAGCATAGTATTTCTCAGTACTTTTATGAAACATCTTGGTCATTAGTGTACCAGCCTCCTTAGTGTACCAGCCTCCTCCTACATATCAAAAAAACTGATACATGCGGGTTCATAGGACATAGTAATTCTAATTGTGGAATCTATGTTGTTAAAGGGATAGTAATACTTAAAATGTAAAAAAAAATATGTTGTAGGATTTATCCCCCTGAGTAAAACAAGGGTACTCCCACTGCTGAAAGGTGTTTCATTCAAAAGTTATTAATTTTCAAAGTTGAGTTTTTTAGGTGCAATATCACAGTGGACTGAAATTGTATAGTGGCGCTGTTGCTACACAATCCTATGGACAGCTCTGGTCAGTTGACCATAAATCTCCATAGGATGGTGTAGCAACAGCGCCACTGTACAATTTCAGGCCACTGTGATATTGCACCTAAAAAATTCAACTTTGAAAATTAATAACTTTTGAATGAAACACCTTTCAGCAGTGGGAGTACTCTTGTTTTACTCAGGGGGATAAACTCTACAACATATTTTTTTTTGCATTTTAAGTATTACTATCCCTTTAAGATAGTCCACAAATTTCCTCAAGTAGTCTGCTCCCCTGTCCATAGTAGAAAGATATCATCTATGAACCGCTTAAAAAGGAAATATGGCGAGATAATTTATCTTCTGCAAAAATATAGTAATCCATAAACAATGAGGCACACGATGAGGTCATATTGGACCCCATATCTGTACCATGCTATTGTAAAAAGAACTATTTTTCAAATTTTAAAATAGTTCTCTCTCAAGATAATATCGATCAGAAGTAGTATATACTCCACTGGTAGTCCCATGTATGCCTCATTGCTAGTGATCACAGCTTTAATGGATACTTTACCTAACTCATGCGGGATACTTGTGTAAAAACTAGATACATCAAGACTTTCTAGCAAAACATCACTGGGTACATTATTTGGTAACTGACAAATGAAATCAGCTGAATAGCAAATGAAAGTGCTTAATTTAAACATATATGTTTGAAGATAGAAATCAACATATTGCGACGGGGTTGGCAGAGTGATCCCCTCACAAATTATGGACCGTCCTGGGGAATGGTCCAATGACTTGTATATCTTACAGTACAATACAGATACCTTTGGATGACTGTGTAAGAAAATGCTTAATCTTGTCTGTAATCCACCTGTTCGGATTGCCTAGATGGATAATAGCATCAATTTAAATTTTGTACTTAAGGGTGGGATCACGATCTAGTTTCTTCCAACATGCTTCTTCCTGAATGAGTTCCATACTATGACAGTCACCCAGATGAAGGATTAGTTTATATGTATTATTGAGAATTATAAAAAATACAGCTCTAATCACATACATAAGTATGAAGAGATATATAAACCGATGCTAATCTGACATAAAAAAGTTGCATACAACAATAGATATAAACAGTGGCACTCATAAAATCTGTATAGTACCAAATGATGGCCGTTGGTGCACATCCCATAAAAATAAGGAGAATAAAGAAATATACTGAGCCTATGAGGATCCAACAACCAATAGAGATAGTAAATCAGAAGAAAAAGAACTTTATTTCAATCCATGCCAAATGTTTTTGGTCCTAAACAGACCTTCCTCATCACAAATTGTACCCAACCCCACATAAGTAATATATATATATATATATATATATATATATATATATATATATATATATATATACTAGTTGAACAGCCCGTTACACGGGCCACAGTGCCACTGCCACCCGGTCGTGGGGCAGTCACACGCAGCAGTGTCTACTGCTCATGTCGCGGCGTTACACACAAATTAGCGAATTATTATATAGGATATATATATACATACATATATATATGAGTAGGACACTTGACCCAATCCCATGTGGTCCCTCATTAGGGAGCTACAAATTTGGCATCCTCGTGGTGGCCAGATCTAGGGATAACGTCACTGGAAGGAAAACAGTTACTAAGCAACCGGTACCCACATTATAGATGTTGTGGTGCAGTGACACCGATCAAAAGCACCGCAGCTACCCAACACCACTAAAATTGAAGACAGAAATAAATGCATAAATGCTTGCTCATTGTGGATTGTATCTATGTGGATTGTAGACAAGTACAGTTGTAAAGAATCTGGTAAAAAAAAAAAAAAGTACCTGTGAGTGTGTTTGGATGTAGATTAAGGGTTAAAAAGGCATATTCTTTTTATTCAGTGAGTGTGGGTATTTAAAGGGTTAAAACAAATTATTGTTGTCCACTATTTTATTTTTTTCTCTCCTAAGCGATTAAGGGTTTGATTGCATAGGAGATCCACCTGGGTGTAATTCTACTTCAAATACAGGCTCTAAGCTCATATTTAAGATTGCTCATTGTGGCTTGTATCTAAGTGGATTGCAGCCAAGTGGACTTGGAAAAAATCTGGTCAAAAATAGAATTTTAGTCCATATGAAATACTGGTACCATGGGAGGTGATCTTACTTCTTTGGAAGGTGGAACATTTCAAAAGACAAGATCTTGAGAGTGGAACCTTCTCTCCCCTTCTTTAGGATAGCCCCGCCCCAACCTTTCCAGTTTTGATAGCCCCCCCATTCTCTGGTTGGGAGACTTGTATACCATATGGACTAAGAGAAAAGGATTTAACAAGGTAAGACAATATTCCTATTTTCTCTTTCATCCAATATGGAATACAGGTACCATGGGATATACCAACAGTAGGGTCCAAGAGGTGGGAAGCAATAGAAAGGACATAGCGCCGGTCCCCATGATGCCCTAAGACTATCCAGAACTAGGAACAGCCCAGACATAACTGTTAACAGGCACTGAAAACAGTAAGCACAGCAGACAAGAACAAGCGCCAAACGGGTTCAAACAGTTGAACAACAGTAAAGCACAGGCATTATTAGGCCCTTAGACAGGCAGCACTGAAGAACAGTAAGGCACAGGCAGTATTAGGCCCTTAGACAGGAAACACTGCCTGAAGGACCTTCCTGACAAAACTGGCTTCCACCGAAGCCAGAACATCCATGAGATAATGCTTGGCAAAGGTGTGTACGGAGGACTAAGTTACAGCCTTGCACAGCTGTTCAGCCGAGACCTGATTCTTGTAGGCCCAAAAGGCCCCAAAAGACCTGGTGGAATGTGCTGTAACACGGAAGGGAACAAGTTTGTACACTATACATATGGTAAACTTGATCCAAGAGAGAATGGTGACCTTGAAAGCAGCCTGACCTGCCCTAGGACCCTCAGGGATGACAAACAAGGCATCAGTCTTCTGCAAAGACTCTGTACAGTGCACATAGAACTTGAGACCGCACACCATATCCAACAAGTGGAGATCCCTCCCCTTGTCAGACTTAAGGTCAGGACAAAATGAAGGCACAACAATCTCCTGACTGATGTGGAACTTAGCGACCACCTTAGGAAGCAATTCCTGCGAAGTTCCAAGAACAGCCTTCTCCTTGTTAAACACCAGGAAACGTGGCTTGCAGGACAAAGCCTGCATCTCACCAACTCTGCGGACACAGATCACAGCCAAAAGAAAAGCCATCTTCCACGTCAAGAGACGTAGGGAATGGTCTGAACGTTCATCCATATCTTCATGAGTACTTTATGGATTAGAGAAATTGGAGGAAAGATGTAAGCGAGGTGAAAGCACGATGGAATCTCCATTGCACATGTGGCAAAGGCCAGAGGATCCCCCCAAAGGGAACACAACACCTGAACCTTCCTGTTCCATAGGCGTGGCAGTTGGCCGATTGGACTCTTTTTCAAGGATCTAGTAGACCAGGGTGAGCCGGATCTCCCCTAGTCCTAGAACATTGAAGGACTGAAGTGTTACAGTTACCTAATTCCAGCTCCGCTGTCAACGATGACACAGGAGGCTTCGATATGGTAAGAGATAAGTAAAGAAAGAAGTAAAATGGTGGCTGCAAACCAGGCAGCCAATCATAAGAAAGCCAGTGAAATGGTCATTCTAGGTCAGTGATTCTCAGCTCCAGTCTTCAGGGAACACCAACACGTCATGTTTTCAAGATATCCCTAATTAATCAAAGGTGAATCAATCACAATGACTGAGACACTAATTACTCGCCTGTAATTAAGCAGGAACAACCTGAAAACCTGCACTGTTGGTGTGCCCTGAGGACTAATGTTGAGAAACACTGGTGTAGGTAATGTAGTCTTCTCTGTTACTGTTACCTAGCAACGCCTACAACTCCTTCCGCTGGGTTCCAAGGGGCCCCAAGACACTCAGGATGTGAACCAGTTACCAGAGCATGAAGAGACAAGAAGAATGAGCTCTGTATGACAAACGGTTGCAGATATGTCCCAGAGAAGTCTTTCACATAGACGAGCAAATGCAACTGTGGAGGGAAGCGTGTCTTAAAGGCCCCATGTACTCTAAAATGAAAATTATCAAAAGTTGCCCAAAACACCCAAAGACCCAAGGAGACATGAGGGGGGTAATAAAATTGCATAATTCTGAAGGAAAAACCCCAGGAAGAGCCCCAAACCGAGAGAAACCAGCAGGGAGTGAGTTAATCAGGACTAAAGCAGCCATCCATGCTGCACAACTTAGGGAAAAGACTAGACATAAATGACCCAAAATGAGTGCAAGAGCTCAAGGCTCATAAACAACCCCTGTAAGAAGGGGGCCAATGGGGACAAGTGGACCATGGCACTCAAAAGGTAACTCACCAATCTTCAACTTCTCTCTTCAGGTTACAATTATGAAGAAACAGTGCCTCGAGACCCCCTACTGGGAGTGAAAACATGAGCTGCAAGTTTCTCTCAACAGGGCTGTAAGAGTCCACAACAGCATCTGCACACTGGGTAATCCTCCAGGGTAAGCCAGGAACGGTACCCCACCTAATGGGGGAACTGTAATAGCGCCATATCTAAGAATAAAATAAAAACCAAGCTAAAAAACTAAGCAGCAATGTTCCAAGCCTGTTCACTCTGTCAGGAAAATATAAAAACTGGAAAGGCGGGGGTGGGCTTAGCCTGAAGAAGGGAAGGGAAGGTCCACCCTCAAGACCTTGTCTTTTGAAATGTTCTGACTTCCAAGGAAGGAAGATCACCTCTCATGGTACCTGTATTCCATATTGGAAGAAAGAGAAAGGCTAAGTGAAATCCTGGAAGAAATAATCGGGATTCCATCCACTGGAATAACTCTGGGGCTTACACCACAGATAGTGTTCATGCTTACAGGCAGGTTGCAGACTCGTGAGTATGTGAGGAATAGTGGGTTTCATATATATATATATATATATATATATATATATATATATATATATATACGGAGTACGCTTAGATGAGGCACTTGTTTTGGGGGATTTTTGTGTCTTTCATGAAAAAACTGGAGACTATGTGTTAGAAGTACAACCACATAGATAGTGACCCGGGGGCTTATTCCAGGGACTGTCCAAATGTCTAGAGGCAAACGTTGTGCCTCTGTGTTTATGAGTATAAATATATCTATGTAACGTCTCCACATTTAGGAAACTGGTGTACTTCTGTGCTTCAACTCTTCCCTTCTCTAGAAACTGTTGCAAAATTTGTCTGATGCAAACCAGTGTCTTCATCTTTTATGTGGGACCACAGACCCAGGAAGAGTTGGACGGGAAACAGTACTAATAGAGACTCTCCTTTAGTCAGTGCGCAGTTGCACAATTTTGTCTGTTAGAGTGAAGTATTATTTTTGACAAACAACTCTAACAAGAAATAATATGGGGTCCATTGAGCCAATATTATTTATCTGTTTCTAAAATAATTAATTGAAAAAAAAAAAGAAAAGAATATAGGGTCCTTAAAGGGATAGTAATGTTTCATAATAAAAGCAGCTCCAATTAATCATCATAGTATTTGGACTTTGGAGAGTGTTATTTAAATTCTGTCAGAGTTGTAGCAAGAGTAATTAAATGACAAAGTATCCCCCCCCGCCCCTTTTACTGATGTAACACTGCTCAGCCAGAGCAGAAGGGAGGTGCCCAGGTAGATTGCAGAGAGGGACAGTCTTCAATTAAGATAAGGGAAAAACCTGAAAAACTTGTCAAGGGAGACAGGGCTTTCATTGTTCTCATAGGAAGAATACTATCCCCTGCTGTTATCTGTCTGGTCTGTGGATTGGATTCCACATCTGAGAAGAGATGGCTTACACTACGTAAAAGGAGTGGGAGGGGAAACTTTGCTTGTGAATATCTCTCAAACCATAAAGGTTTGAGAGATAAGACTTATATAGTTCTTCATGTTTTTAATGCCTACAAAATAAAATAAAGATAAAACGAAATATTACTATCCCTTCAAATGTTATGTTAATTAAAAACACCAAGAGATGGGAGTCCACTGACCATCTGGTCTCCTTGAAAGAAAAGTAGCAACATAACAACAGTAATAATAGTAATATATAAATAATTAATATGGGGTCAATAAGGGGGGAGTCATTTGACCACTCCCTCTACTCTCAAAGTGTGAAATAAAATACAGACCTCATATTAACAGTTCAATTGCCCACAGGACATGTATTCTAGAGCCACTGGGAACTTAAAAAAATTATAAATTCTCATGCTGACATGAGGGTAATATATGTTTCAACAGGTTTTACTGAAGGCAATTCTGGCCTTAACCCTTCAAATGCCTCAGGGTGTACAACAAATTACTTCAAAATGCATTTCAAAATGTTTACCTTGTTAAAAGATCAACACCTCGATGAATGAATAGGAACAAAACGTAATGGGGATAATGTATATTTGGAGAAGACATTTATAGAATGAGAGTCACTGCAGGTTCAGACAAGAGATTTTGCTCTTGTTCCCCCAAACAATACCCCCCCGATACTTACAGGGCTCATTTACCTAAAAAATACAGAATGCACTGCTAATGTTACGTGTGTGTTCCTGTACTTTCTGTCCAAATTTCAATTTACATTTTGCTTCGTTCTTTTTTTTTTTGTTATTACTATTTTTGAAGCCTTTTCATCAAGTTTATGGTGTTTTTAGACACTGATATAGAAAAATGTAGAAAATTTAATTTTTCAAGTTTTCATTGTAGTTTCCTCACCTTATACTGCATCTCCTTCCTTGATTCATCATCATCTTCAGTTATTGTTGATCCACTGCAGGATGACAGCAGGTTTCCACTAATTTCGGTCTTTTGCTTCCTATTGCCAATGTGTACCAACATATTTGGTAATTTCCTCAACCAATCTTGTCTTTGGTCTTCTTCTTGGGCATTTAGTATCAAGTAGAATCAATTATGAAATTCATCAGATCCATCTACCGTCAGGTCTTCTTGCTTTGTGACCTGTCCATTTCTATTTTAGACACTTTAGTTTTGAGTGATGTCATAAATCCAAATCTGTAGAGTAGAGAGCGCAAACACAGAACCAAAAAATAATAAAGAGAAACAGAGAGGAAAAGGTACTCTAAGTGTAGTATCTTTAATAAACATAAGTATAAAAATATGCAGAATCTAAAAATCCCCCCTTCTCCCCATGCACTTACAAGAAGCCCCTCTTGGGCTATAGCGTCTCAAGGGTCCCAGCCCTTTACTGTCACAAAGCTGTGCCTTTAAACTGTTCCTGATACAATGTCCGTTCGTGTGAGCGCTGAAGTGATAGTAATCGGTCCTTGCTGGAAACACAGTATCTTTGCGTCCTGGGTGTCTCAATGATGTGTATCAGACTGGAAACAAAGTATCTCTAGTTGGTAGATGTCCAGTGATAAACACAGATACGATGTATATTAACTCCAAAGAATAGTGTCTTATGTGGAGATGGTGCTGCAAAGCGACCATCTCCACGTGGGAAGATCAAAACGCTAAGATAGCGTGACCGCTGTTTGCTCGGTCGCTCCGGACCGGAACTGTAGGTTCTCACAGGGTGCCGGGCGGGACCCGGTACAGTCCGTGCAGGGGGAGGGGAGATCAATGCCCAACGCGTATCGTGGATACTCGGATCCACTTCTTCAGGGGAAGCAAAGAGTATGAGCAAGCTTGTGCCCTGCTATTTATACATCGCTACAGAAAAAACATCCAATAATATACATTTAAAAATGTACAAAATTCAATGATAAAAAGACTAATGATAAAATATACATTAATTGTATTGTGAAATAAAATCCATAACTAATACCATGGTGATTATTAATAACACATAATGTGTAAAAAGTGATACTAACACATTTCATGTTGATGCTAGTGAAGTGAATAAATCATACAAAAATAAATGTTTATTGAAAAGGAATGAAGGAGTGTGTGATGAGTAATGATTGTTGTGATATTTGTCTCCCCATGTGCTTTACTTTAATGCTAACAGACATAATAAAATAGTGTTGTATGTGGACCTAAGTGAAAAATAAGTTTGCCCTTTGAATACAAAAAAAAGAGGGATAAAAAAAAAGGGGATAAATGGGAGCAACCATTATCACATACAAAAACATATTCAACCATAAGAAAAAATTATTCTGCTGCAAAGAGCTTATATCATTATAAAACCTTGATTACAATAAATTGTAAATTGTTTGCAGAACAAACTAAGCTTCAGGAAAACATTAATAAAAGACTCATTACATTAGAACAAAATATCATATTTACCAAACAAAAAAGTTTCTAAGAGATAAATCTGATTATGAACAAAAACGTACATCTCGAACAAGTATTAGTAAGACTAATAATATGAATCTCCCATATCATACTAGAGTATTAATGGACAATCCAAATCACAGATCTTCAATACATAACACTCTAGACTCACAGACCAATAAGGAAGAACTTACTTCAGACAAGCCCCTAGATCCAAATGAGTCATTTAATATACCCATTTCAAATAGATTTGCCCCCTTGGCTCCAACCTTAAATAGGTCATTTTCTCAGGAAGGTGCTAGACCTAAAGATTATTCTCAAAGATTCTATAATCCTACACATCGTTTCTCTTCTAATCAGCATTTTTTGGGATATCGCAACTATCCTCCCAGACGCAACAAGCACCATCATCACCATTACAAACAGCACAATCGATTAAGGCAACCACAAACATATCATCACAGATATTATCAATCAAGCCAAGGGAACAAAACCCAACAACAATCACACAGACATTCACCTGCAACCAAATTTCCATTGGAACAAAACAACAAAGGACAAAATAGACCTCTGCAACCAGAAGAGGATGCAGAGCAGGAAGGAACTACAGTAAAGGTAGCCAAGGTCGACTAAATTCCGTAAATAATATTTACAATCTTAGTGACCATATACTTACACCATCTGAAATTAAAGTTTTACAGAAAGGTTTATCCTTCTCTCCTCATCAAGATCCAAATGGTTTTAATCTTTATGTTGATATTCACAAATATGTGAGGTCAATAACTCTCAGAAGATTTTTTGCCACCAAAACACAAGGTATTAAGACCCCCAATATATATGGTACTATGAAAGATAAATATAACCTTAGGGAGCTGGAAATGTTACAACACAACTATACAGATCCGAACTCCTTGAGTGTTATACACAGTACATGCAAACCTAAATCTACATTTTATCCAGTACAAGCACAAAGTGAGCATATAAAGGTTTTTAATGATCTCATTAACAGAGATATGGAACATCTCTGTACTCATTTAACTTCTAGAAAATACAATTTAAATAAAGAAGAAAAAACAGCCTTATTAGCTCTACAGAAAAATACTTCTATTGTTGTTCGACAGGCAGATAAGGGGGGGCTATCTGCATTCAAAACACTAGTGATTATCTTAAAGAGGCAAGAAGATTACTCAATGACACCACAACTTATAATATACTAAAGGGGGATCCAACTTTAAAATTTTCAAATGAATTACAAAATATACTTACAATAGCCTTCAATAAAGGGATTATTAACAAGGATGAATTTCACTTTCTTTATCAAGAATTTCCCACCATTCCAATCTTCTATCATTTACCCAAACTACACAAATCAACTAGTAATCCCCCAGGGAGACTGACAGTATCGGGTATTGATTCTTTGACAAATCACTTGTCACAATATGTAGATCAGTTCCTACAACCCCTAGTTATCACTCAGAAATCATATTTGAAAGATACTATACATATTTTACAGGAAGTACAAAACATAAAAATGGGAAAAAGATTTTAAATGGGCTACGTGTGATGTTTGTAGTCTATACACCAACATACCCCATGAATCAGGATTAAAAGCTATAGTCGATATTCCTACTATACATAACGTGTTACCCCAGGAACAGGTCTCCTTTCTTATGCAGTGTATTGAGTTTATCTTGTATCATAATTACTTTCTCTTTGACAATACTTTTTTCTTACAAGTATCAGGCGTAGCGATGGGATCAACATTTGCCCCATCATATGCCAATTTATTCATGAATTTTTGGGAGTTGAAGTATATTCACAATGAAAAAAATCCTTTCAAAGAGAATATTAGACTTTATAAGAGATACATTGATGATCTCATTTTTATCTGGAAAGGATCTGAGGAGGAGTTTACATCATTTACAAAATACATTAACGATAATGATTTGAACCTCAGCTTTACGAGTAATTTACAAACCAACAGCATAGAATTTTTGGATATTATGCTATATCAGGTGGGAGATGAGATTCATACCACCAATTACCGTAAAAATGTGGATTCTAATAATTATCTGCATGCCAAAAGTGGTCACTATAGGAATTGGATTAACAATATTCCATTTAGCCAATTCCAAAGAATAAAAAGGAATTGTAGTACAGAACAAGAATTTTTAAAAGAAGCTAAAATTCTCCAACAGAAGTTTCATGAAAAAGGTTATGATAATAAAGTAGTACAACAAGCCCTAGCTCAAACTTTGAAGACTGATAGAAAAGCTCTTTTACAATATCAAGACAAAAATAGAAAAAAGGATTCACAATCTACTGCCCCTTTGTTTATTACCAATTATAATTACAAAACATCACAAATCAAACAAATAATCAATAAACATTGGCATGTGCTCATGCAAGATCCTATTTTAAAGAAAGAACTAGGGGAAAAACCCAAAGTTGTCTTTCGTAGAAATACCAATTTAGCCAATTATGTATCCCCTAGTGATATTACACACAAACTGTTCCCCCCAGCAATCAATAAAACCTTTTTACCTCAGATTAAAGGCATGCATAAATGTGGAGTTAAAGGCTGTACTACATGTGCACATTTAGAAAAATCACAAATCTTGAATTTTCAATGTTCTGTTACGGGTAAGATCTTTACTATAAAAAAACTTTATAAATTGTCATTCTACTTACATTGTCTACTTGATCACTTGTGAGTGTAACCTACAATACGTAGGAAGAACCAAAAGAAAGCTTAAAACTAGGTTCTCTGAACATTTAATGAATATTAAGAATGGAATGGAAACACACAATCTATCAAAACATTGCAAATTAGCCCACAATTGTAGACATGATAATTTAAAAGTGATAGGCATTGAACAAGTGACCCTAAGCCATAGAGGGGGGAATAGACTACTAAAATTAAGACAGAGGGAATCCTTTTGGATCTACACATTAAAGACAACAGATCCATGTGGTTTGAATATAGATTTTGATTTTACAGCTTTTTTATAAATTATCCATATTATCATTTTATTCATATCATGTATCTTTTGTTTTTTAATTTATTGTAATCAAGGTTTTATAATGATATAAGCTCTTTGCAGCAGAATAATTTTTTCTTATGGTTGAATATGTTTTTGTATGTGATAATGGTTGCTCCCATTTATCCCTTTTTTTTATCCCCCTTTTTATTTGTATTCAAAGGGCAAACTTATTTTTCACTTAGGTCCACATACAACACTATTTTATTATGTCTATTAGCATTAAAGTAAAGAACATAGGGAGACAAATATCACAACAATCATTACTCATCACACACGCCTTCATTCCTTTTCAATAAACATTTATTTTTGTATGATTTATTCACTTCACTAGCATCAACATGAAATATGTTAGTATCACTTTTTACACATTATGTGTTATTAATAATCACCATGGTATTAGTTATGGATTTTATTTCACAATACAATTAATGTATATTTTATCATTAGTCTTTTTATCATTGAATTTTGTACATTTTTAAATGTATATTATTGGATGTTTTTTCTGTAGCGATGTATAAATAGCAGGGCACAAGCTTGCTCATACTCTTTGCTTCCCCTTAAGAAGTGAATCCGAGTATCCACGATACGCGTTGGGCATTGATCTCCCCTCCCCCTGCACGGACTGTACCGGGTCCCGCCCGGCCCCCTGTGAGAACCTACAGTTCCGGTCCGGAGCGACCGAGCAAACATCGGTCACGCTATCTTAGCGTTTTGATCTTCCCACGTGGAGACGGGTCACTTTGCAGCACCATCTCCACATAAGACACTATTCTTTGGAGTTAATATACATCGTATCTATGTTTATCACTGGACATCTACCAACTAGAGATACTTTGTTTCCAGTCTGATACACATCATTGAGACACCCAGGACGCAAAGATACTGTGTTTCCAGCAAGGACCGATTACTATCACTTCAGCGCTCACACGAACGGACATTGTATCAGGAACAGTTTAAAGGCACAGCTTTGTGACAGTAAAGGGCTGGGACCCTTGAGACGCTATAGCCCAAGAGGGGCTTCTTGTAAGTGCATGGGGAGAAGGGGGGATTTTTAGATTCTGCATATTTTTATACTTATGTTTATTAAAGATACTACACTTAGAGTACCTTTTCCTCTCTGTTTCTCTTTATTATTTTTTGGTTCTGTGTTCGAGCTCTCTACTCTACAGATTTGGACTTTCCTTTTGAGGTATACAAGGATACCTTGGTCAGAGAGCTGCACCAGAAAATATTGAGACTACAGATAGAGACTGTTTTCATTGACTTATCCATTTACATCTTCTCATCTCATTTAGCATATATCATTTTAACCTGGAAGGACTGCATGTATTTGTTATTGGGACAGTATATAGGCATTTTGGTACTTTTTCATCCTGTGATTAATCATATATATCTCCATTTTTTATTACTGTTGCGCAGATTTCTTTCTGTTGATGTCATAAATCAGTCTCTTTTGTTATGTTCAAAATTTGATATTCCATACTTCTTTGTGCAACCTTTAAATTTTAGTAAGGCATTCAGTGCCCATGTTACACAGCCATAAGAAGAAAAGTGGGAGGACACATTGGACCAAAAAAAATTCACTTGAGGTAAAGTGGCAAATTTGTCTTAAAAGAAAATTCTACAAAGATTTCCAAATGCTTGTCATCCCAATTTTATTTGTGTCTCATTTTCCATCTGTGGATATTTCCAGCCCAAGGTAAACATACTTGTCCACTTCTTCTAGTTCTTGTCCATCTATGATGATTTTTTTCATTAGTATGGTAAATTTGTGCATTTTTTTGATATTCATCTTCAGATGCAAATGTTTGCTTTTCTGTTGTAGTTATTCAATGCTTTCTTCCACTTCTTCAGGACTGATGGCAAAGTGTTTATGGTCTGCAAAATGAGTGATGTAGGTAATCACCTATGATCTTAACTCATTTTTGTCCCAATTTTTGCTGACAATTTCTTCTATATTACAGATAAAAGTTTTGGGGAGGCTGTCTCCTGGACAGAAGCCTTTTTCTATGTTGATATGAACTTTATCATTGTTGATATGTACCGATGTGGTTACATTTTCATATATTGATTGGAACATATTAATGTAGGACATTGAGTATTACTTGCTTTTTCATATCACTTGATTACAAGATCAAGAATACATGTAATATTACAGGAAATTGATTTGTGATTGGATTTAATGTTTAATAACTCTAGGTCAGTTGCAACTCCTGCACATCAGATATATTTCAATTTCCCAGTTATGTTTAAAAAAAAAAAAAGTTAGAAATCGTTAATGTAGACCAATACAGTTTATCTGGTTTTACACATCACTACAAATTCCCTGCTTACAGCCCAAAATGAACGTTTTCTACTTTTGAACATAGAATTCTTGTATATTCTGAAAACAGCAAGTACTAGATATTCCATTTGTTGTCCCAGTGTCGGAATAGGTTATGTAGGGCTCATCAGGCAAATAAAGTTTAAGAGCCCACTTCAAGTGTGTGACCCAGACAAGTGTAAACTGGACAAATGCTGAACATGCATGGTTCTTAAGAATTTTGTGGTTTATCCAATAGTGGGTATCAGATTTTCTCCATATTTAAGTGGACTTACACTCTGCCTGTTTTAGCCACTTTACAGATACTATGAGTGTCTTGATAAAGGCTTCAGTTCAGAAACAAAATTTCAATTCTACTTTGACATACCAGAATAAACCACAAGATTCTGAACATTTATTTGTGTGCCAAGAAAATATACACAGGAGGAGAGCATCACAACTGAATGTTCATATTTAAAAATGACCCATGTAACGTATGGTACTTACATCGAATGTTCCCACCGGTCTGTTGGTGATCACAACCAGTGTGAACGCTAGCGGGGAAAGGTTGCCAGTCCTCCCTGCAAATGGACCTATCAGAGCTGATGGCACCAGCAAAAAGGACTGGATACAAACGGACCAATGAAGAATAAAAACTGTTTTATTGTGTTGATTTTAACCACTGTATATATATATATATATATATATATATATATATATATATATATATATATATATATATATATAGAGAGAGAGAGAGAGAGAGAGAGAGATACACTATGATTGCTCTCCCCATTCTGTTTTTTGGATTTATTTGCATGGTCTTTTTTGCAACAATTTTCAAGGTGCATATATTATTACATTTAATGTGCCAATATTATCATATGTTTACAGCCTCAAAACTGTTTCTTGTGACTGCTGTTATAACAGGTTTTATACACACACATTGACATACACCCAGGTTTTCTCCTTTTTCAGAGAATGCTTCCCCTTTTGAACTTTCCCTTGATTGAAAAGACCCAATGTGGAACAACGTTGGGACCAAATAGGTACATGCTGATTTAAATGGGGCTTTTAGGTCTCTGAATACAAGATAACTCACCAACTCTGAGAAGCATTTGCATACAGAAAAATATAAAGCGATTAATTGGCAAATCAACTGCACCATACAGGGCAAATACACATTTCTAATATTCTAACTGAATTAAATAGGGCTTTTAGCCCAATGAATGCTAGGGTGCTCTTCATTGAATCACATGACTGCACAGGTGATACAGGGCTCAAAATTTCCACTCGCCTCCTCGCATTTGGCGAGGAGAAATTGAGTGAGGGCGAGTACAAATTGAAGCCTCCTTTGTCCCGCCCGCCTCAGTGCCTGCATTCCTTGCCTGGCCTCAGGCCAGCCAAATAGGAGACATCAGGACGCCAGGAGGATTTAGAGGATAGGTTTAATCACGCTGCAATGCTAAAAATGGCGACATGATAAATCTCACACTGCATTACAGTGCGAGATTCTCATGTCGCCTACTGAACAGTCGCATACCTGAAGATGAGCGTGTTAATGCAGCAGTGAGCTGTAGGTAGCGAGGTGGTTCAATGACAGGTACTTGCTGTTTGTATTGCTAATGGAGGCAATTTACTAGGTGGAATGATGCCTTCCTGTACTCATCCTAGCAATGGGACTACTAGCATGGCACTGTTCTGGACAGTGAGCTTGTTTTTCTTTTATTCGCATTATTTTAACCCTTAGAGCGCCAGTGGTGTGCAATGCGGCACTAAAAGGCTTAAAGGGTCTTTTCTAGACATCAGTCACAAGTCTATGGGTATTATTGGAAGGCACACCACTGGCGCTCTAAGGGTTAAATCAACGTGAGCAAAACAAAAAAAAGCACGCGAACGTCCCATTGACGTTCATATTGTAATTGACACTCTCTGGGGAGAAGCAAGTCAGCGCCATAATTATTCATATAGGGGCCCTGTTAAAAACATACTTCTTGGGCCTTTAATATAAAAATATTCTCCTGGGGCATAACTAGTGAATGTTGGACCCCAGAGCTGATGGGATATCTATTTAAAAGTTTGCATTGTAATTATCAGCTATTGATGCGATCAATGCCTACATACCTGAATCTGGCAGCTACTTGAGCTGGAGGCTGTGTTGCTCAAGCTCCTGCACCCTTTATATGCACTCAGTGGGACAGCAGTGCACAGAGCGCTCTGCATACACAGTGACAGAATGGAGCAGGCTCCGGAGAAGCAGTAGCAGAGCACTGAGCAGGCTGAGAAGCAGCAGTCTGAACAGGATCCTGCTACTGTGTGCAATCAGGGACAGGACAGCAGCAGCACCAGCACACCTAGGTAACACTGACTTACCGTATCGATTGTACTGCACTCACTGGAGGATGTCTGGATTATTCTTCTTTACTATTTATTTCCACTTTTCTCTCACCATTTGCCTTTTTTTCTTTTCATTGATATCAAACTCTCATGAGCTCTCTCAACAATGTACCATTTTATTATAAATGTTTATTTCTATTTATCTCTCTCTCTCTCCTACTCTTTCTCCCTTTCAGCTAATACAAGTGAAAGTGACAAACTTTTATTTCAAAACACAATATCATATCATATCATATAAACATGAAAATCTCATGTCATTACTTTATGTACTGTGATCTGGCCTGATATTAACCCTTTCCATACCAGGTCAGTGAGCAATGCATTCTCACCTGCTCGCAACAACTTCAGACATTTCTGACCATTGCTAAACAATTCTTTGGACTCTTATGAAGTCTTTCAGAACACAGGAGTTACCAATACATTGCTCTGCAATGCATTCTTATCCCTCTGCTACTGAAAGGGTTAAGCATCAAATCTCTGTCCCAGTAGTATAGTACTCATAGGTTTTCACTCACAATAAATCCTGTTTCTCCCCTAACCCTCCCCTGCCGCTGCCTAAAGCAAGGTGTTACGCTCTCTGTGTCTCGGACCGACCACAGCTGATTTATGGCTGACACACAGACACACTGACAGTCTCTGATATCAGCCAGGGAAGGTTTATTACTGACCACCAACATCTCATATCATCAGACACTGTTCACTCTCTTAACCATTTCAGTGCCACAAGCATAAGAAATCATTGTAAAACAATGTATTACTCACTCTGCTACTGAAAGGTTTAATATCAGCTTAAACCATTATTTACACCTACCCACCAATGCCTCATATGCTTGCCTGCTTAACCATTTCAGTGCCAGAGAGGTGATAAGAAATTAAAGAACAATACATTGCTTACTACTAGCACTGAAAAGTTTCATATTAGCCTAAATACTAATATAAAATTTTGTGTGTGTGTGTATAGATATATGTGTGTGTATTTGTGACTGTGCGAATGTGTGTGTGCATATTTGTCACACTGTGTGTGTGTGTGTGTGTGTGTGTGTGTGTGTGTGTGTGTGTGTGTGACTGCGTGTATGTGACTGTGACTAGCAAAAGGTGCACTGCGTTACCCATTGGAATTAAGTCCTTTGAGTGCTTCAGGGTTTGGCTATGTTTGCAGCACTGAAAGGGTTAAGTGTTTCACCGGCAAACAGGTATCCATCCATTCAAAATTTGTTACATACCTCTTTGCCACTGATGAAACGCAACACATTCAGCATTTTCTTTGAATTCTTTACACCCCTTCAGTGACAAAGAGATATCCAACACATTCCACTGCATGGATACCTGTTTGGGTCTTAAACACGTAACCCTTTCACTGCCACTAATGTACCCAAACCATTCGAAAACAATGCCTTGAATACCCCTCAAGCACTCAAAGGACTTAGGGCTCGATTCAAATGTTGGCGTCGCCAGAAAAAACTGGAGACGCTGGTTTTAACGTCAATTGAGCAATGCAAATGTTCTACTAGAAACAAGCGACGCCAGTTCTGAAACAGACATCGCCCGTCGCCAGAACAGCAAGATCTCACCCATAGAGGATAATGTACAAACGACGCCACAAGCTATTCAAATGTTGGAGTTAGGGCTAACTCGCGTTAAATTGCAACATTTCTCTCCAGAAATCTAACGCCTATTTTTTTTGGAGTACAGCACACAAGTAAGAGTAGAAAACCAACGTCTCCAGTTCTGAATAGCATTCTCTGTGCTTTTCCCTACCCAGCCACTAGGGGAACACAGAGAAGGCTTTCAGCACCATGGACAGCTTTGAATGCCATAGGGATGTGCACTGCTCACCCCTGTGGCATTCAAAGGGTTAAAATCAATAAAACTAGTACACCAAGCACTACACAATGCCCCCTTCCACATCCCCCCCATTACTATGTCACATATATTGCATATATGTGACATACTAACCCCATCCACATCCACCTCATGGACTTCCATGTAGTGGACAAATCTGTCTTTTATTCCACAATTAACCCTTTGAGTACCAGAGAGGTAGGAAAGCATTGCTTAGCATGTTTCCTACCCCTCTGGTACCCAAAGGGTTAATAGGCAACGTATGGACTACATACATTGCCTATATATATGTGTGTGTGTGTTTTAAACTTTTTTTTAATTCAAATACTGTGATTAGACAGTTTAACTTAGATCTCATTCATTGTTAACCCCCTACCTCCTGTGTCCCATTGCTATTAGTACTTTTGCTCCACTCTTCTTCAAACTGAGAGTGGAGCAAAAGTACTAAAAGCAAAGGGACACAGTAAGTAGGGCATTATAAATAGATGAGATCTAAGTTAACCCTTTGAGTGCCAGAGTGGTACGCAACGCATTGCAAAGCAATGCGTTGAGTACCACTCTGGCACTCAAAGGGTTAAATACAACTGAGGGAGCAGGCTGCCCTGTGCTTGCAGCGCTTCCCTCAGCTTTATGTATACAGTCTTTATTTCTTCTTCTTCTTTATTTCATCTTATTCTTTATTATTATTATTATTTATTTATTATTTTTTCCCCTTGCTGCGGGCGGCTGTGAAGCCCGCAGCATAATAAAACCCTGGTGCATAGAGAGGCATTGGAGAAAGCGGGAGGAGGGGACAGAGACATTGGAGGAAGCGGGTGGTAGGCTTGTATTTGCTGCCTGCTTCTTCCAATACCTCTCCTCTCGCGGTGGCATTGTGCCCAGCTGCCTGGCGTCGCGTTGTACAACGCCTTGTGCAAAGGGACGATTTGCACAAGGCGTTGTACAACGCGACGCCAGGCAGCTGGGCACAATGCCACCGCGAGAGGAGAGGTATTGGAGGAAGCGGGCAGCAAATACAAGCCTACCACCCGCTTCCTCCAATGTCTCTGTCCCCTCCTCCCGCTTTCTCCAATGCCTCTCTATGCACCAGGGTTTTATTATGCTGCGGGCTTCACAGCCGCCCGCAGCAAGGGGAAAAAATAATAAATAAATAATAATAATAAAGAATAAGATGAAATAAAGAAGAAGAAGAAATAAAGACTGTATACATAAAGCTGAGGGAAGCGCTGCAAGCACAGGGCAGCCTGCTCCCTCAGTTGTATTTAACCCTTTGAGTGCCAGAGTGGTACTCAACGCATTGCTTTGCAATGCGTTGCGTACCACTCTGGCACTCAAAGGGTTAACTTAGATCTCATCTATTTATAATGCCCTACTTACTGTGTCCCTTTGCTTTTAGTACTTTTGCTCCACTCTCAGTTTGAAGAAGAGTGGAGCAAAAGTACTAATAGCAATGGGACACAGGAGGTAGGGGGTTAACAATGAATGAGATCTAAGTTAAACTGTCTAATCACAGTATTTTAATAAAAAAAAAAGTTTAAAACACACACACACACACACACACACACACACACACACACACACACACATATATAGGCAATGTATGTAGTCCATACGTTGCCTATTAACCCTTTGGGTACCAGAGGGGTAGGAAACATGCTAAGCAATGCTTTCCTACCTCTCTGGTACTCAAAGGGTTAATTGTGGAATAAAAGACAGATTTGTCCACTACATGGAAGTCCATGAGGTGGATGTGGATGGGGTTAGTATGTCACATATATGCAATATATGTGACATACTAAGGGGGGGGGATGTGGAAGGGGGCATTGTGTAGTGCTTGGTGTACTAGTTTTATTGATTTTAACCCTTTGAATGCCACAGGGGTGAGCAGTGCACATCCCTATGGCATTCAAAGCTGTCCATGGTGCTGAAAGCCTTCTCTGTGTTCCCCTAGTGGCTGGGTAGGGAAGCACAGAGAAAGCTGTTCAGAACTGTCGACGTGGGTTTTGGATTTTCTGACTGAACTTGATACTTTGCAGTGCTGTGATTGGCTGTGGTGCTAGGTAACATTTTTATCGTGTGTTTTTAGGTAAGATTTTCTATGCGACGCAGGTTTAAGGTTAACGTGTATTTTGTTGGTTATCGCTCGTTAGGCTTTCTAGGTAAGGAAGATTTGAATCTCACGTTACCTGGTCTTGCTTAACGAGCGAAGGCAGTTTTTTTCTTCACGTTGGTTTTAACGCCAACATTTGAATCGAGCCCTTAATCCCCATGAGCAACGCGTGCCCTTTTTTGCTAGTGTGCACTAAAGGAGAACATCAGAGACACTCAATTGGGCAACAAGGGTGAATGCCAGAGAGGCTGAACAGGGTACTACAGAGGTGGAACGGGAGGTCAGTTACTGAATAGTACATTGAGGGAGAGTGTCAGAGTAGATAAGGAGTGCATGGGGGATAACAGAGGAGCTAAACAATGTTTGGTGGGGTATCAGAGACGTTAAACAGTGCTGGAGTAGGTGGGATGGTATGAGAGGCTAAACAGTACTGGGGTTGTAATGTCAAAATGACTGGACAGTGAAGAGCGTTGGTACAGAACAATGTCAGAGCCAGTATAGCATACTAAGGGAGAGAATGTCAGGGAGGCTAACAGTGAACTGAGGAATAATATCAGGCAGAATGTATACAGAAGGACTGTCAGGCTTGGGAGCTATTACCACTCCCCTCCCAGCACACTGTGAAATAAAAAAATGCAGAAATGGAAAGAGGATACTGATCTATCTGTAATACAAAGTGGTGGAGCAACATGGACACCTCCTCCTATGGGAAAAAAGGAAGAGGAATTCTGGAGCAAACTAACTGTGTTGGAGAGCTCTCTACCATTCAAGAGGTTAGAAGTCCAGTCAAATCAATGGGGATGTTGTTTTTCCCCATGGTGCAGTTGGCATGCTCCAGAATTTTAACTAATTAAATACAGCCCAGCATGCAGAATGCCCAATCACTGACTCCCACTCATCAAGGAAACTCATGTTTCAGAGATGCTGTGTTGACCAGTCACCTTGCTAGATCTTTCAAATACATTCTAATATAGTCTTATATATGAATTAACCCTTTGAGTGCCAGAGAGGTAGCCAATGCATAGCAATACAATGCACTGGATACCTCTCTTGCATCCGATGGCTTAAAAACCACACACCAGACAAGCAGGCATGTTCCATTCAACAACCCTGACGTAGATGTGTGTATTGCATAGGTGAGCAATATGTGGCTCTTAAGTTGTTGAATTATAAACCACATCATTCTCCATTGGCCAGTGACCAGCTGAGGGTGATTGGAGTTTTAGCCTGACAACAGCTAGAGAGTCACAAGAAAGCTTATGAGAGCAGGGCATGACATGCTTCTGCTGTACAAAGCATCCTTTTGATTCACTTAACCTTCCTTTCAAACTTGACTCCACGAGGCTGATCTCATCAGGTTAAATCATTAGTTGTCCAGTGCTTTAAAATAATTGTAAAGTTTAATATTGAAAAAATATAATACAGAGTTTATCCTACTGATTAAAGCATGGAAACTACAACTGTTGATAGATGTTTTATTCGCAAGTTATTGCAGCTGGAACTTGAGTTTTTGTTAGAAGTACCTCTATAGCCTGATCTTTTACAGTCACGCTATTGTTAGACCATCCTATGGCCTTTAAAAGGTTAAGCATTGTGTTGCTTACTATGGTGGGGATATGGGTGGGGTTAAAGGCAGGGATATGCATGGAGCTAGGCATGGAAACTGGTGGAGAGTAACTTTTCAGGCCTGGCTAGTAGCTCAGGACTTGAAATTTTGAGCCCTGGGTGAAATATCTGGTATTCAAGGCATTAAAAGTCAATTTTAAATCAATAAGAAATTTTATTTACTCCTTATGGAGCAGCTGGTTTGGTTCAGAATTGATTCACCTTACATATGGTCAATTCTGTTTAAGCAAAAATGTCTACTGGAAAAGAGACATAGGGAGGAGCTAATCAGAGATTTCCCAATTGTACAGCACTGCAGAATTAGTTGGCGCTCTATAAATAAAGAATAATAAGAATAAGAATAATAAACAGGAAGGGGATTGGTAGAATTAGCAGAAGGATAAGTGTGAGGAAGGGGATTAAGGTAGAGGGAGGAAAAATAAAGAGTAAGAAGAGAGAGGGAT
Source organism: Rhinophrynus dorsalis (assembly GCA_037306005.1). Taxonomy (NCBI): domain Eukaryota; kingdom Metazoa; phylum Chordata; class Amphibia; order Anura; family Rhinophrynidae; genus Rhinophrynus; species Rhinophrynus dorsalis. The sequence continues at coordinate 194,051,882 of CM074724.1, forward strand.
GGTGAAGAGAGAAACAGAGAAGGGAGATGAGGAGAAAAAAGGAGAGTGGGGCAGCTTTGGGGAGAAAAGGGCAGGGGGGATGAGAAAGACAGTGGTGAATAATTTAGAAATATGTGCAAAGTAAAAAAGGGAGCCAGAGGAGAGCATGGGAATATAGGCATTTATAGAATGGGGCACCAGTGTCTATAAGCATATAAACTCCCAGTCCTGTTAGCCTCGATCTACTTGCCCAAATTGATCTGGTACCATGGGTATAGACCCTTTTTTGCTTTCTTCCAATACAATCCCAATTCTCAGCACTGTCTCCAGGAAATATACATCTGGCCACCTTCAGGGATAAGTCAGTAGACAAGGTATTAGTTGATTAAGCACCGCCTGGTTGCTGTAGCATTCCTGCTACCGGGACGTGGGTGCCTGGCAGGAGTGTGTTACCAGGAGATACTCAAGTCACAACGAGGTGTGGTTGTCAGTGATTCACCCAAAGCATATCACAGCTTACTCGCCACTTCCTCAGGGGTTACAGTACAAGTTACAGAGTCTTTGCTCTCTAAGTTAGACTTGGGTATTTTTGTGTGAACAGATTTTATTCTAAGCTTACTCGCCACTTCCTCAGTGGTTACAGTACAAGTTACAGAGTCTTTGCTCTCTAAGTTAGACGTGGGTATTTTTCTGTGAACAGATTTTACTCTAGTGATACTCATTTATATTTCTGGTAGTAGAAAAAAATGGTTTATAACTGATGTGCATATATTGCACTTAGTGAGTTCCCCCCTTTTTTACAGTTTAACAGCAAAGTAGTTTGTGGATACTATTTATAAAAGAGTTCTGTCTTTTAGGGAATTTTACTACTAATATAATATAATTTTCTTTTATATATTTGTATTCTAATTTATGAAATCAAGATAATGTTTTTATTAAGATCTTAGATAGGAAGAAGAAATGTGTAGTAGTTTATTATGGGATGTGTAAATGATACTATCACTTAATATTAGAGACAGCTGATAACTTCATGTAAAGAGACTATAAATAAGATGTCAAGTATCTTGTACTGTAACCCCTGAGGAAGCGCTGAGTCAGCCGTGATACGATTTGGGCGAATCACTGACAACCAGATCTCGTTGTGACTTGAGTATCTCCCGGTCATGCCCCAGGCAGGAACTTGAGTCCCCGTAGCAGAAACACTTCAGCACCAAAGCAGGGCTTATTTAACTAAGCCTTTCTCTACTGACATCCCCGAAGGTGACCAGATGTACATTTCCTGGAGACAGTGCTGAGAATTAGGACTATATTGGAAGAAAGCAAAAAGGGACTATACCCATGGTACTGGACCATTTTTGGCAGGCGGATCGAAGCTAACAGGGACCAGGAGGTTATATTCTTATAGACAACGGTGGTCCGGTGAGTTACTTTGCACTTCTTGCATTTTAGATTGAATAAAGATAATGCTTTTAGATGTGTCTGTTTTTGCGCTTCTCATTCCAGATGTGATGTTCATATAAGGGATAAGGTCCTTTAAGTTGGAAGCTGCAGCTAAAGGCACATCGAGGAAACCTCAAAAAAATCTGTTGTGACTGAACTATTTATACATCATCTCACTGATAATGTTCATTTACTCATTTCTTCAATTCATAGCTATGTGCACTGGATCTATGGTATTGCGCTGCAAGGACCTTGCTGTCCTCGCAAGACATTATCATTGGCAAGGCAGAAGATGTCCTAAATGCCTAAATTGCACTTCAGAGGGTCAGAGGAAAAAATGGGTAAGTGGGGAGGGAGGGAAGCAGTGCCGCAATGGAATTTTTTCTTTATTACTATTTTCTCTCGTGTATAATATGCAACCCCCACTTCACATAAGGTGAAGAGGGGCAAACTTGTGCATATTATATGCAGGATTCTACGGCTGAAAGATATAGAGGTGGCCCAGGATATATGACCCGAATCCATACACATACCCATGTTGAAGAACTATATTTATAGAATGGGAGTGGAATAACGTATAGAATGGAAAATAAAAGGAATAGCATTGCAGATGATGGGGAGGATTAGTTGTATAATAATGGATGGGTTACTTGGTACTTTTTCATTCACCAATTAATGAGTACCATCTAAACACAGCATTTCCATCAGGCTGGAATATTTCATATCCTGTCCCCACCCAATTTTTCTTTATTTCTTTATCTTTTCTTCATTCATTTGTATTTTCCTTTTACATGGTGGTCCCTTTTCCAGGCTCACTGGTCATGTCATTTCATATATGCCACACTTTCCTTTCAGCCTCTCCCCCAGAGTACCCAACGACAACTATGCTAAAGCCACATAGCTGAAGGTTGTTGTTTAGACTTTACTGACCTAGTAATTCATCTGTGTTAGCAAATTATAAATGTTCTTGTTAAAAATATCAGCTGGGATTTACCCTTGCATCGGGGTGCCGCATTTGGCTCACAGGTCACCTGTTGGATGCCCATGGGTTACAAGTTCACTGGTCTTCAGCAGTCAAGCATGCAATAGCAACTGAGAAGCCGGAGCAAATATAAATGTCTGGAACAAGTCCAGGATTATAGAACACTAAAGCCAATAACCAGCTTGGAACTGGCAAGAAGCAGCACAAGGAGGCTCAGACAGTGTTGGACTCGAACAGGACTGGTTCAGCATCTGCAGGCAAAACTGCAATGAGCAATATTAGGCACCTAAAATGATAGTAATACATGAAATTAAATACATTTAATTCGTTAGATATTTAAAAAATAAATTAATTGAACCATTTCCGATCTCCCAAACCTTTATGGTTTGAGAGATATCCATCTGCAAAGTTCCCCCTTCCCTCCCCTTGCGCTGATGTCAGCTTTCTAACTTACAGATGGAGATCCCAGTCCATAGACCGTCCTACGGCTCTTCAGCAGAGCTGAAATTGCGCTACTTACAAAGAAATACTTCATTTGAATGGTCTACAATGTGTGCCTGGTTTGCAAGCACACATTGTAGAGTCAATCTCTTGAGAGTCAAGAGACACAGGCTCAGAAGGAGCATTCAAAAGCACTCCCAGGAAGTCCAATGGAGGAGTGGTATCTCAATAGACTAGGTAGCCATGAGTCTCCCCTTGAATGAAAGTCTGCACATATGGCAATAAGGCAATATGCCTCTGAAAAAGCACAGTAAAAGATTAAATATGTACATTAATATAGAGCTAAGACCATGCGATATTTGAAGACTATACTGAAAAAAAGGACAAGGTGACCGGAAAATGAAAAGGTAGCTGCAGCAACCGCTGTTCTGCACATCACTTATAAAACTAAGACCATAACCAGCCTTGGAGGAAACAGGCTTTTAAGCTTTCATCAAAGTGGTGATGACAGAGCCATATAAACCCTGCTTCCTCAGGATGCTGTCTTCAAGAGGAAAGCCATCAAAGCCAGCCTCCCCTCTTCTGGATGACTCAGAGGATGCAAAGACAATAAATCTTGAAGAAGAGGGAACTGAAACAGCTCTGTCAAGGACAGATTTAGAAGATATGAAAACCAGGCCCAATTGTTACTATCACCCAGTTCTGAATGACCAATGGCCATCCCATAGACATGTGGGACCTCTGAAGCCACTATCAAAAGTCAAACTTTGTCTGGACGGATGTAGACATGACACAGGATAGATGACACTGATGACTGGACTAATTTCTGAGAATTTCCAGCTTCTGCTCACATGTATGGAATTGAACAAATGGGACTGCCTCCATTGCAGAGACCAGATAATTCAGCACCTTCATGTACTCCCAAGCCGTGGGGTATAGGCGAAGTAGGGCCTGAGACACCTGGTTAGATAATGACAGAATTATGTCTTCTGGTAGAAACAGCCTCCACAAAAGAGTGCTGAATCTCATATCAAGAAAGAGAAGGACCTGGGACTGAAGATTTTTTGAATTTTAGAATCCAACTGTGCTGTTCCAGAGCAGCACACGTCTGAATCTAGAGAAAATTAAAAGAAGGGCTACTAAAATGGTGACTGGTCTACAGGAAAAGAAATATCAGTATAGACTAAATGATCTGAATATGTATAGCTTGGAGGAGAGAAGAGAGAGAGGGGATATGATAGAAACATTCAAATACATGAAGGGATTCAACAAAGTACAGGATGGAAGTATATTTCAAAAGAGTAAAATCTTTAGGACAAGAGGCCATAGTCTAAAACTAGAGGGACACAGGTTTAGATGTAATGTAAGAGAGTTTTACTTCACTGAGAGGGTAGTAGACAAGTGGAAAAGCCTACCAGCAGAAGTGGCAGATGTCAATACAGTGACAGAATTTAAGCATGCATGGGATAGGCATAAGGCAGTCCTTAACATAAGAAAAGACCAAGGACCAAAAAAGGTTTGAGGTTGTGTTTTTTTTTTTTTTTTTTTTTAACAGTAGGAAATTGGGCAGACTAGATGGGCCGAATGGTTCTTATCTGCCGTCAAATTCTATGTTTCTATGAATCTGGAGGCACACAGAAGCCTTTAACAAAAAAATCATTCAGACAGGGCGTAAAGGAGGTCCCTAGAGAGTGGAAGTGAGGGGTAAAGCTGTCATAATCTTTGTAAAGACCGGCACAACAGAGGCCAACTCAAAGGGAAAGGCAGTGAACTGAAAATGATGGTCTTGAAAAGCAAACCACAGGAAAATCTAATCATCTGCATGGATAGGAATATGCAGATAAGCGTCTTTTATGTTTAGAGAGGCCAAAAACTCACCTGGACACCTAGCAGAGATAATGAAAAGCAAGAGCATGCCTAACTGGGATGCAATGACATAATGGTTGAGAAACTTCAACTCCAGAATAGGACAAAAACTGTTGTCTTTTTTGGGGACCATGAAAAGGCTGGAATGGAGCACCATGAAACCTTCCTGAGAAGAAATAGGTATCATGACCTACATATCTACAAGGAAAGAGACCATATGTAAAAACAGAAAACTACGTACGTGATCTCGGGGAGGAAAAGACTTTTAGTCTATGAGGTACCCTTCTGAAATAATCTGCAAAGCCCACTGATCTGCCATGCAAAAGGCCCACACACTATGAAAAAGACATAAATTACCTCCTATTGCCTGAGGTGGACCAAACTTTTGCAAATCATGCAGAGGTAGGCTTGTCAGCTTTGGGATTCTGAGCAGATTTATTGCCTCTTTAGGACCTTTGGGTTTTGGGCTGATGCAAGAGTAGATGCCCTGGACGCAAACCCATACTGAGAAGGGTAACAAACACCATGTGTCTTATGTGGGAAAAAGGAATGCTTAGGAGAAACATGAGGCAATAAAGTACTCCTGCCTCCAGTGGCATGATTTTAAGCTTCTCCAGCTCTGGGCCAAAGAAACATTTGCCCATGAACAGTAGGGACACAAAAGACTTCTTGTAAGACTGGTCTGCTGAAAAGATCTTTAGCTACAGAGTATGATCCTCGGCCCCAGACAAGGCTGAGGCCTCTCCTGTAATCTAGTGGCATCAAAGGCTACTTCTGCAAGATAATAATTATCCTCAACTATCTTACAGATCGCTACAACAATAATGTCCTTAGGCTCGTCCACATGGATAGCCTCCAAGACTTGATCCCCCAAACAGCTAGTAACTCAAGCAACAGAAAGAGAATCTAGGTACTTATTATATTGGTCCTTAAACTGCCATTGCAGCAGTAATTGGAAAGACTGTATTTTGAAAAGGCAAAAGACTGGAGTAGCCACTCCTTGGAGGGGGGGAGGGTAAGTTAAAGGGTCAGTCCAGAGCCTCCTCTTCGCTTACCTTAAATCCTGGGTAAAATGGGCTATAATTCCCTTTTTCAAAATGAAGTGGTGGCCCTCCAGCAGCCTGCCATTACATTCCCTGATATTGGCGAGGGTCCCAGGGCATCATTATGCAGTTCAAAGAAAGAAAAGTACAATAAGTCCCTTACTTCTACTGGAATGTAACCGGTGGAACAGAAAATCCCAACATGTCAAAGTTCTATTCAGATATGCCTGCAGAGCATGCCTGTTCTTAAAGGCACCGCAGCCCCATAAGTGGAATATGCACTGGGCACCAGTTAGAAAAATAGGAAATGAAGAATAAAGTAAAAAATAAAGCAAATAATCTGGGTATGAACAATCTGAACAGTCTATCTGCCTAGTTTTAACCCTTGCATGCCTGGTGCATTTGGAGCAATTAATCTGCTAATTTGCTGTTACACCTTCCATTTCCCTTCAGCCTTATGCTCAATCCTTTGATATGTTGATAGTTTGATTGCTAATCACTGTTTTGTGGCCTATATATCTGGACACATTCTGGGGGAGAGCATTTGCTGGGGGGTAGAGCATTGATGCCCCGCTTCTTAAGTGCCCCTCTTCTAAAGTGCCAGGAAGAGTTTAGCAACTGAGTTCAACAACAAGGACAACACACAAGGCACCAGAAATCCTGCATCACCTGTAAAGAGAAGCTGTAGGAAGATAATCAGCAAAGACATTTTCCTCTGGCAACAGGAACTGATTTACCATGTTCACATTTGCTATTTACCTTGTTGTTATATGTCCAGTGCTACCCAGGATTCTTATCAGATTCACCTCTCCCTCTGACTTTCCAAACTACATCCACCTCTCCTACCCTCTCCTCCCCATCACACCTGTCTGCTCTTACACACTTCTCCAAATTTTAACCCCTTCTCCCTCTGCTTTCCCTATTACAAAACAACAATACAATACAAGTCCCACTCCCATATTTCTGCCCTTTGTCTTATCCTTCTGCTTGCTGCAGGGGATATTGATCCCAATCCAGGCCCAAACCCCATACCTACCTGTTATCAACCACGGTTTAGCATGTCCTCCCACCACTACCTGAAGGGTTCTAACCCCTCAAATCTTATAAACATTCCTTGTCTTTCACCATCCTTTCTCCCCTTCTCCTGTACTCTGCTGAACACCCGCTCCATAGTTAACAAGACAACCTCCATTCATGACTGTTTCTGTGAGCAATCACTGCAGTTGTTTGCTTTCACAGAAACTTGGGTGTCTGCACAGGACACAGCAGTGGAGGCTGCACTCTCTTATGTGGGTTCTGCTTCTCACACACTCCTCGCTCTACTGGTTGGGGGAGGGGTAGGTCTCCTTCTCTCCTCCCACTGATGCTTCCAAACCCTCTCAATCCCACCATCTGTTCACTTTTCCTCTTTTGAAATACATGCAATCCAGCTCTACTATCCTCTGTCAATGCGTGTGGCTGTAATATACAGGCCACCTGCTAACTCCTCTTCTCCTTCAAACTTTCTCTCAGATTTCAAATCCTGTCTCTCCTTCTTTCTCTCAACTGACAATCCTGTCCTTATTCTGGGTGATTTTAACTGTCATATTGATGACCCCTTGGTCCCCTGGGCTTCCCGTCTTCTAGAACTAACCTTCTCACTTGATCTCCAGCAATAGACTGACTGTGCCACTCACAAAGCTGATCACTGTCTCAATCTTGTTTTTACGAAGAGCCTGGATCTTTTTTCTTTCACAGTTTCCCCTTCCTCTTTCAGACCATCTTATATCCTCTCTCTCCCACTCTGCCCCTTCCCCCATCCCTCCCCCCAACAGATATATAAGGGGTACCCGCTCAGTTGATCTCTCTGGGATGAGCACCTCACTTAACTCCAACCTTTCCTCTATCTTGGCCATCTCTGACACAGACATTCTTGTTAACTCTTACAACTCAATCCTATGCTCTGCTATTGATTCCTTTGCCCCACTGAAACTACATTAGAGTCGCCGAGTCAATCCACGATCCTGGCTCAACTCTCATACCAGATTCCTACGTTCTAGACACTCGCTCTGCTGAACTCCTTTGGAGGAAATCACGCTCACACGTAGATTTCATCCACTTTAAATTTATGCTGTCCTGTCTACATTTTTCTTTATCTAAAGCTAAACAGGAATACTACACCACACTGATCTACAATAACAAATCTAATCCTCGCCGTCTCTTTGCAGTCTTTGATTCCTTGCTCCATCCTCCCACAGCTTCCTCTCACCCCATCCATTCACCTGAAGCTTTTGCAGAACACTTCAAACACAAGGTGGAATCTATTCAAAAACAGATTCCCACTATTTCATCGGTCTCCAAACTCTCTCTCCCCAAATCCCCTTCATCATACTTTGATAGTTTTACACCTGTAACAGAAGAAGAAGTTTCTCAGCTTCTCCTAACTACCCACCTCACTACCTGCTCCTTGGACCCTTTGCCCTCCCACTTACTCAAACCACTTGCACCAGTCCTTATACCTATATTAACACACATTTTCAACACCTATTTCTCCACAGGCACCTTCCCTTCTTCATTCTAACAGGCACAAATTAAACCCCTACTAAAGAAGGCTAACCTGGACCCCTCCTGTCTCTCTAACTCTCGACCTGTCTCCCTTCTACCACTTACCTCAAAACTCTTAGAATGCCTTGTCTTCTCCCAAATAACTAAATTCCTCAGCTCTAACAATATTTTGGACCCTTTACAGTCTGGCTTCTGGCATGGTCACTCAACTGAGACAGCTCTCTGTAGAGTGGCTAACAATCTCCAGATTGCAAAAGCCAACGGACAGTTTTCTATACTTATATTACTTGACTTATCATCTGCCTTTGACACAGTTAACCATTCTCTTCTTGCTCTGATTCTCCACAATCTTGGTTTCCGAAATCAAGCTGCTGCATGGCTTTCCTCCTATCTCTCACAATGTTCCTTTTTTGTATCCTCTGGAAATAACACCTCCTCCACAGTCCCTCTGTCTGTGGGGGTGCCTCAAGGCTCTGTTCTGGGTCCATTACTTTTGCACTGTACACCCTTTCATTGGGTGAACTTATTAATTCATTTGGTGTCAAGTACCAGCTATATGCTGATGATACCCAAATTTACATCTCCATTCCTGATCTTTCACCTCAAATCCAGCTACAAATTTCAGACTGCCTCTTAGCCATCTCCTCCTGGATGGCGCACCGTCAGCTGAAGATAAACATGTCCAAAACTGAACTGCTCATTTTCACTCCACAACCTTGCTCAACACCTAGCTTCACCATTACAGTTGATGGAATTGACACTGATCCGGTCAGCTCAGCACGCTGCCTTGGGGCCATATTTGATTCCTCTCTTTCCTTCTCCCCCCACATTAACTCTGTTGCTAGAACATCTCTCTTCTTTCTCTGCAACATTGCTAAAATCCACCCGTTCTTCTCCCAACAAACTACTAAAACTCTTGTACATGCCCTCATTCTGTCCTGCTTAGACTATTGCAATATTCTACTAACTGGACTCCCTGTTACTCATCTTTCACCTTTGCAATCTGTTTTAAACTCTGCTGCACTAATAACTACACTCTCCCGAAAAACTGAACCTGCTCACATAATTCTTAGACATCTGTCATGGCTCCCTATTCAGCAAAGCATCAATTACAAAGTCCTTCTTCTCACCTTTAATGCTCTCCACAATGCTACCCCTCCTGACATCTCTTCCCTCATCTCCTCTTATGTTCCTGGCCGCCTTTTTCGCTCAGCACACAATGCCCTTCTTGTTACACCATCCACCCTCTGCTCTATCCCGTCTCAGACCTTTCTCGCTTTCTGCTCCCTACCTCTGGAACTCCATACCCATTTCCCTACGTCTAGAACAATCCCCCAATGTCTTTAAGTCTACCCTGAAATCTTATCTTCTGGAGCACTAGGACCATGCACTACCTTTTGCCAAAGCCAGCACTTGTAACCTCAGCACTTGACACTCTCTTACCCTGTTGTCTGTCTCCTATTACCCATTTAGACTGTAAGCTCCTTTGGGGCAGGGACCTCTTATCACGGTCCCCGTGATTCCCTGTCAATCTCTGTAGGTATACATTTGCATTGGAGGAGTCTGATTGGCCCGCCCAGGATGTGCCTTTTTATACTGAGGCTTGGGCATTTGTCAATTGCCCTTTCGTGGTGTTGTGTTGCTGCGCCTTGTTATTGATCTCCAGTGTCTCCTGTGTACCGACCCGGCTAGTCTGACTCTCCTTCTGTTCCTGCACCGTGATCTGACCCGGCTCTGGCTGACGACCCTGCACCGTGAACTGACCCGGCTCTGGCTGACGACCCTGCACCATGAACTGACCCGGCTCTGGCTGACGACTCCGCTCCGTGATTCGACCCGGTTCTGGCTCCTGATCCTGCTCCGTGACTGCTCCACTCTCCGGTGGTGTTCCTGCGACTCAGTCATCCGGTTCCGGCTACTGTTCCTGTCCGGTTACTGCTCCTGTCCGGTTGCTGCTCCTGTGTACTCCGGTCGCGCTGGCGACATTCTGACCTCTGTTTCCTAGCTCATTACGCTGCAGCCGAGGTTGCCTGCCTTGTTCTCGTTGAGCATTTCAAATGTACCAGATTAACCCTTGCACTGCCGGTAGCCTCCGATTACGTGCCATTTGATTCATTGCCAAGCTCCAGTGATTCTCTGAGCCTTAACACAATTGAGCCTCCGCTTTACGCTATACCAGTCCTTGCAGAGCTCCGCCTGTTCGATGCCCGGTGAGCATCGTGATCACGCTGGTTGACACTGGTAGTCCATTCGCTCTTGCAACAAGGATTCTGGGTCACACCTTGTGGGTGTCTGGGCAGTACCTCATTCGCTCAAAGTGTTTTATCCCAACTGCACTACTCTGTGCATCGGTTCTTCATAGCTTGGGCAATTCCGTTCTACTGTGGCCTCCCAAGGGCTGGCATACTTCAGTGGCAGACGCAGGGTTACTCGATACTCATTCAGGGCGATTCCTATTCTGGTTACATCAAATTGGCAGTTGCAATCCTCATAAGCCCACTGTGGTGGTACGGGCTCAGCTTAGAGCAACAGGGGCTCATTCTGTTTATGTTTCAAGAGTGTTACAGCGCTTTTCCTGAGTTCCTGATCTACATTTAAAGACTGTTACCATAGACTGCTATATATCCCCTGGGCGTTGGCCAATCTAGCCTGAGACTTACCAGTTGCTCCACTTAACCCTCTATGCACTACTGTTTGTAGTTTACTCCTTCCTCTGTTCATATTGCCTGTTCTTAACTTTACTAGCCCCTAGGGGCAGTGTTGTTCATTTTTATTTCAATAAATTGTATTTTACGTTACATCCTGGTCTGTGTGTCAGAAAACCGTAACACCTCTCTCCTAATGTTTCTATGAATGTGGCACTTATTTTATCCCCTCTTATTTAAATAACTTACTTTTATTGTAAGGCGCTGCGTACACTTTGTGGCGCCATATAAATGAAGATATACATACACACATACATACATACAAGATGAAATAAAATTTTATAGAACTTAATAAAGTGAAAGAAATTGAAGAAAAAGTGAATCAAAACAAATTAAAATTAACACAAATTAATGAAAATGTATTAGAATTTAGTACAACTAAAATTAAGTAAAGGAATTGAAATCCCCTTCTGGTAAAAGAGAGGGAAATGAAATCCCCTTCTGGTAAAAGAGGGAATAGCGGAAGAGACAGAAATGTACAGGCAGGAAAATACTCGAGGGAGTTGTGCACGATGAACACAGGAAATCTTGTCCTCTTCAGTCTTAAGGCTCCTATGTATCATACAAAGTTCTTTTCAAACAAGTAGAAATGAGTTGAAAGAGGTTGATAATGCAAGTCATCCTATACCAGATACAGGTCCCTTTATTAGGCATTCGGGTTCAAAGCAACAATGGAGGCCAGAGATAGGAGAACATCTAATGGAAGAAAACTATGAATTAATATATACCTGCTATTGGTTACAAGAAAAAAAAAAGATCTCAAGTCAGGAGTAGCTGGAGAGCGATGGATTGAGAGTGTGACTTGGGAGTGGAGCAGCCATTGAAAGTGTCTTTGCTGCCACTAGAGATGTGATTAAAGTTGCTGGTTGCTAAACCAGATGGCAGGATAGACACTTCATTCGACTGTAGTCACGAGGAGGTACTGTAAAAGGATCATATGCAGAGCACAGAGTCGTACCTGAAGGCAAGCCCAAACTGAAGTCGAGCATAGCCAGAGTTTGAGCAGAGGCAGAACCAGCGGAGTCGTTACCGGAGCTGGAAGTCATACAGATAGAGTGGCAACTGGAGCGGGAAGTCGTACATTCAAAAGTCGATACCAGAGCAGATAGTTGTGCAGGCTGAGATTGTAGCCAGAGTGGAAAGTAGTACAGGCAAAAGTCAGAGCAGAAGCTGGTAGTCAAACAAGCCGGCGTCAGAATCATATAATCAGCAGAAGGATTTCAACAAACTGGAACAATGGTCAGGCAAGTCCAAGAACAAGCGCCGTCTAACAGAAAGAGCTCGGTTTTAAAGTCGTAGCCACCAATAGGGAAGAAGGTAAGATGTTCACCAGGGTCAGTAATCATGAAATGTGACAAGCTTTTTAAAGGGACAGTAATATCCCATAAAAAAAGTTCATATTCTTGTTTTGTATACGTTTAAAAAATATGGTTTGAGAGATATTAGCCGCTAAAGTTTCCTATCTGTGCGACTCAAGGAGGCTTTTCAGCAGAGACAAAATCACGTTATTTAAAAAGAACCACTTCATGGGAACAGTCTACAAAGTGTGCTTGCAAACCAGGCACACTTTGTAGACCTTTCTAACGAAGTAATTATTTTTAAATAACACAATTTCGGCTCTGCTGCAGAGCCACAGGCTGGTGCCCAGACCGGGAACGCCTGCTGTCAGCTAGACGCTGACGTCAGAAGAAGGGGAGAACTTTAGAAGTGAATATCTCTAAAATCATAAAAATCTGTGAGATAGGATGGGTGCCAAATAATTTATTTTTTTACCGTTTACAAAACAAGCATATTTTTTAATGGGACATTAGTGTCCCATTAATTATATGTATTGTTTAAGTAGACTCACTTACAAATCAGAAAATGGCTGAAGTTTCTTCTTACACAAAATGATGAAGCAAGGAAATGTTGTCAAAACTTGAGGCTTTCAGAAAGGATTCAGAAATGTATACTAAATTCACAATTTGCTGTACAATATCTCAAATGAGAATTGGCATTACAAGTACGTATCGCCTGCTACACACTATGTATAGGCACACAAATGTGAGCCCAAACTGGTAACAGCACATAACAGAATTTTGACTGATGTTTTCATGGAGATTACTGAAACCCACTAAACACAGATTAAAGCCATAATAACCCATAATATTGAAATAACCCTTAAAACATGCATTTCCTGAAAGTAAATAAAACACAGTGAGGTTTCACTTGCCTTTCTATCCCTAACCTGGTGTTCACAAATATTTCCAGATGATGGTGCTAAAGGAAAAATAGGCTTTTTTGTTTTTTACATTTCCACCCCTTGAAAGGCTCTGAAAACTTTAACCCTTTGAGTTCCAGAGGGGCAAGAATCACAATTGCAAAAAAAAAAATCAATTGCATACCCTTCTGGCACTCAAAGGGTTAAAATATATGGAATCTATTCATAGATTCAGAGAAAATTAGCAACCCACTAGTATGAGTTAATATATTGTAGGGTGCCAGAAGTACAAAGTTACAACAGCTATGTTTCTTACATTTTTCTACTATGACTTTCCTGTTCTAAAATTTTTGTAACAACTACAGAAATGAAAAAAAGCTAGATGACAAAGTACACCATTTTGGAAAGAAGATAATTATAGTAAATTGGTATAGGTTGGCATAGCGTTGCAGGAAGCTAAAGGAGGGTTAAAAATTAACCACTGCAAAACAGTAAGACATCATACATCTGTGGCCTGGTGGGGACACCACTCTGTGAAAGTATAATGTACATCCTTGGCACTAACACGTTAAGACTAGAGGAAAGAAGCTATTTAGGTTGTGTTGGCAGCCTCAATAAGCTGCCAACATAATTTCAAAAAGTATTAGATACCTTTGTGCTATATAGAAAAAGAGGACAGTTGGTTACAATACAGAAGAATGTTAATCCAGGGAAATATCAATTGCTTTTTTGAGTAAAGGATTTTTTTTTTTTTTTTACTTACACTGGGCATAACAGGAAATGGCATCAATATTTTGTTTTTTTACCTTCATCTCTTAACTACGTTAAATTAACACAACAACCTAAAAATAAACTGCAGCTATATGCTCTTAAATACCAAATACTTCATATTAGTATTGGTATAATTTCCCTGCCTATTTGTTTTCTAAGGCCTAAAATCTAGTCTTATATATTTTCTGAGGGATATGACATTCCTGTCTTTTCCAGAGCTTCAGGGCACCCATTAATTGTCCAGGATTACCTGAGAATGGGCTGGGATATGATAATACAAGAGTGAGAACTAATCAAAATTTGTTAAATGACCTTAGCTCTTATCTTTCAATACAAAAATCGCATTCAACATTAAATAAATGCTCTCTGAAAAAGCAAGTTTCGGATTATATTTCATGATTGAATGATTATGTTATATATATATATATATATATATATATATATATATATATATATATACACACACACATATATATATATATATATATATATATATATATATATATATATATATATATATACACATACACACACACACACAGGTGTCAAAAATGTGCTGGTTTATTCCATCAACATTTCAGCCCCAACCTGAGCCTTAAGCATCTGTGAGTGCATTTATTTTGGATTATCTATATTTAAAGTCAAAATAATGGGCAGCACTTGACTAATAAATTTATTGCAAAGATAAAGTGGCAAAATAACAGGTCAACGTTTCAGACCCAGATAGCAAATTACTGTGGTGTCAGTTTAACACACTTATTCTTTGGGTAATAAGAGAGATTCAAATCACTTTAACTAATAAGGAGAGGTTTTTGTTTTATACAAATATATCTTTCAGCTATCATGTTAAAGAAGGTTTGGTTTATCTTTAAGGCAGTTAAGGGTCTTCTGAAACACTATACTTGGATTTGTGCTGGACTTTTGTTTCCTTATTCTGAAGGCTCCTGGTGAGACAGATTACACCAGTTATGCCAAGGACAAGCAGGGCTGAAGAGCAGCACTGGCCACAACTTTGGCAAAGGTCTGTGTGGTTCCTTGGATTCAACTGTATGATGGTATTCTTTTGCTACATCCTTTTCATGTATTCAAGGAGCATTACATACCGGAGCATTGCATACCCTGGGTGGGTACGTTTGGCAAGTGGATAAAGAAAAAGAAGGTCTCTTCATCCGCAGTCACAACCAGTAAAAATATTTATTGACACAGATCAAAAAGTACACTAATAATATATAGATAAAACCCTCAAGCGAGTATATAACCAGACATCCCGCAGAATAAATACAAACATAGCGTTCCCTCTATCTCCCCCCAGTCCCCTAAAACCAATATATCCGGAAAGAGAACTGAACAATATCTGTATACATACGCTGGGCCTAGCACTGGAAAAAATCTCATATATATTATCTTCTGCCGGCAATCAAAACCAAAAAAGGCAACTATAGTGAGATATATCCATCTATAAGAGTCTCCAAAGTTGGTGCAAGCAATAGATTGTAACAATCAAGAGTTCCAGCAGCATGTAAAGATCCAGCAAAGCATGGGTTAATTCATATGGTAGCAGAGCATGTGGTGTATAGCAGTGCCAAGTTAGTAGATACACAATGTCAATATTAATTACTCACAATGAAGAACAGCCAAGCGTAACTTCTTCAACGTAAAGGATCTATAACAGACACTGGCAATTCAATAATGGAACATGTAGTGAAGCTTAAATAATCTCACCGCTTCAAAGCAACTCTTCATCTGTCATATACCTGTCCCAGCCGATCCCTGGCAGACTTACGTATCTGGAGTTCCTCCGAACTCAGTGATGACGTATCACCGGCTTTGTTTCAAATGCTTCAATAACACCATGCTCACATGTAAATCATAACCCGTGCATACAGGTTGTAGTTCAAACCCAGATATAAATAGATGTTAGCTTCCATCAGCGCGTTTCGCCCTTTCCATCACGGGCCTTTTCAAGATGACTTAGTATATCCTATATCATCATTTCCTTTCATATTGTATATAACAACTGACTGCATTTAAACATTCATTAACCTATCAGCAATCATCAACTCATTTGTCTTAAAGGGACCATAACCCATGCCTCCTGTAGTGCATCAATTGGACACCGCTAATATACAAATATCTTAATTTTACAATATTGTAACCTAAAAGTCTTGATCTCCTATTCCTCAACTATCCTCATATATTTTAACATAAAATCAAATAATATTCCCTCCAGACAGTTGCGCAGTGGTTAAAGGAACATCTCTCTCTAGTGCCTCAGTGCTCAATTCAAAGGACCGACTGAAGCTGACCAGGGTGCTGAAGACTCCATTGGACATCAGTATTAATGGTAAATGTTTCTTGTCAGGGGCTGGTTTTTTAGCTTAGTTGGATTAACCCTGTGAGTGCCAGTGGGCTAAGAATACCCCACTGGCACTCATAGGGTTAATTCTACTAAAATTTCACACATTTTGTGATTTCTTTCAAGGGACTCTGCACCCAAAAAAAGCGGGAGTAGATTTTCACCCGTTATAGTGGGTACATTAATGTATATTAATGCTAAAGCCTGGCATATTACAACATCTTGTAATATGTTTTAATGGGCACAAACAGGTGCAAAATTAGCCCCTAGGTGCTTTTTTCCCCAACGTTATTTCTTCATAGCACAGGTAATTGAATTGCTTACCGTGCTTGAAAACATGCCATTGAGTGTTGTTTTTTTGGCGTTGGCCTCAATTGAATTGAGGCCCTAGTGTTCTTGAAAGGCTGTATCCTAGAGCTATTCAGTTAGCCAATAAATATATAATTTTTACAACACCAGTCTCCTGCTGTATCTTCTCTATGGGATATTCGATCTCTCTGTTTTGAGCAATCTGCAGCTGTTGATTGCAGGTGCCCCATCACACCTGACATTTAGTCAGAAATATTGCAGAATCAAGGGGATAGTCTGTTATTTTTTCAAAGCCTTTCCCTTCACTGGGCTTTTAATAGTGGAGTAGGATTTTTTAGGCCCAAGCGTAGGGAGTGGTGCTTTAGCTGGATGGGATGTATGTTGGAATTGGGCATGAAGAGGTAATGGACCATGAAGTAATATCAGCCTCCAAAGGGGCCATGTTTGGAGTTCCTGACAATCAGGCAGTCATTTATTGTAAGGATTTGAACATACTAATGTTATCCTTTGCACATTGGGGGTAAGAACTGGAATAGTGGTGCTCTTGCTTGCATGATGTGGACCATTACTCAGTTGGGTGTTCTTTTTACTGATTTTAAATGTCTGGTCTAAAATTATTTCACAGCTAGTATGGGATTTTGCTCTTCAGGCTTCTGCAATGGAAAGGTGCTTCAAAAAGGTTCTCAACGACTCTGGAGTCTCTCTCCGTAACGTGTTTGGAATAGGAATAAATGTTCATTCTTAATGATTGTGTTCATTTATCTGATCTTCCATTAGGTATATTGGCACTGACTTGCAGGATGGCCTTGACAGGGCAATGAGTTTGTTGAGGCCCTGAGGCCAACTTTATATGTTATATATTCTTGGTGTGTGTGGTAGTTTGGATGCAAACTTTAGTGTGTGTGGGGGGGTGGAGGCAGGGAGGCAAGTGATTGTGGAATATCTCCATGTCTAAAGGGAAGTTAGAGAAAGTCTACAAAGCGGTAGTACTGGGGCTACTTTATATGGCAAACCATCAAAAGGGCGGCCCTGCATCAAAAGGGCGACATCACAATGTTGCCTGCATCTAAAGGGTGATATTATGATGATGCACGCTTAAGGGTTGCCACGTTTAATGGTCGCCAAATAGAAGACAACATTTTAGTGTTGGTGTTCCTCAATTGCTTTGTTGTATTTAACAATATAACCACACGCTTAACCCTTTGGGTACCAGACAGGTATCTATTGCATTGCAATGCTTTGGATACTACTTCGGCAGTGAAAGGGTTAAGGGTCTCCCTGAACGGCCATGTACAATTTTACATCTCCCAAGTTCTACATGGCAGTGCAGGGCTATCCTTAACCCTTTGACTGCTGCTAACCAGGGTAGCTTGTCTGTGTTGCCAGGTCCCGTTGAGTTTGAGGGGCAGGAGGAGTATGAAGTACAAAGTATTATTGATTCCCGTAGGCATAGAGGAGGGGTACAGTATCTGGTGCATTGGAAAGGTTATGGTCCGGAGGATCGTTCCTGGGTAGACAGTAAGGACCTTCATGCACCCAAGTTACTACGAATATTTCACACCAAATACCCTCAGAAGCCCAGACCCTACTCTAGGAGAGGGGGTCTTTGAAAGGGGGGTACTATCACGGTGCCCGTGATTCGTGCTATCTGGTGTCTATCACTTGCTGGGAAATACTCATTGGCTGTCTGCTATTAGCCCTCCTCACTTTGCCCTTTTAAAACCTGGTTGGGCACTCCCAGGTTGCCCTTTCGTGATGTTTCTGACCTCACCTGTCCTGACCAGTTGTCAGGCTTCTGGGCCTGCTGTTCCTACGTTCCAGTGTTCCTGTGATCCTGTGTTCCGGTGCACTATCGTTCCTGTGTTCCAGTGTTCCGGTGTTCCTGGGTTCCAGCACCTCGCGGGTTAATCCTCCTGAGTTCCTGAGTCTCCTAGCTACCGCCTCGTCTGCCGGTTGCTCTCTGTCATCGGTTCCTGTGTTCCGGTCTCCTGTCACCGCTTAGGTCTTGCCTCGGTGGATACCCGCTGAGCACAGGGCTCTCGCTCTTTGCTTTGTCGCTCCGGCGACATTGTTACCTTCCGCTTCAGCTTTGAGGCTGATACCAGCTAGCGGACGCTGGTTTACTCCATATTACCTGGTTGCGAGAATCACTGTTGGTCTCAGCGTGCGGACGCTGGTTTACTCCACATTAACCTGGTTGCTAGTATCACTGTTGGTCCCAGCGTGCGGACGCTGGGTTACTCCAGAATACCTGGTTGCGAGAATCACTGTTGGTCCCAGCGTGCGGGCGCTGGTTTACTCCATATTACCTGGTTGCGAGAATCACTGTTGGTCCCAGCGTGCGGGCGCTGGTTTACTCCATATTACCTGGCTGCGAGAATCACTGTTGGTCCAAGCGTGCGGGCGCTGGTGTACTCCACATTACCTGGTTGCGAGTATCACTGTTGGTCCCAGCGTGCGGATGCTGGTTTACTCCATATTACCCTGGTTGCGAGAATTACTGTTGGTCCCAGCGTGCAGACGCTGGTTTACTCCATATTACCTGGTTGCGCTTATACCGTTGGTCCAATGCTAGGACGTTGGTTGCTCCTGAATCCTAGTCCTGTGGACAGGTTGCAGTATACTTCCTATGCAGTTGTCTGATACTTCCTGGCAATAGACTTCTGCTGCGAGTAGGCCATTGTATCTATTCCTGTCTGCTGTCATAGTTATCTGACAGCTGGTCTACGCTTTGGGCTGCCCTGCCTGGTATTGGTAAGGCCGGTAGAACCTTTGCTCGTTACCATCTTGTGGGTTGCCTTACCCGGTATTGGCAGGACTGGTAGAGCCCATACTCAGCCTTCGTTGCCTGGTATTGGTAAGGCCGGCAGAACCGGTACATTTCACCTCACTGTTGCCTTACCCGGTATAGGCAAGGCCGGTACAGCCTATTGTTATATTGCTGTCCCTTGGGCTGCCTTGCCCGGTATTGGTAAGGCCGGTAGAACCGGTACATGTCACCTCACGGTTGCCTTACCCGGTATAGGCAAGGCCGGTAGAGCCTATTGTATATACTACTGTCACTTGGGTTGCCTTGCCCGGTATCACTGGCAAGACCGGTAGAACCTACTCTACTACTTTGTTGTTGTATTGTTATGTATGAATACCCTACGGGGATTGCCTTAACTTTTAATAAAGTTACGTTTTTACCAAAACCTTAAGTCTGAGAGTCTTCAAAACCGTGACAGTACGAAAGGGCCATGACCTCAGACACTAAGGGCGACGGTAATACGCAGAATATCCATTGGAGGATGGATATGCATGAGCAACGTTTGGATCAGCTGGCGGTTGCTATCCAAACCATTCTTGAACGCACAGTACTGGCTGATAAGTCCGGTTCTAGTCCGGTGGTCTCACCAATTCAGACACCGGAGAATGAATCTAGACCCTCAGGGGTCGCAGTCAAAGGGTTAACGGCTTCTGCACCCTTGCCGCTAAGATATGACGGTGACCCTCAGCTATGCAGAGGGTTTATTAATCAGCTTGAAATCTTTATGGAATTAACGGCACATGCATTTCCGAGTGACCGCAGCAAGGTTAGTTTCATGATATCACTGCTGACTGGTAAAGCATTGGCCTGGGCTAACCCACTGTGGGAGAACGCTAAACCTTGCACAAAAAATTTCAGTGATTTTGTACAATCCTTTCGGAGAGTATTCGAGCCTTCTGGCAGAACCCACCTCTGCTGCTAAACGTCTCATGGAGATACAACAGGGCAGGCGCACGGTTGGCGATTATGCCATTGAATTCCGCACCTTGGCAGAAGAGGTAGGATGGAATAACGAGGCCCTCTTGGCAGCCTTTGCCCAAGGCTTGAGTGACCAGATTAAAGACGAGATTGCTGCAAAAGATTTATCTACTGACCTAGATGATTATATCGAATACGTGATTCTAATTGATTCCAGAATACGTGAAAGATTAACCGCCAGAGAACGACGGACACGGTTAAAAAACAATGGGTCCAGTAGCATATTTTGCCCACCCAACCCTCCCTTGGCATCCAAACCTAGTGAACTGATACAGGAACCAGTTGAACCCATGCAGGTGGGTTTCACTAGGTTAACCAAGGAACAGAGAAAGTATCGCAAGATACAGGGATTATGTCTGTATTGCGGTAAAAGTGGTCACTTGTTAAAATCTTGACCGGCGCGTCTGGGAATCGGACACACCTAGGGTACCTTGGGGGACAGACCCTAGGTGGTATCCAATCGTCCCCAATGTTGGGCACACTTAAACCCACCATACAGGTGGTATTGTCATGGGCACAACGCTCGGTTGAGGTTTTGGCCTTGGTTGATTCTGGTGCAGCTGGGTATTTTATGGACAATACCTTTGCTGAATTGCATGGGGTACCACGTATTCAGAGAGAAACCCCTCTTGCTATTGAAGCAATTGATGGCAGACCTTTGGAACCCGCTCAGGTCACTTTTGAAACTATGCCCTTGTCCATGACTATTGGGGCTCTTCATAAAGAAGAGCAGCAGTTCCAATTAATCAATTCCCCCCACCATGCCGTGATTTTGGCCTTTCCTTGGTTACAGTTGCACAACCCACAATTCGACTGGCAAAAGTGTGAGATTGCTGCGTGGTCCCAGTTCTGTATGGATAAGTGCGTTACCCACCCTGTTAAGGTCTTGTGCATCTCCCCTTCGCTACCTGAGGTCTACCAGCAGTTTAGCGATGTTTTCAGTAAAGGGGAGGCTGGCACTTTACCTCAGAACAGACCATACGATTGCCGTATTGAACTGAATCCTGGAGCAGTGCCACCAAGGGGACACACGTATCCATTGTCTTGTGAGGGAAACCAAGCTATGGAGGAGTACATAGCCGATGCCCTCAGTAGAGGGATCATAAGGAAATCTACTTCCCCGACTGGGGCCGGATTCTTTTTTGTTAAGAAAAAGAGTGGTGAACTGCGCCCATGTATAGACTATCGTGGGTTGAATAAGTTGATGGCAAAGAATGCCTACCCTTTACCACTCATCACCGAGCTGTTTGATAGACTGAAGGGGTCCTCGATCTTCACCAAATTGGACCTAAGGGCAGCCTACAATTTGATATGTATCAGAGCCGGTGATGAGTGGAAAACTGCCTTCAATACGAGATCAGGGCATTACGAATACCTAGTTATGCCATTTGGTCTATGTAATGCTCCTGCAGTATTTCAAGAACTGATCAATGACGTTCTGAGAGATATGTTACAATCATGTGTCGTGGTCTATCTAGACGACATACTTATCCACTCCAAAGACTTGTCTCAACACATCAAGGATGTGTCTGAAGTATTATTGCGATTACGCAAAAACAGATTGTTTTGTAAACTGGAGAAATGCGAGTTCCACAAAACCAGTGTACCGTTCCTGGGATTTATAATCGGCAAAGACGGCATTGCCATGGATAAAGAAAAATTGACGGCAGTTCTACAGTGGCCTAAACCCAAGAGTCTTAAAGCCATTCAACGATTTTTGGGATTCGCCAATTATTACAGAAAGTTTATTAAAAACTTCTCTTCTATCGTGAAACCTCTGTCTGACCTCACGCATAAGGGCACTAATCCGTCTCTCTGGCCGGTGGCTCCGGAAGAGGCCTTTGAGAAATTAAAGTTAGCCTTTGCTGAAGCTCCTGTGTTATCCCACCCCAATCCACTACTTCCATTTACACTAGAGGTGGACGCCTCAGATATTGGGGTTGGGGCTGTACTTTCTCAGCGACAAGTTAAGGGGCGGTACACTCAGACCCTGTGGGTTTTTTTCTAAGAAACTGACTAGTGCGCAAAGCCATTATGAGATTGGCGATAGAGAATTACTGGCCATTATTCTTGCCCTCATTTTGATTCTGACCGATCACAAGAATCTGACTTATCTCTCTGAGGCCAAGAGATTGTCTTCTCGCCAGGCCAGATGGGCACTGTTTCTATCTTGATTCAATTTCATTGTATCATATTTGGCTGGATCAAAAAATGTTAGGGCTGACGCTCTGTCTAGACAATTTGAGGAGGAGATTGACAGAGAAGAAGTACCAGAACCTATCATTCAACCTGATCGAATACTGGCTACCATACGTACTAGAATCACTTCACCATTAGGGGAGGAGATTTTGGCTTCCCAAGCTTCTGCCCCTCATGAAACTCCTGCAGGCAAATGTTCTGTCGCTGAACCATTCCGTACTCGGTTACTTGAAACCTACCACTCCTCTAAGCCTGCGGGACATATTGGTAGAGACCAATTGTTTTGGTCCCTCTCTCAGTTATTCTGGTGGCCTTCTATGAGAACGGATTGTGCCAATTTTACGAATTCCTGTGCCACCTGTGCCCGTGCCAAAACCCCTAGACATCTCCCAGAGGGCTTGCTTCAGCCGGTACCTAATGGGGAACGCTCTTGGTCTCATGTCTCGATAGACTTTATGGGAGAGTTGCCCAGGTCTAGAGGGTATTCCTTCATATTGATGGTGGTAGACAGGTTTTCTAAAATGGCTCACTTTGTACCTCTCCGTGGTCTTCCTTCGGCTAAAGAACTGGCAATGGTGTTTGCCCGAGAGGTGTTTCAGTTGCATGGAGTACCTAGGGTGCTGGTATCTGACAGGGGGAGCCAGTTTGTGTCCAGATTCTGTAGGGCATTCTGCGAACAGATGGGTATACAGCTATCATTTTCCTCTGCATATCATCCCCAGACTAATGGGGCAGCTGAGAGGGCCAACCAAGGGCTTGAACTGTTTCTGCGATGTTTTGTGACTGACCATCATGACAATTGGTCCGACTTGTTGCCATGGGCAGAGTTCGCCAGGAACTGCGCAGTTAATTTGTCCTCCGGGAGCTCTCCGTTTTTGATCAATTATGGGTTCCAACCCTGTTTGCTCCCGGATTCCTTCCAGACACAGCAGATTCCAGCTCTGGATGAGCATATAGAGCAACTCCGCTCCACATGGGCACAAGTTCAGAGGGCATTGGGTCAGTCTTTTCAGCGACATCAGCGTCATGCCAATTGTAAAAGGCTTCCAGCGGTTTCCTTTCAAGTTGGGGATAGAGTATGGCTGTCCTCCAAGAATCTGAAGCTTAAGGTTCCATCTAATAAGCTGGCACCTCGATTCATTGGCCCGTACAGAATAATCCGCAAGATTAATCCGGTTTCCTATGCTATGGAACTACCTGCATCCATGCGTATTCATGATGTATTCCATGTGTCTCTCCTTAAACCTCTAGTTTGTAACCGTTACACTACCACACCTGTGTTGCCAGGTCCCGTTGAGTTTGAGGGGCAGGAGGAGTATGAAGTACAAAGTATTATTGATTCCCGTAGGCATAGAGGAGGGGTACAGTATCTGGTGCATTGGAAAGGTTATGGTCCGGAGGATCGTTCCTGGGTAGACAGTAAGGACCTTCATGCACCCAAGTTACTACGAATATTTCACACCAAATACCCTCAGAAGCCCAGACCCTACTCTAGGAGAGGGGGTCTTTGAAAGGGGGGTACTATCACGGTGCCCGTGATTCGTGCTATCTGGTGTCTATCACTTGCTGGGAAATACTCATTGGCTGTCTGCTATTAGCCCTCACTTTGCCTTTTTAAACCCTGGTTGGGCACTCCCAGGTTGCCCTTTCGTGATTTTTCTGACCTCACCTGTCCTGACCAGTTGTCAGGCTTCTGGGCCTGCTGTTCCTACATTCCGGTGTTCCAGTGATCCTGTGTTCCGGTGTTCCTGTGCACTATCGTTCCAGTGTTCCGGTGTTCCCAGGTTCCAGCACCTCGCGGGTTAATCCTCCTGAGTTCCTGAGTCTCCTAGCTACCACCTCGTCTGCCGGTTGCTCTCTGTCATCGGTTCCTGTGTTCCGGTCTCCTGTCACCGCTTAGTCTTGCCTCGGTGGATACCCGCTGAGTACAGGGCTCTCGCTCTTTGCTTTGTCGCTCCGGCGACATTGTTACCTTCCGCTTCAGCTTTGAGGCTGATACCAGCTAGCGGACGCTGGTTTACTCCATATTACCTGGGTGCAAGAATCACTGTTGGTCCCATCGTGCGGACGCTGGTTTACTCCATATTACCTGGTCACAAGAATCACTGATGGTCCCAGCGTGCGGACGCTGGTTTACTCCATATTACCTGGTGGCGAGAATCACTGTTGGTCCCAGCGTGCGGGCACTGGTCTACTCCAGATTACCTGGTTGCGAGAATCACTGTTGGTCCCAGCGTGCGGGCGCTGGTTTACTGCATATTACCTGGTTGCGAAAATCACTGTTGGTCCCAGCGTGCGGACGCTGGTTTACTCCATATTACCTGGTGGCGAGAATCACTGTTGGTCCCAGCGTGCGGGCACTGGTCTACTCCACATTACCTGGTTGCGAGAATCACTGATGGTCCCAGCGTGCGGACGCTGGTTTACTCCATAATACCTGGTTGCGAGAATCACTGTTGGTCCCAGCGTGCGGACGCTGGTTTACTCCATATTAACTGGTTGCGAGAATCACTGTTGGTCCCAGCGTGCGGACGCTGGTTTACTCCACATTAACCTGGTTGCTAGAATCACTGTTGGTCCCAGCGTGCGGACGCTGGTTTACTCCATATTACCTGGTTGCGCTTATACCGTTGGTCCAATGCTAGGACGTTGGTTGCTCCTGAATCCTAGTCCTGTGGACAGGTTGCAGTATACTTCCTATGCAGTTGTCTGATACTTCCTGGCAATAGACTTCTGCAGCGAGTAGGCCATTGTATCTATTCCTATCTGCTGTCATAGTTATCTGACAGCTGGTCTACGCTTTGGGCTGCCCTGCCCGGTATTGGTAAGGCCGGTAGAACATTTGCTCGTTACCATCTTGTGGGTTGCCTTACCCGGTATTGGCAGGGCCGGTAGAGCCCATACTCAGCCTTCCTTGGGCTGCCTTGCCAGGTATTGGTAAGGCCGGTAGAACCGGTACATTTCACCTCACGGTTGCCTTACCCGGTATAGGCAAGGCCGGTAGAGCCTATTGTTATATTGCTGTCCCTTGGGCTGCCTTGCCCGGTATTGGTAAGGCCGGTAGAACCGGTACATGTCACCTCACGGTTGCCTTACCCGGTATAGGCAAGGCAGGTACAGCCTATTGTATATACTACTGTCACTTGGGTTGCCTTGCCCGGTATCATGGGCAAGGCCGGTAGAACCTACTCTACTACTTTGTTGTTGTATTGTTATGTATGAATACCCTACAGGGATTGCCTTAACTTTTAATAAAGTTACGTTTTTACCAAAACCTTAAGTCTGAGAGTCTTCAAAACCGTGACAACCACATCTAACAAGTGAAGATCCCTCTCCTTGTCAGAGGTAGGGTCAGGGCAGAAAAAAGGCACCACAATCTCCTGATTAATAAGGAACTCAGAAACCACCTTCAGGAGAAACTCCTGAGAAGTGAGAAGCACCACCTTGTCTTTGTGAAACACCAAAAAGGGTGGTTTACAAGACAGGGTAAGCAACTCCGCTACTCGGTGAACAGAAACAATCGCCAGGAGAAAGGTAATTTTCCAAGTCAGCAGGCGCAGCGGAATAGTAGCCAAGGACTCAAATGGAAGGCGCTGAAGAACGCACAAAACCAAGTTAAGGTCCCAAGGAGGAACAGGACTCTGGAAGACAGGACGAGTAAGAGCAACGCCCTGGAAGAAAACCTTGACATCAGGAAGAACAGCGATGCGTCTATGAAAGAAGGCAGAAAGAGCAGAAGTCTGAACCTTAAGGGAAATCAAGCTGAGGCCATTATTCACTCCATCCTGCAGGAAGGACTGGACCGTGGGAAGATCGAAATCCTGGGAAAGGTCCTTATCAGCACACAAAGAGAGAAAGTTAGACCAGACTCGATGGCACTAAGCATAGTAACCACCATGCCAGAAGAGAAACCCTTCTTCTTCAGTATTGAGGATTCAATTTCCATGCCGTCAAACCCAGACGATGGACATCCTCCTTCCACATGTATCCCCGTAGAAGGAGATCTGGACAGAGGAGCAGCTGAAAGGGCTCCGCCACTGAGAGATCCAGAAGCTCTGGAAAGCAAGCCTGTTGAGGCCAGTACGTAGCAATCAGTGACTGGACAGAGCTCCAGCCGCAGTTTTCCGCAACACCCTGTGTAACATGGGGGTGAGAGGAAGGATGTATGCCAGAGGAAAGTGCCAGGGTATGGACATGGCATCCACTGCTAGAGCTAGAGGATCCCTCCAGCAAGAACAGAATGTCAGGACCTTCCAGTTGTGTCCTGTCGCCATAAGGTCGATGCAAGGAAGTCCCCACCTCTGTACAATGAGGTCGATAACATCTTGATGTAGTTCCTACTGTCCGCTGTCCACTGTGTGTCAACTTAGGAAATCTGCTAGAACGTTGTCTACTCCAGGAATGTGAACTGCGGATATGGTAGGAACACGTTCTTCTGCCCAAGACAAAATAGCTTTGACCTCTAACCAAGCTGCAAGACTTCTTGTGACGCTTTGCTTGCTTGCTTGGCGAAGGCCATGAAATATCACCAGAAGCTCCAACATGTTGATGGGAAGGAGAGATTCTTCTGGAGACCACCGTCCCTGAGCATTCAGGTGACCCAAAACCGCTCCCCAGCTGGATAGGCTGGCATCCGTTGTCACCGTGGTCCAGAAAGACACCAGGAAGGGCTTGCCATTCAGCAGAGGTTGAGCCATCACGACAGACTCAGTCCCACACGAAGAGGGAGGGACACTGACATCTTCATGAGGTCTGGCTGACCCCTGCACACCTGGATCACAAACCTCTTGAGTTCCCTGGTGTGAGCCATGGCAAACGGTACTGCTTCTATGGTGGAAATGAATTTCCCCACCACAGAGGTTATTTTTGGCTGGATCGTGAGCCAGAACAGCAGACACCTTGTGGGCTGAAATACCATGCTCTGCTGGGTGTCGAAGAGAAGGCCCAGGAAGACCAGTCTCTGAAATGGTACAAGATCCGACTTGTCCATGTTGAGGATCCACCCATGATGGGTGAGTGCATGAATGCAGTCCTGGAGCTGCTGATGAAGAAGCTCCGGAGAAGGGGCCTTCATAAGCAGGTCGTCCATGTATGGAGTGACTCTGATGGAGGATGGACACTAAGGCTCCCTGTACTTGATTGAAGACTTGAGGATCTGTAGTCAAACCAAAGGGAAGAGCAGAAAACTGAAAATGCCCTTGGTCGCAAGCAAATCTGAGATACTGCCGGCTCTCTGGATGAATGGTGATGTGCAGGTGTGTGTCCTGAAGATCCAAAGAAGCAAGGAATTCACCAGGGGACATGACCGCAATCACCGTCTGCAGGGACTCAAGTGAGTCTTGACCACAAGGGAATTGAGATCCTTGAGGTCCAAAATTGGACGACAGCCGCCGTCCTTTGGAAACCACAAACAGGTTTGAGTAAAAATGCAAACCCATGTCCTGAACCAGAACTGGTTACAGAACCTCCTTGTCCAAAAAGGTCTGGATGGCGCCGTTGAACAGATAGAATTTCTCTTCACCCTGAGGAGTGTGAGAAGGAAAGAACCTGAAAGGAGGAAGAGAGGCAAAGGGGATCCTGTATCCCTCTGACACCACCTGCAAAACCCACGGATCCACTACAGTGTCTTCCCAGACACTGAGGAAGTGGAGCAAATGACCACCCACAGGAGAGTGGAGACCAGGGTTCGGGGAGTCATGCCGAAGAAGGTTTGGAAGCCTTGGGCTTGGCGGAGGACTTGGGCCTCCATTGCTATTTGGGCTTGGAAGAGGAACGTGGAACCTGGGGAACTGCCTGGTTCATCGGGCGTGCCTCTGCCTAGAAGGAACAAAAAAGCTGATTATGTTTTGTAGGCGTCTTCTTCCTAGGGACCATAGGCAGGAGGGTACTCTTGCCCCCTGTAACCTCATTAATGAGGTACTTAAGCTCTGGCCCAAACAGAGAGTTGTCCTGAAAAGGCAGTGAGAGTAATGCTTTCTTCGAAACAGTGTCTGCAGACCAGATCTTGAGCCAAAGAGCGCATCTAGCCTCCACATACATGGTGGAAACCCTGGCCACCAAACGGATGGCATCAAACATAGCAGCAGAAACATAGTGCTGAGCCTCGGAGATTTTGGCAAGGAGCCGTAACATCTCAGCAGTAGGAGCTCCCTGATGGACAGCCACAGTTAACTGTTCAGTCCAAACCGCAATGGTCCTATTAATTCAAGCAGCAGCAAATGCTGGGTGTAGGGAAGTGCCAGCGGTGGCAAAAATGGTTTTGAGGGAGGGCTCCAGCTTCTTGTCAGTCCAGGCTTTGAGAGCAGATGCATCAGTTACAGGCAAAGAAGTGGACTTAAAGAGTCTAGAAACAGGGGCATCCACCTTAGGTGGATGAACCCACTGAGCTAACGCCGCTTCAGAGAAGGGATAGATCTTAGCAAACTTCTTGGACACAGAAGGTTTTCTGTACAGAGACTTCCACTCAACAGACACTAGACAGTCAAGAGTGGGGTTAGGTAGAAAACAAGTATGGGGCCTCTTAGGCTCCTGAAAGACATCAGAGGGGTCTGAAGAAACCTCTTGTACTAAGGGGATGTTTAGAGTCTTTAACACAGCCTTGATCAGGCCCTCAGCTGAGGGATCAGGATCAGCCTCAAAGGGGGGTCCCCAACGAATTGTGAGAAGATCACCACAGAACATTCCCCTTCATCAGAATCCACCAATAGTTCCTCGTCAGAGGAATCTGAAACATCAGTTACTCCCTGCGGTTTTGTCAGGGAAGATATGACAGGAGTGGGGGGGTTGCCAAGACTGGAAGGGATGGAAGGAGTTGTAAGGTAGACATTAGGTCCCTGGTAGTAGCCTTAAACTCTTGCATCCAAATTGGCTCTAGTGCATGGCTGGAGGTCCCTGGGGGAGACTCGTGGGTAGCAGCACATGCTGGGCACACATGAACTGAGTATTCTCAAGGCAACCCTGATTGACATGAGGAAAAATGCGCAGTGGGGGCACCCCAGTATCCTTAGTCTTAGGTCTAGCCCAAAGCTCCAACAGAATAGACATTCTCACAGTGTCAAAACATTTAACCCCTTCAGTGCCAGAGGCTTGGGCCATTTCCTGTACCCTGCAGGCCAGACACTTTTTCATCATTTTTGCTATCCTTCCGTTTAGGCTTCATTTACTCTGGTGATTTTTAGTTACATATGGAAAACTATATATTGTTTTGTTTTTTTTTCAGAACAAATTGAGCTTTCTGGTGGTACCTGACATGAAGAGAATTTTACATCGTGCAAAAAGCTATGATGTCATAATGACAAAAAAAGTGAAAATTTACTCATTTTGCTAAAATCACATACTATGTATCAAAAACATTTACCTTGATTGAAAAAGTTTCAATTATTTGAAAAAGCCCAGAGTCCCCGAGTAAAAAAAATACCAAATTTGTATAGTTTTACCTAAGTCCATGACTAGCGCAGAGCCCTAATCACCAGCAGCGCAAAAATAGGATTTTAGTCTTACCTGTTAAATCCTTTTCACTTAGTCCATACAGGTTACTGGCAACTCTGGGAGGTGAAGCCCTCTAGTGGTAGGCAGGGGGTGGAGCCTCCCCTTCCCTCCTGGCCACAACAGCCAATAAGCTCCAGATTGAATTGAGACACTAACCATAATTAGTTAAGGGAAGGAAGAAGACTCCTGTGAGCATGCCCGAAGGACTCCCACAGCCTGCCACAGGAGAGCCAAGAATGGTCTCTTGACAGGGTGGGAGAACAGTAACCTGTATGGATTAAGTGAAAAGGATTTAACAGGTAAGACTAAAATTCTATTTTCACTGTCGTCCAATACAGGTTACTGGTAACTCTGGGATGTCCAACCATTGAGTTTTACAGAGGCGGGAAGAAGGCAAGGACCAGGCGCAAGGCCCCCAAAGTCACCAGGACCTCTATGAACCAACCGGTCAGAGATCCCAACAAAACTGAAGTGTCAACGGACACCAAATAGGGGTAAGAACACCCCAGTGTCACGGTTTGTTATGACTCTCAGACACAAGTTTTAGGTAAAAATCAATTTTATTGAAATAATTAAATTGATCACTTAGGATGGCAATCACATACATATATAAATCATGAGTAATAGCAAAGACAGAAGGCAGACTCTACCGGTCCTGTCAATATACCGGACAGGACAGTCTGAGAGAATTGAATATTAGGCTCTACCGGCCTTGCCAATACCGGGTAAGGCAACCTGCAGATGGAATAGCATAACGGTTCTACCGGCCTTACCTAATTACCGGGCAAGGCAGCCCCAATAAGTACACAGTGTAGGCTCTACCGGCCCTGCCAATACCGGGTAAGGCAACCTGAGATGGAAAGTGGCAAAAGGTTCTACCGGCCTTACCAATACCGGGCAGGGCAGCCCAGAGATATCAATAGCAGTCGGATGATAATGGCAGAATGACAGGATCGTAAGCAACTCAGTGTCCGCACACTGAGACCAACAGGGGAATCGTATAGCCGATAGGCTTTGGAGCAAACCAGTGTCCGCACACTGGAGTAACAAGTGAATCATATAGCCGCATGGCTTTGGCGCAAACCAGCGTCCGCACGCTGGGACCAACTACTGAATAGTATAGCCGATAGGCTTTGGAGCAAACCAGTATCCGCACACTGGAGTAACAAGTGAATCATATAGCCGCAAGGCTTAGGAGCAAACCAGCGTCCGCACGCTGGGACCAACACTGAATCGTATAGCCAATAGGCTTTGGAGCAAACCAGTGTCCGCACACTGGAGTAACAAGTGAATCATATAGCCGCAAGGCTTTGGAGCAAACCAGCGTCCGCACGCTGGGACCAACACTGAATCGTATAGCCGATAGGCTTTGGAGCAAACCAGTGTCCGCACACTGGAGTAACAAGTGAATCATATAGCCGCAAGGCTTAGGAGCAAACCAACGTCTGCACGCTGGGACCAACACTGAATCGTATAGCCGATAGGCTTTGGAGCAAACCAGTGTCCGCACACTGGACCAACAGGGAATCGTGTAGCCGCGAGGCTTTGGGAGCAAACCAGCGTCCGCACGCTGGGACCAACTACTGAATAGTGTAGCCGATAGGCTTGGGAGCGAACCAGTGTCCGCACACTGGACTAACAACTGAATCGTGTAGCCGCAAGGCTTTGGAGCAAACCAGCGTCCGCACGCTGGCAGAAGGTCACCAGGATACTGGAGACAGGCGATGAGATGACAGGAACCAGCAGCGATCAGTCAGGTCAGGAAACAGCAGAAAAGAAGTTCAGCAGGAACTGCATCACCAGAGTACTAGGCCGGAACCAGGACTGGAACAACTCAGCATGCAGGAGACACTGGAACAGTTGAAATCAGGAACTCAGGAACACTGGAACAGAGGCCCAACTATCACTGGACATAGTGATAGCAAAAGGTCAGAAACAACACGAAAGGGCACTCAAAGGGTGCCCAATCCAGGTTTAAATAGGCAATATGAGGCAGGCTAAATGCAGACAGCCAATAGAAGCCCCCTACTGGTGACAGACAAGAAAATGCAGCAATCACAGGCACTGTGATACCCAGGAACTGTAACACAGCACACCGAACTATAGCCAACAGGGCTCAACAGAAAGGAAGCACCAAGAACCAAGAAGAAGATCCTAGACAGGCAAGACTGCCTCTAGGACCTTCCTCCCAAAGCTGGCATCAGCCAAAGCCAGCACATCCACACGGTAGTGCTCCGAAAAGGTGTGCACAGAGGACCAAGTGGCCGCCCTGCACAGCTGATCAGCAGCGGTCCGATTTTTATAGGCCCAGGAGGCCCAAAAGGACCTGGTGGAAGGAGCAGCAACCCAGAAAGAAACGTGCTGATTCCACAACATGTATGCCTCACGAATCGTGGACCTGATCACTTCGGGATACAGGTCTACTTGCTCTAGACCCCTCAGGAAAGACGAATAGCGCTTCAGACTTCCTGACAGATTCAGTGTGATGCACATAAAACCGGAGACAGCGCACCACATCCAACAAGTGAAGATCTCGCTCCTTGTCAGAGGAGGGGTCAGGACAGAAAGAGGGAGCCACAATCTCCTGATTGATGAAACTCGGAGACCACCTTAGGAAGGAACTCCATGGAGGTACGGAGCACTGCCCTAACCTTGTGAAACACCAGATAAGGCGGCTTACAGGACAAGGCCTGTAACTCCGCGACATGGCGAACAGACACAATCTCCAAAAGGAAGGCCATCTTCCACGTCAAGAGACAGAAAGGAAGAGATGCCAAAGACTCAAAGGGGGAACACTGAAGAACCCCCAGAACTAAACTGAGGACCCACTGAGGAGCAGGACTCCAGAAGACAGGGCGGACATGAACAACGCCCTGGAAGGAAACCTTGACATCAGGCAGAACAGCAATGCTCTGCTGAAAGAACACAAAGTGCAGAGGTCGAAACCTTTAAGGAACTCAAACTGAGTCCCTTACCCAACCCGTCCTGCAAGAATGCCAGGACGTTGGGAAGTAAAACTCAAGTGACAGATCCCTGTCAGCACACCAAGAGGTAAAGGTAGACCAAACCCTGTGGTAGATTATTGAGGAACCGGCTTACGAGCGCTAAGCATGTTAGCCACCACCCCCGAGGAGAACCCTGTCTTCCATAGAATTGAGAATTCAACCTCCAAGCCATTAAAGCCAGACAGTGGACATCCTCCTTCCACAGGGACCCCTGTAGAAGAAGATCCGGTCGAGAAGGGAGCCGAAATGGCTCCGCTACAGACAGAGCCAGAAGCTCCGAAAACCAAGATTGTCGAGGCCAAAACGGAACAATGAGAATGATCGGACAAGATTCCAGTCAAAGCTTCCGAATTACCCTGATCGACAAGGGTAGAGGAAAAAAAAACAAAATCCAGTGGGAACATCCAAGGGATGGACAGCGTCCACTGCTAGAGCTAGAGGATCCCTCCATCAAGAGCGGAACGCAGGAACCTTCCTGTTGAGTCTCGTTGCCATCAGATCAATGCAAGGAGGTCCCCATCTCTGAACAAGGAGTGTAAACACCTCCGGATGCAACTCCCACTCCCCGCTGTCCACAGTATGCCGACTGAGGAAGTCCGCAGTGACGTTGTCTACGCCTGGAAAGTGAACTGCGGATATGGCAGGAACATGTCTTTCTGCCCAGGACAAAAACAGCCTTGACCTCTAGCTAAGCAGCGAGACTTTTTGTACCGGCTTGCTTGTTGATGTAAGTCACAGCCGTGGAGTAGTCAGACTTCACACGGACCGGGCAGTCTTCTAACTGGGCTGTCCAATGGTGAAGGGCATGGACGATTGCTCGGAGATCCAAGACATTGATCGGAAGGAGGGATTCCTCCGGAGACCATCATCCCTGAGCACTCAGGCGACCCAAAATCGCGCCCCAGCCGGACAGGCTGGCGCCCGTGTCCACCTCGGTCCAAAAGGGAATCAGGAAGCACCTGCCCTTCAGTAGGTTGGATAGGTCGAGCCACCAAGATAGGCTCAGTTCCACATGAAGAGGAAGGGACACCAACTTCGTCTGATGTAGAGGCAGACACCCTCCCATCTGATGACAATCTCTGTAGTTCCCGGTATGCACCATAGCGGAGAGAACCGCCTCCACTGTAGAGAAGAATTTCCCCACCAGTAAGGGCAACTTCAGAAGTGAAACTGAATCCCAAGACAGGATTGCAGAAACTCTGTGAACAATCTGGTGAGCTACCTCTTCTGGAAGGTACACCATGCACATCTGAGTATCGAAGAGAAGGCCCAGAAACACCAGCCTCTGAGACGGAATCAGGTCCGACTTGTCCAGGTTGGACTATCCACCTGTGATGGGATAGGAACTGGGTACAGGTCTGAAACTGTTGAAGGAGGAGGTCCGCAGACGTGTCCTTCAATAGCAAGTCGTCCATGTAGGACATCCCTCTGATGCCCTCCCAAGCACCCCCTGGAAAACCTGAGAAGCCGTAGACAGACCGAAGGGGAGAGCAGAGAACTGGAAGTGTCCCCTCTCGCAGGCAAACCGAAGGTATTGCTGACTCTCTGGATGGATGGAGATGTGAAAATAGGCATCCTGAAGATCCAGAGAGGCAAGAAACTCCCCCGGCGACATGGCAACGATCACTGTGCGCAGAGACTCCTGGCGATAGTGAGTTCCGACTCACAAAGGAGTTGAGGTCCTTCAGATCCAAAATAGCGCGACATTCACCGTCCTGTTTGGAGACCACAAGGAGGCTCGAAAAGAACCCGAAGCCCCTGTCCGGAGGGAACTGGCTCTAGGACGTCCGTGTCCAAAAGAGCCTGAACCACGCTGTTGAAAGACAGCGACTCTCTGCACTTTGAGATGTATGAGAAAGAAGAAGGTGAAAGGGAGGAAGAAAAGAGAAAGGGATCTTGTACCCTTCCAACACCACCTGTAAAACCCATGGGTCCGCCACAGACTCCTCCCAAACGCAGTGGAAGAGGCGCAGACTGCCACCCACAGCGGGATGCAGACACGGGTTCGGCGAGTCATGCCGAAGCAGTCTTGGAAGCCTAGGGCTTGGTGGAGACCTTGGTCGTCCTTTGCTGTTTGGGCTTGGAGAAGGGACACGGAGCTGAGGGAACAGTCTGGTTTGCCTGGCGTGTCTCACCCTGAAAGGGACGAAAATACCGGTTGCGTTTAAGCGGTACATCCTTCCTATCCACTAATGGCAAATGAGTACTCTTGCCCCCCAGTGGCCTCACTGATCAATTCTTTAAGATCGGGTCCAAACAAAGAGGTACCTTGGAAAGGCAGGGATAACAGAGCTTTCTTGGAAGCAGTGTCAGCAGACCAGATCTTGAGCCAAAGAGCTCATCTAGCCACTACAGACATGGTAGAAACCCTAGCCATCATGTGTCGGCATCAGAGGCAGCAGCAGAAACATAATGTAGTGCTTTAGATATAATAGCTAGCAAGCGCAATTTCTCTTAAGTAGATGCATCCAGACAGACAGCCATGGTGAGTTGTTCAGTCCAGAGTGCAATAGCCCGGGTAACCCACGCAATAGCAAAGGCAGGTCGCATGGCAGAGCCAGCAGTCGCAAAAATGGACTTGAGAGTAATCTCAAGTGTCTAATCAGTCCAATCCAAAAAGGAGGAAGCATCAGAAGCAGGCAAGGCAGTAGATTTAAACAGCCTAGAGACAGGAGCATCCACCTTAGGGGGATGAACCCATACAGCAAGTGCAACCTCAGAAAATGGATAAAGCTTAGCCAACTTTCTGTGTACAGAAGTAGTCTTATCAGGGAATTTCCACTCTTCTGAGACCAGCCGGTCCAGAGTGGGAGTGGGAGGAAAATAAGTCAGGGACCAATTGAATGTTAAGAGTGGTTAATACAGCTCTGACTAGTCCCGCAGCAGAGAGGTCAGGGTCAGCCTCAAAGGGGTCCCCAATACCCCAGGTAGATTCTAACACAGTACTATCCTCCACATTAGTGTCTATGAGCAATTCCTCGTCCGAGGAGTCAGAGACATCAGGTGCTCCCTTTGGTTTAGGCAGGGAAGATCTGATACCAGAGGGGGCCTGTCAAGCCTTGAAGGCCCCTTGGATCTAGGATGGAAAGAGTTAAAGCGTGGACCTGAGGTCCCTAGTTGTGGCCTTGAACTCTTGCATCCAAGCTGGCTCAATAGCATGGCTGGAGGGCCCTGGGTTGCTGCCAGGGGCATCAGAACATGCTGGGCAATAAGACCTGAGAACCCTCTAGGTAGCCCTAAGTGACAGGAAGATCAATGTAGAATGGGGGATACAGAGACCCCAGCCTCCCAAGTCATAGTTCTAACCCCAAGCTCCAGCGGTATAGACAGTCACTTAGTGTCACTAACCATACTGTACAATAAAGATTAAAGTTTCACCCCAGAAGACATTAATTTGAACTTATCTGGCAGGTGAAGGGTTAATCCTTAAAGTAGAGAAGGGGATTCCAAGCTCAGTGTAGGATACTAACTCAAAACAGCCCACAAAATGGCTGCCGTGACGGGAGCCAATCAGAATTTAGGCGTGAAGCTCATGGGAAATGTAGTTTTTCCCAAAAAAGTATCCTAAACGGTGCCCGAAGCCCCCTGAGCCTCCCAAAACACTTGAACTGTAAACCGGATGAAAGAGCAAGGGTAGACAAGTAAAAGGAGCCATCTCTGAAGTCGCTGTGTCAAGCGGTTGCAGAGATATGTCCCAAACAGTGCAGTCCCATAGAGATGAATGGAGCAATGTGTCTATGTGGTAAAGCGCGCCTTAAAGGCGCAGTACTCAAATAAAGTTAAACTTTAAGAAAGGCATAAAAACATGTAAAATAGCAAGTGAACATGTGATAATACTGTAAAAACACTAACCCAGTAGGAATAGTGTTATGAAACCTTCCAATAGAGTGCCAACCAGCAGCTAAAGGGTTAAGTTACCACAGATACCACAGAAACTTGCTCCAAACACCCAGACAGACATACAGATAGACCCAATGAGTGCAGGAGTGCCCAATGAGAACTCCAAGCGTCCACCCCTGTGCAGAGGGGTACCGGGGGACAAGTGAACCTACAGCACTCAAAGGGTCGCTCACCTTTCCTGCAGATTTTCTCTCTTCAGATTACCATGGGTTAAGAAATTACCTCAGTGGGTAACTTCTGGGAAGCACTTGGATACCAAGATTTTTCCCTTCAGGACTAAAGGTTCACTGAAAAAGTCCTGGACACTGAGATAGCCACTTTGAAGAGAGCATTGTCAGTCATGGTAATCCGCCTAATGGTGGTATTCCATATCTGACAGAAAAATAATAAAATTTCTAAAACTATTGAAGAGCTGTTCCTGTAGCCTGTTACTCCAACGAGGAACAATTCAATCTGGAGCTCATTGGCTGGTGCGGCCAGGAGGGAAGGGGAGGCTCCACCCCCTGCATACACTTTGTGAATCGTTCCTGTCTATCACTAGATGGCTTCACCTCCCAGAGTTACCAGTAACCTGTATTGGACGACAGTGAAATGACATTTTCAACTTTATAAACTAATATGCGCATTCTAGGGATTTTGTGGTAAAACTACCCTAAAACAGTGGAATAACTATATAAAACTGTATATTTCTGAAAAGTAGACAACCTTCCGCATCTAATGAGGGGTAACTTGCCTTCTTGCCCCAAGCCTGTTGTGCCCAAATACTTCTAGAAGTTGGCACTATAGGAAAAAATGGCATTTTCATACATTTCTGCCCCTTCAACTGTACTGAAATCTGTGAAAAGCATGGAATTTCCAACTATATTCATTAGCTAGTGCTCTTAGGAGAAAAATGACACCCCATTGGTATGGGTTGACCTACCTCAGGGGATGCTAGAAGTGCAAAAAGACACCTACTACAACCTCTAAATTTTCTAACATTTTCTCAAACATTACTTGTCTATACAAAAATGATTATAATAACTAGAAAAGTGAAGAAAGGCTAGACAAATCATACCATTTTGGAAAGAAGACAACCTGCCGCATCTAATGAGGGGTGAATTGCCTTCTTACCCCAAGCCTGTTCTGCCCAAATGCTTCCAGAAGGAGGCACTATAGGAAAAAAAATGGCATTTTCTTACATTTCTGCCCCTTCATCTGTAAGGAAATATGTGAAAACTATGGAATTTCCAACTGTATTCATTAGCTAGTGCTCTTAGGAGAAAAATGACACCTCACTGGTATGAGTTCACCTACCTTAGGGGGCGCTTCAAGTACCAAACTACACCTATTGCAACCTCTAATTTTTCTTACATTTTCTCAAACATTACTTGTCTAAACAAAAATTGTTATATCTAGGGCTGCAACTAACGATTATTTTGATAATCGATTAGTTGGCCAATTATTTGTTCGATTAATCGGATAAAAAAATGCTAATTTTTTATTATTTAAAATGATTTAATGAACAAACTGAGTGTTAAAAAACAAACAGCAGAATAAAAAACTTAACATTTACATTAACATGTGTCATTGTTCTTATTTTACTATGGGGTCTATTCACTAAAAGGTGAGATGAACATTTTTTCCCCCAAGGCCATCCAGTACTACCCTAGGCCATCCATAACCCACTCAGGCCATCCAGTACCCCCCCCAGCCCATCCAGTACCCCCCAGCCATCCAGTACCCCCAGCCCATCCAGCACAGTACCCCCCAGCCATCCAGTACCCCCAGCCCATCCAGTACCCCCCGCCATCCAGTACCCCCAGCCCATCCAGCACAGTACCCCCCAGCCATCCAGTACCCCCAGCCTATCCAGTACAGTACCCCCAGCCATCCAGAACCCCCCAGCCCATCCAGAACCCTCCAACCCATCCAGTACCCTCCAGCCATCCAGTACCCTCCAGCCCATCCAGTACCCTCCAGCCCATCCAGTACCCCCAAGCCCATCCAGTACCCCCAAGCCCATCCAGTGCCCCCAGCCCATACAATAACCCCCTACGCCATTCAGTACCCCCAGACCATACAATAACCCCCAGGCCATTCAGTACCCCCAGCCCATAGTGTGGGGAAAGCAAGGGGGGCAGCTGCAAAACACTCCAAGGGTCACAGCAGGACAGCTCACCGTTTAGAAGTATAAGTGCCTTTAAACAGATAATTCCTTGAAGTGTTAAGTCTGTGGCACCAGTAGGGACCTGTGTGTGAATGCACCAACCAGGCGGGAGCAGGCACCTCTGTGACCGTGATCCTCTTCAGGCACCAACAGAGCCACCACAGGCCTCAGGCCTGTATTATAATGTGTCTACTGCGGAGCTCTCTGCAGCGGCTCTGCGCCTCCAACGCCAGAGCCGTCCGAATTGGGTAATAGTTTCCCCCCACAAAGCAGCAATAGTGAGGCACTTGGCACCCTCACGGTCCGTCCACACCACAGCCGGGGGCGCCGGCACCCGCGGCCGCACAGCTCAGGCCTCAATCTGTGCGAAATCTGGAGAGGGAGCGCCAATCCGGCCAATAATGGTATCCCCTTCTAGCTTGGGTCGCGGGCATAACAGCCCCTAGTATCAGGATGCCGAGAATTGGCCTCTGTGGTCCGGATAGTGTTAAATTGTTATGTAAGCAGACGGAGTCAAGTCCCCACACTTCTTCCCAGCTCCCCCCTGCACAACTAATCGATAATGAGAATCGTTGGCAACGATTCTCATTATCGATTTTTATCGATTTCATCGATTAGTTGTTGCAGCCCTAGTTATATCAACTACAGAAGTGAAGAAAGCTACACAAAAACATACCATTTTGGAAAGAAGACAACCTGTCGCATCTAATGAGGGGTCAATTGCCTTCTTACCCCAAGTCTGTTGTGCCCAAATGCTTACAGAAGGTGGCACTATAGTAAAAAAAAGTCATTCTCTTACATTTCTGCCCCTTCATCTGTACGGAAATATGTGAAAACCATGGAATTTCCAACAGTATTCATTAGATAGTGCTCTTAGGAGAAAAATGACACCCCATTGGAATGAGTCGACCTACCTTAGGGGTTCCAGAAGCACATAAATACACCTACCTGTTTGCTTCCTCGAAAATGGCTGCTTGTACTAAAATGTTCATAACTGTTAGAGACATGAAGGAAAGGTATAAAAGGTATACCATTTTGGAAAGTAGACATTCGCCCACATCAAATGAGGGGTCACTTGCCTTTCTATCCCTGGGCTGAAGTGCACAAATATTTCCAAAAGGTGGCGCTATGGGAATACATGTTTTTTTACATTTCCACCACTTCAAAGATACTAAAATATTTGAAAACCATAACATTTCCTGCTGTATTCAGTACCTGCTACCAACATGAGAAAAATGGTAGCCCATTTGTGTGGGTTAACATACAATATGCGGGTGCTACAAACACGTACGTAAACCTGACACTTTTGTTTTTGAAATTATCTGCTTGCACTAAAATGGTTATAACCATAATAGATATGCAGGAAAGGTAAAGAAACAATGTTATTGTGGAAAGAAAACAACCTGCTGCATCTAATGAAGGGTCATTTGCCTTTTTACCCAAAGGCTGGTGTGCACAAATGCTTCCAGGAGGTGGTGCTAATGAAAAAAAAAAAGACATTTTCTTACATTTCTGCCCCTTCAAATGTATGGAAACCATGGAATTTTCAACTGCATTTGTTAGCTAGTGCTCTTAGGAGTCAAATGACACCCCATTGGGATGAGTTGACCTACCTAAGGGGGTGCTAGAAGTAGAAAACTACATCTACTACAACATCTGATGTTTCTAACATTTTCTCAAACCTGACTTGCCCTTACAAAAATGTCTATAACACCTTCAGAAGATACAAAAATGGTTCAATGGCGTGGGATTTCCTAGGAGGACTTCTTGCCAGTCTAAGAAAAATGGTACCCCACTGCTGTGGGTTGGCATACCAATCTGAGTGACGGGAGCGTAGCTACCAGTGAAACAGGGATGGGAAAGCAAACAGTGCATGTGTGATTTTATGGCTAAAAGATGAAAGAAGCTAGGGTGTCAGCCGGTGTATGTGCGGACCTGTGACAACCAGTGTAAAAAAGTGTGTGGGATGGTGAGGGATTAGGCAGTGTGTGTGGGTAGGAGCAGAGAAGCAAGGATGGTGGTGATGGTGGGACAGTGTCTGATAGTGTATATGGGGGATCTGTGACTACCAGTGTGCACTGTATGTCCCCCTCATACAAAGTTTGATTCCCAGCCTGAATCTAGTGCATACTGGTACTTTGAGTCTACCAATGGGCAGTGGAAACAGGCTGGGGGTCAGGCTGGGGAATGGGACTGCCAGTTGGCTGTGGACCAGGCAGGGGGATACGGTACGTGGTAGTGGTGGGGAATTGTAGACATTTTGTGTGCATGCCACAAGGGTGCCCAATGCACTGCAAAGCAATGTGTTGGACGCCCTGTTGCACACAAAGAGGTTTTTTTTTTAATTATTATTTTGTATTCATACTTCGTTGGGGAGGCGGTATCAGGAACATTTCTAGTGGCCCCCATCAAGGTCTAAAAACAGAATAATGGCACGTGCATTTTTTGGGGCTTTTCCCCCCAATATTTTTGTGTAGACCTCGTTGGGGGCATCAGAACCCATACAATGAGGTCTGAATAAAAAATAAAGGGGGGAAAAAATGATCCCTTGTGTGCCACAGGGGTGTCCAGTGGATTGCAAAGCAATGCATTGGGCCCCTGTGGCACACAAAGCGTTAATTTTTTATTGTTACTTTGTATTCAGATGGCCACTAAACAAGCTCTGATCACAAAGTAATGATAAAAAGTCCTGTGTGTGCCACAGGAAGGGGGTCTGCATCGAAACCCCCCCTCCAGTGGCACACGCAGGGTTAAATTTTGTTTTATTTATTTTTATTATAGACCTCAT
This sequence comes from Rhinophrynus dorsalis, assembly GCA_037306005.1. Lineage (NCBI taxonomy): Eukaryota > Metazoa > Chordata > Amphibia > Anura > Rhinophrynidae > Rhinophrynus > Rhinophrynus dorsalis. The sequence goes on from CM074724.1 coordinate 194,093,834, forward strand.
TGAGGGGCATCAGGGCCCCCCTGATCACCCCCCCCCAATGAGGTCTTAGTCAAAAAAAATATATGACCACAAAAGAAGTGACCCTGTGAGTGCCACAGGGGTCTCCAGCGCATTGCAGAGCAATGCATTGGATCCTTGTGGCACTAAGAGGGTTAATTTTTTTCTATCATTACTTTGTAATCAGAGCTTGTTGGGGGGGGCCATCGGGACCCATCCTGATGGCCCCCCAACAATCTCTGATAACAAAGTAATGATAAAAGCCCTGTGTGTGCCACAGAAGGGGGGGATGCATTGGACCCCCCTGTGGCACACACAGGGTTAATTTTTTTTTTATTTACTTTTTTATTATAGACCTCATTGAGGGGTATCAGCACCCCCCTGATCCCCCCAATGAGGTCTTACAAAAAAATAAAAAAAGTAATCAACATAAATGACCCTGTGAGTGCCACAGGGGTCTCCAGCGCACCATTGGACCCTTGTGGCACTCAGAGGGTTAATTTTTTTTTTTTTATCATTACTTTGTAATCAGAGCTTGTTGGGGGGCCATCAGGACCAATCCTGATGGCCCCCCAACAGTCTCTGGTAACAAAGAAATGATAAAAGCCCTGTGTACTTTTTTTTTTTTTTTTTTTTTTTTTTAATTATAGACCTCATTGAGGGGCATCAGACCGGGAGCGCTGTAAGTAAAAATGGGGCCTAAAAGTGACCGCTCCAGGACTAGAGCGATCTCTTTCAGGACCCAAAGCGGCACGCTGATACACGTAACAGGTCACATGTACTGGCGTGTCGGCAGGGATCAAAGCGGTCCTTATGGGATGGAAAAGTCCCAGGACCGCTGGTCCTTAAGGGGTTAATGATCCATTATTGCCTTCATGTGGGCGTGTTTACATGTTAATGTGGCGCATCACCACTTGCATTAAACTACAACAGCAGCGTTTGCTGAGGTTGGAGATACTGAGATTTCCTTGTAGAGTTTTATGCACTTAAGTAACTCTGTTTAGATGAATGCTTGCATATGCATTTTTCTGAGTAATTACACAAATTCATTTTTAGTGAAAAAAAAAAACAAAAAAGGGAAAACTCTTGTATCAAGGATAAAGGCAATCAGTGACACCCTAGCCTATTTACATATGGCCAATTAGGCAGTCAGCACCACTGAACACCAAAAGAGATGCAAAACAAATCCCTGTTTATTTCATACATATTTAAATGTGCAGTCCAGTGTTAATCGTAATGCTGCTGTCGCATCAGATATATGAGTAACCCATTTCACAGTAGCCCAGAACAGTACAGAACCCCAGGTAATCCAAGCAATGGAGAAAAGCGGTCTCTATGTAACAATACTTCAGTGAATTGTAAACCATGTGGCAGTGTGATACACTGGTGCTGAAAGATATTAATTGTATCCCAAAATACATTAGTAAAGTGAAACGCACAGGCGAAAATCAAACCCCTTATTTTCCCCTTACAAAAGACTATCTAATCAGCACATGAGCAAATGGGAGCGGATAAGACTCCACCAAGTAGCACCACTGGCATCTGCTCACATCACCAGACACATTGAACAAGACCATTGATGCTTTTGCACAGTGTGCCTGGAGATATCAGCAGATTCCCACAGTGCTACTTGGTGAAGTCACATCTGTGCCGCCTTGTGCAGTATTTGGGGATGTGAGTGTATGTAACTCTGTACTGCATAAGACCAGCAGTACTAAGCATCTCCTTCATCTTCTTTAGCCTCTTCTCATTGGGTGGGCGGATGCAGCTACAGGAAACCAGCAACACCATGCCATCCTGCAGCTCCCCACAATCAAAAGCTGGCCTTCTCTTGACCCAGCCAGACTGGCACAAGGACATACCTCCCCTCCAACACAATCACCATGGTTGACTTCCATATACTTGAAACAAGTGAAGACCCATATGATCATCCTTCATCACCTCCACTAGCATAACCCCGAGTACTCAACTCTCCCCCGAATCCAGCAGCCTGCTCACAATAGCCAAGTAATTTTGGCACAAACTGGGCACTAGCTTCCCTCATGGGCTACATCCTTGTCACTGCTTCGATCTAGGTACAGCACAGCGATTCTCACAGTCTTGCATGATTTCAAAGTTGTTTTGATTGTCCTGGCAACCACAATAAATAAAGGAAAAGCACTGGTGCATAAGGTGATTGTATGCCCATCGCCACTCTGAAACTTTGCAAGGACCTCTCACAGGAGGTCCATGTTAATGAGGAAATTCTCCTCCACTCCCCCTTGCATCCCTAATTCTTAGTGCATATGGGGATTTGTGTCTCCATATCACCAGACGCACATCACCATAGCTTCACTGCTTTGTGCATCTCCTCCATAATTTCCTTATTGACACAGTCACATCCCTAGCCAGGCAGATGCTCACTGCAGAAGTGCTGCACCTAGCTCTGAACAGACTTGATCTGGTGACCTTATTGTTTATATCATAGTTTTTCCTGCTAGGTTATAAAAGAAACTTGTTTCAGGAAGATTCATGTTACTGTCTTTGCTCTGTCTGCCTCTTGCACCTTCAGATTCCACTAATATGAGACTATTTAATCCAGCCTCCCTAAGCATCCAGTGATTAGTTATTGTGTCCAGCACCTGACCTTGATCTAGACAGCCTGACTGTTATGTCCTGTCTGTGAATCTGGCATCTCATTGCAGACTCCCAATATGGGGGGTGCTGTCTTCCATTAGTGTGGTTTTGCAAGCATGTGTGCTACCTTACTGTAAGTGTTCACTATTAAAATGTAGCCCTCAATTTGGCGACCAAGACAAGGAAGCATTAAATATGTTGCCTACTTGAAAATGGCTCCATAATAATCTCGCCCACGTGATAATGTCACAGACAAAACAAACTGCCTTCAAACTCCAATCCTTCAAAGTAAGCAGACATGCCTAATAAAGAAAAAAAGCGTAGCAAGCAGAGCGAAGAAGAGCGTTTGGTTTACCTGCAGCAGAAGCTGTTTGCAGGGGCTTTGATGTGGCACTCAGCCGGTTAATGGAATCACAGCAATGGGGCATTACAGTTACACTTGCTTCTCTACAAACAGCTTCTTCTGCATATAAACCAAATGATCCTCTTCGCTCATTCTGCTCAGCTCATTCGGCAAGCGTGATTGTGATGCCGAACTTCCATTCTTAAAATAGGCACCACATTGGCTTTACACAGCTATGGCATTTAGCCTGTGGAGATTGTGTCAAAGATTAAAAAGAACTGTCTTGCTAATGTAGCACTAAATTCCAGAAGAACCGTTGGATGTATGCGATCAGGATTAGGTGCTTTACCTTAATTTTTCCAGTCTTCCCTTGACTCCTTCTTTTGTTAGCCCTGCAACAAATTATGGTATGGTTGTACTTTTTATTTGTTGAGGCTTTCCTACCATTGCTTGTTTCTTGCTATATACAATATTTTTTAGAACATCAGCTGTTTTCTTCTCCTCACTAATCAGCTTACCCATCTCATTTTTAAATCCTGTCTCTGCAAAACAGGGAATAACCCTCACTGTTTACAGCCCAGTAACGTGTATTATCATACCATGTTTTCCTAATACCAACTGTCATATTGCTCATTTACCACTAGAATTTTCAGCTCTCCTATTTTTTGTACCATACTTCTGCATTCGCCAATATACACATAATTTTGTGGTCATTATGTAGGTTATAAACTATATGCCTTTTTCCTCTATCTGAATTTAATAGCAGTTCCTCCTTGTTAACTACATTTATTCTCCCCCTGCTTGAACCCAATTTCTATCTACTACTCCATTTTATAAACTCCCCCAATCATCTTTGTAGCACAGCATCTCACTTTCCATTTATGTATAACCAAGCACTACCATAAAGACTGTACCTAAGAGCAAGGTCAGCCCAGTGCTCTAAAAACTCCAAACCTTCCTTTCTACACCAGTACTTAAGCCATGCATAGAGTTCTCTGAACTCCCCCTGCTTCCTGTACTCATGCATGTCATTAGTTGGTCTAAAGTTTTAAGTGGATTGCCCAGGGTTAAGTTCCGTGTCCAATGCTTTTTGTTCATTAATGACCTAGAAGTAGGTAGTGAAAGTACTGTCTCGAGATTTGCTGATAATGATAAGCCGTTGGTTTTCAATCTTTTTTCTCAAGCCACCTCTAAAAAGAAAATATTTCATTTTGGGAACACCACTAATATTTTATGTCATTTATCAATGGCATATTGAAGGATAGAATAAATAACATATATTGTTAGGTCTCAAAAGCAGAATAACAAAACCAAACATATCTTGTATAACAATTTCCATAAATATTCATTTGAAACTCAATATTCTCATTTCTGCCAAGGCTTTAGTGAAAACAAGGGACATCCTAAGTAGATGTCCATGGCATATCAAAATGTCACAGCACCCTGGTTGAGAAACACTACACTAAGCTGTATTAGGATATACACAAAGAGCACAAATGTAAGGTTATATATTTGGCTGAAAAAACAAACATGGTACATATGCATTAAATGGGAAACTACTTGGGGAATCCTGGTACTTGAGGAAAGGCGCTTTAGACTAAAACACAGGCAGGGATTCTTTACAGTAAGGGCGGTAAGGCTATGGAATTCTTTGCCTCGGGATGTTGTGCTTGCAGATAATGTAACTGCATTCAAAAAAGCAATGGATGCCTATCTAGCACAGAACAATATTGACAGTTATGACAGATGGCTTCAAAGCAAATAGGATATTGAGCCGAGGAACTATTTGACACACACACACACACACACACACACACACACACACACACACACACCCCTACACCTACACCTACACTGGAAATTGCTCCAGAGGGCTTTTTTGTTGCCTTCCTCTGGATCAACAGGAGTGTTATTGGCATGGGCTGGACTTGATGGACGCATGTCTTTTTTCAGCCTTATCTACTATGTTACTATGTTACTGGTACTGATGCACATATACTTGACAACAGTGTATAATAGGGTAATATCCTATATAAAAAGAAGTATAGATGAACAGGATGGGAATATAATTCTGCCTCTATATAAATCCTTGGTAAGGCCTGATCTAGAATATGGAGCACAGTTCTGGGCGCCAGTTCTTAAAAAATACATTATTGTATTAAAACAATAATGATAAAGGGATTGGAGGATGTGAGTTATGAAGACAGACTCTCCAAAATGGGTTTGTTTAACATTTGAGACGAGATGCTACGGGGTGATATGATTACAACTTACCAATATATTAAGATCAAAGAACTCACGGCGGGGGGGGGGGGGGATCTTTTGAAGTTGCGACAAAGAAAGTCCTATTGGATATATGAATTAACCCCTTAAGGACCCTTGACGTACCAGGACCGTCACGGTCCTTGAACTACTCAAGGACCGATGACGGTCATGGTACGTCACGTACTTTTTACTTACAGCGCTCTACCGGGAGCGCTGTAAGTAAAAATAGGGCCTGAAATAGACCGCTCCAAGATCGGAGTGATCTCTTTCAAGCCCCATAATGACGTGTCATGTGTCACGTGTATCGGCGCGTCCAAGTGCCCCTATGCGGTCATTATGGGACGGAAATGTCCCATGACCACCGGTCCTTAAGGGGTTAAAAACCCTACATCCAAGGGGTCTCAATGTGAACTTTGACTTTGTAGCCTTCCTGTGACACAGTATTTCTTTATTAGTAAAATTTATTAGATTTATTACTAAATATTATTAGTCAAATACATAACCAATAATTAACGTACCAGTTTATTTACACTGATTCACTTCCAAACACTTACACAATTCATCAATAGACTAATAATAAGAAGATAGTATTATCGGTTTCTATAAATAAGAATTTAGTTCAGATAAGAGGTTTTCTCCCTTCATATAAACTATTTTATTAATATGGTTTTAATAAAGATAATTTAGTTTCATTTTATATGTATCTTAATCTTGTTTCCAGTTAACCATAATAGATATTTTAACATTTAAGTAAAATGTAATGTAATATCATCGGGTGTAACCATGAGACAGTCAACACTTAAGATTACCTTAATATCTGTCATGTTATATGTATAATGGATTTTACTAGTTTTCTTCATGACTCACATACACAGCCAAAGTTATCTAAGCTTTGTATCTGTATCATTTCATATCTACATCACTACAATCACATGTTCTCACTCCACGTTAATATGTTTACATGTTTCATAGACTCAAAAGCCTTACACAATATCTTTAGATTATCGTATCCCCATCTACACTGTATCACTATCAGACCACTGTATTCGTCATTCAGTTTTTAAAGTTCATTCATTCACTCACTTCATGTAAACACGTAGTCTCACACAACATTGTTCCTTTATTTTTTATTTTTATTTTCACCATTCTTATTGTTATTAATACTTCTCTTTGTTGGGTTCATTCATTATTGAACGTAGAATACATCTAAAGGTTTTACTCAATGATGATTTACATACATCGATTTTATTTTTGGAAGGTTACTTTAGTTATTTAGATACAATCCATGATATATTAGTTCCAATGACTGTTTTATATTCTTATTTTTATCCCGCTATTAATATCTTCATCTTCATCTTCTTCCATTTATATTATCCTAGCTGTTTGCTATTCTCTGTGCTACTTCCTGCCCAGAGAAAGTATTCAAAATAGCTTACACATTTCCTTTGAACACCCTTTGCCCCTGAGCAACCAGACTGAGTCTGTCAAAACGTTTGGGACTGTGCATTGCACTGCATTATCGGGACTCCACGCCCCCTGCAAGTTTCCTCCACCCTCCATTCAGGCCCACACTCCGGCCCGTAGTGTTTTGGACGCACCCCTCCATGAGGTTACACAACTGTTGGCCGGTAGTGTTAGCCTGTATCTACTACCTAGCCCACTCTTTTTTACTCCTTGCCTTCTAATCTTCCCTGTATCGGGCATTGAGTTTAGCGGAGTCAACTATTCCATCCTTTACACTTGGAATTTAACATCTGGACTTCAGGAACTTTATCATCTTGGACCTGATATACGGAGGACGCAGCCCATTGGCTACCGAGGGAGAGAGACCCAATTGACGTGCTTAAAGCCCAAGAAGGGCCCTTGTGAGTGCATTTTATTACTTTGTTTTTAAGATTGATATTATTAAATTGCTACACTGAGATACATTTTTATCTCTTTTGTATCACGTGCACTGTTTTTGAGCAACTCTAGACCCAAAAGAACTCTTTAATAACTATTTACTAACAGAGCTTAGAAAAACAAGAGGTCATCCATTAAGACTAGAGGAAATGTATCTAAAACAATGGCAGGGATTTTTTACAATAAGTGTTGTACAATTGTCAAATAATTTGCCTCAGGATGCTGTATTTACAGATACCATAGTTTCTTTCCAAAAAGTAATGTATAACTTTCTAGCTCAGAACAATATTTAATATTATGACTGTTTCAAAGCTGGGACATATCTGATTGCCATTTGAAGAAGGGAAGGATTTTTTAACCCACTTTGAGCTTAACTGGAGATTGCTTTAACAGCAATGGTGACATGGCATTGGCTGAACTTGATAGACACATGCCTTTTTTCCACAACATCAACTATGTTACTGGTATTATTTAATAAATGATTACCTTGTATGCCCTTACCTTGAGCTTTCCCGCTAGATCCCTTAAATTTTTTTTAGGGACTGCGTCTTCCTCTAAATTTTTTACCTGTACTAATATGTACAAAGACAGCTGTATCCTTTCCAGCCCACAATAATCTCTCAGCCCTGTCCACAACATGTCAACCTGAGCATCCGGGAGACAGAATATTGATAAGTATCCCCTGTTCTGGCAACACATTACTCTGCCTACCAGTGTCCCTATCACTGCCTTCGTTTCTGCCTACTCTCCTCAGCTCAGAACTGGCCTTCAGCTGCTCACTTCTTTCCATGAACACTGTTATACAGTTGATTACCTGTTGATCCTTATCTACATTTCAACCTCCTCACCACTAACCCCACATGCTGTCTGGTCAGTAAGCTCCAAAGTAATTTACAAGATTCAGATTGAGAAAATAGGATTTTAGTCTTACCTGTTAAATCCTTTTCACTTAGTCCATACAGGTTACTGGTAACTTTGGGAGGCAATCCACCCCTTTAAGTAGGCAGGAACATTTCTCCAAATGTATGCAGGGGGTGGAGCCTCCCCTCCCTCCTCAACTGCTTCCCAGTCAGCTAACACCAGAATGATTTGAGACCCTACTAACTGACCAGAAATAGGAGAGAAGAAGACTCCTGTGAGCATGCCCTGAAGGACTCCCACAAATTGCCACAGGAGAGCCAAGCATGGTCTCTTGACAGGGTGGGAGACCAGTAACCTGTATGGACTAAGTGAAAAGGATTTAACAGGTAAGACTAAAATCCTATTTTCACTGTCATCCAATACAGGTTACTGGTAACTCTGGGATGTCCAACCATTGAGTTACCCTGAGGTGGGAAGGAGGCAAGGACCAGGCGCAAGGCCCCCAAAGTCACCAGGACCTCCATGAACCTACTGGACAGAGATCCCAATAAAACAGAAGTGTCAACGGACACCAACTAGGGGTAAAAACGGACCCCAGGAACTGTTACACAGCACACTGAACTAGAGCCAACAGGGCTCAACAGTAAGGAAGCATTAAGAACCTCAGAAGAAGAAGATCCTAGACAGGCAAAACTGCCTCCAGGACCTTTCTCCCGAAGCTGGCATCAGCCGAGGCCAGCACATCCACACGGTAGTGCTTCAAGAAGGTGTGCACCGAGGACCAAGTGGCCACCCGGCACAGCTGATCAGCAGATGCTTGATTTTTGTAGGCCCAAGAGGCCCCAATGGACCTAGTGGAATGGGCCGTGACCCGAAAGGGAACATGCTTATTCCTCAATTCGTACGCCTTACGAATAGTAGACTTAATCCAAGATGCAATAGTCACTTTGGATGCCGGTCTCCCAGCCCTAGGACCCTCCGGAATGACGAACAGATGGATTCCGTGCGATGCACATAGAACTTGAGACAACGCACAACATCCAACAAACGGAGATCCCTCTCCTTATCGGAAGAGGGGTTAGGGCAGAAAGAGGGCACCACAATCTCCTGATTGATGTGAAACTCAGAAACCATTTTAGGCAAGAATTCCTTAGAAGTGCGAAGCACCGCCTTGTCTTTGTGAAACACCAAATAGGGTGGTTTACAGGAGAGAGCTTGTAACTCCGCCACCCGGCGGACTGACACAATAGCAAAAAGAAAGGCCATCTTCCACGACAAAAGACGTAAAGGAATAGTAGCCAAGTGTAACGGTTTGTTTTGACACTCAGACCAGTAGGTAAAATAAAACAACTTTTATTGAAAGAAAATAAATACAAATGATCGCCCTCTACAGTTGACAGCAACAATTGCAAGTGAATACACAGTACACATAGATTCACTATAATGGATAGAAGGCACACACTATTGGTACTGATAATAGGGAACTGGTCCCAAAAGGGTCAATGAGAACAATAAGTCCGTCTCAGCTGTGGGGGTTTGGCACGCCCGTAAGGTGTAGCAATAAACTGAGCAAATGTGCACAGCACAGAGTTCAAGCAATGATGGGTAGTAGATGTTCAGTGACCAACATGAGCTTTAGCAGAACAGTGACCCAGACTATCCCCCGCGGGCGTTCACCAGGAGGCCACTGAGACTGCAAGTGCTAGAGTATGTAGCCCCCACGGGCGTAATCGTAGACTAGCCTGAGATGCAAAGCTGGCGTTTTAGCCCCCACGGGCGTATAACCGGAGACCAACGTGAGCACAACACGAGCCAATAGCCCCCTCGGGCGTTCACCTTCGGATCCTGCAAGAGCTTGGAGCCTAACCTTGCTACCTCTCAGAACCAATAGCCGCACTGGATACCTCCGGTAATAACCGTGATACCGAGGGCCTAAGACGCCCAACCGGACCAACAGGATTAGACTACTCTGCAGATGTAAATAGGAGTCGCAGTCCAAGTAGCGGCCAACTCAGCAGTAGCAGACTTACAAGGTAAAGGCTCGGTAATCAGAAAGGAGGTTCGGCAAGAGAGAAGCGGCACTGCAAGGGTTAAAAGGTACGTTTGAATCTCCCAGGCTCGGTATGGTAGCTCTGCAGCGTATAGAGGCTCGGTACAAGGAGCACAGCTTATGCAAGTCAGCAAGGAACTCTGCACTGAGAGATGGGTTACTCAGTAATGTAATGGTCACACTAGGTCAGCACAGCAACGCAGGAGTCAGAATGTCGCGGCGGCGACAACAGGCCAAAGCAGGTCGCTGAAACAGGCCACGGTGATCACGAAGCAGGAAGTCAGCCAGCCGGGTCATAGCACGTAGAAGTTTCTCAGACAAGCCGGGTCGTAGCACGTAGAAGGTTCTCAGACAAGCCGGGTCGTAGCACGAAGAAGGTTCTCAGACAAGCCGGGTCATACACAATCAGGAACACTGGAGCGTAGTCAGGACAGGCCAAAGTCGGTACACAGGAATCCGGATACAGGAACACAGCAACAGCAAGACTGGCTCAGAAACACCACGAAAGGGCATCTGACAGATGTGAGAGTCAGGTATAAAAAGGTCACCAGGGGGCGGGCCAAACTAACTGAACAAATCAAAGTCTGCCACAGATGACAGTGACAGGATAATCACAGGCACTGTGATACCAAGGACTCAAAGGGAGGACGCTGGCGAACTCCCAAAACCAGATTAAGGTCCCGCTGAGGAGCCGGACTCCAAAAGGCAGGACGCACATGGGCCACGCCCTGAAAGAAGATCTTGACATCAGGAAGGATAGCAACGCGCTCCTGGAAAAAGACAGAAAGCGCCGAAGTCTGAACCTTAAGAGAACTCAAACTGAGTCCCTTATCCACGCCGTCCTGCAAAAAGGCCAGGACAGTAGGAAGATGACAATCATGAGACAGGTCCCTGTCAGCACAACAAGACAGAAAGGTCGACCAGACCCGGTGATAGATCTTGGACGAAACAGGCTCACAAGCCCGAAGCATGGTAGACACCACAGCAGAGGAAAAACCCTTCTTCAAAATTGAGGATTCAACCTCCAGGCCATCAAATGGAGAAGATGAACATCCTCCTTCCACAGATAACCTTGTATCAGAAGATCTGGACGAGAGGGAAGCGGAAAGGGCTCTGCCACCGACAGAGCCAGAAGGTCCGGATACCAGGACTGACGAGGCCAATTCGGAGCAATGAGGATGACCGGACAAAGCTCCACCTTCAGCTTCTGGATCCCCCTGATCAACATTGGAAGGGGGGGGAAGGTGTAGGCCATGGAAAACGCCCAAGGAATCGACATGGCGTTGACCACCAGAGCCAGCGAGTCTCTCCACCTGGAGCAGAACGTTGGAACCTTCCTGTTGTGCCTGGTAGCCATCAGATCCACCAGAGGTATGCCCCACATCTGGGTCAGTAGCTGAAACACCTCCGGATGGAGTTCCCACTCTCCGCTGTTGACTGTGTGATGACTGAGAAAATCTGCCATGACGTTGTCTACTCCTGGAATGTGCACCGTGGAAATGGCGGGAACGTGAACCTCCGCCCAGGACAGAATGGCCTTGACCTCTAGCCACGCGGCGAGACTTCGTGTCCCACCCTGTTTGTTGATGTAAGCCACGGCGGTGGCGTTGTCGGATTCCATTCTGACTGGACAGTCCTCCAGCTGAGATTCCCAATGGCGCAGAGCATGGAAAAAAAATCACCCGAAGTTCCAGAATGTTGATGGGGAGAAGGGACTCCTCCAAGGACCACTTCCCCTGAGCGCTGATGCGACCCAAGACAGCACCCCAGCCCGAGAGACTGGCGTCCGTCGTGACCTTGGTCCAGTAAGGGATCCGGAAGGATCTCCCCTTCAGGAGATGGGAAAGGTCCAACCACCATTCCAAGCTCAACTCGACATGAGGAGGTAGAGATACTGACAGCTTCAGATGATCCGGTCGATCCCTGCACGTCTGGATCACAAACCTCTGAAGTTCCCTGGTGTGTGCCTATCACGGTGCCCGTGATTCATGCTGTTCTGTGTCTGTCACTTGCTGAGTATCCCTGATTGGCTGTCTGCTATAAGCCCTCCTCACACAGCCTTTTTAAACCCAGGTTGAGCACTTCCAGGTTGCCCTTTCGTGGTGTTTCTGACTTCACTTGGCCTGATCTGCATGTCAGGCTTCCGGGCCTGCTGTTCCTGCGTTCCGGTGTTCCAATGTTCCTGTATGCTAGTGTTCCGGTGTTCCTGTGTTCCAGCACCTAGCGGGTTAATCTTACTGAGTTCCTGTGTTTCCTGCCTGCCGCTTCTCCAGCCGGTTCGCTCTGCACCGGCGGTTCCGGTGGTTCCAGTCATCTGTCAGTACATCAGTCTCGCCCCGGTGGACTCCCTGTTGGAGTGCAGGGCTCCTGCTCTAGCCCCGTCGCTCCGGCGACATTGTTCTTCTCGCTGCTGCTTGTACATTGTTGGTTCCAGCGTGCGGACGCTGGTTTACTCCATTAAACCTGGTGGCGACATTTACTGTTGGTTCCAGTGTGCGGACGCTGGTTTACTCCATTAAACCTGGTGGCGATATTCTGTTGGTCCCAGCTTGCGGACGCTGGTTTACTCCATTAACCTGGTAGCGATACTCTGTTGGTTCCAGCGTGAGGACGCTGGTTAACTCCATTAAACCTGGTTGAGATATACACTGTTGGTTCCAGCGAGCGGACGCTGGTTTACTCCATGAGGCTAGGTCGCTGTCCACTCCTATGCAGTTGTCCTATTTTCCCTGGCAATAGACTTCTGCTGAGTAAGACCTTAGTTCCTATTCCGCTCTGCTGTCATAGTCACCTGACAGCTGGTCTGCTCGCTCAGGCTGCCCTGCCCGGTATTGGTAAGGCCGGTAGAACCTTTGTCATTACCATCCTTAAGGTTGCCTTACCCGGTATTGGCAGGGCCGGTAGAGCCTACTACAGTGTTCCTCAGGCTGCCTTACCCGGTATAGGCAAGGCCGGTAGAGCCTGTTAATGCTACTGTCACTTGGGTTGCCTCGCCCGGTATTTTAGGCAAGGCCGGTAGAACCTATTGTATGGACTATTATTGTTGTATTGCTATGTATGTTTCCCTATGGGGATTGCCTTAACTTTTCAATAAAGTTATGTTTTTACCAAACCTTACGTCTGAGAGTCTTTAAAAACCGTGACAGTGCCATCGCAAATGGCACCGCCTCTATCGTGGAGATGAACTTCCCCACCAGTGAAGAAAACTTCAGCACTGGAATCCACTCGAGTGCCAGAGTCCTTGAAACTCGTTGGGCAATTTGATGAACCACCTCCTCTGGCAGGAACATCATACCCTTCTGAGTGTCGAACAGTAGACCCAGGAAGATAAGACGCTGGGATGGAGTCAAGTCCGACTTGTCCAAATTCACTATCCACCCGTGACGAGTGAGGGCTTGAATGCAGGTCTGAACCTGCTGATGAAGGAGTTCCGCAGACTCTGCCTTCAATAGCAAGTCGTCCATGTACAGAGTCACTCTTATGCCATCCCGATGGAGGACAGATATCAATGCTCCCAGAACTCGGTGGAAAACCTGGGAAGCAGCTGTCAGCCCAAACGGAAGAGCTGAAAACTGAAAATGACCCCTGGCGCAGGCAAACCTCAGATACTGCCTGCTCGCTGGATGAATAGGAATGTGCAGATACGCATCCTGAAGATCCAGAGAAGCAAGAAACTCCCCTGGAGACATGGCAGCAATCACCGTGTGCAGAGATTCCTGACGATAGTGAGTCTTCACCACAAAGTAATTGAGATCCTTGAGATCCAAAATAGGACGACCCCCGCCGTCCTTCTTGGTCACCACAAAAAGGTTGGAGTAGAACCCCACAGGAAGCACTGGCTCCAAGACCTCTTTGTCCAAAAGATCCTGAATAGCGCCATCGAACAGATGCAGTTTCTCTACATCTTGCGAAGAACGAGTGCGATGAAAACGAAAGGGAGGAAGGGAAAAGAAAGGGATCCTGTATCCCTCCGAGACCACCTGTAAAACCAATGGGTCCGTCACAGATTCCTCCCAGACCCTGCGAAAGAGGTGGAGGCGACCCCCCACGGCAGGGTGCGGACCCGGGTTCGGCGAGTCATGCCGAAGCAGCCCTGGAAGTCTTGGGCTTGGAGGCAACCTTGGGCTTCCAGGACTGCTTGGGCTTGGAGGAGGGACGCGGATCAGACGGAACTGACTTGGTCGTCGAACGCGTCTCCGTCTGAAATGAACGACAGGACCGGTAACGCTTAGCCGGCAACTTTTTCTTGAAGACCAAAGGCAAAAGGGTACTCTTACCCCCAGTAGCCTCACTAATTAGTTCCTTGAGCTCAGAACCAAACAAGGAAGTACCCTGGAAAGGCAAAGAAAACAAAACCTTCTTAGATACAGTGTCAGCAGACCAAATCTTAAGCCAAAGCGCACGCCTGGCTACCACAGAAGAAGTAGAGGCCCTAGCCATCATGCGGACAGCATCAGAAACATAATTCTGAGCCTCAGAAATATTGGCAAGCAAGTGCAACTGCTCTGAAACGGGCGCGTCCTGACGGACCGCTGTGGTGAGTTGCTCAGTCCAGACCGCAATGGCCCGGTTAACCCACGCCACAGCAAAGGCCGGTCGCATAGCAGTGCCAATAGAGGCAAAAATAGACTTGAGGCAAACCTCCAACTTTTTGTCCGTCTAGAAACAGGAGCATCCACCTTGGGAGGATGAACCCATTTAGCCAGTTCAGCCTCAGAAAAGGGATAAAGTTTAGCAAACTTTTTTGAGACTGAAGAGGACTTGTCAGGATTTTTCCAAGCATCAGAAACCAAACGTTCAAGAGTAGGGTTAGGAGGAAAACAAGTAACAGCTTTTGCCGGTTTCTGAAAGACATCAGTTGGGTCAGAAGGAACCTCTTGACTCAAGGGAAAGTTGAGGGTGGTCAGAACGGCTCTAATTAAGCCCTCAGCAGAGAGTTCAGGGTCACATTCAAAGGGGTCTCCAACAGATATGGAAGACTCAATAACTGTACCATCCTCAACATCAGAATCTTGCAACAATTCTTCTTCAGAAGAATTAGACACATCAGGTGCCCCCTGTGGTTTAGGCAGGGAGGTCCTGATAGTAGAGGGAGCCTGCCATAACTGCAGTGCCCCCTGTACCTGAGAGGGAAAGAGTTGAAGAGTGGACCTGAGGTCCCTAGTTGCAGCCTTAAACTCTTTAACCCAAGCTGGCTCTATAGCATGGCTGGAAGGCCCTGGGTTGCTGTCAGGACCTTCTGAGCATGCTGGGCATAAATGACCAGAGAATTCCCTAGGCAGCCCTGAATGACAGGAGGAGCAATAAGCAATGGGGGATACTGATACCCCAACCTCCTCAGTCTTAGGTCTGGTCCCAAGCTCCAGTGGTGTAGACATACTCACAGTGTCAAAAATACCCCACTGTCAGAAATCACCCAATTTAAAGTGCGAAAGATTGAAGATTCACCCCAGAAACGGTAAAAACTAAACTTATCTGGTTCGCGAAGGGTTAATCAACGGAGGAGAGGGAGAGAGTCCGGTCCCTGTGTAGTATGCTCGATGAGAAGAACTCACAAAATGGCTGCCGCGATGGGAGCCAATCATAAAAAAGGCGCAAAACGAGCGCTCATGGGAAACGTAGTTTTTCTCAAAAAGTACCCCAAAGCAGTGCCCGAAGCCCCCCAAGTCCCCCAACACACTTGAACATGAAACTGGATGAAAGAGCAAGGGAAGCCAAACAAAATGAGCCCACTCTGAAGTCGCTATGTGAAGCGGTTCCAGAGATACGTCCCACACAGTGTAAGCCCATCGAGAGTAAAGGAGCAATGGCGGCTATGCGGTAAAAGCGCTCCTTAAAGGCGCGGAACATAAAATTTAAGAATATTAACCCCAGTAATAAAAAGGTTAAAAATACATATGAAACACATGTACATGATGAGAAAACACTATCCCATGAAGAAAGTGTAACAGAACCCCCAATAAACAAGTCAAACCAGCAGACAAAGGGTTAAAATGCCACAGAGACTGCTCCAAAACTCACAGACATACACCTATATACAATTATATATATACATAAACACCCAATGCGTGCCGGAGTGCGCAATGAGAACTCCCAAATACAAGCCCAATGAAGGGACACTGTGGGACAAGTGGACCTTCAGCACTCAAAGAGTGGCTCACCTTTCTGCAGGTCTTCTGTCTTCAGGTCAACATGCAAAGAAAGGATTACCTCAGTGGATAATCCCCCAGGGAAGTACTTGAAACCAAGTTGTTCCCCCATCAGGGCATAAGGTCCACCAAAAATCCCTGGACACTGAGCTAGCCACTTTGGAGAGGGCATTTGTCAGTCATGGTAACCCACCTAATGGTGGCATTCCATATTTGACAGAAAACAATAAAAAGACTAAAACTGAAGAGAGATGTTCTCCACCTGGTGTGTACACACCCAGGAACAAATCATTCTGTTGTTAGCTGACTGGGAAGCAGCTGAGGAGGGAGGGGAGGCTCCGCCCCCTGCATACATTTGGAGAAATGTTCCTGCCTACTTAAAGGGGCGGATCGCCTCCCAGAGTTACCAGTAACCTGAATTGGACAACAGTGAAACTGTGTTTATGAACAATCATACTTAAATCCATATTTAGAAATGTAAGATGGGACTGTATTTTGCAACTTATGTTTAACCCATCTTTGTTCTCCCCCAGCCTAACCTCACCAGGACTTCGCTAGGGTAGACAACGATCACTGCATGTAATGGGTTAATCTGATTGATGAGTACCTTTAGTCAACTGAGAATGTGTTCTCTTTTTTGGGCCTTATTTCTGCTCTGGGTTGCTACTATAGGAGCATCACATGACATGCTGATGGCAGGATCCAGTCTTACATTACGAAAATTTATATTTTCTTTTCTAAATAAAGAGCCACAATTGTTCCTAAATTAACGAGTGGACATGTGACTCTTTCATTTATAGACTTCACACTGCAGTGTTAGGGAAAGTCTTCCCTAGATCCAGGGCCAGTGTCATACACACACACACACACACACACACAGAAGTTTATGGATGCTTGTCTGTTACTGTGTTATGTGTGCAGTATTTTTTAACATGAAGCATTTGCAGAACACACTCTGGTTTGCATAGTTCATTCTAATTGTCTTTGCTCAGTCTAAAAAAATAAACAACCCTCAAAGAGGCAGTAGAAAAGGATGGCATAGTTTTCAGTATGTTAATCCATCTAGATTGATAAATACTACAAAGCATGCTTAATCACAACAAAACAAATGTGTGCATAATCGATCTAAAAATAATCCGTTGTATATTAGGTCTCTAAAGCCTTCTGAATGAATTAAGTATGCTGAATTTGCATGATCGGACAACATAGCAACAAAATAATCAAGCTAGCAAAAGCATGCTTGGTAGATCCAAAGAAAATAAAATGCAAAACATAAATTAATAAAGCATGCATGCTTGAATGAATAAAAGTGTTACAAAATAAAACTGTGGAAGTTAAAGGGATAATAATGTTTCAAAATAAAAGTAGCTCCAATTAATCTTTATAGTATTTGGGCCATGGAGAGTGTCATTTCAATACTGTCAGAGTTGTAGTTGAATGATAAAGTATCCCCCTCCCACCTCTTTTACTGATGTAACACTGCTCACCTCAGAACAGAAAGGTGGTGTCCAGATGGCTTGCAGAGATGGACAATCTTCAATTAGCATAAGAGAAAAACCTGCCAAGGGAGGCAGGGTTTTCATTGTTCTCACAGTAAGAAGATTTTCCCTTGCTGTGAGCTGTCTGGTCTTAAGACCAGATTCCAAATCTGAGGGGAGGTGGCTTACACTAGGTAGAAGGGGCAGGAGGGGTATACTTTATCATTCAATGACGTTTGAACTACAACTCTGATAAGTGTTGAAATAACACTCTCCATGGCCCAAATACTATCAAGATTAATTGGAGCTGCTTTTATTTTGAAACATTACCATCCCTTTAAAAAGGCAAAAAAAAAAAAAAAAAAAAAAAAAAACTCGTTATTACCAATATTTAAGTTCTCAACAAAAGTAATAAAATCATGGAAACTCATTGTTAAACCTCCACTGCCCAGCAATTAGCTTTAACTATATTAATTTTCATGTTATACATGAAGCTACCAAAAAAGCTAAGGGGATGTAATGCTTGTATGGAACTTTAAAGGGATAGTAATACTTAAATATTACTAATCCCCATATTGTAGCTACGGTGCAAAGGATTGAATTGTCCCCAGGTTCATCTCTCAAACATTTATGGTTTGAGAGATAACCGAACGCAAATTTAAAACCTCCCTCCCCCTTCCCTGAAGTCAGCGTTGTACTGACTGCAGAGGAAGTCTGTCGTACGACAGGCTTGCGGCTCTGCAGCTGCTCTGAGATCGAGTTAGTAAAAAATAATTATTTCACTGAAACGGTCTTCTACATGTGCTTGGTTTGCAAGCACACGTAGAAGACCGTTTCAGTGAAATAATTATTTTTTACTAACAATCTCGGCTCAGCTGCAGAGCCGCCTGATGCAAATAAGACCGGATATCCCTGCAGTTAGTACAGGGAAATGTGTTGCGTAACCCTCTGCCACTCAAAGGGTAAAACAATGTATTTGTTAATGCTTTGTAATAATATTATTGTTTTATTTTACAGCCAGAAGACAGAAGGAAGAGAAGAAAGAAGATAGAAGAGAAGGACAGAAGATGAACAGGAAGCTGGGGACTCCGCTGGACATCAGGATTAATGGTGTTACTTTTAATGTGTTTTTTTTTTTTTACTTAGTTGGGTTAACCCCATGAATGCCGGTGGGATAATTATACCCCACTGGCACTCATAGGGTTAATTCTACTAACATCTGACACATTTTTCATACTTTTGATGTATTTATATGGGGCTTAGAGCCCCATTTCAATACATCCACCGAGGACTTAGGGTTTTTTTTTTTGGTTTTTTTTACACTTTTTTTCATTCAAGTTTCTGCATTGGCTGTTTAAAGAGCCGATAAGGGACTCAAGTTAAAAAAAAAAAAAAAAGTAGGTCTCAACTTTCCTGCGATAACTTGAGTCCCTTGTCAGCTTTTCATGGCTAATGCAGACATCTGAATTGATATTTACAGTGTTTTCATCATTTTCAATGGATGAAAACACCTCTTCATTTTATCACCAGAAGGCTCTTGTTTTGCCGGTATTTTGTCACAGCACAGGCATTTGAATAGCTTACTGTGCTGGAAAAAATGCCGTCAGCAGAAAAAACAGCCGTCTCAAACACTGGAATTGAGCCCTTAATCTGCTACTGTGGAATTTCTGTACTTACATATGTCACTTTTCTCTGATCGTGTCTTCTGTTCTCTCTCCCAAAATATAATTTAATAATTTCACTGTCCATTAATGTGGTGCTACATGGATCTATTGTTCCTGTAGTTTGGTTTTGCTCCCTATCCCTGCCCTTTACTTGTTAATATATATTCATACTGTACATACACTGACCATATATTTGGTACACCATGTTGGGATCCAATGTGTTCATAAAAGTCTAAGCTAATCAGACAGAGGAGTACATAACATCTCGGTGAGATGTAAGCTAAATCCATAAGTCATAGAGATCCATAATGGAGTGTCACTGAGTGCAAAAACTTTCAAAGACAAATTATACAGATGTTATACTCACATATGGTCCCGCTAGAGAACGAAGCTGGTGCTCTAAGTACTTTGTGAGATCATAGCTTTTCTGAATTGAATTTCGAGCGAGCGGATCTGTCACATTTAGCGCATCAAGGGAGGCCATGTGCAGGAGAGACATAAGCACAGCACATAGGACTCTATGAGAGCCCCCTTCAGAGATACAGAGGCAAAGGGAGAAAATGAGAAGATATAACATCAGTAAACGGAAGCATGTTATGTATGTAATTACAGAAATACAGACACATACACATAAGTCAGTATCCACTGGCAGTGCCTTATACTCTGATAATTCAACATAGTACACACATTTTATATAGGTAGAGAGAGAGAGAGAGAGATAGACAGACAGACAGACACACAAAATGGGAAACTACTTGAAGAATCCCCTTTAGAGGAAAGATTAGCCCTTTCAGTGCCAGGGGGGTCCCCAACGCATTGCAAAACAATGCCTTGGATACCACTCTGGCACTGAAGGGGTTAAGGAGTACTGATTGATTGATAGACTTCACAGCAGTGTGCAGTGTCACTCAGCTGCTGCAAAAGCGAATAGGGATCTACCCTGTATATAAAGAAAGGAAAAAAAACAAAAAGGAGGCACTCCTAGTGTAATATCTTCGGATCAAATCTCTCCTTCCCTTTACTTGAGATAATAGGTACTCACACTTTGTTGTTTCCAGTGAAACACATATGTGTACACTGGAATATCAGGGTAGTGAGGATTTTTTTTGACTGTCCCCACAACAGTACTCCAGACTACTTGATCACCAAGAACGTGTTGGGCTGCTCCTCATACTCATCCAGCCTCAGCTTGGAACTATATATAGAAAAAAAAGAACACACAGAGGGCACACCAGTAGTCCCTGTTAAGCCTTTAAACAACAGTCAATACTTTAATAAAGATGGCACTCACATTTTATATTGGCTGGTAGATGGCATATGTCAGGGAGATTATATCTGTCCCAGCTCAGGTATCTGGTGAAGTCTTCAAATTCGTAGAGGCAATCTCCAGAATAAATTCTCCAGCAATATCAGGAACAAAAAGGAAGAGAAAAAAATGACAAAAAAGCTGCTCCAGACAGTTGATTATTTTACTAGCCAGTTCATTTGAAAAAGCGTCCTGTGAGCTGCGAAACGTTATTACAGCCTTGCAATTGTCTTGTTTCTATATTTTATATTATTAATACATTTTATTCAGACTAAGTCTGGAGCAGCTTTTTTGTCATTTTGTTCTCTTCCTTTTTGTTCCTGATATTCCTGGAGAATTTATTCTGGAAATTCCCTCTACGAATTTGAAGACTTCACCATATACCTGAGCTGGGACAGGTATAATCTCCCTGCAAGCTTGTGAGCTGGTTTTTGACATATGCCATCTACCAGCCAATATAAAATGTGAGTACCATCTTTATTAAAGTATTGACTGTTGTTTAAAGGGATAGTATTACTTCAAAATGACTATCCCTCATATTGTAGCCCTTAATAAACTGAGTTAAATGACACCAGCGGCATCTCTCAAACCTTTATGGTTTAAGAGATAGCCACTTTCAAAGTTTCCTCTCCCCTGCTGTCAGCGTTCTGCTGCCAGCAGGAGAATCCAGTCTCTGAATCAAGCGGAGGCTCTTCAGCAGAGCCAATATCTTGTTATGGAAGGAAAAATGATTAATTGAAACAGTCTTCTACGTGTGCTTGGTTACCAAGCACACGTAGAAGACTGTTTCAATGAATCATTTCTCCTTCCATAACGAGATATCGGCTCTGCTGAAGAGCCTCTGCCTGTCCCGGGACCGGATTCCCCTGCTGGCAGAAGAACGCTGACAGCAGGGGAGAGGAAACTTTGAAAGCAGCTATCTCTTAAACCATAAAGGTTTGAGAGATGCCGCTGGTGTCATTTAACTCAGTTTATTAAGGGCTACAATATGAGGGATAGTCATTTTGAAGTAATACTAGCCCTTTAAAGGCTTAACAGGCACTATTGGGGCACCCTTTGTGTGTTCTTTTATTTCTGTATATAAAGAGGTATGCACGGGATGGGAATATAATTCTGTCTTTATTTCATTCCTAGGTAAGGACTAATCTACAATATGAAGTACAGTTTTTTTGGTCAACGGTTCTTAAAAAAGACATTGAACTGGAAAAAGTGCAGATATGTGCAACAAAACTGATAAAGGGATTGGAGGATCTGAATTATAAAGGGAGACTAACCAAACTTGGTTTGTTTACACTAGAGAAGAAACATCTAATACAAAGAACTCTCTGAGGATCCATTTACTCAAAGAGCTGAGTAAAAAACAAAAGGTCATCTGAGGAATGGAGCTTTTGACTAAAACAAAGGCAGATTTATTTTATAGTAAGGGCAGCAAAGTTACAGAATTCTTTGCCTCAGAAAATATATCTTTTCAACTCAGAACAATACTGGGGATATTGATAGTTGATTTCAAAGCAGATATGATGTTGATCCAAGGAAATATTCCACTGCCTTCTGGAGTCAGGAAGGAATTTTTTTATCCACATACAGTTTAACTTGAAATGGCACTAACAGAGTGTTTTTATTGCCTTCTTCTGGATCACAAGGCATGGGCCTAACTTGGACACGTCTTTTTTTTCAGTTTATCAACTAGGTTACATGCACAAAACATTGCATGGATTATACAGCAGACAATAAAATTTACAATCCATGTAATATTTGATACACATCTGAGGAGTTCACTCCCACACTATAACATGCCAACTTAAGGGGTCTTTAAAACTTGCACTTTAAAGCTACTCAGTTAGCCAATAATTGTATCACTGCCCAGGAGTCTGTTTGCTGTGACATACATCCAGTTGAGAAAGCCTACAGTATGTTAGCTTCCCAATTAATGTCACTGCAGCATATCTTGACAGAAGTCCTTTTGGATAGCCACATGTCAGTTTCCTGGCCAGGAGTGTATGACACTGTACTACCTCACAATCTGTAAGTGATTTGTGCAGTTATATATTGTTTACATTTGCATGTTTTTGAGTATTTTCAAACATATTCCCAATAGTCTGTTTGCATATACAGGTATTAGTGTTTTTTGCTACATCTGACTGCTACTTGTGTAACTATACTCATCCTATATAATATTTCGCTAAAAAGTTTGTCACGACACAGACATGAGCAGTAAAGACTGCTGCACGAGCTGCAGTCATGCGCAGTAGAGACTGCCCAAAGGTGCCACGGCTGATATGAAGTGGGGCACTGCGAATTCAGACCGGAGTCCTCCCTGCACACCTTCCTGGGACCAAGCGGTCCCAGGAAGGTGCGCAGAGAGGACTATAGTCTGAATTCGGAGCACCCCGCTCCGTATCACCCGCAGCGTGTTCGGGCAGTCAGTACTGCACATGACTGCAGCGCTACCAGTGCTGGCCCATGTACACGGGCTTTAAAACTAGTATTATATATTTCATTATATTACGCTGTGTGGGTTTTTATTCTGACAGGCATATGCTTGATATGTAGAGGGTTTTTTTTATTGCAGTGTTTGTATTTATTTATTTCTAATGGGCTTGGACAATTAGATTGGCCAGTCCGGTTTCTCCACATGTCATCATTAAGTACTTTAACTGGCTAGACTTATCTGTTTTTTCAAGGTCCATATTCAGTGTTATTTTCTAAACATGTGTGTATATTCTGCACTATTTCATTTTTTCCTACACTTATTTTCTTTAATAAAGTAGACATTTTTATATTCTATTGTTTATAGTTTTTTGGAGTGCTATCGTTTTATTTATTAGAGTTACGTTTACTCAATTTCGGAGAGGGGTCAGCACTAGGCTCAGATTCTTTCTAAGGCTCAATCAGACTTATAAAGTCAATCGGACTTACATAAACCCAGTCCATCCTGACATTTCTCAACTCCATGGAGATCAAGGGGAGTGAAGAAACGCATATGGCAGAGGAAAATAACACAGAATGCTCATTGCATCTGTTGTGAGGGCCATATGATTCCAGGACCTGGAGCAAAACTGAGGAACCTTGTGGTTCATCTGAGAAGGAATGAGGTCCACAATGGGCAGACCCGATTTCTGAACTATGGAATGAAAAAATGGACTGCTCCAGTTCCCATTCGCTGGGATCCAGGTGCTGGCTGCTGAAGTAGTCAGCCACCACATTGTCTATTCACATTCTGTTGGTAGACAAGTGAGAATCAGATGAAATTTGCTCCATGAAACTGCACTTCTAGTCCCTCCTTGGTGGTTGACATAAGTCACCATTGTTGCGTTGTCGAACTGAATCTGAACTGGTAGGGAACAACTCCCCAATGCTGAAGAATCAGAAGAATCACCCAAAGCTCCAGCACATGGACTGAAAATTGACTCTTGCTGTCGGACCACAAAAACTGTGCCATCTGGGGGGCAAAACTGGCTCTCCAATCAGGCAGTTTGGTGCCTGCTGTCTCTATGGTCTAGTCCACCATGTCAAATGGGTGACCTAATACCAGGTGGGTTTCCTGAAGTCACCAGAGACGATAACCCTCAGCTGGGTCTAGAGGGACATCATATAGGAGAGATGACACTGCTGTCTGGACCAATTTATTGAGAATATCCAGCTGCAGGATCAGAGTGCAACTGGTCATACAGAACTCCCTCCAAAGGTGACACAAGCGACTGCAACATTCTCATGTAAACTGTAACCAACAGGCTAGCCAAAGCCTGAGACATGCAGGGACAAGAGGAGCAGTCCCTGAATGATGTCAAATATCAAGCCTAAAGACCAGAGATTGGGACAGAATCAAAAGTACTTTTTGAAGTTGATCACCCAGCTGTGCTGTTCCAAAATGGAAACACACATCTGGAGATGGAGTCGCAACAACTCTACGTGGGAGCCTTTATTAGGAGATAGTCCAGATAAGGCATAAAGAAGATCCCTAGTGATTGAATATAGCTGGATACAGCCACCATAGCTTTTGTGAAAACCTACAGAGTGGATGCCAGCCCAAAGGGAAGGACCATGAATTAGAAATGGTGATCCTGAAAGGAGAATTGAAGGAATCACATAAAAGGCATGCCTCTCCAGGTAGCAAAACGTGCTCCTGGACACATAGCCAGCAATGACAGAGTGCAAGAACGCCATCTTAAGCCATGGTGTATGAACTAAAAGACTGAGATGCTTCACATCAAAAACCAGACAATGAAGAGACAGAAATAGAACCCCAAGAACCTTTCAGAGAGTGAGCTGGAATCAAGACTTGAATTAATTCCAGTCCAAGGCTTGAAGTGCCACCAGGAACTGACAAGACCTCACGAATTGTGAGGAACCCTTGACATGAAGCATTGAGGAAGATGGTCCATGAAATATATGAGATAACCCTTCAAAATAACCCTCAGAACCCATGGATTTGTTATGGAGGGGGCACACATTTTGTGGAAATAATGCAACCGCTCTCTGATTGCCTGATGTGGTCTGGCACTCAAAGAGTCATGCACAGGAGGACTTGTCAGTGGAGGGCTTCTGGGCAGGCTTTTTTACCTACCCAGCCCAGTTTGGGTTTGAAGTGGAAACTAGGCTTGGTTTTGAGAAAAGGTAGCCTTCTCCACTTAAATTATTGGTTGGGAGGGTGAGACAACAGCGGAAAAGGGGGATGCCTAGGTATGACTTGGATGTGACGCCCAGCAGAAGGGTTGATGACCTTATCCAGTTCAGGACCAAGAGGCTGATTTCCCACAAACTACATTAATATAAGGGACGTCTTAGAATATTGATCAGCTGACCAGATCTTCAGCCAAAGGGTACAACGTGCCTCTAAAGAAAGAGTGGTCTGCTTATCAAGGAATTTAACTGTGCTAAAAGGTACCTCTCTTATGTAAGCATTAGCCTCAATGACCCTAGAAATCATGTGGACAAGATCTCCCTTGGAAGACTTTGAACAGATTCCATTCTCACCCCAAATAGCTATGGCCCTTGCACCAAAGATGTGGCAAAGGCTGAGCACAAGGTGGCCCCGGATGCCAAAAAATTAATTATAAGAAGAGAAGCTAGGCTTTTGTCCACCTGATACATAAATACAGCTGAATCTGGACTTACATAGTAACGTAGTAGATAAGGGTGAAAAAAGACATGCGTCCATCAAGTCCAGCCCATGCCAATAACACCCCTGTTGATCCAGAGGAAGGCAACAAAAAAGCCCTCGGAAGCAATTTCCAGTGTAGGTGTGTGTGTGTGTGTGTCAAATAGTTCCCCGGCTCAATATCCTATTTGCTTTGAAGCCATCTGTCATAACTGTCAATATTGTTCTGTGCTAGATAGGCATCCATTGCTTTTTTGAATGCAGTTACATTATCTGCAAGCACAACATCCCGAGGCAAAGAATTCCATAGCCTTACTGTAAAGAATCCCTGCCTGTGTTTTTGTTGCACGTCTCTGCACCTTTTCCAGTTCAGTAATGTCTTTTTTTAGAACAGGCGCCCAAAATTGTACTCCATATTCTAGATGAGGCCTAACCAAGGATTTATACAGAGGTAGGATAATATTAGCATCCCTTGCTTCTACACCTCTTTTTATGCAGGCTAGTACTCTATTTGCTCTTGCAGCAGCTGAGTGACTCTGCACACTGCTGTGAAGACTATTGTCTATCAGTACACCTAAATCTTTCTCTAATGAGGATTTCCCAAGTTGTTTCCCATTTAGAGTATATGTAGCAAGTTTGTTTCTACAACCCAAATGCATAACCTTACATTTATCTACATTAAATGACATCTGCCACTTTTCTGCCCATTCACTTAGTTTATCTAAATCCTTCTGTAGGGAAAAAACATCGAGCTCTGTATGTATTTCCTTACATAGCTTAGTGTCATCAGCAAAGATTGAGATGCTACTTTCAATTCCCACTTCTAGATCATTAATAAACAAATTAAAAAGCATTGGGCCCAGGACTGAACCCTGCGGCACCCCACTTATAACCCTAGACCAATTTGAAAAAGTTCCATTTACAACAACTCTCTGCCATCTATCATTTAACCAGTTCTCAATCCATGTACAGATAACGCCACCCAAACCGAAGCCTTTTAATTTATGCAGTAACCTGTTGTGAGGCACTGTGTCAAAGGCTTTTGCAAAATCCAAGTATACTACATCAACAGCAATTCCCCTGTCCAAATTACTACTCACTCTTTCATAAAATGCAAGTAAATTAGTCTGACATGATCTGTTCTTCATGAAACCATGCTTATTCCTACTAATGATATTGTTTGTCTTCACATAGTTCTGAATACTGTCAGTTAATAACCCTTCTAGTATCTTACCCACTATGGAAGTCAAGCTCACAGGTCTATAATTTCCTGGTTTGGATCTTGCTCCCTTTTTAAACAATGGAACTACATCAGCTTTCCTCCAATCACAGGGCACTATGCCTGAAGAAAGTGAATCAATAAATATTAAGTATAATGGTTTTGCTATTACTGAACTAAGTTCCTTAAGTACCCTTGGGTGTATACCGTCCGGTCCAGGCGCTTTATTCACTATAACCCTTTCCAGTCTCTTTTTGACCTTGTCCTCAGTAAGCCATGTAGATGTTGGAGGAAATTCCATGGTTTTGTCTGTTTGCCCACAGCTTGTCATTTCTGCTTCCTTTGTATATACTGACGCAAAGAACGTATTTAGGGTGTCAGCCATAGCTTTATCCTCACTAATCAATTCACCTGTTTCAGTCCTAAGAGGACCAATATCAACCTTAACTTTTCTGTTGTTAATATACTTGTAGAATTGTTTAGGGTTTTTCTTGCTCTCATTTGCAATGTTTCGCTCATTTTCTATTTTAGCTAGCTTAATTGCTTGTTTGCAGATTTTATTACATTCTTTATATTTTTTAAATGATGCATCTGACCCATTTGACTTAAACACCTTAAAAGCCTGCTTTTTATTTCTCATTTCCCTGCTAACCACATTATTAATCCACATTGGTTTTGCTTTACTTCTCTTGTGCTTATTCCCCAATGGTATATATTGATGTGTATATTTGCCCAAGAGCATTTTAAATACATTCCATGACTCTTGTGCATTTTTATCTTTGAAAATTACATCCCACTGGATATCCTTTAAAGCTTCTTTTAACTTTGTAAAATTAGCCTTTTTGAAATTGAATGTTTTGGTTAAACTCTTGCTATTGGGTTTCTCATAACAAACTTCAAAGGATACAATATTGTGGTCACTGCTGCCCAAATGTTCCCTTACCTGCACATTGTTTACAATGTCAGAATCGTTTGAGAGCACTAGGTCAAGCAAGGCCTCTTTTCTAGTTGGCTCCTCTACTAGTTGGGACATAAAATTATCATTTATCATACTTAGAAAAATATTTCCCTTTGTTGTGCCTGAAGTCATATTGCTCCAGTCAATTTCAGGGTAGTTGAAATCTCCCATTATAATTACCTTTGCTGACCTAGCAGCCTTTTCCATTTGCAGTAAAAGTTGGGCTTCCTCCAACTCCCCAACATTAGGTGGCTTGTAGCAAACCCCCACCAATATCTTTTTATTATGTGTGCCCCCAGTGTGTATTTCAACCCACAAGGCCTCTACCTTTTCATTGGACCCTTCATTTATATCTTCCCTTAAACTAGGTTTTAAGGCCCGCTTTACATATAGGCATACCCCTCCTCCCCTTTTATTAACCCTGTCCCTCCTAAAAAGTGAATAACCCTCTAGATTGACTGCCAAGTCTAACGTATCATCTAACCAGGTTTCAGACACTCCAATCAGATCATACTGCTCATGTACTGCAATCATTTCTAGTTCCCCCATCTTACTTGTAAAGCTCTGTGCTTGGAGCGGGGAGAAATAAGGGGATTAACTGCCTGAGTGGCCCACAGATGCAGATCAGTTGGGGAAATGGGATAAAAAGACCCTCTTATTCAGCAAGTTCCATTACTCAAGGAGTACCTGATAAAGCAAATCATAAGAACGGAAGTGTACAGCATCCCTTTCACACCTTTTAAAAATGGTGGGAAAGGATCACTTTGAGGGTCCTCAGAGACCAGCAGAGTCATTAATACTGCCTGAATCAGTTCTCCTGTCAAGCTCCCAGTGTCTTCTTCATGGGAATCCCCAGGGGTAAGGGAAAAATTATTTGATCCTTCAACCCCTGTTTCACCTTCCTCCAGTATGGAATCCTCCCCAGTTGGAAAAAACTCACTCTCTAATGGAGAATAGACTTTTTTCCTGGGGGAACCCTGATCTAGCTTATTAACGACATGATGGATAGATGCTGGGATACTTGCCATAGCTCCTGAACAGAGTGGCTGAGCCTAGGAAGAGACTGAGCAGAAGCCACAGTACAAAAGGGGCTTTTGACCCATAGGAAGACTGATCTGACAAGATATACAATGACTACTGCAGAAACAGCCATATCCCCATGTCCTCTTTGGATTCTGATATGACACACACAACCTCCCAAAATAAGAGACCCCAAGGGGCAAAAAACAAGAAATATAATAAATGTATTTGCACCACTGATAGAAGGCTATTAGTCTTCAGAAGTCAGTGTGGCCACCTGAGGAGAGAGCCTGCCACAAACACAACTCTACCGGACAAGTGAAGAAAGATCTCAAAGCTCCATAAACCAGTTAATGACAGTAGGCACTGAACCTTAAAGGCACTGTGGCCCCAAAATATTAGTGTCCATGTCCCCTGGAAGAGTAAAAATGTTCAAAATAGAAAAAATCAAATACATAAATTAAAGAAACTGAGTAGCCAAAATGCAGGAAAGAGCCATGCAGCACAGACATCAGATTGTGGCTAGAAGACTAACAAGCTGGCAGGGACAAAATATACAAAAATGACAGGGACCTCCTGCAACTCTGGCTCTTCTGGCCTTCAGTTCTTTTTTAAGAAAAGAAATGGAGTTGCTTTTCAGGTGTCCAGTGAAAAGACTGTTTCACACTCTGCTCTAAGTACAAGAGGAGAGGTTAGATAAAGGAGCAAAGCTAATAAACGAAAATATAAGATAAGATTCAGCCCTCATGCTCTCATGAGCACAATGCTTTTAACCCCATAACAACCCATGACATGCCAGGGCTGCATACCATGATCCCAGAATGCAGCAGAGGAAAAGTGCTGTAGTGTTCCAGAGTGCCCCACTCCTGGACAGCATGGTAGGCTGCTGTTGATGGCTGGAGTTAAGTGGAGCTGGGAGAGAGTCTGTACCTCCAGAGCACTGTTTTAGTTTGCAATTGCCCTGGATCCTTGAGGTAGCAACTTAACTCCCCTTCATACTTCCTGTATTCCACAATGGACGTAAGAGAAAGTGCAGACAGTACAGACACTTCTAAGGGCCATATGCATAATTCTAGGGACATCCAACTGTAAAATATGGGATGTGCCCTCTCCAGCATTCAAGCAGCAAAAATCCCCATTCAAAGGGTTTTGACATTCATCATTCAAGGGTCTAAAAGGGGTTAAAATTTTAAATCAATTACATTTTTATTTTGTTTGTCTGGCTATGCACTATGCTCTGTATTAGTCTGGTGCTGCTTTTACTGTGTTATTAATTGGCCCAATATTGTTATTTAGCTTGCTATAGAGGTTGTGGTAAGGGCTTGTTCTCACAAACATTGAGCACTGATGGAGTTGGGCTGTGACAACTTACATTGACCTAGATTTGTATAACAATATAACTTAAAGGAATGTTTATATTTTATGAGTTCCCTGGTTTCTGATTGTGTC
The DNA here is from genome assembly GCA_037306005.1 of Rhinophrynus dorsalis. Classification (NCBI taxonomy): domain Eukaryota; kingdom Metazoa; phylum Chordata; class Amphibia; order Anura; family Rhinophrynidae; genus Rhinophrynus; species Rhinophrynus dorsalis. The sequence continues at coordinate 194,124,212 of CM074724.1, forward strand.
CTTTCTTTAACCATTTGAGTGCCAGGGAAGTAAGCAACACCTAGCTTCACAATGTATTGCTTACTCCTCTGACACTCAAAGGGTCAATGGAATTTTATGATATACTGGTGACTCACAGGACATGTTATTAGAATTAAATTACCTAATGAATTCTCTAACCCCCACTTTTAATGCTAGAAATCATATCTGCCTTTGTGTTAATGAACACCTTGGGGGTTATGAACTAAGACGTGATAAAGTGGAGACGACTTCTCCATTGATATCGCTTCTCCAGTTCCTATGTATTCTATAGAGGCTTTGCAGTGATATCGCTTCTCCAGTTCCTATGTATTCTATAGAGGCTATGCACTAACATCTCCAAAGTTGGAAAAATCTTAGCGCATATAACACAGGAACTGGAGAAGTGATCTTAACTTTTTCACCTTTTTATCACGCTTTAGTGCATCTTCCCCTTGAATGTAAAAGATATCTCAAAACACACCTCAAAGCAACAATTTAGAGACATTTGTAACATACAAGGCATTAAACATATAAATAGCTACTTATTTTTCTACAATATTTGTCCTTTTCAGTTCACATGCTAATGATATAGCATTAAACAAATAAAATACACAAAAAGATCAAATTTAATGGAAATTCATATGCCTAATCACCCAGTGCTATGCCGAAATATGCTAATACAGCATACAAAAAAAGGGATATGGAGAAAGATGTTATGCTAAAATTAAAACCTTGATACAGGTGTTTCTGAAAACTTGTTAAATCAAAACAACATTGTAAACAGGGTAGAGCAAGAAACAATAAGTTCCTATCCCATAAAGCCAGTGGGATGTACCTGTAAGACAAAGGATCTACGTGTCACCTCACTCTTCATCAGGAATGGAGTATGAGCAAGCAATGAGAATAGCATTGTATTTGTCTCAGACCTCCATCTCTCTTCCCATTTTTGTTTTCTGCCCTTGTTAAAGGGTCAGTAATGCCCCCAAATAAATTTAGATTTAGGTAGATATTGAAAAAATAAACTACTTGCAACAAACCCTATCTCTCCAACCGCTACAGTTTGAGAGATATAGGGATTCAAAGTTCCCCCCTCCCTCCCCTTCTCCTGACGTCAGCATCTAGCTGACAGCAGGACATCCTGGTCCAGGGACCAGCAGGAGGCTCTGCAGCAGAGTCGAAATCGCGGTATTTAAAAATAATTAATTCATTGGAAATGTCTACAAAATGTGTTTGCAAACCAGGCACACTTTGTAGACAGTTCCAAAGAATTAATTCTTTTTAACTATCGCAATTTGTGCACTGCTGCAGAGCCTTCTCGAGTCGTACGACTCGATTCTCCTGCTGTCAGCTTTACAGCTGACATCAAGAGAAGGGGGGGACTTTGAATCCCTATATCTCTCAAATCAAAGCGGTTTGAGAGATAGGGATTGTAACAAATAGTTTATTTTTTTCAATATCTACCTAAATCTAAATATTTTTATGGGACATTACTGTCCCTTTAAATTAATTACAAGCATAGCACTGTTTAAACAAGTGCAAATTACAAACAAGAACTCTGTGATGAAATGGGAGAAAGATATGGACCCTTCCTCTTACTGCAGCCTTATACGTACCCATTATGTACTTTCTGAAGCATATTGCATTATTATTTCAGAGGAACATCACACATTTATATAAAAACCTTATATCAACATGATACTTTCCCTTTAACTAAATAAGATCATAGTGACTATACATATAAATCCCTCTCCCTGCACTCATTATAACTGTCTTGTATCTCTCTATTTTGATTCCTGTTTTCACATGTAATAGGAAGCACATGTGTGCACTGTAGCAATGAAAAGAAACAGAGGGATAGCAGTGTGTGAGAGTGGTGGAAATGAACTAGAAAGGAGGGAGAGAGACCTCAAAAAGGACTTGGGAAAGTTAAGCAATTGCAAAGAAGAAAAGAGGAGAGGAAATTACACATGAAAGAGATGGAAAAGAGAAGGATAGGATAACAAATCAACAGGTGGCAATGAATACAAAGTAACAGAAAAATATGGACAGAGGACAAGCAAGGAGACAAAAGCAGATAGTGACCACTCGATCAGTGAAAAGGAAATAGCTGAAAAGACATATGATGGATTTGTATTGAAAATTAGTTTTCAGATTGGGTTCCCTGGATCCTCAAACTTCTCTGAGGAATTTTAAGGTTCCAAATTTGAAAGAACAAACATAAATAACTGAAGAACAGGGCTGGAGTGGCAAAATGTGGTTCTGTGACTACCAGTGTACCTGCAGAAAATGTTAACCATTTGAGTGTCAGATAGGTATCCAAGGCATTTCTTCACAATGCGTTGGTTACCCCTCTGGCACTCAAAAGGTTAAACTTTTTAGTAAAAGTTTTGTTTTCTTCAAGATCTTGCTTGTATTAGGCATTATAACATCCCTATCAAAATATACAATTACATGATAATTTACTTGATTGTTTTTTTACCCAATATATTAGGCTTATTATACATTAATGTACCAACAAGAATTAAAACACTCAACATTAACCTCCTGTAACTCAAAAGATAGGTCTCCAATGTATTCATTCACATGATTATTTAGAAAACTCTAGTTTCCAATAATTTTGATTGTTAGGATTCCAAAAGGACTTCATTTCACCACAACAAAAAATGTAATAAGTACTAATAAAGAGATTTAGGGTTGAAAAGAGAGAGAGAAATATGAAGAAATACATGGAGAGTAGAAAATAATTATTACTGGATAGGTAAATAGAGAGTTGGGATGGTCGCAACATGGCAAGCTAGAAACATGTAGAGCTGAAGCAGTCAAGTATTGGACTTTAACTGCTGTGAGACTATAGCTTTCATCATCCCCAACCACCCAACAGCAGGTTGGAGTTGATGGGAACTTCTCCTCTCACATTATATTATTAGGACCATTCTAAGAGCTAGGTCCTTTCCTCTATTTGGGGGTGATGGGAGTTGAAGTCCCCAACAACTGGAGGTCCAACAATTGACTACACCTGATGTAGAAGACAAGAAACACAGAGAGGAATGAGAAAAAATAAGTCAAGATCTTTAGTAAATACAGGGGGAAAGAGACTTGAGTAGCTAATGCAGCTAGGTAAATATGCCTGACCTGTGTCAACCTGTCTGTAGAGCAAAGTGTCTATAGATAGCATAATCTGACTTTAATACTTACAATCTGCTTTATATGTCTGTTTTTTGGGCAGATTTTTTGTTTAGTCTTCAAATATTAGTCCATATCCCTCCTTTCTGTCCATTCTCCTTAACAACCCTCTCATGTTGTCTTCCCTATTTGTCACCAGTCTTTTTAGAGTCGTGTTCTGAAATAAGCACAGAACTACAGAACAGCAAGTGTTTGTTAAAGAGCGTTTTTCTTTGGTTTTATGACAAGGTGTAGAAAACCTAAATACAAGTGGAAGAAGGAAGCACTAGAGTATGAGGGGAGAGGGGGAGAGAGAGCGAGAGGTGCGTGCTCGTGCGTGCGTGTGTATGAGGAGAAAATAGGAAAATTGCATGAAAAGTAGTCTGGAAACATTATAAAGTTTCCTAAAGTAAGAAAAAATGTAGTTTGCTGAAAATAGACAACAGCGTAGCGTGACAGGGTAAAATATCGGAATGAGACAGAGAGGTAGTGAATGCAAATATGTGATGGAAGAGCAGAGTGAAGCGGCCCAGACAGATAGAGTAGAGAAGCGTGAGGGATGCAGAGAAACGAATGAACAGGCTGGGTACCTGTGATAAGCAGCATGTCTGGGCCCAGGAGAGTTAGTGGCTGCTGGTCGCTGGTAGCCCAGCTTTCTCTATAGTAGCCACGGCAGACAGTGCCATTTCTCTCTCCTACCTTCTTTTAAAATCAGACTGGGTGATTTGTGGGAGGGGGAGGGAGAGGAGGAGAGAGCGAATGAAGGGGGGCAGGAATTTTTGGGAGGGAGAGAGAATTGGAGCCTCTCCCCTGACGTCATAACCACAGAAAGAGGGAGAGAAAAATAAAGGAAGTAGAGGGAGAGAGGTCAGAAAGTATAAGGGAGAAATGTTCGGCGTGTAGAAGTAAAAGAAAGTGGATGAGACTGTCTGGCATTGTTTTCTTCCCGGCATTATCATGAGTAGATTTAATTTTTCTTTGTTATTGCGCAATCTACGCTTCATTTGTTTCTTTTCCAACAAAAAATGTTACGTTACAACATATTCAGACGGAGGCATAAAAAATATTGGGTACAGGATATATGAGAGGAAAGGGTATGCACATAAAACATTAGGAACATGCATCTTCTCATCCGGTAAGCTGATGTAAGCATTTAAGAATATTAAGCAGGCTGATTTAAGCCACTGGTTGGCCTTGGGCAAAGAAGCAGCATCCCTTAACCCTTAGAATGCCAGAGGAGTACACAAATTATTGCAAAGCAATGAGTTGCGTATCCCTCTGGCGCTCAAAGGGTTAACACCTTGTGCAAGATAGTTCTCAAACGCATTACAAATAGACTACTGTGGCGTCCAATGGGTTAAGTAATAACTACACCTGTTTTCCCCTCTGATAAAAGTGAGTTCTCAAATATAATAATACAGTTTTAACTTTAGATTAAATCAAATTAATTTTTTACATTCACACATACTAAGGTTCACACAAAGCAAAGATCTTACACCTGTAATAGCTGAGCAATTACTTTTCACGCCTATCTACATATAATACTGCGTTTTCATACCCAGCTTCACACCTTGAGCAGGCTGTATTGTTTGTTGTAAAATTGCAATGTACGAGTTTCTGATTTGCAGGCCCCTTCCTTTGGAAACATAGATGTTGCTGTCAGATAAGCACCAGTTGGCCCATAACATTTCCTATCCATATAAAATGTAGTCTTACTTTACTGTCAAATCGGTACCAGCCTAGGCCCACCCATGACCCAGATTACCTGGAAGGCTTGCCCTAGGCCCCCTCCAACCTGCTATAACAATTTATTAACAAATAGCGTATTGCACAAGAAGAAATAACAATTCAGTAAACATCATGTGCAACAAATTAAACATATACCTGTCGCTAATAATAAGCTCTCCCTAACACTAACAATCTTATCCTAAAAACAGTGCAGAGGTATCCAAACCTGAAAAAAGTGAAGAGTTAGCACGAACAAGGAGATACAAGATAATAGGGGTGGGAGGGCAGGGTGCCGATTCCTCAAGCCAGATCCCAAGAGGAAGACCTCCTCCAGGGATCCAGTTTATAAAGGCTCAACCCCCATGCTTACCTACCAGCCCCCAGCCCAGCAGAGAGGGTCCTTTCCGATGGATCTACTTCCAGTCAGGATGGTCCTCAATTTATCTGTGGTCAGGCAATGCTTAGTTCTCCAAATCCACTTCTGTCTATCCCAGTCAGACATGAATTTATTTCCTGCCTTAGCCTTTATTACTTGGAGGCTTTTCAATGAATCAGTCTTCCTTTCTGTAGAATAGTATTTATCGACATTACTTCTGAATCTTCTACCATCTATCTTTAGGTCATGCCCTATTCTCTTTTTCTGAAAAATGCTTCCCTCCAGAATTTAAATAAATAATTTAATTTATTTAAAGGGATAGTAATGTTTCACAATAAAAGCAGCTCCAATTAATCTTGATAGTGTTTGGGCCATGGAGAGTGTTATTTCAATACTGTCAGAGTTGTAGTTCAAGAGTAATTGAATAATAAAGTATCCCCCTGGTGCCCCTTTTAAAAAAAAAAAAAAATCCTGCGCCAGCTGGCGAGGAGGATTTGCGAATCACTTCTCTTGATATGGCATCAGCCACATAGTCCTCCATGGCCCGATTCTCCTCTACACACAAGGGGTATATGCAGTCTCTGGGAGGTGTGGAACCCGGAACCAAATCAATAGTACAGTCATAAGACCTGTGAGGCGGTAACATACTAGCCTCTACCTCACTGTGGGACTGGAACTCTGCAGGTAAAGAGGAAGAGGTACATAGTATTCTCGTGGGGTGCTGAAGGCAGAACTTGGTACACCGGGGAGACCACGACACAATGTCACACATCTGCCAATCTATCCTGGGGTTATGTGTCTGCAGCCAGGGAAACCCCAGAATTATAGCGTAATTAGGAGAATTAATGACCTGAAACCGAAGTGTCTCCACATCAATTCAATTCAGAGCAGCAAGACTGTCCAGATGGATCTCAGAGAGGGACAATCTTGAGTGATCATAAGGGAAAAACCTGTCAAGGGGGCAGGGTTTTCCTTATGTTCACAGTAAGAAGATTGTCCCTTGCTGTGAGCTGTCTGGTCCTAGGACCAGATTCCACGTCTGAGGCGAGGCGGCTTACACTAGGTAAAAGGGGCAGGAGGGGGGTACTTTATCATTCAATTACTCTTCAATTACAACTCTCACAGCATTGAAATAACACTCCCCATGTCCCAAATATTATGAATATTAATTGGAGCTGCTGTTTTTGTGAAACATTATTATCCCTTTAAATGATTAGTAATGTTTCATTACACAAGCAGCTAAGATTGTCATTTGTCTCCCAAGAGCACTAGGTAATGAATCCACGAGGAAATACAATAGTTTGCAAAGATTTTAGTATATTTGAAGGGGTAGAAATGGAGAAAATTCCATGTTTTTTTCCTTAAGCGCCACATTCTGGAAATGTGTACTCAACAAGCTATGGGTAGAAAGGCAAGAGACTCCTCATATGATGCACTAGGATATCTACTTTCTGGAATTAAATAGTTACTAGTTGAACAGCCCGTTACACGGGCCACAGTGCCTCTGACAGCCGGTCGCGGGGCAGTCGCGCAGTAGAGACTGCCCGCGCCACTGCTGATACAGAGCTGGACGCTCCTTCGGAGCGCCCAGCTTTGTATCAGCCGCGGTGCGGGCAGTCTGTACTGCGCATGACTGCCGCACGCGCAGCAGTGTCTACTGCGCATGTCGGGCGTTACACACAACTTAGCAAATTATTATATAGGATAGTTAAATATTGTTATTCAGCTATGTTAGGGTAGTTTTACCATGTAACCACTAGAATGTACATATTAGTTCATAATGCTGAAAATCTTATTTTGCTCTCCTGGTAATTAGGGCTCTGCACAGGCAATGAACAAAGGTAAAACTATACATTTTTTGGTATTTTTATACTTCAAATAATTTAAACGTTCCCATACAAGTTATATATCTTGGTATATAGTATGTGAGTTCAGAAAAATAAGTAATATTTACCTTTTTTTGTAATTATGACATCATAGCTTTTTGCACAATGCAAAATTTACTTCATGTAAGGTACCATGCAAAAGCTCAGTCATTCCTAAACACATGGATCGCAAAAATGCTGAAAACCTGTCTGGGCTACAGGATGCAGGAAATGGGCCAAACTCCTGGCACTCAAAGGGTTAAATGAGAAGTGACCATTATTTAAAATGTAAGTCCCTCAAAACATTTACTTTATCTACACTAACCTGTTCTAAAATGGAAGAAGCCTCCATCTGGACCTCTTAACCTTAAACTACATCCCAAATGCTGTCTAACCAATCCGTGATAATTATGGAAACTGTGACAACTTCCAGTAATCTTCTGCACAAACTCTTGTACAGTGGATAGCTGAAAATTACATCACCTGGTGCACACTATGTATTAAATACACCTTAATTGAAAGCTTTTGTGTGGCCTCAAAAGTACTGATAGGGTAAAAAAATGACATGTGAAAAGAAAGAAAAGCAGTTGATACCAATGTTTTAGGACACCAAATGTTAGCAGTTCTGTTCCTTTGCAGGTAGGGAGTGTGAAAACAGCCCTAGTAACTCTAACTCATGGTATAAACAGTCTGTCTTTCCTTTTCTTTCATGTGTTTTTAAATTTGGAATAAAGTTTAAGTTTTATCCCAAGTTTTATTGTGGTATGCATCTCATCACTGTGATTACACCTCAACTATGCCTACATCTCTATGCTTTTTACATTCCTTTGTCAGGTTTATAGTGTTGCAGTGTTTCTTTCTCCAGTGGCTCATCTGCATATTTAAATTTAGCTTAATGAGCCTGATGGTGTGTTTATATGTTATTGTGGCTATTTTCCACATGCAATAAGCACCGATAGGTGGCAAAGCTATCGGAGCTCACACAAAAAATAATTGTCTCCCCAAGGATAGTGAATTTGGGATCTTCCTATAGCTTTTCATGCAGTCAGAGAGGACAGTTTTCTATAGAGAGCAGAGGCAACATCAGCCTTCCTTTAATCTTTTTTTTGTGACTGAGAGATGTGTAATGCACTGCTCTGAAGTGCACTGCACACTCTTGTCGCACTAAAAGGGTTATCACATACACAGTCTCATGCCTGCAGTGATGGGTTTCCAGAGCACAAGCTGACTATCAGCTGTTACAGGTAAGCATCAGTCCAGTTGTCTATCAGCTGTTATACAGCGGGAGAGAAAATCTAACTAGAATTACCAAAATCTTTTTTGATGAAAAGCAGCTGTGTGAATGTGGCACCGTCTTATATTTTCAAAATTCCAAAATCATGGTTTTACATGTAGGCTTTCCTACAAAAATTAGCAATTGAAAAAAGGAAGGCACATTTTCATTTTCTTATATTTTGCACCTGTCAGTCCCATGGTTTGTTTTTTTATTTTTGTTCCTATCAGCTCTCCTTATTGTTTGCTTTTGGTCTTGTTTTCTATTGGCCCTGAGGGTTTTTAAGGTCCTCCTACCTTTTGATCTGGGCTTGATTATTGAGTTTGTAGTCTACGTTGTGGTTCCTGCTTTTTGCTTCGTTCTGACCATGGCTCTTTTTTGGTATTGACTTCCCGATTGTCTTGATCCCTGGCTATATTTGACTTTGGCTTATCGCTCCTGGTGGTTCTATTTTCTCCCAGTTTGACCCTTGGCTATCCTCCTGACTCTGGCTTATTAAAGCTCCATCAAAATTTCAGCACGGTTGGTGAATTTGCGATTGAATTTCGGACCCTGGCATATGAGACCAACTGGAACCAAGATTCCCTCAAAGCAGCTTTCCGTAGAGGTCTTAATGACAGAATTAAGGACGCCCTCACTTGTTGAGAAATCCCAGAATCTCTGGAAGACTTTATCTCGCTTTGCCTGGAACTTGATCAACAGATCAATGAACGACAACTAGAACAAAATATCCATGGTTCCAGGCCTGGAGATGGATCCTGCTAAAGTCAAGGCAGTAACCCAGTGGCCCGTACCTCATGATACCAAAGCCATTCAATGCTTCATTGGTTTTGCGGATTACTACAGAAAATGTATTCACAATTTTTCTAGGATTATTGCTCCCATTACTAAGACTACAGTGGATCCTCACACCTGGCCCCAGACAGCCCTCTCTGCTTTTGAGGACTTGAAGATGGCCTTTACTACAGCACCTATCCTTTGTTTTCCTGACCCCACCTTGCCATATATATTGGAAGTTGATGCCTCTGAGCAAGCTGCGGGAGCAGTCCTTTCCCAGCGGAATCCTGTATCCTCTAAATTGCACCCTTCCTCTTACTCCTCCAAAAGATTTTCTAGCTCCGAAAGAAATTACGATGTGGGTAACCACAAACTCCTCGCTATTAAATTGGCCCTAGAAGAATGGAGGCATCTCCTGGAGGGTACCTCTCTCCCCATACTGATACTCACAGATCATAAAAACCTAGAATTTCTGAAGACTGTGAAACGCCTGAATCCCAGACAAGCCTGGTGGGCATTTTTATTTTACTAGATTCCATTTTGTGATTTCTTACATCCCAGGATCCAAGAATGTTGAGGCTGATGCCTTATCACGGCAGTTTGAACCTAGTCCAGCACCGGTACCTGAACCCATTCTTCCTTCTAACTGTATTATAGCATCATTATCTTCTACTACCTTGGACAAGATTCAGCTACTTAAAGGCCCCTTAGCGGCTCACCAACCTCCCAATACATTTTTTGTTCCTCCTTGTTTTTGGTTGGAAATCCTACAGTGGTCCCATCGATCCCCTGTCTCCGGTCACCCAGGTGCTCGCAAGACCCTCGACTTGATTGCTCATATGTTCTGGTGGGTATCCCTCAGAAAGGATGTATTTTTGTATGCCGCTTCACAAAACCCCTCATCAACGACCTTCTGGATTTCTTTGTCTATTACCTATTCCTACTACTCCTTGGTCACATCTTGCAATAGACTTTATAGTGGAATTACCTCAGTCACAGGGATGTACCACCATATTGGTCGTCATTGACCGTTTTTCAAGACAAGGCTATTTCATTCCATTACCCAAACTTCCTTCTGCTACAAAGCTGGCCAATATTTTTCTCAAAGAAATTTTCAGATTACATGGTTCTCCCTCACATATTGTCTAAGATAGAGGATCTCAATTTGTTTCTCATTTCTGGCGAGCATTTTGTTCTCGCCTTGGTATCATCTTACACTTCTCTACAGCATATGACCCTCAGTTGAATGGCCAGACTGAGCGCACAAATCAAACCCTGGAACTTTTTCTTAGACAATTCATGAATTCTTATCGGATTGGGTAAACCTATTGCCATTCGCTGAGTTTGCCTTTAACAACCGGTTGCATGATTCCTTACAGTGTTCACAATTTTTTGCTGCCCTTGGATATAATCCTCGTCCCTTGGCAGATACTGTAGTGGAGGATTTACACACACTTTGGAACACTATTCATTCCCAACTATCCAAGGCTATAACGGCTCAAAAAGTAGCTGCCGATAAAAGAAGGAGTCCCGCTCCTACTCTTCATCCAGGCAATTCCATTTGGCTATCGACTAAGAACCTACGACTTCTCATGCCCTCTCTGAAATTCTGTCCTAGTCTTGTGAGACCATTTAGGATCACTTATCACGGTGCCCGTGCTTTGTGCAGCAGGCGGCGACATTCTGACGGCTAGTTTGCATTGCTGGTTATTGATTGGCTAACACCATTTGTCGCCGCCCAGTGATGGCCTTTATATACCCTGTCATTTCCTCAGGATGGTGCCCTTTCGTGGTGTATTTGTTCCTGCATTCTGATCCGTTATCGTTTATTGTGTATGACCTGGCATGCCTGACGACGTTCCTGATTCTGCTCCGTTGCTGACTGTATCCGGTTGAGAACCTGTTCCGTTGCTGACCTGGCCTGGCTGAGAACCCGCTTCCGTTACCTACTGCATCTGGCTGAGGACCTGTTCCCGTTACCGACTGTATCCGGCTGAGTACTCGCTCCGTTGCTGACCTGGCCTGGCTGAGAACCTGCTTCCGTTACCAACTGTATCTGGCTGAGAACCCGCTTCCGTTACCGACTGTATCTGGCTGTTACCCCCCTCCGTTGCTGACCTGGCCTGGCTGTGAACCCACTTCCGTTACCAAGTGTATCTGGCTGCACCGCTTCCGTTACTCAGTGCTGGTCAGTGTTCCTGTCCTGCTCTGACCCTTTGGGCTGCCAGTTGCCCTGTGCACTTCCTTGTGTCTGGTACCGTGCATTTCCAGTTTACCACGTTGGTTAGGATTAGTGCCTAGTCTCTATCCATACCGCTTTTGCTGAGTGTACAAGCGAAGTACCGGTGCAGTACCTCTGGGAGTTGCAGTATCTGGGCGTTACCATTTGACCCTTGCTGTACCTGGACGTTCCAGGTAGAGTCACTTATCTCAGCTGCAGGAGTCTCCGGCTCAAGAGCCAGCGTTACGTTGCACCATCCTCATAGAGGGGACATTGGTTGTTTCCACCACTATACGTGTTGTGCTGCGATCCACCCCCAGCACTCTAGGGTTATTTTGGGGGGGGTTATCTCTGTCTGTTGCCATCCGGTGCCAGGGTCAGTGGTACCTTGATCCTTGGGTTCTGTACCGCCCAGGCGTCTGGGTTGTGCCAGTAGTGTTGCCTTACTCCTTGGGTTCTGTGCCTCCCAGGCATCTGGGTGTGCCAGCACATTTGCCTCGCTCCTCTGGGTCGAGCCAGTCACCCTCATCTGGACCACCTCGTTCTAGGTCCTGTGGTCAGTCCGCTGCCTACCGATCATGCCAGCTGTCCTGATCCATGCCAAGACCTCTACTGTCTATAGATTGTTATTTTCATTACATGTGATCCTTGTATTGGCATATACTGTTATATTCACTTGCCTGCATATCTACTCCATTGTATGGGCCATAGGCCTATCTATGTCTTTGAACTTTTCTCTAATAAAGTTATTTTAACCTTACCAAGCTGTTCTGAGTGTCCATCAAAAACCGTGACAGTATGAAAGGGCCAATGACCTCAGACGGTTCTGGTGAAGGAAGCTCAGTAAATATGCATTGGAGAATGGATATGTACGAACAATGTCTTGTTCAATTGTCATTGGCAGTGCAAACCATACTAGAGCAGACCGCACACTTGGACAAACCAGTACCAGCCTCGGTGGCCACCAAGGTTCAGGCACCGATGGTTCAAATTCTGAATGCTAACCAGCAAGTTAAAGGGCTATCTGTGACAGCACCCCTACCATTAAGATACGATGGAGAACTTACCCTATGTAGGGGGTTTCTCAATCAGCTGGAATTTTTTTTTTATTTAACTCCGCAAGCTTTCCTTACTGAAAGAAGTAAAGCGGGGTTCACATGATATCGATTTTAACAGGCTGTCACGGTTTTTGAAGACTCTCAGACTTAAGGTTTGGTAAAATGACTTAACTTTATTAAAAGTTAAAGGTAGTCCCCGTAGGGTAAACATACATAACAATACAACAGTAATAGAATATACAATAGGTTCTACCAATAGTAATAGAACATACAATAGGTTCTACCGGCCTTGCCTAAATACCGGGCAAGGCAACCCAAGTGACAGTTTAATGACAGGCTCTACCGGCCTTGCCTATACCGGGTAAGGCAACCGTGAGATGACGTATACCGGTTCTACCGGCCTTACCAATACCGGGCAAGGCAGCCCAATGGCATGCAAAATGTAGGCTCTACCGGCCATGCCAATACCGAGTAAGGCAACCTTAAAGATGGTGATATACAAGGTTCTACTGGCCTTACCAATACCGGGCAGGGCAGCCCAAAGGAGTACTGTAGTAGGCTCTACCGGCCCTGCCAATACCGGGTGAGGCAACCTACAGGATGGTGTCGTCAAGGTTCTACCGGCCTCACCAATACCGGGCAGGGCAGCCTGAGCAAGTAGACCAGCTGTCAGGTGACTAAGACAGCAGAGAGCATAAGTATAGAGGTCTAATCAGCAGAAGTCTATTGTCAAGGATAATCAGACAACTGCAAGGAAGTGGACAGTGACTGACCACAGTACTGGATGTACAGGAGCAAACCAACGTCCGCACGTTGGGACTAATGGTAAATAGCGCAACCAGGTTTAATGGAGCAAACCAGCGACCGTACGCTGGAACCAACAGTGTAAATCGCAACCAGTCTAGTGGAGTAAACCAGCGTCCGTACGCTGGGACCAACAATGTATATCGCAACCAGGTTTAATGTAGTAAACCAGCGTCCGCACGCTGGGACCAATGATGTATATCGCAACCAGGTTTAATGGAGCAAACCAGCGTCCGCACGCTGGGACCAACAATGTATATCGCAACCAGGTTTAGTGGAGTAACCCAGCGCCCGCACGCTGGAACCATCAATGTGTATTGCAACCAGGTAGTGGAGCAAACCAGCGTCCGCACGCCGGAACCAACAATGTATCTCGCAACCAGTCTAGTGGAGTAAACCAGCGTCCACACGCTGGGACCAACAATGTATATAGCAACCAGGTTTAGTGGAGTAAACCAGTGTCTGCATGCTGGGACCAACAATGTATATCGCAACCAGGTTTAGTGGAGTAAACCAGCGTCCGCACGCTGGAACCATCAATGTGTATTGCAACCAGGTAGTGGAGCAAACCAGCATCTGCACGCTGGAACCAACAATGTATCTCGCCACCAGTCTAGTGGAGTAAACCAGCGTCCGCATGCTGGGACCAACAATGTATATAGCAACCAGGTTTAGTGGAGTAAACCAGCGTCCGCACGCTGTAAACAACAATGTGTATGCAAATAGCGAGGAGAACAATGTCGCCGAAGCGACAGCTGGAACACGAGACTCAGAAACTCGTACAAGTTAACCCGCACGGTGCTGGAGCACAGGAACCCTGGAATACAGGCACACAGGAACGCTGGAACTCTGCAACACCGGAACATTAACGTACAGGAACACCGGAACGTTAATGTACAGGAACACACTGGAACACCGGAACGTAGCATACAGGAACACTGGAAACAGGCCCAGAGATCTGACAAGCAGGTCAGGCAGAGTGGAGTCAGAAACACCACGAAAGGGCAACCTGGAAGTGCTCACCATGGGTTTAAAAAGGCTGTATTAGGAGGGCTAAAGACAGATAGCCAATCACGTATACTCAGCAAGTGACAGACAGAGAGCAGCACGAATCACGGGCACCGTGATACAGGCAGAGTCTTAGCCTGCGCAAACCCTATTTGGGAGACGGCAAAGACTATTACAACAAACTTCAGTGAATTTGTGAGGGCCTTCCGTAGCATGTTTGAGGTTCCTGGGCGCAACATCTCGGCTGCTAAACAAATTATGTGCATTAAACAGGGCAATCGTTCCATGGCCGATTACTCCATAGAATTCCGCACCCTGGCGGCCGAGCTGGCATAGAACAATGAGGCCTTGGTAGAGGCTTTTGCACACGGTCTCCATGAGCGCATCAAGGATGAGATAGTAGCTCGAGAGTTGCCTGAGACACTGGACAAATTCATAGAATTTGTAAACCTGATTGATACACGAATCAGGGACCGGACGCAAAACAAGGAACGCAAACCTAAGTCGCCTGCAGGGCAATGGCACAGGAATGAATTCCCACCCTTGCCTCCTGGGCAAAACGAACTGTCTGAACCTATGCAGATTGGGTTTAGGTGACTAACCAGAGAGGAACGGTCCTTCCGCCGTAAGAATGGGTTGTGCCTATATTGTGGCAAAAATGGGCACTTGCTGCGTAATTGTCCCACACGGCCGGAAAACGCATGCACCTAGGTTTCCTAAGGGGACAGGTCCTTGGTGGCATTCAGCAGTCCCCAGAGGATGTGCCTTCTAAACCGGTCGTTCAGGTGGTAATTTCAGGTGCCAGCTTGTTACGGTTCAGTACACTCAGACACGTTAGGTTTAGGTAAAAGCACAGCTTTATTGAAGCACACAAAGAATAACGTAACCCTCACGGGTCCAGTATAGCACAAACTGACACAAGACAGGTTACAATTAGTTACCCACACTGGTCCAGTAAAGTGCACAACACCCTACTGACAAAGGTCAGGTCAAAGATAGATACAGTGTATTAATGTCCAATGTTAACCAGTACACTGCTGGTCGTAACGTGAACCAGACTAAATGTCGCCTGTATGTAGTGGAAGGCAACAAGGAAAGGACTTCAACCACAGGCTCTGGACGCCTGTAAATGAGAGTAATGGTGGACGCCCACCGACTACGGACTGGTCTGAACTTAAACAGAGGCCCTGCCGGAGCAACCCAGCACCGTGTGCACGACTACCTGGAAGGGTTAATGGGCTTGTATAAATGGATGGCAACTGGAAGCGCCCAGCTGATCAACAGGAGACGATAGCCCAAGTTGTGCAGCACAACAGAACCCAAGATGATAGTGGTATCGGAGGCCTCTACCCCCGAAGGGGTTAATAGCGCTGTGGTATGAACAACGGTAATCACTGGAGGCGCCCTGCTGAACCTACACAGACCAAGCGAGTGCAACACGGAGTGGAAGCAGCGAGACTCTGACCACTGGTCTAGTATTTGAGCAACCGGAACACAGATACTAGAACCAGTAAGCAGGAACGGTACCCAACTGGTGGGCAACCAGGAGTAATGCGGATGAACCACTGGAACAACAGAAACAGGAACCACGCCAAGAAGAGTCGGTAGACAGTGCAGGAACGTCAGCCAGGCCAAGTCGGTACACGGAGCAGGAACCTCAGATGCGCCGGGTCGGTACACAGAGCAGGGTCGTCAATCTCGCTGGGTTGGTACACGGAGCAGGAACGTCAGCCAGGCCGGGTCAGAACAGGAAGCAGGAACATCAGCCAATCCGAATCGGTACACAGAATCAGGAACGAGACAATAGCATGGTCAGGCAGTCCGGGGTCATACACTGGATCAGAACAACAACAACTAGCGCCAGGCATCAGGTACACCACGAAAGGGCATTAGCCAAGTGACAGCCTAGGGTATAAAAAGGCTGTCACTAGAAGGAGCAATACAGCGCAGCCAATCAGAGAGCAGCAATATAGAGATGGACAGAATGTCGCTAGATCACGGGCGCCGTGATAGTACCCTCCTCTCAAAGACCCCCCTCCGAGAAGAGGGCCCAGGCTTCCGGGGGTACTTGGTATGGAAAATGCGCTGTAATCTGGGAGCATGAAGGTCCTTAGAATCCACCCATGAATGCTCCTCTGGGCTGTAGCCTTTCCAATGGACCAAATACTGAGTCTGCGTGAGTCAGTAATATTTTGCACCTCATATTCCTCCTGGCCTTGGATCTGGATAGGCCCTGGTGCCACGGGGTTGGTAGTATAACAATAATAGACCAGAGGCTTCTGCAGTGATACGTGGAATAAATTGTGAATACGCATGGATGGTGGGAGGTCCAGAGCATAAGACACAGGATTAATTTTGCGAATAACTTTGAATGGACCAATGAACCGGGGAGCCAACTTATTGCAAGGAGTCTGAAGGTTAAGATTCTTAGAGGAGAGCCAGACCCTGTCCCCAACCTGGAAAGAGACCGCTGGCAGCCGTCTGCAATTAGCTTGGCGCTGGAACGAAGCATTAAGGGTCCTTTGTACCTGTGCCTAAGTGGAACGGAGTTGCTCCATATGCTCATCCAGAGCTGGAATTTGCTGTGACTGAAATGAGTCTGGAAGCAGACAAGGTTGGAACCCGTAATTGATGAGAAACCGGGAGCTTCCAGACGATGAATTAACCGCACAATTCCTGGCAAACTCCGCCCAAGGCAACAGGTCGGCCCAGGTATCATGATGGTCAGACATAAAACAGCGCAGAAATTGTTCCAAGCCCTGGTTGGCGCGCTCAGCGGCTCTGTTTGTCTGGGGATGATAAGCAGAGGAAAACGATAACTGTATGCCCATCTGTGCACAGAAAGCCTTTCAGAACCTTGATACCAATTGGCTCCCACGGTCAGATACCAATACTCTGGGTACACTGTGTAAACGAAACACCTCCCTGGCAAATACCCTTGCCAACTCCTGGTCAGAGGGGAGGCCAGGCAAAGGCACGAAGTGTGCCATCTTCGAAAATCTATCGACAATCATCAGAATAAACGAATGTCCCCTAGACACCGGTAACTCCCCCAAGAAGTCAATAGAAACATGCGACCACGGACGTTCTCCATTGGGTACTATCACGGTGCCCGTGATTGGTGCTATACATTGTCTATCACCTGCAGGGGCTCCCATTGGCTGTCTATTGTCTGCCCGCCTCTGACTGCCTATTTAGACTCAGCTCAGGCACCCTTTGGTTGCCCTTTCGTGGTGTCTCTGACAGTACCTGTTTGTTCTTCCTGTCATGCTGTTTGGGCCTGTTCCAGTGTTCCGGAGTCCAGAGCTACAGAGTCCTGTGTTCCAGTCTGTCTCGCTGCTTGAGGCCTGTTCCAGAGTCTTCAGCTACTGAATCTTGAGTTCCAGTGTTCCTGATTTCATCTGTTCCTGTTCCAGTCTGGTTGCCACTCCGGTTGGACCTCTCCGTGACGACTGATGCTCCGGTTGTTTCGTCTGGCTTTTTCCGGTTGCTGTTTAATCAGCGGTGTTTGCTGTGCTCCATCTTCACCTAGTCTCAGAGTTCCCATCCTGTAGTCGCTTGGCGACATTGCGGACGCTGGTTTACTCCATTACACCTGGTGGCATATTATACTGTTGGTCCCAGCGTGCGGACGCTGGTTAACTCCATTAAACCTGGTGGCAGATTATCCTGTTGGTCCCAGCGTGTGGACGCTGGTTAACTCCATTAAACCTGGTGACAGATTATACTATTACTCCCAGCTTGCGGACGCTGGTTTACTCCATTAAACCTGGGGCTGTCCTGCCCGGTATTGGTGAGGCCGGTAGAACCGGTACATTCCATCTCACAGTTGCCTTACCCGGTATTGGCAGGACCGGTAGAGCCTCTTCACAGTATTCACTGAGGCTGCCTTGCCCGGTATTGGTAAGGCCGGTAGAACCGGTCCGTTCCATCTCACGGTTGCCTTACCAGGTATTGGCAAGACCGGTAGAGCCTATTCTCAGCATCTCCCAAGGCTGCCTTGCCCGTTATTGGTAAGGCCGGTAGAACCGGTATTTTCCATCTCACGGTTGCCTTACCCGGTATAGGCAAGGTCGGTAGAGCCTGCTATTTCTATTCATTATAGCCGTCTAGGTTGCCTTGCTCGGTACTGTAGGCAAGGCCGGTAGAACCTGTTCTATTTCTCAGTTGCTATATATTGTATGTATATGTGTGTGAACCCTATGGGGAGTGCTTTAACTTTTTAATAAAGTTATGCTTTTACCTAAATCTATTGTCTGAGTGTCTTAACAAACCGTGACAGTACGAAAGGGCCATGACCTCAGACACTAAGAGTGATGGTAATACGCAGAATATCCATTGGAGGATGGATATGCACGAGCAACGTTTGGATCAGTTGGCAGTTGCCATTCAAACTATTCTTGAACGCACAGTACTTGCTGATAAGTCCGGTTCCAACCCGGTGGTCTTGCCCAGTCAGACACCGGAGAATGATACTAGGGCCCTTGGGGCTGCAATAAAAGGGTTAACGGCTTCTGCACCCTTACCACTAAGATATGATGGAGACCCCGAACTCTGCAGAGGGTTCATCAATCAGCTGGAAATTTTTATGGAATTGACATTCATTTCAGAATGATCGCAGCAAGATTGGGTTCATGATATCCTTGCTAACTGGTAGAGCATTGGCTTGGGCTAACCCCTTGTGGGAAAATGCTAAACCTTGCACTAAGAATTTCAGTGAATTTGTGCAATCCTTTCGGAGAGTATTTGAGCCTCCTGGTAGAACCACCTCTGCTGCTAAACGTCTTATGGAGATACAACAGGGCAGGCGCACGGTGGGCGACTATGCCATCGAATTTCGCACCTTGGCAGCAGAGGTAGGGTGGAATAACGAGGCTCTGTTGGCAGCATTTGCCCAAGGTTTGGGTGACCAGATCAAAGATGAAATCGCAGCAAAAGATCTGCCTACTGATCTTGATGATTATATTGAATATGTTATTCTAATTGACTCCAGAATACGGGAGAGAGTAACTGCCAGAGATCGTAAAATACGATCTAAGAATACTGGGTCTAGTAACACATTTTTCCCACCCACCTCCCCCTTGGCAGCTAAACCTAGTGTGCCTATACAGGAACCAGGGGAACCTATGCAAGTGGGTTTCACTAGGTTAACCAAGGAGGAGAGAACATATCGCAGGAAACAAGGGTTGTGTTTATACTGCGGTAAGAATGGGCACCTGTTAAGATCTTGTCCGGTACGTCCGGGAAACGAACACACCTAGGGTACCTTGGGGGACAGGCCCTAGGTGGTGTGCAATCGTCCCCAATGATTGGCGCTCTTAAACCCACCATACAGGTGGTATTGTCTTGGGCACAGCGCTCTGTGGAGGTTTTGGCCCTAGTCGATTCTGGTGCAGCTGGGTATTTTATGGATAATACCTTTGCTGAGTTGCATGGGGTGCCACGCATTGAAAGAGAAACCCCTCTTGCTATTGAAGCGATTGATGGCAGACCCCTGGTACCCGCTCAGGTTATGTTTGAAACTATGCCATTATCCATAACTATTGGGGCTCTCCACAGGGAGGAGCAGCAGTTTCAGTTAACTCTCCTCACCATGCCGTAATATTGGGGTTCCCTTGGTTACAGTTGCATAATCCACAATTCGATTGGCAAAAATGCAAGATTTCTGCTTGGTCTCAGTTCTTTATGGAGAATTGCGTCACCCATCCCGTTAAGGTCTTGTGCACCTCCCCTTCAATACCTGATGTCTATCAGCAATTTAGCGATGTTTTTAGTAAGGGAGAGGCTGGCGCCTTGCCTCAGCACAGACCATATGACTGTCGCATCGAATTAATACCTGGAACGGTGCCACCTAGGGGACGCACGTACCCATTGTCTTGCAAAGAGAACCAAGCTATGGAAGAATATATTTCTGATGCCCTTAATAGAGGGATCATTAGGAAATCCACCTCTCCGGCCGGGGCCGGGTTCTTTTTTGTTAAAAAGAAAAATGGCGAATTGCGACCTTGCATTGACTACCGTGGGTTAAATAAGCTGATGGCAAAGAATGCTTACCCGATACCACTCATCACCGAGCTTTTTGATAGACTCAAAGGTTCCTTGATTTTCACCAAATTGGACCTACGTGCTGCCTACAATTTGATACGAATCAGAGCCAGTGATGAGTGGAAAACTGCCTTTAACACGAGATCCGGGCACTACAAATATCTAGTTATGCCATTTGGTCTGTGTAATGCCCCCGCAGTTTTTCAAGAACTAATTAATGATGTCCTCAGAGATATGTGACAGTCATGTGTTGTAGTCTACCTCGACGACATACTCATCCACTCTAAAGACTTGTCACAACACATCAAGGATGTGTCTGAAGTACTGCGGCGATTACGAAACAATAAGTTATTCTGTAAAGTGGAGAACTGTGAGTTCCACAAAACCAGTGTACCGTTTTTGGGGTTTATAATTGGCAAAGACGGTATTGCCATGGACAAGGAAAAATTGACGGCAGTCCTACAGTGGCCTAAACCTAAGAGTCTGAAAGCCATCCAGCGATTTCTAGGGTTTGCCAATTATTATAGGAAGTTTATTAAGAATTTCTCTCCCATTGTGAAACTCCTGACTGACCTCACACATAAGGGCGCTAACCCAGCTCTTTGGCCGGTGGCTGCGGAAGAGGCCTTTGAGAAACTGAAGGTAGCTTTTGCTAATGCTCCTGTGTTATCCCACCCCAATCCATTACTTCCGTTCACCTTGGAGGTTGACGCCTCAGATATCGGGGTTGGGGCAGTACTCTCTCAACGTCAAGTCAAAGGTGGCTCACTCAGACCCTGTGGGTTCTTTTCAAAGAAATTAACGGGAGCCCAAGCCATTATGAGATTGGTGATAGAGAGTTATTGGCCATTATCCTCGCTCTCAAGGAGTGGCGTCATTTACTTGAAGGCACTAAAAATCCTGTTTTGATTCTGACTGATCATAAGAATCTGACATATCTCTCTGAGGCCAAAAGATTGTCCTCTCACCAAGCGTGATGGGCATTATTCCTTTCTCTATTCAATTTCATTGTATCATACTTGCCTGGATCAAAGAATATTAGGGCTGATGCTCTGTCAAGACAATTCGAGGCTGAGATTGACAGAGAAGAAGTACCAGCACCTATTATCCAACCTGACCGTATTTTGGCCACCATACGTACTAGTATCAGTTCTCCACTTGGGGATGAGATTTTGGCCTCCCAGGCCTCTGCTCCCCATGAAACTCCAGTGGGCAAATGTTTTGTCGCTGAACCGCTCCGTACTCGATTACTTGAAACCTATCATTCCTCTAAGGCTGCGGGACATATTGGTAGGGACCAGTTGCTATGGTCCCTCTCTCAATTATTTTGGTGGCCTTCTATGAGAGCTGATTGTGCCGATTTTACCAATGCCTGTGCCACCTGTGCCCGTGCCAAAACCCCTAGACATCTCCCAGTGGGATTGCTTCAGCCAGTGTCTAATGGTGAACGTCCTTGGTCTCATGTCTCTATCGATTTTATGGGAGAATTGCCCAGGTCTAGAGGGTATTCCTTTATATTGATGGTGGTAGACAGGTTTTCTAAAATGGCTCACTTCATACCTCTCCATGGCCTTCCCTCTGCTAAAGAACTGGCAGTGGTGTTTGCTAGAGAGGTGTTCCGGTTGCATGGGATACCCAGGGTACTGGTGTCCGACAGGGGGAGCCAGTTTGTATCCAGATTCTGGAGGGCGTTTTGCGAACAGATGGGCATACAGCTATCTTTTTCCTCTGCATATCATCCCCAGACTAATGGGGCCGCTGAGCGTGCCAATCAAGGCTTGGAACAGTATCTGCGATGTTTTGTGACTGGACATCATGACAATTGGGCCGACTTGTTGCCTTGGGCGGAGTTCGCCAGGAATTGTGCGGTTAATTCTTCATCCGGGAGCTCTCCATTTTTGAATAATTATGGTTTCCAACCCTGCCTGCTCCCGGATTGCTTTCAGACACAGCAGATTCCAGCTCTAGACGAGCATATCGAGCAACTCCGTTCCACATGGGCACAAGTTCAGAGGGCACTAGGTCAGTCCTTTCAGCGCCATGCTAATCGCAGGAGGCTTCCAGCGGTTTCCTTCCAAGTTGGGGATAGAGTATGGCTGTCTTCTAAAAACTTGAAACTCCAAGTCCCATCTAATAAGTTGGCACCTCGATTCATTGGTCCTTACAGAATCATTCGCAAAATTAACCCTGTTTCCTATGCATTGGATTTACCTGCATCCATGCGCATTCACAATGTATTTCATGTTTCTCTCCTTAAGCCTCTGGTGTGCAACCGTTACACTACGACACCCGTAATGCCAGGGCCCGTTGAGGTTGAAGGGCAAGAGGAATACGAGGTACAGAGTATCATTGATTCCCGTAGGCTTAGAGGAAAGGTACAGTACTTGGTGCATTGGAAAGGCTATGGTCCTGAGGATAGATCTTGGGTGGACAGTAAGGACCTTCATGCACCAAGATTATTATGAAATTTTCATGCCAAGTACCCTCAGAAGCCTAGACCCCATTCTAGGAGAGGGGGTCTTTGAAAGGGGGGTACTATCACGGTGCCTGTGATTGGTGCTATACATTGTCTATCACCTGCAGGGGCTCCCATTGGCTGTCTATTGTCTGCCCGCCTCTGACTGCCTATTTATACTCAGCTCAGGCACCCTTTGGTTGCCCTTTCATGGTGTCTCTGACAGTACCTGTTTGTTCTTCCTGTCATGCTGTTTGGGCCTGTTCCAGTGTTCCAGAGTCCAGAGCTACAGAGTCCTGTGTTCCAGTCTGTCTCGCTGCTTGAGGCCTGTTCCAGTGTTCCAGAGTCTTCAGCTACTGAATCTTGAGTTCCAGTGTTCCTGATTTCATCTCTTCCTGTTCCAGTCTGCTTGCCACTCCGGTTGGACCTCTCCGTGACGACTGATGCTCCGGTTGTTTCGTCTGGCTTGTTCCGGTTGCTGTATAATCAGCGGTGTCTGCTGTGCTCCATCTTCACCTAGCCTCAGAGTTCCCATCCGGTAGTCACTTGGCGACATTGCTCACTCTCTCGCCTCGGCGATATTCTTACTGTTGGTCCCAGCGTGCGGACGCTGGTTAACTCCATTTAACCTGGTGGCAGATTATCTTGTTGGTTCCAGCGTGCGGACGCTGGTTAACTCCATTAAACCTGGTGGCAGATTATCTTGTTGGTCCCAGCATGCGGACGCTGGTTAACTCCATTAAACCTGGTGGCATATTATACTGTTGGTCCCAGCGTGCGGACGCTGGTTAACTCCATTAAACCTGGTGACAGATTATACTGTTGGCCCCAGCGTGCGGACGCTGGTTTACTCCATTACACCTGGTGGCATATTATACTGTTGGTCCCAGCGTGCGGACGCTGGTTAACTCCATTAAACCTGGTGGCAGATTATCCTGTTGGTCCCAGTGTGCGGACGCTGGTTAGCTCCATTAACCCTGGTGATAGATTATACTGTTGGTCCCAGCGTGGGGACGCTGGTTAACTCCATTTAACCTGGTGGCATATTATCCTGTTGGTCCCAGCGTGCGGACGCTGGTTTACTCCATTAAACCTGGTGGTATCCTATCCTGTTGGTCCCAGCGCGCGGGTGCTGGTTTACTCCATTAAACCTGGTACATATTATACTGTTGGTTCCAGCGTGCGGACGCTGGTTATCTCCGTTTAACCTGGTGGTCTCCTGCTTTGGGGCTGTCCTGCCCGGTATTGGTGAGGCCGGTAGAACCGGTACATTCCATCTCACGGTTGCCTTACCCGGTATTGGCAGGACCGGTAGAGCCTCTTCACAGTATTCACTGAGGCTGCCTTGCCCGGTATTGGTAAGGCCGGTAGAACCGGTCCGTTCCATCTCACGGTTGCCTTACCAGGTATTGGCAAGGCCGGTAGAGCCTATTCTCAGCATCTCCCAAGGCTGCCTTGCCCGGTATTGGTAAGGCCGGTAGAACCGGTATATTCCATCTCGCGGTTGCCTTACCCGGTATAGGCAAGGTCGGTAGAGCCTGCTATTGCAATTCATTATAGCCGTCTAGGTTGCCTTGCTCGGTACTATAGGCAAGGCCGGTAGAACCTGTTCTATTTTTCAGTTGCTATATATTGTATGTATATGTATGTGAACCCTATGGGGAGTGCTTTAACTTTTTAATAAAATTATGCTTTTACCTAAATCTATTGTCTGAGTGTCTTAACAAACCGTGACAGGTACTGGTTGAAGCAGCCCCACAGGAAGGTGTCTAGGGGACTTGGCACGGGCACAGGTAGAGCAGGCTGCGGTAAATGCCATGCAATCAGCACGCAGGGAAGGCCACCAAAATAACTGCGAGAGTGACCAAATTAATTGATTGCTGCCGACATGACCAGCGGCCTTAGAAGCATGATAAGTCTCAAGGAGACGGGTGCGGAGGGGCTCGGCTATGAAACATTTACCCACTGGGGTCTCCGGAGGCGCATCAGACTGATTAGCAAGAATCTCAGACCCCAGGGGCGAAGTAATACTGGTACGCAGTGTGGCCAGAATGCGATCTTGCTGGATAATCGGAACCGGAACCTCCTCTCTTTCAGTGTCGGGGTTAAATTGCCTGGACAACGCATCAGCCCTTACATTCTTGGACCCAGGCAGATAGGACACAATGAAGTTAAACCAAGACAAGAATAAGGCCCACCTAGCCTGACGTGAGGACAATCACTTAGCCTCAGAGAGATATGTAAGATTCTTGTGATCAGTCAGGATTAGTACTGGGGTATGGGTACCTTCTAACAAATGCCGCCATTCCTTGAGGGCCAAAATGATAGCCAACAACTCTCTGTCCCCAATCTCGTAGTGGCTTTGTACAGTAGTCAATTTTTTAGAAAAAAACCTACAGGGCCTTAGCACACTCCCAGGGTCCAGGCGTTGTGATAGTACTGCCCCTACCCCAGATTCTGAGGCGTCAACCTCCAAAGTGAATGGCAGGGAGGGGTTAGGGTGGGACAGTACCGGAGCAGAGGTGAATGCAGACTTCAAAGACGTAAAGGCCTGTTCAGCCTCCTGAGACCACTGAGAAGGATCAGCACCGTTGTGAGTTAGGTCGGACAGAGGTTTCACTATGGTCGAGAAATTCTTAATAAATTTCCTATAATAATTGGCAAAACCGAGAAAACGTTGTATAGCCTTAAGCCCTTTGGGACGTGGCCACTGGAGAACTGCTGCCAACATGTCCCTGTCCATCGCGATGCCATCCTTACAAATAATAAAGCCCAGAAAAGGTACCATGGGCTTATGGAACTCGCATTTCTTGGTTTTGCAATAGAGTTTATTCTCACGGAGTCTACGCAACACTGCTGTGACATCCATAATGTGTTGTGACAAGCTGGCAGAATGGATAAGAATGTCTTCAAGGTAAACAACCACACAAGACTGTAACATGTCACGTAAGATGTCGTTTATAAACTCCTGGAATACTGCAGTTGCATTACATAGTCCATATGGCATTACCAGATATTCATAGTGCCCGGACCTGGTATTAAATGCCGTTTTCCACTCATCACTGGCTCTTATCCTGACCAAATTATAGGCAGCACGTAGGTCAAGCTTAGTAAAGATGGAGGGGCCCTTTAGACAATCAAATAGCTCGGTGATGAGTGGTATGGGGTAACCAATACAGGGGCGCAACTCCCCATTTTTCTTTTTTACAAAAAACAATCCTGCCCCCGCGGGCGAGGAAGACTTCCTAATAATGCCCCTCTGCAGGGCATCCTCCATTGCTTGATTCTCCTCGCAAGACAACAGGTAAGCACGACCCCGAGGAGGAACAGCACCCGGAAGCAGATCAACAACACAATCGCATGCCCTATATGGCGGCAAGGCCCTTGTTGGATTTCCATCAATTTTTTTGCAGCAGAGGCAGCTTTCCCAGGAACCTCAAAAACTCTGCGAAACGCCCTTACAAACTCAGCGAAATTCTGAGTACATGGTTTAGCGGACTCCCATAGCGGATTTGCCCATGCCAGGGCTCTCCCCGTGAGCAGGGAGATCATAAACCCCACTTTACTGCGATCAGTGGGAAACGCATGAGGGGTTAATTCAAGGAAAATTTCCAACTGGTTAATAAACCCCCTACACAGGTTAGGTTCGCCATCGTACCTGAGAGGTAATGGAGCGGTAGCCATCAGCCTTTTATTAGCGTTCGTTAGAGTACTTGACTGTGCTTCCGGTGTCAAAACGGGGGGGACCACAGGAGCCGGTACTGGATTGTTCATGTGTGCCGTGCACTCAAGAATCGTTTGAACAGCCAAAGCCAACTTGTCCAATCGTTGTTCTTGGAGGTCCATCCTCCAATGGATATTCTGTGCATCACCTTTACCGTTACCGTCTGAGGTCATGGCCCTTTCATACTGTTACAGTTCAGTACACTCAGACACGTTAGGTTTAGGTAAAAACACAGCTTTATTGAAGCACACAAAGAATAACGTAACCCTCACGGGTCCAGTATAGCACAAACTGACACAAGACAGGTTACAAATAGTTACCCACACGGGTCCAGTAAAGTGCTCAACACCCTACTGACACAGGTCAGGTCAAAGATAGATACAGTGTATTAATGTCCAATGTTAACCAGTACACTGCTGGTCGTGACGTGAACCAGACTAAATGTTGCCTGTATGTAGTGGAAGGCAACAAGGACAGGACTGGAAGCCTGTAAATGAGAGTAATGGTGGACACCCACCGACTACGGACTGGTCAGAACTCGTGCTTAAACGGAGGCCCTACCAGAGCAACCCAGCACCCTGTGCACGACTACCTGAAAGGGTTAATGGGCTTGTATAAATGGATGGCAACCGGAAGCGCCCAACTGATCAACAGGGGTTAATAGCACTGTGGTCTGAACAACGGTAATCACCGGAGGCGCCCTGCTGAACCTACACAGACCAACCGAGTGCAACATGGAGTGGAAGCAGCGAAACTCTGACCACTGGTCTAGTATGCGAGCAACCGGAACACAGATACTAGAACCAGTAAGCAGGAACGGTACCCAACTGGTGGGCAACCAGGAGTAATGTGGATGAACCACTGGAACAGCAGAAACAGGAACCACGCCAAGAAGAGTCGGTAGACAGTGCAGGAACGTCAGCCAGGCCAAGTCGGTACACGGAGCAGGAACCTCAGACGCGCCGGGTAGGTACACAGAGCAGGGTCGTCAATCTCGCCAGGTCGGTACACAGAGCAGGAATGTCAGCCAGGCCAGGTCAGAACAGGAAGCAGGAACGTCAGCCAATCCGAATCGGTACACAGAATCAGGAACGAGACAATAGCGTGGTCAGGCAGTCCGGGGTCATACACAGGATCAGAACAACAACAACTAGCACCAGGCATCAGGTACACCACGAAAGGGCATTAGCCAAGTGACAGCCTAGGGTATAAAATGGCTGTTACTAGGAGGAGCAATACAGCGCAGCCAATCAGAGAGCAGCAATATAGAGATGGACAGAATGTCGCTAGATCACGGGTGCTGTGATACAGCTTCTCCTTCACTGCATCTGCTTTGATTGATTCTGGAGCAGCAGGATATTTTATGGACAAGGAATTTGCTGCAGCTCATAATATTCCTTTAGTCGAGTTGGTCAACCCCATGCTGATCGAAGCTATTGATGGGCGACCTTTGGTGCCTCCCCAGGTCACCCACGAGACTTGTCTGCTCTCTGTACTTACGGGTGCATTACATTGCGAGATGCTGTCGTTTCAAATTATTCAATCACCTCACTATGCGGTTATCTTAGGGTTTCCATGGTTACGAACCCATAACCCGAGAATTAATTGGGACACATGTGAGATTACAACGTGGTCTGACTATTGTATAAGCCATTGTTTACAACGACCTACCAGGATTATGTGTACCTCTCCCTCCCTATCGCATGAATACCATTCTTTCAGCAATGTGTTTAGCAAGGGAGAGGCTTGCACCTTGCCCCCGCATCGGACATATGACTGTGCTATTGATATTGCGCCTGGTGCAATGCCCCCCAGGGGTAGAACGTATCCTCTGTCCTGTGAGGAAAACAAGGCCATGGAAGAATACATTTCTGACGCCCTGAATCAGGGCATTATTCGCAAATCATCCTCGCCTGCAGGGAATGGATTATTTTTTGTTAAGAAAAAGTCAGTTGAACTAAGGCCTTGTATCGATTATAGATAGATTATGATCAAAAGTGCATACCCGATTCCACTTATCACCGAGCTATTTGACCGACTGAAGGGTGCTACTATTTTTACGAAACTGGACTGCCTATAATCTCATTCGGATTAAGGAAAGTGATCAGTGGAAAACTGCATTTAACACGCGCAATGGGCATTATGAATACCTAGTAATGCTATTTGGGTTGTGCAATGCTCCAGCCTTGTTCCAAGATTTTATTAATGATGTTCTCCGAGATCTGCTTATGTCCTGTGTAGTAGTCTATCTAGACGACATTTTAATTTATTCCCCTGACTTGGAGACTCATCGTACTCATTTGGCCACTGTACTTCAGAAACTCAGGGAGAATAAATTATTTTGTAAGATTGACAACTGGGCCGAGTTGCTACCCTGGGCGGAGTTCGCTAGAAACATCATCTGGAAGCTCACCTTTTCTTATCTATTATGGGTTTCAGCCATCCTTGCTTCCGGATGCATTCCAAGCACAGCAGATGCCAGCCCTGGACGTATATCTGAGATAACTTCATTCCACTTGGGTACAAGTGCAAAATTCCCTGCGTGAGTCCTTCCAACGGTATCAACGACATGCCAATATCAGGAGGTTGCCGGCTCCTGTTTTCCAGGTTGGGGATCGTGTGTGGTTGTCAACCAGAAACCTGAACTTACAGACTCCTTGTCACAAGTTTGCTCCACGTTTTATTGGGCCATTTAAAGTACTTCGAAGAGTCAATCCTGTCTCTTACACCTTGGAACTACCGGCAAACATGCAGATTCATAATGTATTTCATGTATCTCTACTCAAACCTTTGACTTGCAATCGCTGTACCACGGCTCCAGTGGTCCCTGCTCCGGTTCGTATTTACAACCACGATGAGTATGAGGTTCAGGGCATCTTGGATTCACGCAGAGTGCGGGGTCAACTGCAGTACCTGGTGCATTGGAATGGCTACGGGCAGGAAGAACGCTCTTGGGTGTCACATTCTGATATCCATGCACCCATATTGCTGCGTAGATTCCATGCTAAATTCCCATCTGAGCCTGGTCCCCATCCGTGGGGAGAGGGTTGTTGAGAAGGGGGTATTATCATGGTGCCCGTGCTTTGTGCAGCAGACGGCGACATTCTGACTGCTAGTTTGCATTGCTGTTTATTGATTGGCTAACACCTTTTGTCACTGCCCAGTGATGGCCTTTATATACCCTGTCATTTCCTCAGGATGGTGCCCTTTCGTGGTGTATTTGTTCCTGCATTCTGATCCGTTATCGTTTATTGTGTATGACCTGGCATGCCTGACGACGTTCCTGATTCTGCTCCGTTGCTGACTGTATCCGGTTGAGAACCTGTTCCGTTGCTGACCTGGCCTGGCTGAGAACCCGCTTCCATTACCGACTGCATCTGGCTGAGGACCCGTTCCCATTACCAACTGTATCCGGCTGAGTACTCGCTCCGTTGCTGACCTGGCCTGGCTGAAAACCTGCTTCCGTTACCGACTGTATCTGGCTGAGAACCCGCTTCCATTACCGACTGTATCTGGCTGTGAACCCGCTCCGTTGCTGACCTGGCCTGGTTGTGAACCCACTTCCGTTACCGAGTGTATCTGGCTGCACCGCTTCCGTTACTCGGTGCTGGTCAGTGTTCCTGTCCTGCTCTGATCCTTTGGGCTGCCAGTTGCCCTGTGCGCTTCCTTGTGTCTGGTACCATGCATTTCCAGTTTACTACTGTGGCCTCACTATTGCCTCCGTTACATTCAGTGGTTGCTGTATGTTAACCTGTTGCGCCGCGAGTTGCTGTATCTTGTCGACCGTTGGCTAGGCTTAGTGCCTAGTCTCTCTCCATACCGATTTTGCGGAGTGTACAAGCATAGTACCGGTGCAGTGTTCTATCACTGACTGTGTTACTCTGATCTCTCTGTGTCCACCTCGCTGGGCTCACTCCCTCTGGGAGTTGCAGTATCTGGGCGTTACCATTTGACCCTTGGTGTACCTGGACATTCCAGTTAGAGCCTCTTATCTCAGCTGCAGGAGCCTCTGGCTCAAGAGCCTGCGTTATGTTGCACCATCCTCATAGAGGGGACATTGGTTGTTTCCACTACTATATGTTTTGTGCTGCGATCCACCCCTAGCGCTCTAGGGATATTTTGGGAGAGTTATCTTGGTCTGTTGTCATCCGGTGCCAGGGTCAGTGGTGCCTTGATCCTTGGGTTCTATACCGCCCAGGCGCCTGGGTTGTGCCAGTAGTGTTGCCTTACTCCTTGGGTTCTATGCCTCCCAGGCATCTGGGTGTGCCAGCACAGTTGCCTCGCTCCTCTGGGTCGAGCCAGTCACCCTCATCTGGACCACCTCGTTCTAGGTCCTGTGGTCAGTCCGCTGCCTACCGATGCTGCCAGCTGTCCTGATCCATGCCGGGACCTCTACTGTCTATAAATTGTTATTTTCATTACATGTGATCCCTGTATTGGCATATACTGTTATATTCACTTGATTGCATATCTACTCCATTGTATGGGCCATAGGCCTATCTATGTCTTTAAACTTTTCTCTAATAAAGTTATTTTAACCTTACCAAGCTGTTCTGAGAGTTCATCAAAAACCTTGACATCACTAAACGGATAACCCTGGTAACCTTTCAACTGGATCTTCCGTCCTCTTGGCGTATTCCTAATAAATTTCATGTATCCCTCCTTAACAGAGTTATTCAAATAATTTTTCATCATCTCACCCTTCCCCTCTTCCTCCTTTCATGATCCAGGGTATCCTTGATTCCAAGAGGGTTAGGCATTCCCTTCAATATCATATTGATTGGAAGGGATACGGACCAGAGTATCGATCCTGGATCCCGGCCAAAGATGTACATGCCCCAGAACTAGTAAAAACCTTCCTTCATAAGCCTGGTCGCCCTGAGGGCTCCTCTTGAGTGTGTGTGTGTGGGGGGGGTAGTGTCAGCCCCATGGTTTGTTTTTTTTATTTTTGTTCCTGCCAGCTCTCCTTATTGTTTGTTTTTGGTCATTTTTCCTATTGGGCCCTGAGGGTTTTTAAGGTCCTCCCACCTTTTGATTTGGGCCCGATTATCGAGTTGTACTCTAAGTTGTGGATCCTACTTTTTGCTCCATTCTGACCTTGGCTCCGTTTTGACATTGACTTCCCGATTGTTATGATCCCTGGCTAAGTTTGACTTTGGCTTATCACTCCTGATGGTTATATTCCCTCCCGTTTTGACCCTTGGCTGTTCTCCTGACTCTGGCTTTTGACTCCCTCCGTTGTGTCCCTTTGCTCCTGGTGATTTCAGCCTGCACGACCAAGTAAGTGGCTTTTTGTTTGCCTTACCTTCCTGCACTGGGTTTTCTGCATCTCCTGCCTAGTAACCGCAGCCACACTGGGTTTCCTTCCTGGTGCCTCTAGTCCTCTTCTCTGCATTAGAGCTTCTCTGTCAGCTATCTTTCTCTCCTGCTTCCAGCTGGGCGTTCGTGGGCTTGCCTGTCCGCTCTGCTGGCAGAGGCTCTGCTGCTGTTGGCAGTACAGGTCCAGCCTCACCTCGCGCCAGCAGTAAGGAGCAGGGGGTTTGGGTTGCGCTTGCCTGCCCTCCTCTCTGTAGTCTTTATCCGATACTTTGGGCAGTGCCTTAGTGAAGTAGCTAGGGGAGCCTCTGGATTGGTTGCAGGGTTTACTTGTGGTTATTGTTCATTTCTACCTAGTTTCAGCAGTTCTAGGGTATTGGCAGTTCTGGCCATTCAGTATCCTGATGGCCTGTGTGGTGCCTCTGTTTCCTAATGGTCACTTTAGAGATCTCTGGTCCAGTTCACCCAGTTGGGGCAGTTGCCAGCTGGGATTCCTTTTCTGATCTAGCCTGAGGGGTCTCCGCTAGTGTTTCTCTTTAACCCTGGGTTCTTGCATTTGTTTGCCTCTCAGCCTTAGTTTTTCTTGTGTGCCTTTGGGTATTATTCAGTCCCAGGGTTGCAGTCCTAGCCTGCAGAGTGCTATAGGGACAGTGTCTTCTTGCCCTATCAGCTGCTAGTCCTGGTTGTGATTTCTGATCACTTTAGGGAAGCCTACACTACAGGGGTCAGTAGTCTTATTACTGTAGTGCAGCATCCAGTATCTGTTGTTTCTTCACTCCTGTTCTCCTCTCCTCCTAGCAAGTTTATTGGGTTCCCCTAGGATATCTCTGAAGCTTCACCGGGGCATCAGTCTCCCATCCTGGTCTGGGCCCCGGCGCAACTGGGGTCGGACATCTGACTTTGCGGCCAGCACCTTTACACAGCTTTGGCTGCAGCAAGGGGGTCTGTTGACCAGCATCGCTCACAAGCTTCACTCTCTAGCTTCTCTCTCAAGCATCCTTCGCTCCAGAGGCACCCCAATCCTTGACAGCACCATTCTGAATTTCAGTCACAAAATGAGTATGAAGGAAACAAAGAACCCTTCAATGCTATATATATTTGAAAACTATGCAGTATTCCAGTATCAGAGAGTTGTCATATGTGTTTCTATCTCAAAACTCTCAAAAAATAATCACTACATCAAATAAAGGATATTTAGCTAGACTCCTAAAGACCAAAATGTTATCCTGTTGTATTTGGCCGACATACCGTAGGGGGTAGCAGGAACACAAATTACAACTACAACAATCTTTCTGTTTCCTTACATTATTTGAAATAGGATTTGCCGTCACTAAAATGCTTGTAAAAACAATCAATATGAAGAAAAGAGAGACAAGTGATACAATTTTGTAAAGAAAACTACCAGACACATGAGTGGTCACATGTCCTGCAGTATTCAGTTGCTACTGTCCTAGACCAGGAGATGGATTCCAGATGTAGGGAGCCACGGACCCGCGTAAAACCACATGGAGATGGGGGCACAGGGGCATCTTCAGAAGTCCAAAGTGCCAGGAACTGTGAGCTCAGATGTCCAAAGTACCAGGTTAGCAGGCATAGACAGGGTCAGGTAATCCAGATTATATCTAGGTTCATAGATGCCAGGTACTAGAAGCTAGTAGCTGAATGTAGTATCCAAAGCAAACAACTGCTTACCTCCAGGGATTGCGCACCAAGGCAAAAGTGGCCAATGTCAGGATGCAGGATGAAGGCCAAGGTGTAGCATAAAAGCAGCAAGGTCAGGCAGTCTTGTCAAGGCCAGGTAGAGGAACAGTATCTGTAATAAGCGATTGCTAACCCTGAAAACTTGAGCCCCTTAGTTTGTGCAGCTGAGAACAGAATACTGAAAGTCAAAAGCGAGGTACCAAATTGGCAGGCAAAGGTTAAGTCAAACAACCCAGATCAAGGCAAGCAGCAAAGGTTCTTGCGCAATGTCCAATACCAGTGGCCTGTCTGAAGTAGCAAGGGTCCAGATCAAGGTCAGGGTCCAGTATACTTTAACAAAAGAGAAAAGAAGGCGCTTCGGGTGCAATAAAATTTTTAAAGGGAAATTTATTCACTAACCCTTCACCTTTTTTAGGAAATTGTAATGGTTTTCAGTACACTCAGAAGCAGACAGTTTGGTAAAACAGTTTTATTGAAATCACACAGAATCTAGTAACCCTCGCGGGTCCAGCAATAGTTAACAATCAATACTAACACAGGACAGGTTACAAAATAACATTAACCCACACGGGTCCAGTATATATATCAGAGAGCAGTACAGATACTGACAGGTCAGGAACAGTTCGTGTGAAACAGTAAGACACTGATGTGTAGGTGCTATTAGGCCTGGAAGCTGGGAGGCCCTAATAGTGAGGCCCAAGAAGCACTCTCTGCGGATGAGTGTCACAATAGCGACTAGGCCCAGGAAGGGTGAGCGACTAGGCCCTGGATGGATCACGGACTACCGGCAGTACTGCAACTGGAGGAATAACGGAACACCCAGGAATCAACACAGACTGCGACCCAAGGTAACGGTACCAGACAACAAATGTAACAACGCTAGGCTCGATGGGAACTGCCGGGTGACAGAGCCGCCTGAGGCACCCAGGAGACCAACCTCAGTTAAGGAGTAGTGACAAGCCAGCGTATAGTGTGCTAATAGAATAGCTCCTACCCGGGTGAGCACCGGACAGCCCTGGTAATAGATGCTCAGGCTTGATGGCAACTGACAGGAGCAGAGACTAACTGAGGCACCCAGGAGACCAACCTCAGTGGCAATGCAACAAGCCAGGCGTATATAGTGAGCAAACAAGATCTGCGTCAACCCTGGGTATGGAGGAAGGAGGCAGCAAGACACAAATGGGTCGCAGTCACGGAACCTTAAAGCAGTACACGAGGCAACCAACTGGGCCAGCACGCTCAAGACAGAGCACAGGTGATACTCTCTACCGGACGTGGTAGTGCACCGGGCTGGAGGCACAAAGAGCAGGAACAGAAGCCAATCCGGGTTGATGCACAGAACTGGAATGACAGCCAGGCTGGGTCGGTACACGGAGCAGGAACGTCAGCCAATCCAAGTCGGTACACGGAGCAGGAACGCCAGCCAAGCCGGGTCGGTACACGGAGCAGGAACGTCAGCCAATCCAAGTCGGTATACGGAGCAGGAACATCAGCCAGGCCAAGTCGGTACACGGAGCAGGAACAGAATCAGAGAGAGTAGTCAGGCAGTCCAGGTCATACACAGGATTTCACATGATAACGACAGCAAACTCTCAGTAACGGGAACACCATGAAAGGGCCCTGTAGAAATGACAGGGCTCAGTACTTAAAGGCTACCACTGGGTGGAGCAATATCACGCTAGCCAATAAGAAGGACTCAGGCACAGTGCTGTAAAATGTCTCCAGCAATACACGGGCACAGTGATAGAAATATACTCACAAGGAGAGTGGTCAGAGTGACATTTACATGTCCACTGACTCCTGCGCTTTAAGGGAAGTTCTTTAGACACTGTCCCCAAAAAACAGTGTCAAACAAAGGGAATTGTTTGCTGGACTCAAGGCTGCTCCTCACATCAACCCGAAGTTAGTCAGTATATGGCAAAAAGAACAAAACAGGAGGGTGCCCAATAGTGCCTGTTATCCCAACATTATCATTAGATGTAGATATAAAAGCAATACTCATAAGCAGAGTTGTTACTCATTTACCAATAAGTAACCCAACTCACCTGCAGGGATTTATACCCGCCTCTGCTCGGGTGAGCATGTTGGTGGGAAGGATCCAAAAACCAGTGCTGTAGTCAACGTTGAAAAAGATCTTTAATATACTCGGTCTCAATTAACAATAAAAGTTGCAAAAGACAAGCAACAAAGTAATAAACACTTTATTTAAAACCAACAAATTGGTTCTGCATAACGTTTCGTAGCTCCCTAACTACTTTCTCAAATGCAGTATACCCACTAACTCAAGAATCTCCCTTGTGGTGGCAATAAGGCACCCTGCCTGCCTACACAACTGTGAGACTGGCTCTGTCACTCTGAAAATTATTAAAACAAATTCCTAATATTTTTAATATTTTTTTTGCACAGGAACAAATACCTCTCCCTTGCGGTGGCATATAACTGGCACTTATGCTGGCTGCCTGCCTATGTCTAATGCTACCTGCCTGCCTACACAACAACTGGACACTCTCTATCTCCTTCTTCTCTCTCTGAACTCCAACAACGGACTAACAGGAAATGCAGGTTGTCTGGGTGTCTGACATGTCATTAGTCCAACCCCCATAATGAAACGAAGAAGCTAATTGGACGAGAGAGGAAGGGAAAGTATGGAGGGAAAGTATTGCGATCGCGGGTAGTTGTCTCCAAATTTCTTAAATTTTCAACGACATTCTGAACCAGGGCTGTTCGGATTCAGATTTTTTTTTTTTTTATGAAAGACCCTTGCCTGTCGGAAAGCCCGAATGTCACTGAATTACCCCTTTTTCATTGAATGTTTATGAACCGAATCGCACAAGCCTACAATAAACAGATTAGCATAGCTCGGCTCAAACCTGGTGCCCATTGCAATACCCTTTATTTGCAAATATATATCTCCGTCAAACTCGAAAAAAGTTATGCTTTAACGTAAATTCAATGGCCTTCAGGATAAAATTAGTCTGTGTGATAGGCATAAGTTTGTATTAACTAAAAAGTATTCACATGCCTCTATTCCTCCCAGATGTGAAATATTAGTGTACAAAGAAACTATATCTAAAGAACCCAAACCGAGGTCACACCATGATATAAAAAAAACAGAACAATAATGCCAAGGTATGTGATACACTCCTACATATCTTCTCAACAGTGGCATAGATACTTCATCACCTAGGACAAATAGAGTGACCATAGATGTGAAGCTTAATATGTGAGGCCTTTATTGATTAAAAGGTATATTCTAAGCTTGCATCGTGAGACTTGAGATCACAGGAAATGACTCAACTGGTGGATGGTTATTCAAATGAACCAAACACCAATGGAGTCAATTAAGTTGGAAAAAATCAATAAGTGGGAATCTGTATAAACAAATGGTTTGTTTATACAGATTCCTGCTTATTGATGTTTTCCAACATAATTGACACCATTGATGATTGGTTCATTTGAATTACCATTCACCAACTGAGTCATTTTCCTTCACTTTCAGTGATTATTTATTGGTATTTAAGTTCATCACACATCATTTGTATATGTATTTATCATTCCCTCTTAAGAAATCAGCAGACCACAAGCTTATTGAAATATTTAAACAGGGGAGCGGAGCGAACAGCCATAGCAGATGGACACATTTTTGAATAGCTCCATAGCTGATTCTCTATATTTTGATATTTTACCGATTTATCTTGAATTTACAGCTGAAATTTGTATGGCAGACCTTTATTAATCTTTCCTGGATACTCATGAGGGAAGAACCCAGATAAGGGCAGTGAAACGCTATTTCTTGCAAATACCTTTAAATGCCACAGAGTCTGCAAGATATATATGAGCGTTATGGCGGCTGCAACTTCTGTGGCATGGGAGGATACTGAGCATCTTTGCCCTAAGGAGGATCTCAGGGCCTTGGTTCTGGAGATCAAGTCAGTGTTTCTGGAAGAATTAGCAAGCCTGAGGTTGGATATTGGCCACATGAACCCGTCATCTCCAGCCCAGGAGCGCAATTGTGTCGATTTGACTCAGGGATGCTTACCCCTGGAGCAATTACCCTCCCCACGAGTTCAGCTACTTGATTGTATTTCGGACCCGATTACCGCTGTGAGATATTGGAATAAACAATATCTCCAGCCCATACAAAGCTTACCTGAGGTTGTTATTGCAAAGGAGCGGCTAAATGTCTCGATCTCTACCTTTATGGATCTTCCAAGGTGTTTGGAGATTCCTTCCTGGATATTGTGCCCTGAGGCCCAGCTGAGGATGGAGGTCTGCACTTTATTTCCTCCTGGTTCTGAAGATACAGAGATTGGAGAGACTGCCTTTCCCTGGGACCTGGGGATCTGCATTTTATTGCTGTGCTGCAGTGTTTAGCAGCTGTTGTGGATAAGTTGATGACACTGCCTATGTCTGGGTCTTCAGATGTTTGAGATGACACGGGACATGTTGGGGTGCTTCATTCCCCTCTCCATGATCAAGATTGGACGCTATGCTGAATCTGTTTGCCTCTGCTTTGTTTGGGTGGTCCCCTATGGGCCCAAGGGGCTCACCCGAATTTTGTTCTGCTATGTTACTTATAAGGACTGTTATGTGGCCAGCTTGGTTTAAAGTCCTATCTTGGGGAGGGGGTGATTGGATAGCTCCGGGGATTATTAGACAAGTAGTGTTAGTTGAATCCTTTGTTTCCCTGAAATTATTGCTTATGTTATACTAATAGCTTTCCACTTTTCCCCTAGAAGATATAGACTAGGTCTGTACAAACTTCTGTTTCACTTCATATACAGCTTCTGTCTCTTATGTGTGTGATAAGTCTACTGTTTGGCCCTCCACGGGTATTAGATCAAATAGTTAGCTTTCTTAGCTTTCTTATGACCCCCCCCCACAGGACCTCCAGGAGGTCTTTGCGTGTGCATCTGACAAAGTGTGGAGCCTTTACCTCCATTACTTTGCCCACGCTATGTTCTTATAGATAGACCCTAATTCTTCCTGGGCCTCATTTCTTGCTTAATTTTGCTTCATGACTCCTACATTTTGCCCATTGTTGCAATAAGGCCACTTCTATAGCAGCAGAGATGTGTTATTTTATTTGAGGTATGCTGCATACTCCTGATTCAGTAGGGTCAATTTGTCTTCTAATGATAATTCTTTAGCCTATTTTAGCTATAACTATTTTGGTTTTACATCATGGTTATCTTATATTACATGACAATTCCTTTTTTATTTTTCAACATGCTCTTGGATGTTATGTGCATCTGATGTATAGTATATTTCCATTTCATATCCTTGAGTTATAGACAGCTATATGCCTCTTATGTTGACTATTGCTAATGTCTACTTTGGTATCTTTGTGATTATAGTCCTATTTTACTGTATTTGCTATGTATCTACCAAGCATTAAAAAAAAAAAAAATTAAACATTTTTAATGTTTTATTTTATTTTTTGGTCTGCTGATTTTATTTTTTTACTTTTTTCTTACTGTGCCGCACAATGACGATTGTTGTGCCTTCCTGTGTGGTCCCTTTGCAGAGAGCACTACCTTGCTCTGCTGGGTTTCAAGCCGTCTGACTCGCAAACAGGCTGGTTATACAGTACATTTCGAGTATTTGCTCATGAGTACGTACCATCATTATCATATCAATATTATTTCTGTTGGGATTCTTCTCCTGTTGGTTGCTTTCCTGTGTTTAATTTTTAGTTCCGGTTCATTAACTGGAATAAGGCCCGGTGCACGTCAGCAACACAGCCTAATAGTAAAGGCAAAAAAAAACTTTCCTCTCTCTCACTAACCACTGGTAGGATCTTAATTCAAGTCACTTAACGCTTTGTCACTGTACCTTGCTTCCAGTGCCGCCGCTTCAGCACCACTCGACGTCTTTCCACACGTCATCTGCAGGTGAGAGGCTTCAGAGTGTAGCAGGCCTCTGTTTTATGCCATGCTTCCATGCTCCTCCTACCTTGTTCCTTCCTCTGAACCTGCTCCTCCTACCTGCTTCCTGAGGAGGGGTTTAAAGGACAATCTAAGTCCTGACTCAGTGACCCTTACGTTGTTCTGAGCAGTTCATTTTCTAGTATTCCTGATTCCTGTGTATGATCCAGCTTGTCTGTCCATCCATTCTGGTGTTGACCTGTGGCTCTGTATGACTATTCTTCCGATTTGGCTCAGATATCCTTTCTGGTGCAAACCTGTGGCTCTGGCTGACTACTCTCCGTGTATGACCTAGGCTTGTCTGACTACCCACTCTGGTGTTGACCTGGGGCTCTATCCACTGCACATCCAGCATACTGTCACGGTATTTGAAGACTCTCAGACTTAAGGTTTGGTAAAAATGTAACTTTATTGAAAAGTTAAGGCAGTCCCCGTAGGGTATCAGACATATATAACAATACAACAATAAATGACAGAATTTAGGTTCTACCGGCCTTGCCAATAATACCGGGCAAGGCAACCGAGTGACAGTAGTAAATGGTGATAGGCTCTACCGGCCTTGCCTATACCGGGTAAGGCAACCGTGAGATGACAGGTACCGGTTCTACAGGCCTTACCAATACCGGGCAAGGCAGCCCAAGGAGTACAAATTAGAGGCTCTACCGGCCCTGCCAATACCGGGTAAGGCAGCCTGAGGAAACGCAGTTAACGGCTCTACCAGCCCTGCCTATACCGGGTAAGGCAACCTGAAGGATGGTAACGTAGTTAGGTTCTACCGGCCTTACCAATACTGGGCAGGGCAGCCCAAGAGAGGAGACCTTGCTGTCAGGTGACAATGACAGTAGTGTGGAAAGGTACAAGGATCTCCCTCAGCAGAAGTCTTTTAGCCTGAGAATACCAGACAACTGCGTAAGGAGTTGGACAGCAACCTGTCCTCAGGATCTGAGTAATCAAGGAGCAAACCAGCGTCCGCACGCTGGGACCAACAGTAACAAAGCCACCAGGTGAAATGGAGCAACCAGCGTCCGCACGCTGGACCAACAGAGTGAGAGCAACCAGATCAATGGAGTAAACCAGCGTGCGGACGCTGGGACCAACAGTGTAAGCGCAACCAGGTTAATGGAGTTAACCAGCGTCCGCACACGGGGACCAAGAGTGTGAGAGCAACCATATTAATGGAGTAAACCAGCGTCCGCACGCTGGGGCCAACAGTGGGAGAGCAACCAGATAAATGGAGTAAACCAGCGTCCGCACGCTGGGACCAACAGAGTGAGCGCAACTAGATTGATGGAGTAAACCAGCGTCCGCACGCTGGGACCAACAGTGCGAGAGCAACCAGATTAATGGAGTAAACCAGCGTCCGCACGCTGGGACCAGCAGTGTGAGCGCAACCAGGTTAATGGAGTAAACCATCGTCCGCACGCTGGGACCAACACTAGGTGAGCAACCAGATTAATGGAGTAAACCAGCGTCCGCACGCTGGGACCAACAGAGTGAGCGCAACCAGATTAAAGGAGTAAACCAGCGTCCGCACGCTGGGACCAACAGTGGGAGAGCAACCAGATAAATGGAGTAAACCAGCGTCCGCACGCTGGGACCAACAGAGTGAGCGCAACTAGATTGATGGAGTAAACCAGCGTCCGCACGCAGGGACCAACAGTGCGAGAGCAACCAGATTAATGGAGTAAACCAGCGTCCGCACGCTGGGACCAACAGAGTGAGCGCAACCAGATTAAAGGAGTAAACCAGCGTCCGCACGCTGGGACCAACAGTGGGAGAGCAACCAGATAAATGGAGTAAACCAGCGTCCGCACGCTGGGACCAACAGAGTGAGCGCAACTAGATTGATGGAGTAAACCAGCGTCCGCACGCAGGGACCAACAGTGCGAGAGCAACCAGATTAATGGAGTAAACCAGCGTCCGCACGCTGGGACCAACAGTGTGAGCGCAACCAGGTTAATGGAGTAAACCAGCGTCCGCACGCTGGGACCAACACTAGATGAGCAACCAGATTAATGGAGTAAACCAGCGTCCGCACGCTGGGACCAACAGAGTGAGCGCAACCAGATTAATGGAGTAAACCAGTGTCCGCACGCTGGAACCAACAGTGTGAGCGCAACCAGATTAATGGAGTAAACCAGCGTCCGCATGCTAGAACCAACAGGGAGGATCGCCGGAGCGAAAGAGAACAATGTCGCCACAGCGACAGCAGGGAAAGTCAGATGCCAGATTCCAGGAGAGTAGACAGGAGTGAGCACCGCCATCCTGACAGATGACCGGAACCGGCTGGAGAGTAGCAGACAGGCACCACTGACATTCAGGAACGATAATCTGGAACACCGGAACAACGGAGTACTGGAACACAGGAACACCGGAACAATGGAGTACTGGAACACTGGAACACAGGATCACCGGAACAACGGAGTACAGGAACACTGGCCCAACAGCCTGACAAGGCAGATCAGGTAAAGTGATGTCAGAAACACCAAGAAAGGGCAATCTGGGAGTGCCCAACCTGGGTTTAAATAGGCTGTGAGAAATGAGACAGCCAATGAGGAACTACAGCAAGTGATAGACAGAGTCTAGCATGAATCACGGGCACCGTGATACATACATACGCTGCAGTGGATATCCTATCTGGTGCAAATCTGTGGCTCTGGCTGACTACCTGCTCCGTGTATGACCTAGGCTTGTCTGACTACCCATTCTGGTGTTGACCTGGGGCTCTATCCACTGCACATCCAGCGTTCCATTGCTTCAGTGGATATCCTATCTAGTGCAAACCTGTGGCTCTGGCTGACTACCTGCTCCATGTATGACTTTGGCTCATCTGACTATCCTATCTGCTGTTTACTAGAAGGCTCTGTCTGTTCGTTCAGTTTGTTGGTCCCGTTATTCAGACATACTTCCTAGTACTGACCTGGGGCTCTAGCAGAGTCCTAGCTACTGACTGCAGGCTGAGTCAGTATCTCTTGGTCATTACCTTACCATGAGACTCCAGTGGGCTGAGGCCTAGTCTCGGACAGTGTGGTGC
Source organism: Rhinophrynus dorsalis (assembly GCA_037306005.1). Classification (NCBI taxonomy): domain Eukaryota; kingdom Metazoa; phylum Chordata; class Amphibia; order Anura; family Rhinophrynidae; genus Rhinophrynus; species Rhinophrynus dorsalis. The sequence continues at coordinate 194,166,686 of CM074724.1, forward strand.
AGAGATTGGGAGACTGCTATTCCTGATGCAGTGCTTGCCGTTTCAGTCACCCACTGTGTGTATATTTATATATTGCATTACTGTCATTATTCTCATAATAAAGGTTATATTAACTATACCATCTGACTCCTGGTTTTTCTTGCCAACCGTAACAGTACATAAGGGCCATGACAACAGACCGTGATAGTGATCCTCCTTTACAGCGAATTTTTAACAGAATTCAGGATCAACATATTGATCAGTTGGCAGGTGCTTTGCAGACTCTGCTTGGCAGAACCGCTCACTTGGAACGCTATAACCCTGTAATGGTTTGTTTGACACACAGACACAGTGGTTTAGGATAAAACACAGTTTTATTGAAAAAACAGTAATACAATAACCCTCACAGGTCCTGTAGTATTTTATCAGAATAATACAGACACAAGACAGGTTATATATACATATACATATGCCTACACAGGTCCAGTATAACCATAGAGTACATAACAAAATATACTGACACAGGTCAGGCAGAATACGAAGGATTCCCAGGGTATCTGTACTGCATGGGTTAATGGCCTTCAGCGAGTGTAAACAGTACCATGTGAAGAGAGGTCTGTGAAGGAGCTCACTTAGGATAGAGAGCTCAAGGATGAGTAACGCCCAGTAATAGTTTAGCAGACAAACGTGAACTGCCAGAGCAGTATCAGAGACTGAGCAACATAGAACACTGTCGTAGCAGTAACGGAGACCAGGCAACTTGTATTCTGCCATAGCAGTAAATGGAGATAGCCCACTAGCACTCTGCCGGAGCAGTAACAGAGACTAGACCACTTGCACACTGCAGTAGCAGTAAACGGAGACTAAGCCACTTGCACTCTGCAGGAGCAGTAACGGAGACTAGGCCACTTGCACACTGCCGTAGCAGTAATGGAGACAAGGCCACTTGCACACTGCCGTAGCAGTAGACGGAGACTAGGCCACTTGCACTCTGCAGGAGCAGTAACGGAGACCAGGCCACTTGCACACTGCCGTAGCAGTAACGGAGAATACAAAACTGAGCACTGCCATGACAGGAACGGACTGAGCAACTGAGCAACTCGCCCTGAGGTCGCAAACAACTGGGAGCGTCACGAATGCCTAACCAATAGGAATGTCACCATGGCGACACAGAGGCAGCCAGAGCAGGAACGTCAGCCTAGCCGGGTCGATTCACGGAGCAGGAACGTCAGCCAAGCCGGGTCAGTACACGGAGCAGGAACGTCAGCCAAGCCGGGTTGGTACACGGAGCAGGAACGTCAGTCAAGCCGGGTCGGTGCACAGGAGCAGGAGAAGAAGAATGGTCAGGCGGTCTGGGTCGGTTCAGAGGCAGGAGATGAGATGCAGCGTAGTCAGGCAGGCCAGGTCAATACACTGGGAATACTGAGAGCAGAAACAAGCACTGGTATAGGAACACCACGAAAGGGCACCGGAGAGGTGCCAGAACCCATCATATAAAGGCCATACTGGGTGGGACAAGCACAGTACAGCCAATAGGAGTGAAGCAAAGTGTAGACTGACAGAATGTCGCAAGAGGAGCACGGGCACTGTGATAAACCCGCAGCAGGTGGCCACTCCAGTTTCTTCTTCGGCACCTATAGCTGCTACCGTCTCTGATGCAGGACTGGTCATAGGGTTAACTGGATCTGCTCCACTCCCACAACGCTATAGTGGGGAACCTGAGTTATGTCACGGATTCCTAAATCAGTTGGGCATATACCTTGAGATGCTTCCTCATGCTTTCCCTACTGAGCGCAGTAGGGTTGGACTTATGATTTCTCTCCTGGCTAGCAAGGCACTGGCCTGGGCAAATCCATTATGGGAAACAGAAAAACCCATAATTAAAATTATACACTATTTGTGGCCTCATTTAGAAGCATATTTGATGTGCCAGGTCAAGGGACCTTGGCTTCCAAACATCTGATGACTATCTGCCAGGGTAACTGCACGGTGGCGGAATACACAATCGAGTTTCGAACCCTAGCAGAAGAAGTAGGTTGGAACAATGAGGCCCTGATAGCCGCATTCTCCCAAGGGCTTTGTGATTACATGAAGGACAAGATTGCTGCTCGTGACCTACCTAATAGTCTGGATGAGATGATATGCTTTGTCATCCTCATGGAAACACGTGTCTGGGAGAGACCCTCATTTAAGGAGCGCCTGAGGAGGCATCCTATCAGCATGTCCTACAGCTTTTCTTGCCCACCCTGTCCTCCCTCACCTCCCATGCCTCCTGGTTCCGACACTACAGGTGGTGAACCTATGCAGGTGGGGGCTACCCGACTCTCTGTGGCGGAGAGGCCCTATAGGTGGAGGGAAGGACTATGTCTGTACTGCGGTAAAAATGGTCACCTACTAAGATCATGCCCGGTACGTCCAGGAAAATGCTCGCACCTAGGATCCTGTCGGGGACAGATCTTAGATGGCATCTCACAGTCCCTTGAAGCCTCTCAGGCTAAACCCTTGCTGGACATAGTCATATCTTGGGCTAAAGAGTCTATTCCTGTGCCTGCCTTGATAGACTCTGGCGTGGCAGGTTATTTTGTGGACGCCGCATTCGCTGAGCATTTTGGGATTCCTTTAGTGCCTCGTGACTCTCTTTTGGCAGTTGAAGCAATTGATGGCAGACCCCTGCTGCCAGCACACGATACCCATGAGATGGCCCCACTTACCCTAAGTGTGGGAGCCCTGCATAAGGAAACCCTGAAATTTCAGGTGATAAACTCACCACACTATGCTATTCTGTTAGGGTTCCCGTGGTTACAAATGCATAACCCTAAAATTGACTGGAGCACTTGTGAGATATTGTCCTGGGGTACTCACTGTGAGGAGGCTGGTCTTTCACGTCCCATCAGACTTGCCTGTGCCGACTCTCAAGGCCTACCGGAGGCTTATTCTCAGTTTTCAGAGTTATTTAACAAAGTCCATGCAGGAGCTTTACCGCCCCACAGACCATACAATTGCACGATCCAGCTCTTGCCTGGGACTACCCCTCCGCGGGGTTGTACGTATCCTCTGTTTGTGGAGGAGAATAAGGTCATGGAGGAGTATGTTGCTGATGCCTTGGAGAGGGGCATCATTAGAAAATCCTCATCGCGGGTGCTGGATTTTTTTTTTGCGAACAAGAAGGACGGAGAATAACACCCTTATATTGATTTTCGGGGCTTAAACAAATTGATGGTAAAAAATGAGTATCCCAAACCATTGATTACTGTTTGACCGCCTCAAAGGATCTACTATATTTACCAAGCCCGATTTGAGGGCGGCTTACAATTTGGTCAGGATCAAACAAGGGCACGAATGGAAGACAGCGTTCAACACACTGAGCGGGCATTATGAATATCTGGTCATGCCCTTTGGCCTGTGCAACGCTCCCGCTGTTTTCTAAGAATTCATAAATTACATCCTGAGAGAACTTTTGCAAAGCTGCATTGTTGTATATCTGTATGACATCCTTATCCATTCTCCAACGGTGGAGACCCACTATGCGGATGTATCCAGGGTCCTTTCGCTCCTGAGCGAAAACAACTTGTTCTGCAAGCTGGAAAAGTGTGAGTTTCACAAGACCCAAGTTACCTTTCTTGGGTATGTTATCTCCGCATCTGGGTTCGCAAAGGACCTCAAAAAACTGTCGGCTGTGGTTCAGTGGCCTCGTCCGGAGGGACTGAAGGCAATTCAAAGATTTCTGGGCTTTGCAAACTATTACCGTAAATTTATAAAAACATTTCTTGACTATTGTAAAACTCATCACTGACATGATGCGGAAAGGAGCCAAAGTGTTAGAATGGTCTTCTGATGCACTTTCTGCCTTTGACAACCTCAAAGCAGCATTTACTGCAGCTCCGATCCTGGTACATCCCAATCCTGCCCTGCCCTTTACCCTGGAGGTTGATGCGTCAGAGATTGGAGTAGGCGCCATCCTTTCTCAAAGGTCAGCTCCTGGAGAGGCTTTGTGCCCTTGTGACTACTTCTCTGTCAATAATGTTCAGTTAAATGCAAAATTTATTAATAATAGAAAAGTAGAGCACACATTATACTCAAGTGGCAAGCAGAGGGTTAGAAGCCAGCGAGCGCTGCTATCAGGAATAGTAGGCTGCCAAGCTTGACCACTCTGCTGGAGACTAGGCCTCAGCCACTGGAAGTCTCTGCAGGAACAGGAACACTGGAACTTGATCCGATGAAGCAAGAGTACTGACTCACGCCTGCAGTCAGGAGGGAGCAATATCTGACTCACGCCTGCAGTCAGTATAAGGAAATGGATAACACAGTCAGTATAAGGAAAGGCATACCTGACTCACGCCTGCAGTCATTATCAGAGCTAGTCTACCAGAGCCCCAGGTCCACACTAGATTGGGTGTCTGCTAGGTACAAGGAACAAATGTAAGAATAGTCAGACAGAGCTACAAATCAGCACCAGAGGGGGGTAGTCAGACAAGCCAGGTCATACACAGTTCAGGTAGTCAGCCAGAGTCACGGGTCTGCACCAGGTTGGATGTCCACTATAGGGATAGATAAAAGAATAGTCAGACAGAGCCACAGGTCAACACCAGGTTGGATGGAAGATTAACCAGGTCATACACAAAGCACAAGTATCACAGTGCCCATGCTCTTTTTATTTTTTTTCTGTCAGTCTAGTCTGAGCCTTGCTCCCATTGGCTACCGTGTGTTAGTCCCGCCCAGTATGACCTTTATATACTGGGCTAGGGGCACCTCTCTGGTGCTCTTTCGTGGTGTTCCTGTGCCAGTGCGTATTTCTGCTCAGTGTTTCCCAGTGTACCAACTCGGCCTGCCTGACTACTCTGCATATTGTCTGCTGCCCTTGTGTACCGACCCGGATTGTCTGACTATTCTTCTGATGTTCCTGCTCCGTGATTCGACCCGGCTTGGCTGACGTTCCTGCTCCATGACTGTGACCTGGTTTGGCTGACGTTCCTGCTCCGTGATTCGACCCAGATTGGCTGACGTTCCTGCTCTGTGATCCGACCCGGCTTGGCTGACGTTCCTGCTCCGTGTATCTACCCGGCTTGGTTGGTGTTCCTGTGCTTGTCGCCTAGGCGACATTCTGACTGTCTGGCAATTGGGTTATTTCCTTGTGCAGAGTATCAGCGGCCAGTCTCCGTTACTGCTCCGGCAGTTGAGTCACCGGTTGCCTCCGTTACACTTGTGCAGAGTGCAAGTGTTGTCTCCCTTACTGCTATGGAAGTTTACCTAGGGCCTAGTCTCCGTTATTGCCTCTGCTCAGAGCAAGCGTCTGCCTCCGTTACTACTCTGGCTGTTGAGCCACTGGTTGCCTCTAGTTATACTTGTGCAGAGTGCAGGTGTTGTCTCCGTTACTGCTACGGCAGTTTACCTTGGGCCTGGTCTCCGTTATTGCCTCTACTCAGAGCAAGTATCTGCTTCCATTACCACTCCGGCTGTTGAGCCACCGGTAGCCTCCGGTTATACTTGTGCAGTGTGCAAGTGTTGTCTTCGTTACTGCTACGGCAGTACCTCACGTGTCTCTGTTCCCAGTATTGCCTAAACAGCTCATGCTAGTTCTGCTTATCTGGCTTTTGGCATTATGACTTCCACAGCTGTTTATATGCAGGGATTCCCATTACTGACCTCTCTGCACATGGAACTGTTTACACTCTGAAGAACTTTAACCCATGCAAGATCTTGCTCCTGGGAATCCATCACTCTGCCTGACCTGTGTCAGTATAGACTATTGTGGACTTATTGTTTATGCTGGACCAGTGTAGGCCTATGTATCTATAACCTGTCGTGTGTCTGTACTATTCTGTTGAGATACTACAGGACCTGTGAAGGTTATTTATTTTAATAAAACTGTGTTTTATCCTAAACCACTGTGTCTGTGTGTCAAACAAACCTTTACAGTATGAAAGGGCCATGACCTCAGACAGTAAAGTTGAGGGAAATTTACAAAACATCCACTGGAGGATGGATGTACATGAGCAGCGTTTGGACCAGTTGGCACTGACTATACAAACTATTCTTGAGCGCACGGTGCATCTCGATAAACCAGTTCAGAATCCGGTGGTCCCCCCAGTTTTGACACCGGAGAGTCAATCAGTGGCCGTAGCGGCCTCAGTTAAGGGGTTAACCCTTTGAGTTCCAGAGTGGTACGGAATGCATTGCAAAGCAATGCATTCCGTACCACTCTGGCACTCAAAGGGTTAAAGGCTTCTGCCCCATTACCACTTAGATACGATGGTGAACCCACCCTGTGAAGAGGGTTTATTAATCAATTGGAGATATTTCTGGAATTAACCCCTCATGCCTTTCCAAATGACCGCAGTAAGGTCAGGTTCATGATTTCACTATTAACGGGCAGAGCCTTGGCGTGGGATAATCCCTTGTGGGAGAATGCTAAACCTTGCACCAGGAACTTCAGTGAGTTTGTACGAACCTTCCGGAGAGTATTTGAAGTTCCTGGGAAAGTCGCCTCTGCTGCCAAACAATTGATGGAAATACAACAGGGCAATCATACTGTGGGCGAGTATGCCATAGAATTCGGTGCATTGGCAGCAGAGGTGGGTTGGAATAATGAGGCGCTGGTGGCAGCCTTTGCTCAAGGACTGGCTGGCCATATTAAGGATGAAACGGCAGCTAGAGAACTACCCAGTGATCTGGACGAGTATATTGACTATGCCATTTTAATTGATTCTCGTATTCGTGAGAGATTTATGGCCAAGGACCGTAGGTTACGGCCTAAAAACTGTGGGCATGGCAGTTCTTTGAACCCACCCTTGCCACCCATTCTTCCTGAGCGTAAACTAGAACCCTTTGAACCGATGCAACTAGGGTTCACCAAATTAACAAAGGAGGAACGAGCACACCACAGGAGGCAGGGGTTATGCCTATACTGTGGCAAGGCTGGCCATTTATTATGTACTTGTCCTGTGTGTCCGGGAAACGAACGCATCTAGGGTACCTTGGTGGACAGGCCCTAGGTGGTGTTCAGCAGTCCCTAGACCCGATCATGCAGAAACCCACGATCCAGGTGGTATTTTCCTGGGCAGAACACTCTGTGGAGGTTCTGGCTCTGGTTGATTCAGGCGCGGCTGGTTATTTCATGGATAATTCTTTTGCTGAGTTACATAAGATTTCTTTGGTCAGAAGGGAATCTCTCTTAGCCATTGAGGCCATTGATGGCAGACCACTAGAACCAGCCCAGATAACTATGGAGACTATTTATATGTCTACTGGGGCCCTCCACACAGAGGAACAACGTTTTCAGATTATCCATTCTCCTCATCGTGCGATCATTCTGGGGTTTCCCTGGTTACATCTGCACAATCCCCAGTTTGACTGGCAGAGTTGTGAGATCACATCTTGGTCCGAGTACTGTATGAAGCATTGTGTGACTCATCTGGTATCATGGTGCAGTGTTTCCCTCATGTCACTCTCGCTTGTGCTGAGCTCCGATTGGTTGAGCCTGTTTGGCCCGCCCCTGGTGACCTTTTTATATTGGGTCAGGTGCCCTTTCATGGTGTTCCCGAGCCAGTTTTGCTGTGCTGTGTTCCTGCGTTCCTGATTTCTGGTGTACCGACTTGGCCTACTCTGACTACGTTCCTGTGTTCCTGCTCCGTGATTTGACCCAGCCTGGCTGACGTTCCTGCTTGTATCCTGATCTGGCTTGTCTGAGGACCTGCTCCGTGATTTGACCCGGCCTGGCTGACGTTCCTGCTTGTATCCTGATCTGGCTTGTCTGAGAACCTGCTCCGTGATTCGACCCGGCTTGTTGACGTTCCAGCTCCGTGATCTTCACCGGTTACTTCTGCCCAGACTACGTTCCAGCTTCCTCTGTCGCCGAGGCTACATTTTGACTTCCTCCATCTACTGTCCTGAGCGGCTGCAGTGGTTAACCTGTGCTGAGCTGAGATCCTGCTACTGAGCTGCTCCCTGCAGAGCTGTGTCCCAACTATCGAGCCATTAACCGTGCAGAGCTGTGTTCCAACTATCGAGCCGTTAACCCGTGCAGAGCTGTGTTCCAACTATCGAGCCATTAACCCGTGCAAAGCTGTGTTCCAACTATCGAGCCATTAACCCGCGCAGAGCTACGTCCCGGTTCTGAGCCTTCAGTCTGGTACAGAGTGTTGCCTTGGTGCTGAGCCGTTTCTCTCCTTGCAATATAGTGAAGTTCGTTACGCACGGCTCTTGCTGCTACTGTGCAAATCTCTGTTGTTACGCCCGTGGGGGCTATTGGCTCAAGCTCTTGCAATTCAGTTGCTTCCATTATGCCCGTGGGGGCTATTGGCTCAAGCTCTTGCTATCCAGTTGCTTCCGTTACGCCCGTGGGGGCTATTGGCTCAAGCTCTTGCATTCCAGTTGCCTTCGTTGTCACTCCCGTGGGGGCTATTGGTTCAAGCTCTGGCAGTCTACTTGCTCCGTTAGTACGTCCATGGGGGCTACTGTTGAAGTGCAGCAGGTTCTGGGTTGCAGGTTCCTCTTTGCTGGACAGTTATCTCAGTATTATTAACATTTGGTGTTGAGTCCTCTCCACCATTTACTGCCTTTATCCTTGGGCGTGCCAAACATCACAACTGAGATGGACTGATTACTGTGTTAACCCTTGTATCTCTGTACTCAGTATCTGCCAATTGCCTGTGCTATTTTATGCTATACTTATGCTATACCTGTATATTGGTCACACTATTGCCTTCCTGCTGCTACGCAGTGCTGCCTATAGGGGGCGATCTTTTCCTTTATTTTGTTCTTAATAAAACTGTATTTTATTTCACCTACTGGTCTGAGTGTCTTGAAAACCGTGACAGTATGAAAGGGCCATGACCTCAGACAGTAAGGGTGAGAATAATGCACAAAACATCCACTGAATGGATGTTCACGAACAGCGCCTAGACCAATTGGCATTGGCCTTACAAACGTTACTTGAGCGAATGGTACACCTTGACAAACCAAGCCAAAATCCGGTGGTCTCCCCGGTTACGACACCGGACAATCAGTCTGTGGCTCCTCTTGCTCAACGGCGGCGCCGTTACCGTTAAAATATGATGGCGCACCTAACCTATGCAGGGGCTTTATTAATCAATTGGAGATCTTTTTGGAATTAACGCCCCAGGCATTTCCTAACGACCGTAGTATCACGGTGCCCGTGATTGTTGCACTTCCTTGTCAGTCACCATTAGGGGGCTCCTATTGGTTGTCTGTCTTTAACCCGCCTCATTCTGTCTATTTAAACCTGGTCTGGGCACCCTATGGTTGCCCTTTCGTGGTGTCTCTGACCACTTTAGCCTTGACCATGTTCCTGTATTTGTCAGTACCTGTAGCTGAGTTCCAGAATGCATCTTGTTCCTGAAGTTTCCTGTCTGCAGAGTTGTTCCAGAGTGGTTACTGCCTAGTCCTGAGAGGATGATGTTTCCTGCTGTTCGCCCTCACCGAAGACTTCCTGATCGTTGAGTTTCCTGCGAGTTCCTGTCGTCTCTTGTCCAGCCAGATGTACCCTGTCTCCTGGTTGCTTGGGCGACATTCTTATCCCAGTGTGCGGACGCAGGTTGTTCCAGCCTTGTAACTTCCGAACAACTGTTGGTTTTCTCCAGAGCTGGTTTTCTCCAGAGCCTTGCGGCTATATATCATTGCTGTTGGTTCCAGCGTGCGGACGCTGGTTGCTCCGAAGCCTTGCGGCTGTATACAGTACTGTTGGTTCCAGCGTGCGGACGCTGGTTTGCTCCCAAAGCCTCTCGGCTATACTCATTACTGTTGGTTCCAGCGTGCGGACGCTGGTTTGCTCCAAAGCCCACCGGCTATACTCATTACTGTTGGTTCCAGCGTGCGGACGCTGGTTTGCTCCTAAGCTTTGTGGCTATTCACATTACAGTTGGTTCCAGCGTGCGGACGCTGGTTTGCTCCAAAGCCTTGTGGCCGTACACATTACTGTTGGTTACAGCGTGCGTGCGCTGGTTTGCTACAAAGCCTTGTGGCTATATACATTACTGTGGGTTCCAGCGTGCGGGAGCTGGTTTGCTCCAAAGCCTTGTGGCTATACACATTTCTGTTGGTTCCAGCGTGCGGACGCTGGTTTGCTCTAAAGCCTTGCGGCTGTACACATTACTGTTGGTTCCAGCATGCGGACGCTGGTTAGCTCCAAAGCCTTGCGGCTACACCCATTTCTGTTGGTTCCAACGTGTACGGACGCTGGTTTGCTCTAAAGATTTGCGGCTATACACATTACTGATTGGTTCCAGCGTGCGGGCGCTGGTTTGCTCCAAAGCCTTGTGGCTATACACATTACTGATTGGTTCCAGTGTGCGGGCGCTGGTTTGCTCCAAAGCCTTGTGGCTATATACATTACTGTGGGTTCCAGCGTGCAGGCGCTGGTTTGCTCCAAAGCCTTGTGGCTATACACATTTCTGTTGGTTCCAGCGTGCGGACGCTGGTTTGCTCCAAGAGCATTAAAACATATTCTCTGTTGGGCGTTCCTAGAGTGAGTCCCTTTGGGTTGCCTTGCCCGGTATTGGTAAGGCCGATAGAACCTGGTACACGTTCCATCTGCAGGTTGCCTTACCCAGTATTGGCAAGGCCGGTAGAGCCTCCACAACGCTCCTTTGGGTTGCCTTGCCCGGTATTGGTAAGGTTGGTAGAACCTGGTACATATTCCATCTGCAGGTTGCCTTACCCGGTATTGGCAAGGCCGGTAGAGCCCATTACTTAATATCTGGCTGCCTTGCCTGGTGTATTGGCAAGATCGGTGTGTCTACTCAAGTTCCGTTGGGCTGCCTTGCCCGGTATTGGTAAGGCCGGTAGAACCTGGTACTTATTCCATCTGCAGGTTGCTTTACCCGGTATTGGCAAGGCCGGTAGAGCCTATTGTGTTAGATCACTGGCTGTCTTGCCTGGTACATTGGCAAGACCGGTAGAGCCTGCTATTCGTATCTCTCTATTATTGTATGTTGTATGTCATGTTGGAATCCAAAGGGATCATTTTTTTAAATTATTTTCAATAAAATTGGGTTTTTACCTAACTTGTGTCTGAGAGTCGTAACAAACCGTGACACGTAGTAAGGTTGGATTCATGATTTCCCTGCTGACGGGCAGAGCACTGGCATGGGCCAACCCTCTTTGGGAAAATGCCAAACCCTGCACTCGGAACTTTGATGAATTTGTAAGACAGTTCCGCAGAGTGTTTGAGGTTCCTGGTAGAACTGCCTCTGCTGCCAAAAGGTTAATGGAAATACAGCAGGTCGAGCGTACCTTGGGTGATTACGCCATTGAATTTCGGACCTTGGCAGCAGAGGTTGGTTGGAACAAAAAGGCACTGGTGGCAGCATTTGCTCAGGGCATGTCCGATACCATTAAAGATGAAATTGCTGCCAGGGAGGTACCCAGTGGCCTGGATGAATACATTGAGTATGTTATGCTCATTGATTCTCGCATTCGCGAGAGACGGTTGGCAAGAAGGGCGAAATCCAGAAATATCGGGCATGGTAATCCTTTAAACCCACCCTTTCCTCCCATTCGTCCTGAATGGTCCCCAGGGCAAGTGAACCAATGTAGCTAGGGTTCACCAGACTTACTAAGGAGGAACTGGCAAACCGCAAAAGGCTGGGATTATGCTTGTATTGTGACAAGGCTGGGCACTTAATACGCACATGTCCGGTGAGACCGGGAAATGGACACACCTAGGGTACCTTGAGGGCCCTAGGTGGTGTACAGCAGTCCCTTGATTCGAGCACACAGAAACCCACCATCCAGGTGGCATTTTCTTGGGCAGACCTGTCTGTATTGGTCATGGCACTGGTGGACTCCGGTGCAGCAGGATACTTTATGGATCACTCCTTTGCCGAATTGCATAAGATTCCGTTACTCAAAAGGGAGACTCCGCTGGCCATTGAAGCCAATGATTTACGACCTTTGGAACCTGCATTTATCACTATGGAAACAATTCCTATTTCTATGACTATTAGGGCTCTTCACAAGGAGGAATTACGCTTCCAAATAATTCGTTCTCCTCATCATGCAGTCATACTGGGGTTTCCCTGGCTACTATTACACAACCCGCAGTTTGAATGGCAGAGATGTAAAGTTAAGTCTTGGTCTGAATACTGCTCTCAGAACTGTCTATCCCACCCTGTCAAGATTTGCTGTACCTCCCCCTCCGTGACAGCTGAATATCGAGAATTCAGTAACGTATTCAGCAAGGGGGAGGCTAGCGCATTACCTTCACATAGACCCTATGATTACGCTATTGATCCGGCCCCGGGTGTGGTGCCTTCCAGGGGTCGCACTTATCCACTGTCATGTGATGAGACCAGGGCTATGGATGAATACATAGAGGATGCCCTCAAGAGAGGGATAATTCGCAAGTCTTCCTCTCCGGCTGGTGCCGGTTCTTTCTTTGTGAAAAAGAAAAATGGCGAGCTAAGACCCTGTATCGATTACCGGGGGTTTAACAAGCTTATGCCTAAGAATGCCTACCCCATTCCACTCATAACCAAATTATTTGACAGGTTGAAGGGACTTCCATCTTCACTAAACTTGATCTCAGGGCTGCTTACAACCTGATCAGAATCAAGGCGGGAAATGAGTGGAAGACGGCATTCAATACCAGATCAGGGCATTGTGAATATCTGGTTATGCCGTTCAGCCTATGTAACTCACCGGGAGTGTTCCAGGAATTCATTAATGACATGCTTCATGACATGCTGCAATCCTGCGTGGTAGTCTATCTCGATGATATATTGATTCACTCTGCCAATCTTACGCAGCATGTTAAGGATGTTTCTGAGGTTTTGTTACGATTACGTAAAAACAAACTATTCTGTAAACTTGAGAAATGCGAATTTCATAGGTCCCAAGTACCCTTCCTGGGGTTCGTGATTTCTGTAAATGGCATTGCTATGGACCAGGAGAAATTGGCAGCAGTACTACCTTCTCTACGATTGTGAAACCGTTGTCTGACTTAACACGTAAAGGTGCTACTCCCTCTCAATGGTCCGCGGCAGCGGAGAACGCTTTCGAGACTCTTAAGTCCGCTTTTGCCTCAGTTCCAGTACTGTCCCACCCCAGCCCTGCCCTACCATTCACCTTGGAGGTCGATGCCTCTGAAGATGGGGTTGGGGCAGTACTTTCCCAATGTCCGGTGGAGGGTGGTCCACTGAAACCTTGTGGGTTCTTTTCAAAGAAACTCTCTATTGCCCAAAGCCACTATGAGATTGGTGACAGGGAACGCTTAGCCATTATCCTGGCACTCAAGGAATGGCTTCACCTATTGGAGGGCACTAAGAACCCAGTATTAATCCTAACTGACCATAAGAACTTGACATATCTCTCCGAAGCTAAAAGGCTGTCCTCACGACAGGCTAGATGGGCACTTTTTCTGTCTCGGTTTAACTTCATAGTGTCCTATCTACCTGGTTCTAAGAATGTCAGGGCAGATGCGTTTTCCAGACAATTTGCTTCAGACATTGAGAGGGAGGAAGAACCAGTACCTATTATTCAGCCCGATCGTATCTTGGCTACTGTACGTACTAGCATCAACTCGCCACTGGGGGAGTTAATATTGGCGTCTCAAGTAAGGGCTCCCCCAGAACCTCCTATGGGCAAGTGTTTTGTGGATGAGCCATTCCGTGCCCGTCTATTAGAGACATACCATTCGTCTAAGGCTGCTGGGCAAATCGGAAGGGATCAGCTTATATGGTCGTTAACACAGTTGTTTTGGTGGCCCTCCCTCAGAGCCGATTGCTCTGCTTTTACTGCTGCCTGTGCCACTTGTGCCCATGCCAAGACACCCAGGCATCTCCCAGTGGGCCTACTCCAGCCTGTACCTAATGGTGAGCATCCCTGTTCCCATATATCTATTGACTTTCTGGGGGAACTGCCAGTCTCTAAGGGGTACTCATTCATTCTGATGGTGGTAGACAGATTCTCAAAAATGGCTAATTTCGTGCCCCTCTCTGGCCTTCCGCCGGCCCAGGAACTGGCTATGATTTTCGCCAAGGAGGTGTTTCGCTTGCACGGGGTACCCAGAGTGGTGGTGTCAGATCGTGGGAGCCAGTTCGTGTCCAGATTTTGGAGGGCATTTTGTGGTCAGATGGGCATCCAATTGTCCTTTTCTTCCGCCTACCATCCCCAGACCAATGGAACGGCTGTCACGGTTTTTGAAGACTCTCAGACTTAAGGTTTGGTAAAATAACGTAACTTTATTAAAAGTTAAAGGCAGTCCCCATAGGGTAAACATACATAACAATACAACAGTAAAAGAACATACAATAGGTTCTACCGGCCTTGCCTAAATACCGGGCAAGGCAACTCAAGTGACAGTTTAAATGTCAGGCTCTACCGGCCTTGCCTATACCGGGTAAGGCAACCGTGAGATGACGTATACTGGTTCTACTGGCCTTATCAATACCGGGCAAGGCAGCCCAATGGAATGCTGAATGTAGGCTCTACCGGCCCTGCCAATACCGGGTAAGGCAACCTTAAAGATGGTGAATTACAAGGTTCTACCGGCCTTACCAATACCGGGCAGGGCAGCCCAAAGGAGTACTGTAGTAGGCTCTACGGGCCCTGCCAATACCGGGTGAGGCAACCTACAGGATGGTATCATCAAGGTTCTACCGGCCTCACCAATACTGGGCAGGGCAGCCTGAGCAAGTAGACCAGCTGTCAGGTGACTAAGACAGCATAGAGCATAAGTACAGAGATCTTACTCAGCAGGAGTCTATTGCCAGGGATAATCAGACAACTGCAAGGAAGTGGACAGCGACTGAACACAGTACAGGATGTTCAGGAGCAAACCAACGTCTGCACGTTGGGACTAATGGTAAATAGCGCCACCAGGTTTAATGGAGCAAACCAGCGTCCGCACGCTGGAACCCACAATGTATATCGCAACCAGGTTTAGTGGAGCAAACCAGCGTCCGCACGCTGGAACCAACAATGTATATCACAACCAGGTTTAGTGGAGCAAACCAGCGTCCGCACGCTGGAGCCAACAAGTAACTCGCAACCAGTTTAGTGGAGTAAACCAGCGTCCGCATGCTGGGACCAACAATGTATATCGCAACCAGGTTTAGTGGAGTAAACCAGCGTCCGCACGCTGAAACCAACAATGTGTATTGCAACAAGGTTTAGTGGAGCAAACCAGCGTCCGCACGCTGGAACCAACAATGTGTATTGCAACCAGGTTTAGTGAAGCAAACCAGCGTCCGCACGCTGGAACCAACAATGTGTATTGCAACCGGGTTTAGTGGAGCAAACCAGCGTACGCACGCTGGAACCAACAATGTATCTCGCAACCAGTTAGTTGAGTAAACCAGCGTCCGCACTCCGGAACCTACAATGTGTATCGCAATCAGGTTTAGTGGAGTCAACCAGCGTCCGCACGCTGGAGCCAACAATGTATATCACAACCAGGTTTAGTGGAGTAAACCAGCGTCCGCACGCTGGAACCAGCAATGTGTATTGCAACCAGGTTTAGTGGAGTAAACCAGCGTCCGCACGCTGGAACCAACAATGTGTATGCAATAGCGAGCAGAACAATGTCGCCGGAGCGACAGCTGGAGTGCGAGACTCAGGAACTCGTACAGGTTAACCCGCATGGTGCTGGAGCACAGGAACCCCGGAATACAGGCACACAGGAACGCTGGAGCACCGGAACATTAATGTACAGGAACACTGGAACACCGGAACGTTAAAGTACAGGAACACTGGAACACCGGAACGTAGCATGCAGGAACACTGGAAATAGGCCCAGAGATCTGACAAGCAGGTCAGGCAGAGTGGAGTCAGAAACACCACGAAAGGGCCACCTGGAAGTGCTCAACCTGGGTTTAAAAAGGCTGTGTGAGGAGGGCTAATGACAGACAGCCAATCACGAATACACAGCAAGTGACAGGCACAGAGCAGCACGAATCACGGGCACCGTGATAGTACCCCCTTTCAAACACCCCCTCTCCTAGAGTAGGGTCCAGGCTTCTGAGGGTATTTGGCATGAAATACTCGTAATAACTTGGGTGCATGAAGGTCCTTACTGTCTACCCAGGAACGATCCTCAGGACCATAACCTTTCCAATGCACCAGATACTGTACCCCTCCTCTACGTCTGCGGGAATCAATAATGTTTTGTACTTCATAGTCCTCCTGCCCCTCAACTTCAACAGGACCTGGCATCACAGGTGTGGTAGTATAACGGTTACAGACCAGAGGTTTAAGGAGAGACACATGGAATACATTATGAATGCGCATAGAAGCAGGCAATTCCAAGGCATAAGAAACAGGGTTAATTTTGTGAATGATCTTGTACGGACCAATGAACCGAGGTGCCAGCTTATTAGATGGGACCTTGAGCTTTAGATTCTTGGAGGACAACCATACTCTATCCCCGACTTGGAATGAAACTGCTGGAAGCCTTCTGCAATTGGCATGACGCTGATGTAGCTGAAAAGACTGTCCCAATGCCCTCTGAACTTGTGCCCATGTGGAACGGAGTTGCTCTATATGCTCATCCAGAGCTGGAATCTGCTGTGATTGAAAGGAATCCGGGAGCAGACAGGGTTGGAACCCAAAATTGATCAAAAACGGAGAGCTCCCGGAGGAAGAATTAACTGCGCAGTTCCTGGCGAACTCTGCCCAAGGCAACAAGTCGGCCCAATTATCCTGATGGTCAGTCACAAAACATCGCAGAAACTGTTCCAATCCTTGATTGGCCCTCTCAGCGGCCCCATTAGTCTGGGGATGATATGCCGAGGAAAATGATAGCTGTATGCCCATCTGTGCGCAAAATGCCCTCCAGAATCTGGACACAAACTGGCTCCCCCTGTCAGATACCAGCACCCTGGGTACTCCATGTAACCGAAATACTTCTCGAGCGAATACCATTGCCAGTTCTTTGGCCGAAGGAAGGCCATGGAGGGGTATGAAGTGTGCCATTTTAGAGAACCTGTCTACCACCATCAATATGAAGGAGTACCCTCTAGACCTGGGCAATTCTCCCATAAAGTCGATAGAGACGTGAGACCAAGGGCGTTCACCATTAGGCACCGGCTGAAGCAAGCCCACAGGGAGGTGTCTAGGGGTTTTGGCACGGGCACAGGTGGCACAAGCATTCGTAAAATTGGCACAATCTGCTCTCATAGAAGACCACCAAAATAGCTGAGAGAGAGACCAGAACAATTGATCCCTACCAATATGTCCCGCAGCCTTAGAGGAGTGGTAGGTCTCAAGTAATCGAGTACGGAATGGCTCAGCGACAAAACATTTGCCCACTGGAGTCTCATGAGGAGCAGAGGCTTGGGATGCCAAAATCTCCTCCCCTAGTGGTGAAGTAATACAAATACGTATGGTAGCCAATATTCAATCAGGTTGAATGATAGGTGCTGGTACTCCTCTGTCAACCTCTGCTTCAAATTGTCTAGACAGAGCATCAGCCCTAACATTCTTTGATCCCGGCAAGTATGATACAACGAAATTGAATCGGGATAGAAACAGTGCCCATCTGGCCTGGCGAGAAGACAGTCTCTTGGCCTCAGAAAGATACATCAGATTCTTGTGATCAGTTAGAATCAAAACAGGGTTTTTTGTGCCTTCAAGTAAATGACGCCATTCTTTGTGAGTGAGGATAATGGCCAGTAATTCTCGATCACCAATCTCATAATGACTTTGAGCACTAGTCAATTTTTTTGAGAAGAATCCACAGGGTCTGAGTGTACCGCCTTTAACCTGTCACTGAGAGAGCACCGCCCCGACCCCAATATCTGAGGCATCAACCTCTAAAGTAAAGGGAAGTATTGGATTAGGGTGGGACAACACAGGCGCTTCAGCAAAGGCTACCTTCAACTTCTCAAAGGCCTCTTCAGCAGCCACCGGCCAGAGGGATGGGTTAGCGCCCTTATGCGTGAGGTCAGATAGAGGTTTCACGATAGAGGAGAAGTTTTTAATAAACTTCCTATAATAATTGTCGAAGCCCAGAAATCGTTGGATGGCTTTGAGGCTCTTGGGTTTAGGCCAATGTAAGACTGCCGTCAATTTCTCTTTGTCCATGGCAATGCCGTCTTTGCCAATTATAAACCCCAGAAACGGTACGCTGGTTTTGTGGAACTCGCATTTCTCCAGTTTACAGAATAATTTATTTTTTCGTAAGCACAGCAAGACTTCAGACACATCCTTGATGTGTTGTGACAGGTCATTGGAGTGGATACTGTCACGGTTTTTGAAGACTCTCAGACTTAAGGTTTGGTAAAATAACTTAACTTTTTAAGTTAAAGGCAGTCCCTGTAGGGTAAACATACATAACAATACAACAGTAAAAGAACATACAATAGGTTCTACCGGCCTTGCCTAAATACCGGGCAAGGCAACCCAAGTGACAGTTTTAATGTCAGGCTCTACCGGCCTTGCCTATACCGGGTAAGGCAACCGTGAGATGATGTATACCGGTTCTACCGGCCTTATCAATACCGGGCAAGGCAGCCCAATGGAATGCTGAATGTAGGCTCTACCGGCCCTGCCAATACCGGGTAAGGCAACCTTAAAGATGGTGAATTACAAGGTTCTACCGGCCTTACCAATACCGGGCAGGGCAGCCCAAAGGAGTACTGTAGTAGGCTCTACCGGCCCTGCCTATACCGGGTGAGGCAACCTACAGGATGGTATAGTCAAGGTTCTACCGGCCTCACCAATACCGGGCAGGGCAGCCTGAGCAAGTACATCAGCTGTCAGGTGACTAAGACAGCAGAGAGCATAAGTATAGAGGTCTTACTCAGCAGAAGTCTATTGCCAGGGATAATCAGACAACTGCAAGGAAGTGGACAGCGACTGACCAAAGTACAGGATGTTCAGGAGCAAACCAACGTCCGCACGTTGGGACTAATGGTAAATAGCGCCACCGGGTTTAATGGAGCAAACCAGCGTCCGCACGCTGGAACCAACAATGTATATCACAACCAGGTTTAGTGGAGCAAACCAGCGTCCGCACGCTGGAGCCAACAAGTAATTCGCAACCAGTTTAGTGGAGTAAACCAGCGTCCGCACGCTGGGACCAACAATGTATATCGCAACCAGGTTTAGTGGAGTAAACCAGCGTCCGCACGCTGAAACCAACAATGTGTATTGCAACAAGGTTTAGTGGAGCAAACCAGCGTCCGCACGCTGGAACCAACAATGTGTATTGCAACCAGGTTTAGTGGAGCAAACCAGCGTCCGCATGCTGGAACCAACAATGTGTACTGCAACCGGGTGTAGTGGAGCAAACCAGCGTCCGCACGCTGGAACCAACAATGTATCTCGCAACCAGTTAGTGGAGTAAACCAGCGTCCGCACGCCGGAACCTACAATGTGTATCGCAACCAGGTTTAGTGGAGTCAACCAGCGTCCGCACACTGGAGCCAACAATGTATATCACAACCAGGTTTAGTGGAGTAAACCAGCGTCCGCACGCTGGAACCAACAATGTGTATTGCAACCAGGTTTAGTGGAGTAAACCAGCGTCCGCACGCTGGAACCAACAATGTGTATGCAATAGCGAGGAGAACAATGTCGCCGGAGCGACAGCTGGAGTGCGAGACTCAGGAACTTGTACAGGTTAACCCGCACGGTGCTGGAGCACAGGAACCCCGGAATACAGGCACACAGGAACACTGGAACACCGGAACGTTAGCATACAGGAACACTGGAACGCTGGAGCACCGGAACATTAACATACAGGAACACTGGAACGTTAAAGTACAGGAACACTGGAACACCGGAACGTAGCATGCAGGAACACTGGAAACAGGCCCAGAGATCTGACAAGCAGGTCAGGCAGAGTGGAGTCAGAAACACCACGAAAGGGCCACCTGGAAGTGCTCAACCTGGGTTTAAAAGGGCTGTGTGAGGAGGGCTAATGACAGACAGCCAATCACGAATACTCAGCAAGTGACAGGCACAGAGCAGTACGAATCACGGGCACCGTGATAGCCGCTGAGCATGTATCACGGTTCCCGTGATCTCCCTCTGTCACTCTCTCTTGTGCTGCTCCCTTATTGGTTGAGCCTGTTTGGCCCGCCCCTGGTGACCCTTTTTATACCAGACTAGCAGCACCTGTTAGGTGCCCTTTCGTGGTGTTCCAAAGCCTGTGTTGCTGTTGCTGAGTTCCTGTGTTCCTGTTTTCCGCTGTGCCGATTTGGCCTGTTCTGATGACTCTCCTGTGTTCCTGCTCCGTGAGCTGACCCGGCCTGGCTGATGTTCCTGCTCGTTGCTGATCTGGCTTGTCTGAGAACCTCCTCCATGACCTGACCCGGCCTGGCTGACATTCCTGCTGCTGTTGTCGCTTGGGCTACATTCTGATTCCTGCTGTGTTTGCGTCTGATTGGATCGAGACTGTAACCATTAACGCCTGCTGAGCCGTGTGTCTCTTGAGCTGAGTCTCCATTTACGCTTGCAGAGCGTAACTACTAAAGCTGAGTGTCCGGTTACACTTGCAAAGCTGTACTACCCAAAGCTGAGTCTACCTTGGCACTTGCAGGGCAATACCGTTATACGCTGAGCCTCCGATTATACTTGTTGGGCTATATATCCAACCTGGTGCTGTTGTTAACTCTTGCAGAGCCATTATACTCCCGCTGCTGCTGCTGAGCCGGCCGCGTTGGGGCCTTGGTAGACGGCGGCTCATATTGTCATCAAAGCAGAGTAGTCAGTATCCGTTTACGTGCCCGTGAGGCGCTATTGGCTCCCGCTCCTTCGGAGTCTTCCTCACTACTCCTCGGTGGGGTTATTGGCTCTAGCACTCTCTGCACCGGTGGTTTCCGTTATACGCCCGGTGGGGCTGTAGGCTCAAGCTATCGCTGTACGGTTGGTCTCCTTATACGCCCATGGGGGCTAGCGAATCACGCTCTTGCAGTGCAAAGTGTCTCTGTCATACGCCCGTGGGGGCTATTTGGCTCAAGCTATCACTGTATGGTTGGTCTCTATTACACGCCTGTGGGGGCTAGCGGTTCACGCTCTTGCAGCATCAGTAGTCTCCATTATACGCCTGTGGGGGCTAGCGGCTCACGCTTCTGCATTACAAGTGGTCTCCGTTACACGCCCTTGGGGGCTATCCGCAAACTAGTCCGCAGCGTTCTGTCTCAGTCTCTGCATTACCCAAGCAGCTAATGACTTAAGGTGTTGTGCAACCTATTGCTGCCTCTTATTCACCTTGGGCGTGCCAAACACCACAACAGAGACTGACGATCCCTATGTATTTTAACTATTGATTGCCAGTCGCTATTCTGAGCCTGTCCTGTGACAGTATATGTATGATTTGTACTCCTGTATACTGGTCCTGTGAAGGCCTATGTGTCTATCTATGTGTCTATGTGTCTATCTATTGCTATCTACTGTGTGGCCTACTGAGGGCGACCTTGTTCGTTATTTTTTGTTTTAATAAAACTGTGCTTTATTCAAACCCGCTGTCTGAGTGTCTGAAAACCGTTACAGCATGCCAATCAGGGACTGGAGCAGTTCTTTCATTGCTTTGTAAATGATCATCATGACAATTGGTCCAACCTGTTGCCGTGGGCAGAGTTTGCCAGGAAATGTGCAGTTAATTCATCGTCCAGGAGCTCCCCATTTCTTATCAACTACGGTTTCCAGCCATGCTTGCTCCCGGACTCATTTCAGGTGCAACAGATTCCAGCTCTGGATGAGCATATCGAGCAGCTTCACTCCACTTGGGCACAGGTTCAGATGACCCTCGGTCAGTCATTCCAGCGACAACAGAGGCATGCCAATCGTAGACGGCTGCCAGCGGTCTCCTTCCAGGTTGGGGAGAGGGTATGGCTCTAGTCCAGAAATCTCAATTTACAGGTGCCTTCCAATAAGCTGGCTCCCAGATTCATTGGTCCGTTTAAAGTTATCCGCAGGGTGAATCCTGTTTCATACGCTTGGAACTCCCTGCCTCTATGCGTATACATAATGTGTTCCATGTATCTCTGCTGAAACCCTTCGTTTGCAATTGTTACACTACCTCTCCAGTAGTTCCTGGGCCAGTGGACGTTCAGGGCCAAGAGGAATATGAGATACAAAGTATCATTGACTCTAGAAGATTTAGGGGGAAGTTGCAATATTTGGTCCATTGGAAGGGCTATGGCCCTGAGGAACGTTCCTGAGTAGATCATAAGGGCCTCCATGCGCAACTTCCACTCTAAATACCCCCAGAAGCCGAGACCTTCTGTGGGGAGAGGGGGCCTTTGAGGGGGGGTACTATCACGGTGCAGTGTTTTCCCTCATGTCACTCTCGCTTGTGCTGCACTCTGATTGGTTGAGCCTGTTTGGCCCGCCACTGGTGACCTTTTTATACTGGGCCAGTGGCACCTGTCAGGTGCCCTTTCGTGGTGTTCCCGAGCCAGTTTTGCTGTGATGTGTTCCTGCGTTCCTGATTTCTGGTGTACCGACTTGGTCTGCTCTGACTACGTTCCTGTGTTCCTGCTCCGTGATTTGACCCGGCCTGGCTGACGTTCCTGCTCGTATCCTGATCTGGCTTGTCTGAGAACCTGCTCCGTGATTTGACCCGGCCTGGCTGACGTTCCTGCTGGTATCCTGATCTGGCTTGTCTGAGAACCTGCTCCGTGATTCGACCCGGCTTGTTGACGTTCCAGCTCCGTGACCTGCACCGGTTACTTCTGCCCAGACTACGTTCCAGCTTCCTCTGTCGCCGAGGCAACATTTTGACTTCCTCCATCTACTGTCCTGAGTGACTGCAGTGGTTAACCTGTGCTGAGCTGAGATCCTTCTACTGAGCTGCTCCCTGCAGAGCTGTGTTCCAACTATCGAGCCGTTAACTGTGCAGAGCTGTGTTCCAACTATCGAGCCATTAACCCGTGCAGAGCTACATCCCGGTTCTGAGCCTCCAGTCTGGTACAGAGTGTTGCCTTGGTGCTGAGCCGTTTCTCTCCTTGCAGTATAGTGAAGTTCGTTACCGCGCCCAGTAGGCGCACGGCTCTGGCTGCTACTGTGCAAATCTCTGTTGTTACGCCCGTGGGGGCTATTGGCTCAAACTCTTGCAATTCAGTTTCTTCCGTTACACCCGTGGGGGCTATTGGCTCAAGCTCTTGCTATCCAGTTTCTTCCGTTACACCCGTGGGGGCTATTGGCTCAAGCTCTTGCTATCCAGTTTCTTCCGTTACACCCGTGGGGGCTATTGGCTCAAGCTCTTGCAATCCAGTTGCTTCCGTTACGCCCGTGGGGGCTATTGGCTCAAGCTCTTGCAATCCGGTTGCTTCCGTTACACCCGTGGGGGCTATTGGCTCAAGCTCCTGCATTCCAGTTGCCTTCGTTGTCACGCCCGTGGGGGCTATTGGCTCAAGTTCTGGCAGTCTACTTGCTCCGTTAGTACTCCCGCGGGGGCTACTGTTGAAGTGCAGCAGGTTCTGGGTTGCAGGTTCCTCTTTGCTGGACAGTTATCTCAGTATTATTAACATTTGGTGTTGAGTCCTCTCCACTATTTACTGCCTTTATCCTTGGGCGTGCCAAACATCACAACTGAGACGGACTGATTACTGTGTTAACCCTTGTATCTCTGTACTCAGTATCTGCCAATTGCCTGTGCTATTTTATGCTATACCTGTATATTGGTCACACTATTGCCTTCCTGCTGCTACGCAGTGCTGCCTATAGGGGGCAATCTTTGTCCTTTATTTTGTTCTTAATAAAACTGTATTTTATTTCACCTACTGGTCTGAGCGTCTTGAAAACCGTGACAGTCGGTTAAGATTTTGTGTGCCTCTCCGTCTGTGCCAGCCGAATACCATCAATTCAGTGACGTTTTCAGTAAGTGAGAGGCTAGCACATTGCCCCAGCATAGGGCATACAATTGTGCCATTGATTTGCCCCCTGGGGTTGTGCCCCCTAGGGATTGCACGTATCCATTGTCGTACGAGGAGAACCTGGCTGTGGAGGAGTACATTGAGGACGCCCATAATTGAGGGATTATTCGGAAGTCTACCTCACCTGCTGGTTTTTTTTTCGTAAAAAAGAAGAGTGGCGAGTTGAGACCTTGCATTGATTACAGGGGATTAAATAAACTGATGTCCAAGAACACATACCGCATACCACTCATTACTGAGCTGTTTGACAGGTTAAAAGGTTCTTCCATTTTTATGAAATTAGGCCTACTTGCTGCCTATAACCTGATCAGAATAGGAGCGGGGGATGAGTGGAAAACAGCATTTAATACTAGATCTGGGCATTATGAATATCTAGTTATGCCATTTGGTCTTTGTAATGCACCAGCTATATTTCAAGAATTCATTAACGACATTCTCTGTGATTTACTACAGTCCTGTGTAGTGGTATACCTTGATGACATACTCATACACTCTGTCCCAACACATCAAGGATGTGTCCAAGGTCTTGCTTCGTTTACGCAAAAATAAGTTTTATTGTAAAATGGAGAAGTGCGAGTTTCACAGGTCCCAAGTGCCTTTTTTGTTTTTTGTGATATCTAAGGATGGTATTGCCATGGACCAGGAGAAACTCACAGCAGTCTTGCAGTGGCCACGACCCAAAGGGTTAAAAGCAATTCAGCGTTTTCTTGGGTTCCCTAATTATTACAGGAAGTTTAGCCATAACTTCTCTACCATTGTTAAACCTCTGTCTGACCTTACGCACAAGGGCGCTAATCCCTCCCAATGGTCTGATGCTGCTGAGCTTGCTTTCCAGACACTAAAATCCGCTTTTGCATCTGCCCCGGTACTGTCCCACCCTAACCCCTCCCTTCCATTCACGTTGGAGGTTGATGCTTCTGAGATAGGGGTTGGGGCAGTACTATCACAATGTCCAGTAGCGGGGTGTGCTCTGAGACCATGTGGGTTCTTCTCTAAAAAGCTGTCCAGTGCCCAGAGTCATTATGAAATTGGTGACAGAGAACTCCTGGCTATCATTCTGGCTCTGAAAGAATGGCGCCACCTGCTGGAGGGTACCAGAACTCCTGTACTAATTCTTACTGACCACAAAAACCTAACTTATCTCTCTGAGGCTAAAAGATTGTCGTCTCGTCAGGCCAGGTGGGCCCTGTTCCTATCTCGTTTCAATTTTGTAGCATCCTATTTGCCGGGCTCCAAGAATGTTAGGGCCGATGCCCTGTCTAGACAATTTGGGCCAGAGATGGAGAAGGATGAGGTTTCCGTACCTATCATTCAGCCTGATCGCATCCTGGCCACCCTACACACTAGTATCACTTCACCACTGGGGGAAGAGATTCTGGCTACCCAGGCTACGGCACCCCCAGAATCCCCAGTGGGTAAGTGTTTTGTGGATGAGCCATTTCGTACACGGTTGCTGGAGACATACCACTATTCTAAGGCTGCTGGACATATTGGGAGGGATCAATTAATATGGTCTCTCTCACAAGTTTTATGGTGGCCTTCCCTACAGGCCGACTGGTCCGCTTTTATCGCAGCCTGTGCCACCTGTGCCCGTGCCAAGACCCCTAGACACCTCCCGGTGGGCCTACTTCAACCAATGCCTAATGGTGAACGTCCTTGGTCCCACGTGGCCATTGATTTCCTGGGAGAGCTGCCAGTGTCTAGGGGTTACTCATTCATTCTTATGGTGGTTGAAAGATCCTCTAAGATGGCTCATTTCGTGCCTCTTTCTGGTCTTCCCCCTGCCCAGGAGTTGGCTGTTGTCTTCGCTAAGGAAGTGTTCCAGTTGCATGGGGTACCCAGAGTCCTGGTGTCTGACTGTGGGAGCCAATTTGTGTCCAGATTTTGGAGAGCATTTTGTAACCAGATGGGCATTCAGCTGTAATTTTCTTCTGCCTACCATCCCCAGACCAATGGAGCCGCTGAGCGTGCCAATCAGGGTTTGAAACAGTTCCTGCGCTGTTTTGTCACCGATCATCATGATAATTGGGCAGACCTGTTGCCGTGGGCAGAGTTGGCCAGGAACTGTGCGGTTAATTCATCGTCCGGGAGCTCCCCGTTTCTCCAGCCATGCTTGCTCCCGGACTCATTCCAGTTGCAACAGATTCCAGCTCTGGATGAGCACATCGAGCAGCTCCGCTCCACATGGGCACAGGTTCGGAGGGCCCTCAGTCAGTCGTTCCAGCGTCATCAGCGCCACGCTAACCGTAGAAGGCTGCCAGCGGTCTCATTTCAGGTTGGGGACAGGGTATGGCTCTCCTCCAGAAATCTTAATTTGCAAGTCCCATCTAATAAGTTGGCTCCCCGGTTCATTGGTCCTTTCAGGGTGATTCGTAAAATTTTCCCTGTGTCGTATGCATTGGAGCTCCCAGCATCTATGAGCATTCATAATGTGCTCCATGTATCCTTACTGAAACCTCTGGTATGCAATCAATACACTACCACTCCTGTGGTGCCCGGTACTGTGGAGGTTCAGGGCTAGGAAGAGTACGAAGTTCAAAGCATAATTGACTCTCGCAGATTTAGAGGAAAATTTCAATATTTGGTCCATTGGAAGGGCTATGGCCCTGAGGAACGTTCCTGGGTTGATCAGAGCGACTTTCGTGCCCCAAGACTTCTGCGCAGTTTTCACTCTAAATATCCTCAGAAACCAGGCCTCTCTGCAAGAAGAGGGGGTCTTTGAGAGGAGGGTACTATCACTGTGCCCGTGCTCTTTTTATTTTTTTTCTGTCAGTCTAGTCTGAGCCTTGCTCCCATTGGCTACCGTGTGTTAGTCCCGCCCAGTATGACCTTTATATGCTGGGCTAGGGGCACCCCTCCGGTGCCCTTTCGTGGTGTTCCTGTGCCAGTGTGTATTTCTGCTCAGTGTTTCCCAGTGTACCAACTCGGCCTGCCTGACTACTCTGCATATTGTCTGCTGCCCTTGTGTACCGACCTGGATTGCCTGACTATTCTTCTGACGTTCCTGCTCCGTGATTCGACCCGGCTTGGCTGACGTTCCTGCTCCATGATTCTGACCCGGTTTGGCTGACGTTCCTGCTCCGTGATTCGACCCGACTTGGCTGACGTTCCTGCTCCGTGATCTGACCCGGCTTGGCTGATGTTCCTGCTCCATGTATCTACCCGGCTTGGTTGGCGTTCCCGTGCTTGTCGCCTTGGCGACATTCTGACTGTCTGGCAATTGGGTTATTTGCTTGTGCAGAGTATCAGCGGCCAGTCTCCGTTACTGCTCCGGCAGTGGAGTCACCGGGTGCCTCTTTTACACTTGTGCAGAGTGCAAGTGTTGTCTCCGTTACTGCTACGGCAGTTTACCTTGGGCCTAGTCTCCGTTATTGCCTCTGCTCAGAGCAAGTGTCTGCCTCCGTTACCACTCTGGCTGTTGAGCCACTGGTTGCCTCCGGTTATACTTGTGCAGAGTGCAAGTGTTGTCTCCGTTACTGCTATGGCAGTTTACCTTGGGCCTAGTCTCCGTTATTGCCTCTGCTCAGAGCAAGTGTCTGCCTCCATTACCACTCTGGCTGTTGAGCCATCGGTTGCCTCCGGTTATACTTGTGAAGAGTGCAAGTGTTGTCTCCGTTACTGCTACGGCAGTTTACCTTGGGTCTAGTCTCCGTTATTGCCTCTGCTCAGAGCAAGTGTCTGCCTCCGTTACCACTCCGGCTGTTGAGCCACCGGTAGCCTCCGGTTATACTTCTGCAGAGTGCAAGTGTTGTCTCCGTTACTGCTATGGCAGTTTACCTTGGGCCTAGTCTCCGTTATTGCCTCTGCTCAGAGCAAGTGTCTGCCTCTGTTACCACTCCGGCTGTTGAGCCACCAGTAGCCTCCAGTTATACTTGTGCAGTGTGCAGGTGTTGTCTCCGTTACTGCTATGGCAGTACCTCACGTGTCTCTGTTCCCAGTATTGCCTAAACAGCTCATGCTAGTTCTGCTTTTCTGGCTTTTGGCATTACGACTTCCACAGCTGTTTATATGCAGGGAGTCCCATTACTGACCTCTCTGCACATGGAACTGTTTACACTCTGAAGATCTTTAACCCATGCAAGATCTTGCTCCTGGGAATTCATCACTCTGCCTGACCTGTGTCAGTATAGACTATTGTGGACTTCTTGTTTATGCTGGACCTGTGTAGGTCTATGTATCTATAACCTGTCGTGTGTCTGTACTATTCTGCTGAGATACTACAGGACCTGTGAAGGTTAATTATTTTAATAAAACTGTGTTTTATCCTAAACCACTGTGTCTGTGTGTCAAACAAACCGTTACAACAAGGTAATAGAACTGCTATGAACAACAATGCAAGGGCAACTGAGTCAGGACTCAGACTGTCCTTTAAACCCCTCCACAGGAAGTAAGTAGGAGGAGCAGCTCAGAGGGAGGAAGTAGGTAGGAGGAAGGAGGTAGGAGGAGACTACAGGAAGCAAACACATAAAACAGAGGCCTGCTGCATGCTTGAAGCCTCGCTCCTGTAGATGACGCTGAAATTAAGGTAAGCTGTAACAGTACCCCCCCCCCAAAGGCCCCCCTCCGCGGAGCCGACCGGGGCTTGTCAGGGAATCGAGCATGAAACCTGCGTACCAATAAAGGAGTGTGGACATCACTGGCAGGTATCCAGGAGCACTCCTCAGGACCAAGCCCTTCCAATAAATAAGGTACTGTAGGCACCCTCAAACCAAACGGGAGTCCAGAATATTTTGTACTTCATACTCCTCGTGATCTGCAACTCTCACGGGAGCAGGACGGACAGGAGCTGAGGTATACCGTTTGCAGACCAAGGGCTTTAACAGGGAAACCTGGAAGACATTATGAATGCGCATATTGGCAGGAAGCTCCAAGGCATAGGCCACTGGGTTAATTTTGCACAACACATGGAAAGGACCAATGAATCGAGGAGCTAGGGACCTGGAGGTGCAAAGCAAAACAAATCTGCGCTCTTCCATATAACCTATCCAAATGAGAACCCTGTGTAAAGCATATATCATGCCACTTTAATAAAATTTTGGGGTCTTTGTTGCATAGATTGGCCAAAGAATGTCTAAGCCTATGCTTAATGCAGTCAAGGCTTTGTGCAAACCCCATGTGACCTGTGGGGGTATGTGGAGAAGCAATATAAAGGGGACTGAGAGCTGCAGCCCTCTAGCCAGATGCCCACTCCCTACAGGTCACTGAAGGTGAATCCTAACATGAATTTGTTTGAAACTGTTTTTAAATGTGTTAAATGTTTTTAAATGCATCCTACGCATTACATACAAGAAATATCAGGGGTGTTTTTAATCTAGATAGGAATGACTGTATGAAGAGTTAGGTACTCGCCTGGTATTGGGGAGCCTTGATGTGGCAGGCGGACTTAGACATTCTTTGGCCAATCTATGCAACGAAGACTCCAACATTTTATTAAAGTGGTATGATATATGCTTTACACAGGGTTCTCATTTGGATAGGTTATATGGAGGAGCGCAGATTTGTTTTGCTTTGTTTTGTTTTTTTTGTTTGGGCTTTGGCCTAATCTTGGGGAGCCTGGAAAACTCCCACACATTTCATGCTGCTATTCATATTTATTTACCTGGGTTCTTAATCTTTATTTGTAAAATTAATGTATAAGTTAATGTGAGTTAGCGCTGTGAGTTTTCTGTTTCTTTTGCACCATGAGGTGCAAGTTGCGGGAAGACAACCACACTCTGTCTCCTACTTGGAAGGTAGGTGCCGGCAGTCGCCTACGGTCAGCCTGCCTTTTTTGTCACTGCACAGAATCACGGAGGGTATGCTGTACCCATACCCACAAAGAACGGAGCACCCTTAAATGCTTGTCCAGAGCCGGAATTTCTTGTGCTTGGAAGGTCTCGGGGAGAGCCGAGGGTTGGAACCCATAATTGACCAAGAACGGGGGAACTCTTAGTGGAAGAGTTAACAGCACTATTCCGGGCAAACTCTGCCCAAGGTAACAGGGTAGCCCAGTTATTGTGATGGTCAGAGATATAGCAGCGGAGAAACTGTTCCAAGGCTTGATTAGACCTCTCTGCCGCACCGTTGGACTGCGGATGATACAAGGAGGAGAATGCCAATTGAATACCTATTTGCGTACAGAAGCACCTCCAGCAAATACCACCTCCAATTCCTGTGCGGATGGTAACCCTTTCAGTGGTACAAAGTGGGCCATCTTAGAAAACTTGTCTACAATCATTAGAATGACTGTATAACCCATGGAACTTGGAAGTTCGACCATAAAGTCAATGGATAGATGTGATCAGGGGCGTTCCCCATTGGCCACTGGCTGAAGCAAGCCCACTGGCAGGTGTCTAGGAGACTTGGTTTGAGCACAAGTCGTACATGCAGCCATGAAAGCGATACAGTCGGCCCAAAGACTAGGCCACCAAAATACTCGTGACACGGACCATATCAATTGGCCTCGACCAATGTGACCCGCAACTTTAGATGCATGATATGTCTCCAACAACTTGATGTGCAACTGTGCAGGAACAAAGCAACGACCATCAGGTTTATCAGGAGGAGCAGAGTCTTGGGCTGCTAGAATCTCTTCTTCTAGAGGAGAAGTAATACAGGTACGAATCGTAGCGAGAATACGATCAGCCAGAATGATCGGAGAAAGTGGAACCTCTTCTCTGGATGGGCTACAAAACTAGCGAGATAATGTGTCTGCCCGTGCATTTTTAGAGCCAGGAAGATAGGTAACCACAGAATTAAAGTGGGACAGAAACAGTGCCCATCTGACCTGCCTGGAAGACAAGCATTTGGCTTCAGAGAGGTAAATTAGGTTTTTGTGGTCGGTTAAAATCAAGATAGGAGCTTTAGTACCTTCAAGCAGATGCCTCCATTCTTTCAAGGCCAGGACAATAGCCAGTAATTCTCTGTCCCCAATCTGGTAAAGCATTTCAGCTTTGGACAGTTTCTTGGAAAAGAACCTACATGGACGTAGGGCCTCACCAGGAGCTGAGCGCTGGGATAGCAAAGCGCCCACTCCGACTTCCGATGCATTCACCTCCAGGGTAAAGGGCAGGGAGGGATTGGGATGCGCCAATATGGGACCTGCTGCGAAGGCTGCCTTGAGCTTTTCAAAAGCCAGAATAGCCGGATGTTATTGAAGGGTACAGGGATAATGTGTGTAAGAATTATGTTCGGCACCTATAGGGTTAAAAGTTACATTTGACTGATTCTGCAGAAAACTATGTACAGGGGAGGAACAACACGAGTAACCACCAGATAGGTTTGTTTTAGTTCCTTATCTGAATATGCCCAAGGTTGTTATGCTTGAAGGTACTGAATCTCACAACCCCC
The DNA here is from genome assembly GCA_037306005.1 of Rhinophrynus dorsalis. Classification (NCBI taxonomy): domain Eukaryota; kingdom Metazoa; phylum Chordata; class Amphibia; order Anura; family Rhinophrynidae; genus Rhinophrynus; species Rhinophrynus dorsalis. The sequence goes on from CM074724.1 coordinate 194,197,834, forward strand.
CCACGGGGGAGGAGATGGATGCCAGAGCAACAGTTATCTCTGTAACCACTCTCTTTTCCCCCCCTTCCTGTGAATAAGTTTGCTTCTTTGTTTAGTTTTGCTCTTCTGTTTTTTTTTATATATATAATTCTCTGTTCTATGTTACAAACTGTGTTGTGCACCGCCCCCCTCCCTTTATTTGAAGGGGGGCTGTGGGCCTATAAAGAACTATGTGTGACAAGAATAAAGAGAGAGCTTGTATTGGATACGCTGTTGTATGTGTCTTTCCTTGCGATCCATACAGGCCCCCGGTATACCGATACATTGACATAGATATCATAGACAGACTGATAATATGAAGGTGAAAGGTATCTTTTCAGGCAGCGATCCAGGTAAAGATTCCCCAACAGTTTTTGGTGGAGAATGCGGGCAGTGTGCATCCATGGGTAAGTGACTATATGTTGTCGCCGTCCCAGGGATCACACTGCCGTGTTAAGGGTTGAGTGAAATAGGGAGATAGGGAGTGAGTCTCTGTTAGTCTAATATATAAGCGCGCTATATAAATATAGATTGCAGTAATGGCAATCAGGAATATAGATTGCAGTAATGGCAATCAGGAATATAGACTGCAGTAATAGCAGTCAGGCATATAGATTGCAGTAATAGCAATCAGGAATATAGATTGCAGTAATGGCAATCAGGAATATAGACTGCAGTAATAGCAGTCAGGCATATAGATTGCAGTAATAGCAATCAGGAATATAGATTGCAGTAATAGCAATCAGGGTTAGAGTCACAGTAATGGTGACCGAGTCACAGTAATAGTGATTCAGGACTAAGGTAGTTGGAGACAACCACAGGATTAGGATATTGGTAGTTCAGGATAGCCACAGTAATGGTGGTCAGAGTCACAGTAATGGTGACCGAGTTACAGTCATAGTGACTCAGGAGAACTACAGGTTAAAATTAGTGGCTCACAACTACCGAATATTAGACAACAGAACACTCATTATCTATAGAATCTATAGAGTCCCTCTGTGAGTCTATGTCAATAATCTACTGTTCTGTCCTCTCTTGTCTGTCAAATTGTTTCGTGATACTATATGATTACTATGCACTGGTGTTGAGATATGGATGTTTGTAGAGATGTCAATTAAGTATTGTATCAAAGGATATTAGAGGCTAAGAATAAGTATTGTGTTATTGTGTGCTGTCCCCGGTTCAGGTGAAGGTAAGCACTGGGACCGGGTGTTATTCCAGGTGAAGGTGAGCACCTGAATTTTTACTCCTTTTCTTTTCCTCGTTTATTTGACATTGTGATTGCATTGTATTGTACAACTTGTTGTAAGATGGGTGGTCAAGAAAGTAAGACCCCAGAAATAGGTGAGGATTGTATACACTATGTAGAGAGACTGACAGGGGGTTCCTATTACACTATTCCATTCGTGTCTAATTTGGTCCTGCAAGATACCACCCACTGACTTTCCCCCCTGATCACTGGGAAAAGTTACAACTGTCTCGTATTTGTTGCGCATGGCTAACCTGTTTACATACATGTTATGTGTCGTTTGTCTGGGGTAGATACGTGCCCTGTTCCGGAGGGATATAGTAAGTGAGCACAGAAAGAGGGAGAGTGTGTCTACATCACCAGAGAGAGAGACTTGAGGGACTAAATGGGGAAGTTATTCAGAGTGTGTGGATTATTGCTATCAAAATCAGGTACTAAAACATTATGCATTCATTTAGTGACAGCTAGGCAGGGGTTAAGCCGCCATGCTTGTAAAATGTTGATGCTATGAGAAAGTTAGCGCAGCTCTGATTCCCCCTCCCTTCTCTTCCATTCTACCTCTCCCCCTTGTTCTCTCTGTTCTTAGATAAGACACAAGTAACAGAATTTCAAGGTCATCAACGCTGCTGTTTTTCTAAAGGTCCTATTGTTAAGATGTTGTCTAGTAGCTGGGAACTAAGGGTTAATAAATATGATTGGGTGGAAATATAGATTTGTATTATGGTATAGACTTGCATTTAAATATCTATATACCGTTTTGTATTTCCTTGTTAAAAGGGGACCGTAATAACTCAATGATCCGAGGATTCTGGCAGGGGCAGGTTCTGAGATAAAATGTTGCAACATTTAGGTAAATTTAGGTAAATTCAATCCTAATTTTGTGTAATCAATTGTATGGATCCAAGCAAGTAAAAATATGGATTTGTTAAAGAAATTGTCAATGTGTTATAGATAATAGAACTGAAATTATGTTCTTGAGTGAGAAGAGGCAGGAATGTGGGGGCTGTCTTGCTGGAAGTGTCTGAGGGGGTTTTGGCATTGGTCTTACCGGTTCAATGGTCCTCAGTGATCTAAGACCGAGTAGTCCAGCCAGTCCACCCGGCACGGTCACGGGCACCCCTTCCTCTCCTGTTTTTGACTTCTTGGGAAACATATATTTCAACTGAAGTGGTGCACCCAATGTGTATGTGTATGTGTATATATATGTGTATATATGTATATGTTCAACTGAAGATTTGTTGCATTGTGATTTAGCCTCCATAAGAACAAATTGTAGTTATGTATATGTGCCCTTTGCAACCTGTTGTCTGTTAATTAGAGAAACAGTAATCCTGCTTTCCCTGAAAATGACAGGAAGGTGTTAAATGCCTGTGTGCTGATTCTCTGCCACTATGAGACGATCGTGCAGCATCAGACCCCTCCCTCTCCTGTGTAAATCCTTCCTAGTTGTAATACTGTTATGGGGGAATGAAAGAGAAAAGATTGTTGACACATATAAGAAATTAACTTCTAATGAAATTAGAGACAGATAAGTAGGGACTGCAGATGAATTCCCTCTTAATGACGTGACTGATAATGTATTATTATTTTACTGTTCTCTGATCCTGGGGTCCATGCGGACATGTAGGAAACCTCATTTGAATCTTCCTGGGGTGCAGTAGGTTGTGCAGCGGAGGGATAAGTCCCTTGCTGCATCTTTGTATGGATTTAGGGAAACACTGAGAGTGTGTTGAGCGAGCCAGTAAGTGAAGTAATGGAGAAAGAAAGGACAGAAGTTATGTACAGAGATACAGAGGAAGACAAAAAGACTAGGCAGGTATTGAAGGACCAGGCAAAGTTTAGTGCTTTAGCAATTGCAAGGAAAGTTGGCACTGTTGAAGCAGGTAGAAAGAATAATGTAAGTGGTACAGCGAAATCTAAGCAGGTAGGAAAGAATACATGTTTTTACTGTAAGCAGGAAGGACATTGGAAGTGAAATTGCCCCAAGCTGAGGAATAAGTATAGATATACAGACAGAAATCCCCAGGAAGAAGGTGTATCTGTTAGTGGTGATTCAGACAGAAACGACTCACCTAATAAGACAGAATAGGAAGGGATCAGGATCAGTCTTTTTAGCATTATCCTATAGTGCAGGGGGGTGGAATTCATAGTGAAGAAAACTATCAGTATAGTAGGGGTGGATTGAATTCCCTCCTCTATGCCATATATACAACCTATGGAAGTTACCATAGAAGGGACTATGGTCCAAGATGGTTTTCTCCTATCAGAGTCATGCCCCATTGCACTGTTGGGAAGGGATTTGTTGACCAGATTGAGGACAGAGATAACTTTTGACGCTGACAAGATAGAGGTATATGTACCTGACTATTATGACTTGACTTTCCATATGGCACTGAGACACACTTCCCAGGATAGTCATGATTCAGACATCCCGGAGGAGGTTCTGCGCTCTGTGGCCTCTGCTGTTTGAGCAGCTGGAAAGCCAGGGGTTGGTAGAGATGTCCGACCCGTTATTGACTTGCAGCCTAATGCAGGACCGGTCTAGGACAGATAGTACCCCATCAGCCAAGAGGCTAGGCAAGGGTTAAGCTAATAGTGGCCAATATTTTGACTGAAGGATTGTATGACAAACTGACTAGGATTCTCCTGATACGATAGTATGGGATGAACTGAAGCGGGTGCTGATGTTCGCCCCTGCTTTAGCTCTGCCAAAACCAGTTACCCTATTGACCGAGGACATAAATGATCCTCCAGAGCATGACTGTGTAGACGCCCTGGAGGAAGTGACTTTACCCAGACCAGATCTGTACAAAGTAAGTCAGAAATTGTTGGGATTTGTGTGATATATACTTGTAAATAAATCCTAAAATGTGACATATTCTAATCACTGGGGCCAGGCAATGGGCTTGGGTGTCATTTGAACGGCTCCAGATAGATTATATTGGGTTGTTTTGCAGCCTGTACTGGGATTTTAGTATGCTGTTGTAATAATTGATTAATTGTTTAAGTGGCTAGCGACATTTTTTTTGAAAGGAGCTACTGCGGGATCAGTAGCTAAGGTGTTAATAAGAAAAGTAATTCCAAGGTTTGGTTTGCCTCGAGTCATTGAGTCAGACCATGGAAAACATGTTACAGCTGAAATTGTTAAAAGTAATTGTGTCACTCTAGGGGTGAACTGGAGATATCATACTCCCTGGAGGCCTCAATCGTCTGGACAAGTTGAGAGGATGAACCAGACTCTTAAGCGCTCTCTGACCAAACTATGTACTGAACTAAGACTCAAATGGCCAGAGGCGCTTCCCCGTGTCTTGACTCACTTCAGGGTGACCCCTTCCAAATCCTTAAAAGCTTAGTCCTTATGGGATCCTCTTTGGTAGGCCCTGGAATAGGATTGTGATGTATCACGGATCTACCTTAGAGATTGGTAATCAGCAGATTATGGATTATGTAACTGCTTTGCAGCATACCCTTTCTTTTCTTCCCAGATTTTCTGTTCCACAGCCTTTGCTTTCGGCTGGCCCAGTGCAAGTTTCCAGATTGGAGAGTGGGTATATGTACAGACATGGAGAACAGAGTGTTTGGAGCCCCAGTGGAAGGGTCCATTCCAGATTCTGTTGACAAGTTACAGCGCAGTCACGCTGCATAAAGGAAAGACCTGGATATACCACGCCAGAGTGACAGCTGCACCAGAGCCTGAGCAGGATAAAGGCCCTGTGCCCTCCCAGTGCCCAGCAGATGCCCAGAGGGAGGCAGAACAGGGTGAAGGTCTGAGGCTTTTGTTCAGGAAATGCCAGCAAGTAGGCTTATTGCATCGCCTACCTCCATGGGACCAGTAAGCAGGCTTATTGCATCGCCTGCCACCGTGAGATCATCAAGTAGGTGTTTTGACGGGCATAATAATCCCTGACCACCTGCCTCCGTGGGACAAGACCATCATCAAGCTAGCACCCTCTGGCAGTGAAAGTGGCCTGCTTGAGGAGGTGCCCCTATGGATAGGTAATGATGGTCTAATGTGTATTAACATTATAAGTGTGGGGGGTGGAAGGCTGGCTTATGTATGCAACTTATGTCTCACCCTCACTCACGTAAGGACTTCTGAAAGGCCACCTCTGCACTGGGGTCAGATGGACTGCAGGGACACCCCAGAGACCCGTGAGAATTCCAATGTCTGCATCTACTTAGCACCAACATGTTATGAACATTACGAACTTTTGCTTGTGCAACATGGTCAGCCCTACTGACGTTATGACCACTTGCCTCATCAGCGTGCCTGTTTCGCTAGCTGTAATCCAAAAGTATTATTGTTCTTTATGTCCTATTTAAGTTTTTTGCTTTGCCTCATTGCCAAAAGGTGTAGTTCCCCTGGGTCAGGCCCTTACACCCAGTATTTAAGTCACCTCCACAGTACTGCACCTCTATATGATGATGCCTTATCCAGGTTGTAAGATTTGTGTGAGTCCGGGTATGCTCGGACTCAAAGAAGGGATTGAAAGGATTGTATAACATATAGAAGGGTTAAATATTCTTAGGGTTAAATTGTTTGTGTAACAAGTCATTCCATATTTGTCAAACAGGCCATGTTAACATTATAAAGGGACGCAGCAATACTAGGGTTAGAATTGACTTTGCTAAGGTTTGCAGAAACTTGTGTGACGGGGGAAGACATTACAAAGATAGTTGGCTATTAATTTGATTCTCCGGCTGGAAGGGTATTCTGGCCAAAGTAGGCATTGTTCTTTTGTTCATTCTCCTCATATATCTTCTTATTAAACTGTTGTTCTGTTGCTGTGCACACAATGCCTGTCTCTCCCCCGCCAATCCGTATGCCCCTTACTTGAAAATGTTATCCCGCCGCCCTCCCCCTCCCACCCCTTGCTATGATGATACCCCTGACCCAATGTAATTCCCAGAGTTTAGTTTGGTGAATCAGTTTAGTACTGATTCAAAGAAGGGATTGAAGGGTACAGGGATAATGTGTGTAAGAATTATGTTCGGCACCTATAGGGTTAAAAGTTACATTTGACTGATTCTGCAGAAAACTATGTACAGGGGAGGAACAACACGAGTAACCACCAGATAGGTTTGTTTTAGTTCCTTATCTGAATATGCCCAAGGTTGTTATGCTTGAAGGTACTGAATCTCACAACCCCCCCACGGGGGAGGAGATGGATGCCAGAGCAACAGTTATCTCTGTAACCACTCTCTTTTCCCCCCTTCCTGTGAATAAGTTTGCTTCTTTGTTTAGTTTTGCTCTTCTGTTTTTTTTTATATATATAATTCTCTGTTCTATGTTACAAACTGTGTTGTGCACCGCCCCCCTCCCTTTATGTGAAGGGGGGCTGTGGGCCTATAAAGAACTATGTGTGACAAGAATAAAGAGAGAGCTTGTATTGGATACGCTGTTGTATGTGTCTTTCCTTGCGATCCATACAGGCCCCCGGTATACCGATACATTGACATAGATATCATAGACAGACTGATAATATGAGGGTGAAAGGTATCTCTTCAGGCAGCGATCCAGGTAAAGATTCCCCAACAGTTACCACTCCAAGATTTTTGCCACTTTACAAGTCATGTCCGTCAGGGGTTTTACAATGGTAGAGAAATTCTTAATGAATTTTCGTTAATAATTTGCGAAACCCAGAAACCTTTGGATCGCTTTGAGTCCCTTAGGACGTGGCCAATTCACAACAGAGGACAATTTCTGAGGGTCCATGGCAAACCCGGCAGTGGAAATTATATAGCCCAGGAATGTGGTCTGTGTAATTCACATTTTTCAAATTTACAGAACACCTTGTTCTCACGTAATAGGGTCAGGACTCTGGATACATCAGACTGATGAGTCTCCAATTGTCACAGTACCTTTTTTCAAGCGCCGCCACTTCAGCAACGCTCTGCGTCTTTCCACGCATCATCTGCAAGCAAGAGGCTTCAAGCATGCTGCAGGCCTCTGTTTTATGTGTGCTTGTTTCCTGTAGTCTCCTCCTACCTACTTCTTCCCTCTAGCTGCTCCTCCTACCTACTTCCTGTGGAGGAGTTTAAAGAGCAGACTGAGTCCTGACTCAGTCACCCTTACGTTGTTGTTCTGAGCAGTTCATTTTCTAGTATTCCTGATTCCTGTGTATGATCTGGCTTGTCTGTCCATCCATTCTGGTGCTGACCTGTGGCTCTGTATGACTATTCTCTTTAGCGTTCTGATTTGGCTCAGATATCCTTTCTAGTGCAAACCTGTGGCTCTGGTTGACTATCTGCTCTGTGTATGATCTAGGCTTGTCTGACTACCCACTCTGGTGTTGACCTGGGGCTCTATCCACTGCGCATCCAGCATACATACGCTCCAGTGGATATCCTATCTGGTGCAAACCTGTGACTCTGGCTGACTACCTGCTCTGTATATGACCTAGGCTTGTCTGTCTACCCACTCTGGTGTTGACCTGGAGCTCTATCCATTGCGCATCCAGCATTCCATCGCTTCAGTGGATATCCTTTCTGGTGCAAACCTGTGGCTCTGGCTGACTACCCGCTCGTCTGACAATCCTATCTGGTGCTTACTAGAAGGCTCTGTCTGTTCGTTCAGTTTGTTGGTTCCGTTATTCAGACATCCTTCCTAGTACTGACCTGGGGCTCTAGCAGAGTCCTAGCTACTGACTGCAGGCTGAGTCAGTATCTCTTGGGTGTTACCTTACCACAAGACTCCAGTGGGCTGAGGCCTGGTCTCGGACAGTGCTGTGCGGAGATTGGGAGACTGCTATTCCTGATAGAGTGCTTACCGTTTTAATCACCCACTGTGTGTATATTTATATATTGCATTACTGTCATTATTCTCGTAATAAAGGTTCTATTAACTATACTGTCTGACTCCTGGTTTTGCTTGCCAACAGTAACACACGAGAAGTCCATCAATAAACTGTCCACATCATCCTGGTCCTCCCGTATTTCTTTAAAGACAGGGTGCTTTTCACACTTGGGAAAGGTTTCTGTGACTGTGGGTGTAGAAACGCTCTGCCAAGTCTGCTCATTCCAAACTTCTTCCCATACGCAGATCGCTAGTTGCAGCTTATCTTCCATTGTAGTGCTGTCCATCAGGAAACAAAGTTGCTCCTTCACCCAGTCATCAAACCAAAAGGCGCTGTCTTGGGGTAATTCACCAGACTGGATGGATACCACCTTGAAATCTACACTGCCTAAGCTGCATTGGTCAAAACTGATTCAGGAGTTCAGCTCAACTCAACTTACTTGATTCCTCAATCCTAACCCGTTGTTCCCGGATCCACAAGCTTGCTAGAGTCCAGTGGATCAGCTTAGGCATTTTTTTGCGGACCTTCACCGCTGCCAGACAGTTTTTACGGGTAACTTCCGCTAGACTAGGATGCAGTTATGTGTTTAGAGATGCCACCTCGGTAGAAATGAGGATCTGGCTGAAATATGGTATAACATAACTTTATTCTTCATCGCCATCAACACAGCAACAGAACTAGGACATAGGGCTTCTCAGTGCAGCCTGAGCATGTACCCACCCCACAAGAATATGCATAACAGATGACACATGTATTTCTTATATCCACAGTCCTGAAACTCTTGCTCAACTACATCATAGCTGTGCCCCCCCCTCCAGATTCCGGAGGATAAGCAACCAACCCACTGTTGGATGTTTGCTCAAGCTACGAGTTGGCTAATAGGATAGCTTCCAAAAATTCACATTTTCTTGCATACTCCAGTTTGAATAGTGCTGGCTATCTCTGACACCTTGGTTATATTTGCTCATTCTGTGTCTCTGTTTGGCTGACTCATTGTTCTACTGAACAATGGTACCACTCTTCAGCGTGCTCGTGATCTCTGGATAATGCTTTCAGTCAAATAAACTATAAATGCAGAATCCAATATCACAACTACTGGTCTACAAACTCTGCTTACAAAGATGTGAAATAGTAAAAGAAAAAAAATTGTATTCAACAAACAAGCACATTAGTACACATGAATTACACATTTTTAGTTTGCTGTAACTGAAACCCTTGTACTTTATGGGAAGGGATTCACCTTTATGAACTTTGTTCCCCCTTACCAGGGGGTTGGAGGATTACCACATGTGTAAAAACAACAAAACACGAAGTAACAGAATGACAAGTCATTCTGGAAAGAAGAAAACCAGAAACAACTAATGAGTGGTCACTTGTATTTGTATCAGAGAGAAAAAAGATTGATCGGCACCATAATGGTTAATATCACCACAATAGCCTGGAAATATAAAAACACCAAATAGCTTTATTGTGTAAAAAAATCAGGTAAAAGTACGTTGTACAGTTGCAGCCCATGATTCAAGCTTAGGAGAGACTTCTACAGATGGATACCAGTCAGATGTAACAGACCATCAGCACTGATCAACATGTTTCATGCTTATCACGCTTACTCATGATCAAGGATGCGGAGATTTGCAACAAACAGCTTTTTGCATCCTCATCAGCTAATCTGTATTCACGATGACATCACAACTGGATCAGACGCTGCAAAAGCTACAATGTCTGGCTAATAAAAAGTTAACCATTCCTCTACTGCAAATGGTCCCCTCCTATATAATAAAACGCTATCGATGTTTGTCAGAAGCCGTCATGTACAGTAGAGAGAGAGGTGCTTTAAGGCACCAGTATCGCAATAGCGTTCAAAGGCACCAGTATCGCAAAGACATCAGAATTGTTACAATGTCCACACTCCTAACACCCAAAGTATTGATGAATAATAACCACTGTCACCTCTCTCCAGCAACAATAATGGCCAAATTAACCCATATTGGAGCCATTCCAACACACATATACCAAATGAAGGAAAAGGTACAAACTTTAAACACATTAAAAAATTATGGAAACCATACACTAGGAGCAAATAATGCAAACGTAATTATATGGTTAAGTGTATGGAGTCCAATCAATTCAAAGGACCCAAGATATTTAATTTATAGGCCATGGGGAATAAGGAGAGGTGACAATTAATCAAACACCAATATAAAAAAGGGTTAAACCAAATAAATCAGTAGAGGGAAGTGTCTATAATGATGTCCGATTACTGAAAATATTCATAATATAGAATAACAGAAAGTCTAGTTGACACAACATACTTCATATATGATAGTATATATATCAAAAACAGACAGATGGGTATCCATGTATTTAGGCAAAGTCGACTATGTTGCAATTATTTAAAAAAAAAATTAAATTAAGAAAAAGATGGTTATTTATACAGCTGTGTAATTAACATCCTACAATTTCGAAGTGTTATATGAAAGTATTTATGCTTTTTTAGAAACAGATGGGATACAATCCATGTATATATTTATTTAGACCCATGCCTTCAAAGTTCAAAATGATCGATCCTCCCTGTGTCCAACAAACTTACATTACTCTCTAACACACTCGTTTAATCCCTCCTGATTTCCACAACAAAGAAAAAAAGAGCATATGACAACTCATCAGACATAATAGCTCACATCCTAATCTTTGTTTATTCCTGAAGGAAATCTGGTGCCCAACTCAAATATCCAGAACACTTCTCATTTACTTAATTTTTGATCCAAGCTACAACCTCTAATGCCCAGTTTAACCCTTTCCATACCTTGGACATGAAAATGGACAATATTGCGATCTCCAGCTTTGAAATGGGAAGCTACATTTAGAGCAAAATTCAATGCTTCTGATGTTACTGAGGTGTCTTTGTAACCCTAGGAGAGAGTACACAAATGTTTCCAGAATGTGGCATTATACGTTTATTTGTATCCCTACCACTTCAAAGATGCAAAATCTAAGGAATGTCCTGCTATATTACATAGTAAATTAGGTTGAATAAAGACACAAGTCCATCAAGTTCAACCTTTACCTCATACCCCAGTGACTGAGAATTTTATAGCTTTCCTGCTAACAAAAAAGTTAGTCTTTATCAGAACTTCCTGATCTGCCTACTAATAAACAGTATAACTCTATTTGTTCCCTTTTGAGAGAAATGTATCTAATCTTTTCTTAAATGTATCCATTGTATCTGCTATAACCACCTCCTTGAGCAAGCAATTCCACAATTTAACAGTCCTTACTGTAAAAAAACCCTTCCTCTGCTGAAGTCTAAACCTCCTTTCCTCTAACCTCAAGGGGTGTCCCCTGGTCACCTGATCAGGCCTTGGAATAAATAGCTCACCGCAGAGATCCTTGTATTGACCCCTCATATACTTGTGCAATGTGAAAAGGTCTCCTCTTAGTCTTCTTTTCTCTAGAGTAAATAAACCAAGTTTGTCTAGTCGTTCCTCATACGTCAAGTCCTCCAATCCCTTAATTAATTTTGTTGCTCTTCACTGTACCCTCTCTAGTTCTAGTATATCCTTTTTCAGATCTGGTGCCCAAAACTGCACTGCATACTCAAGGTGAGGTCTTACCAATGATTTGTACAATGGCAAAATAATGTTATCCACTCGTGCTTCGATACCTCTTTTTATTGAAGACAGGATTTTGTTTGCCTTTGCTACTGCTGTTTGACATTGGTCAAGGGTTCCAAGTTTTTAGTTGACAAGGATACCCAGGTCTTTCTCTAGCAATGAGTCCCCTAAAATGATTCCATTAAGTTTATAAGTAGCCTTGGGATTATTTCCTCCCAAATGCATGACTTTACACTTCCTCACATTAAACTTCATATTCCATTTGTTTGCCCAATCTGCAATTTATGTAAATCTCTCTGTAGAGAGCAAATATCCTGTTCTGAATTAATTACCCTGCATAATTTAGTGTAATCTGCAAATATTGATATTTTGCTTTCTATATCTATTTCCAGGTCATTTATAAAACATGTTAAAAAGCAGCGGACCTAATACCGAACCCTGAGGTACTCCATTCTCCACTTTAACTGTATTGGAGAATTGTCCATTTACAACCACACAATGTTCCCTATCCTTCATCCAGTTTTGTATCCAATTGCAAAGGTTATCTCCTAACCCAAATTTCCTTATTTTATACCCCAGCCTTCTGTGTGGCACTGTATCAAATGCCTTTGCAAAGTCTAGATATTTTACATCAACTGCCTTTCCATTATCAAGGTTGCTGCTTACTTCCTCATAGAAGCTGAAAAGATTAGTTTGGCATGATTTATTCTTCATAAAACCATGTTGATTTTTGCTAATAATCTTTTTTTTGTGTTGTAATCCTGAATATAGTCCCTTATTATCCCTTCTAGCAGTTTTCCCACTACAGAGGTCAAACTCACAGATCTATAATTTCCAGGTTCTGTTTTAGTTCCCTTCTTAAAGGGATAGTAATACTTCGTTTTATCTTTATTTTATTTTGCAGGCATTAAAAAAACATGAAGAACGATATAAGTCTTATCTCTCAAACCTTTATGGTTTAAGAGATACTCACTGTAACAGAAGCTGAGAAGGGACCACGTCGCCTTCCGCCGTCGTTCCTGGGTCTCTCCTTCTTGACGCAGATAAGCGCCGTCGGATGCACCAGTTGAAATATGGACAGTCACTGGAAAAAGCCGCAGGATCGCTGGAAGCAGGGAAGAGTCCACGTCGCCGCCTGACAGCATATGAAGTTGGGACACAGGAAGCTGGCAGCAGGGGGTCGACGATTCAGGATACTTGGCGCAGATGGGTATCAGAGTGGACACTTTAGACCATAAGCAATACAAGACTCCAGGACTCCTTGTTCACTCCAAAACATAACTCACTTTATTGTCACAAACCACAGATATTTATATACAGTACAGTACATTGGATCACATGGGGAAACCTGATACAATAGGGAACATGATTAAATCATAACACATCAGACAAAAGGCCAGCAGTAGATGGTAAAGGCTGACACAATGGGAGTATTCACAGAGGTAATCAACTCACAACATATAATACAAAGGTCTGGCAACATAGTTTCAGGTTATACAATAGGTGACTCACAGACTGAGGGGCGTGAATGGATTAACACACACAGCAGGGGGTCTCAGGACAGTTCTCAATACAATGACTTGATTAACACCCAGCAGGAGGTCTTGAGTCAAATGGCTGGAGTGGCTACAATACACATCCTAGGGACAAGTACAATTAAACACATACAATATTTGACAATACATAAAACATAAATCTTTTAACATAAAGATAGTAAACCCCCCATCTGAGGTCAAAGGAGGCCAAGGGGCCATAGTCTTTAGGTAAAGCGTTCGAGGTCCAGACAAGGGCCCAAGTAACGGATAAGATCCGTTACACTCACAAGCAAAGTTTCCCCCTCCCGCCCCTTTTACCTATTATAATCCATCTTTTCTCAGATGTGGAATGCAGTCCATAGACCAGAGAGATAACAGAAGGGGACAATATTCTTACAGTGAGAACAATGAAAGCCCTGCCCCCCTTGACAAGTTTTTCAGGTTTTTCCCTTATCTTAATTGAAGATTGTCCCTCTGCAATCTACCTGGGCACCTCCCTTCTGATCTGGCTGAGCAATGTTACATCAGTAAAACGGGTGGGAGGGGGATACTTTGTCATTGAATTACTCTAGAACTACAACTAACAGAATTGAAATAACACTTTCCAAAGTCCAAATACTATGATGATTAATTAGAGCTGATTTTATTATGAAACATTACTATCCCTTTAAATAGAGGCAGTACTTTGGCTCTTTGCCAATCTTGTGGCACTGAGCCTGTGGTAAGAGAATATTTAAAGAGTAAATATAAAGGGAATTTCTTACCTGTCAATTCCTTTTTCCTCTGGGTCTCCGTAGGTAGCACACCAAGAGAGAGAGAGACCCTCCTCCCTAGTCAGGACAGGTAAAAAACTATAAAGTGACCTCCCTCCCCCACCATCCCCAGTGTTTGTACAAAGCCGACCAGGAAGCAATCATAGTATGCAAAGAATAATTTCTTTGAAAGAATCAAGATCAGACCAAGGGAAGGGAAATCTGTGTGCTACCTATGGAGACCCCAGAGGAAAAAGGAATTTGCAGGTAAGAATTTCCCTTTTTTCCTTCCTGGTCTCCTTGGAGGCACACCAAGAGAGAAAACAAAGCTAAGCATCAATAGGGGGGGGGGAATCATGGACAGTTTCAAGCACTTTATGCCAAAGGCTGAATCCCCTGCAGCTTGTAAGTCAAGTCTATAATGTCTCATGAAAGTTTGGATATTTTGCCAGGTAGCAGCCCTACATATTTGCTCTACTGAAGCTTGAGCCTTTTCTTCCCTGGAGACTGCCACAGATCTGGTTGAGTGAGCCATAATATTTTCCGGAGGAGCTGTGCTGCTTGCCATATAACTCTTGAGTCCTGTGGAAGGAAGAGTTCACCTTGGGCTGGAATTCTGGAGGAATTTTTAGAATCACATCATCAGGTCTGAACTGTAAATAGGGTTCCAGGATAGACAAGGCTTGAAGTTCTCCTACTCTTCTGGCTGACGTAAGGGCTACCAGAAGAGCAGTCTTGAGGGACAGAAATCTCAGACAAATGGACTCTAGAGGCTCAAATGGAGGAACAAGCAAAGCCTTGAGGACGAGATTCAGGTCCCAGGGAACAACAGCCGGGGAACACGTGGGCCTCAGCAGGGAAGTTGACATGAGGAACTGCTGAACAATAGGATGATTGGCTAGAGGTTGTCCCAGAAAGCTACCTAATGCCGCAATCTGGACTCTCAGGGTGGCTGGACTTAGACCCTTAGAGAAACCTTCCGCCAGAAAATCCAGATGAGCGGGCACTGAAGGATGAACAGGATCTAGAGAATGTTCTTTAGCCCAGAAGGAAAATCTAGCCCATGTACGGTTATACACGGCTGTTGTAGAAGACCGTCTGGAGTCAAGTAAAATTGAAATCACTCCATCCGAAAGTCCATGGCCAGCTAGGAGTTGGGATTCTGGAACCACGCAGCAAGCTTCAGGTTGTTCAGCTGAGGGTAAGGTACCGGATCCTGGAACAGCAATATCTCTGAGGAGGGAAGTATCAGCGGATCCTCTTTCGTCATGGATTTCAGAAGAATGAACCACAACCTCCCCGGCCAGTATGGAGCTATGAATATGACTGTGTTTTTTCCTGATAAATCTTTCTCAAGGAGACAGGAATGAGATTCAGAGGCGGGAAGAGATAGGCCAGGTGAAAGTCCCACTTCTGCACCAGAGCATCCACTGCCATTGGGTGATCCTGGGGAAAAAGGGAGAAAAACTGGGGAACCTTCGCGTTCATTCTGGAAGCTATCAGATCTATTTGAGGTAGTCCCCATTTCTCTGTGAGTGTCAGGAAGATTCTTGGGATGAAGTGATCACTCGTCCGGGTGAACCATCCTTTGGCTGAGAAAATCCGCTTCTATATTGAGTCGTCCGGGAATGTGAATTGCCGTCAGTGCTTGTAAATTGACTTCTGCCCATTGAAGAATCCTCTATGATAGGAGGAGTAGGGAGGGATTCCGTGTACCTCCTTGACGGGCTAGATAACATACCACTGTCATGTTGTCGGAGCGGATGTTCAATACTTACCCTTTGAGAAGAGGAGCGGCTAACTTCAACTCCCTCCAGACCGCCAGAAGTTCTAGGTGATTGGAATGGAGCTTCTTTTCGGAGGTCGACCAGAGACCTTGGAATGAGTGGAAACAGAGGACTGCTCCCCATCTGATCTTGCTGGTGTCGGTGGTCATGACTGTCCAGTCCTGGATGGATCACGGGAGCCCTTTGGCTAGTTGGTCCCTGGACCACCAACCGAGGGAATGTTTTACCTCTAGCAAAATTGGAACCAGTAGATGGAGAGTTTGGGGATCTCTGTTCCAGGATGACAGAATCAGTTGTTGCAGGGGTCTCATGTGGAGTCTTAACCATGGGACTGCTTCGATTGATGACGACATCAAACCTAGGATAGACATGAGATGTCTGAGGGACAATTACTTGGAGGACCTGAGCAGGGTTATCTGGTCCAATATTCTCTGAATCTTTACCTCTGGAAGGAATGTTTTTCCACTGGATGAATCTAGGATCATGCCCCGAAACAATCTTTGTTGGTCTGGAACAAGGCATGATTTTTTGATGTTCAACTGCCAATCCAGTGAGGTGAGAGTGGAAATGACCAGAGACAGGTGGTCTTGAAGGAGAGGAGGAGAAGAGGCCTTCACCAGCCAGTCGTCCAGATATGGGATAATAGCAACGTCCTTTTCCCTCAGGAAGGAAACAACGACTGCCAGCAGCTTTGTAAAGAACCTGGGGGCTGAGGTTAAGCCGAACTGCAAACTGGTAATGAGATACAACTTCCCTGTCCTTGGCAGCAATTCTTAAATACTTCTGACAGGATGGATGAATTAGAACGTGAAGATAGGCGTCTTTTAAGTCCACTGTCGCCATCCAATCCCCCCGGTGAAGAATATTGACTGTGGATCTGATGTTCTCCATCTTGAAACGTTCTTGGATGATAAATTGGTTCAGGAAAGTGAGATTCATGACCAAACGAAATCCTCCTGAGGTCTTGGGAACCAGGAAAACCGTAGAATAGGTACCTTTTCTCCTCCAAGGCCTGGGTACTGGAAGCAGGACTTTTTCTAGCATCATTTCTTGTAAGACTTTCCGAAATACCTCTCTTTTTGGCAGATATTCTGGAATACTGGTGATGATGAATCTTTCTGGAGGTAGGGTATAGAAATGAATTCTATAGCCCTCGGCCATGATACTCAAAATCCAGAAATCTGCAGTAATATTTTTCCATGGATCCTGGAAAAACCGGAGCCGTCCTCCTAGTGGAATCCAAGGCCTGGCGTCAGAACTGGGGTCTAGTGGGAGCACCCGGGTTGGGCCTTTGGGTTTTTGGTCCCTTAGGCACATATGGTCTAGATAATGGCCTCTTGGCTTTGGATGGTTTCTTCTGGTCCTTGAAGGCTCAAAAACACATATTTTGGGAGGAGAACCGCCGATCCTGAGGTAGAAACTTCTTTTTCCCCGAAAGATTCTGAATAAGGGCATCCAGCTCCTTTCCAAAAAGAAAGTCACCCTCAAAGGGCATGGCACAAAGTTTATGCTTAGAAGCTGCATCCACCGCCCATTGCCAGAGCCAAAGGGCCCTATGAGCCACTGAGGATAAAGCTGTAGTGTGTGTGGCATCCTTACAGTTTCCATAGAGGCGTTACAGAGATAATCTGCAGCCAAACGGAGCATGGATGTCGACTTCAAAAGCTCTTCCCTAGGAACTTTATTAACTAAGTCCTCTTCCAGTTGCAAAATCCAGAGTCTCAGAGCCCTAGAGACACAAGTGGAAGCAACACTTGAACGAAAGGAAGTGGCACTAGCCTCATAAGTCCTGCGCAGAGCTGTTTCAATCTTACGATCCATAGGATCTTTAAATCCGGAGCCATCCTCCACCAGAATAGTGGTCTTCCGGGATAAATGCGCAACATGAGTGTCTACCTTGGGAATCTTATCCCAAAGAGACGTATCCTTAGGATCGAATGGAAACAAGCTCTTGAGCTTCCTGGGAAAAGAGACGCATTTCTCAGGACTAGCCCATTCCCTTTTAATAAGGTCAGAGACTACTGAATGAAAAGGAAAAACATTATGTTTTTTCTTGTATCCTAGGTACGGATTGTCTGCCACTGACCTCGTCTTCCTTAATGTCAAGGGAAACATGGATTCCCTTAATGAGGGAGTCCACGCAATCTGCCGGAAAAAGATAAGAGTCTTCCCTGCAGCCCTCCTCAGAATACTCCGAGGAAGAGTCAGAATCTGACACGTCCTGGGGTCTCCTCCGGGAAAAAGAGCCTGGTCTGGAAACAGAAGGAACTGACTCACCTGCCATCTCTTCCTCTGATCTGAGACTTTTCCAGGTCTCCTTGGCAATGGAAGAATAAAAAGATACCAATGATGACATATCAGTAGGCATACTGGTCTGAGAAGTTGGAAGCGGCTGCGAGACTGAAGATGAGTTAACCTCTACCAAACAGGTGGGGCAAAATTTTTTCTGATATCCATCCTCCAAATGAACCTTACATAAAAGGCACACAGAAGAAGCCTGAAGAGCCATCTAGGAGAAAATACATAACAAAAGTATATAAAAAAGATATCAAAAATAACACCCAGGCATCTGTAGGGTTAAAATAAAACATTATCCCCACAAAGAAATAATACATCAGCAGGTACTTACAATTATATAGATGAGGATGCACTGGGGATGGTGGGGGAGGGAGGTCCCTTTATAGTTTTTTTACCTGTCCTGACTAGGGAGGAGGGGCTCTCTTTCTTGGTGTGCTACCAAGGAGACCCGGAAGGAAAAGGGGTTTTGCTAACACTGCACTGAGTTCCTGAAGAACCCCTGGATGTATATCATCAGGACCCGGTGCTTTGTTAGTCTTCATTTTGTTCTGTCTTCCCATGACATCTTCTTGAGTTAACCCAATATCTGATAATTGTATTGTTTTATTAGTTACTTGTTGAGGAGCTGCAACCATTCCTTGCTCCCTTGCACGTACTGATGCAAAGAAAGTGTTTAAAACATTGACCTTATCTTTATCCTCACTAATCAACTCAACCATCTCATTTTTGAAAGGTCCATTACACTCCCTCTTAAGTTTTTTGCTATTTATATATTTGAAAATTTTTTTTTTGATTGGTCTTGCTTTCCCTTGCAAATCAGGTTTCATTATCTATTTTTGCTACCCTAATTGCCTTTTTGTAATCTTTGTTGCACTCCCTGTATTTTAAGAAAGAATGTTCAGTTCCTTCAGACTTAAATAGTTTGAATGCTTTTTTTTCCTTGCCATTTCCTTCTTTACATGTGCAGTTAACCACACTGACTGTGACTTACTTCTTTTGCATTTGTTCTCCATTGGTATATACTGTTGGGTACATTTCTGCAACCTAAATTTGAATTCTGACCATTTTTCCTCAGTATTTTTGCCTTTAAATAATGTATCCCAGTCTATGTGTTGCATTGAAGCTCTTAACAATTTGATGTTAGCTTTTTTTAAAATTAAGAGTTTTGGTCGAACCTATACAGTTTTGCTGTGCCAGACTGATGTCAAATGTAACCATGTTGTGATCACTGTTCCCCAAATGTTCACTTACCTTAATATTGGATACCATTTCTGTTTTATTAATTATCTCTAGGTCCAATACATTGTTGTTATTTCTTGTCTGCACATCCACCAAGAACAGAATAAAAATCTAAATCAAATACATTTTTGATGTGACCACCCTTTGCCTACAAAACAGCAATTCTGAAATACTGGAAGCCTGGAGGATGGACATGCCAGAAGGTCAAGGCAGGCTGAAGAGGCTCATGGTCATGGCAGGCAAATGGTCAAGGCAGGTGGCAAGAGGCAAAGTCATAGGGTAAGCAAGAGGTCAAATCCAGAAGGACTGATATAAGCGAGAGCTCAATAAATTAATATACTAGAACGCTGAGACAACTGAGCACTGAGACCGGTGAGAGCGCTCTTTAAATATGCCTGGTGATGTACCATTATGGTGCAAATTTTAACGTACTCGCATTCAATGCTGGCGTTATGTTGGAATGTCGGTGTATGCGCAGAAGCATAGAGGAACCCAGGAAGGGATATCGTAGTCTCCCCATCCCGGTCCCTGCATCCGGAAAGGTACCAAAAGAGCCCACCCCGCTTTAAGATGGCCTCCAGATGGAACCAGGACCAGGACAAGAAGGGTGACCCTGATTAAATGTTTGAACACAAGCAGGGCCATGAATATGATTGACAGGTTGCCAGGACCTGTCTTCTGATCTGTATCCCTTCCAGTGAACCAAGTATTCCAAATGACCCTGTCTGATGTGAGAATCAAGAATGTCCTGTACTGCCCAGAGATCCATCAGCAAGCGCTGGAGTAAGATGAATGGGGTCTCGGTGAGAAAAGGTCAAGCTGGAACACATGGAAAGTGAGATAAATCTTGAAAGAGGGAGGCAGAGCTAATCTGAAAACCACTGCATTTATTTTGTGGGTGATCTTAGAGGGACCCAGATAACGTGGCCCTAACTTTTTAGTTGAATAAGACAGCTTGATATGGGCTTTGGATAACCAGACTTTATCACCCACCTTGTAAGCTGGTTCAGGGGCTTGGTGTTTGTCTGCTTGGAGTGTAAAGTTTACTTGTGTTTTAAGGGAAAAAGTCAGTGAAAACATTGTAGGTGTTGTGAGAAGATGGGGAAAACAAGGGTGCTTATTATCAATAGGCACTCTTGTTTTCCCCTAATATGTTTGCACCTGCGTGTTATACAAAGGTGTGTATTACACATTAGATTTAATGGTATATCATTGCAGAATAAATACAAGAGGACCATATTAAGACCAGTGTGGATTCATAAAGAGGCAGGCACATGCACACACAGACACCAAGGAGGGCTTGAGCACCTGCCCTTTTTGTCCAAAGTGCCCTTGTGCCCTTTCAACAAAAAAACAACAAATAATTGTGAGAAGTGGCCTTTTTTTCATTTGAGACCCTGCCCCTCCAAAACGTCTGTGCACGTCCCTGTAAAGAGGCATGCAGGGAAATGAGAAATGAAAAGAAGGCTTTAAAACTGTTTAAGACTGGAGAGTCAAGATGCATCATTTAAAAATATAATGCATCAGAATATACAAACAAGCAATTAGGCTAGCTAAAATTGAAAATGAGTATTGCAAAAGAGAGCAATACAAATCCAAAATAGGTTTATGCATGGCACGTAACATTAAACCCTTAAGGACCAGTGACGGTCATAGCACGTCACGTACTTTTTACTTACAGCGCTCTACCGGGAGCGCTGTAAGTAAAAATGGGGCCTAAAATTGATTGCTCCAAGACCGGAGCCTTCTCTCTTAGGCCTCAAAGTGTTGCGCCGGTACGCATAACAGGTCACGTGTACTGGCGCGCTGGCAAGGATCAAAGCGGTCCTTAAGGGAAGGTAACTTCCCTGGACTGCTGGTCCTTAAGGGGTTAAGGTTAATATTGGGCCCCTCAAAACTAAGACATATGAATTAATTAGTGAGGATAAAGCTATAGCTGACACCTTAAACATTCTATCCTTCTATATATACAAAGGAAGCAAAAATGGCAGGTTATGGCAAATAGAGAGAATCACAGAATTGCCTTCATCATGTACCTGGTTTACTGAGGACAAAGTTCAAAGGAGATTTGAAAAGGTTGTGGTAAATAAAAAAGGAACTTAAGGAACTTACAGAAGTTAGTTCAACAAGGCCCTTATACTTAATTGGTTCACTATCATCAGGCATACTGCCCTGTGATTGGAGGAAAGCAGATGTAATAAAATTCTTCAAAAAGGGGGCAAGGTCTAAACCAGTAAATTATTCACCTGTAATATTGACTTCAGTAGTGGGTAATACATTAGAAGGGTTACTATCTGATAGTATTTAGGACTATGTGATGATTAAGCATTAGTAATAGGAACCAGCACAGTTTATGAAGAATTGATCATGCCAAACTAAGGGCTCGATTCAAATGTTGGCGTTAAAACCAACGTGAAGAAAAAAACTGCCTTCGTACGTTAAGCAAGACCAGGTAACGTGAGATTCAAATCTTCCTTACCCAGAAAGGCTAACGAGCGATAACCAACAAAATACACGTTAATCTTAAACCTGCGTTGCATTGAAAATCTTACCTAAAAACACTGATAAAAATATTACCTAGCACCACAGCCAATCACAGCACTCCAAAGTATCAAGTTCAGTCAGAAAATCCAAAATCCACGTCGACAGTTCTGAACAGCTTTCTCTGTGCTTCCCTACCCAGCCACTAGGGGAACACAGAGATGGCTTTCAGCACCATGGACAGCTTTGAATGCCATAGGGATGTGCACTGCTCACCCCTGTGGCATTCAAAGGGTTACAATCAATAAAACTAGTACACCAAGCACTACACAATGCCCCTTTCCACATCCCCCCTTAGTATGTCACATATATTGCATATATGTAACATACTAACCCCATCCACATCCACCTCATGGACTTCCATGTAGTGGACAAATCTGTCTTTTATTCCACAATTAACCCTTTGAGTACCAGAGAGGTAGGAAAGAATTGCTTAGCATGTTTCCTACCCCTCTGGTACCCAAAGGGTTAATAGGCAAGATATGCCTGTATGTGTATGAGTGGGTGTGTTTTATACATTTTATTATTAAAATACTATTATTAAACGTATATTTACTTAGATTCTTTCATTTGTAATGACCTACCTCCTGTGTCCCATTGCTATCATTATTTTTGCTCCACTCTCCTTCAAATGGATATGGCATGGACTGAATTTGATGGACTCATGTCTTTCTTCAGTCTCATCAACTATGTTACTATCCTATAATATAAAAGGCCAGATGTATGTTTGTTATGTGCAGTAGAGACTGCCTGAACGCACAGAATGCTGGGAGGTGTACTTCTGCGATAGTACCCCTGCTGAGTAGCATACATCGGGTCCCAGTTACCCTCTCACCTCTGTCGGTCCGTGGTGAGGCTGTTCTGAGGCTGGAGGAGTCCCGGTGATGGCGCTGCCCTGACAGCCGAGGTGGGGGAGAAGATAGCAGCCTTCCCTCTCACTGTTTCATCCTCCTGGGAAGAAGAATCCAGGGTCCATAAGAAGGTGACAATGACAGATGGGCGGGAGCTCCAGCACATCGCCCGGCTGTGCGGCCTCCCAGGTGGCCAAGGGGTGCGGACATAGGAGCAGCCCCTCCAGAGAGATGTTATTGAGGAAGAAGAGGGAGGCCTGTCTGCGCCAGGAGTCACTGCCCCATTTCCTTCGTGGTTTTTGGGTGGCTGGGGGAAGTCCCCTGTCACAATGGGAGAGCCACAGGCTGCCCCGGCCATTCTCTAACTGAAGCCCAGGACCGGGCAACTAGCAGTCCGAGGCCATGTACACGGGCTTTTACACTAGTTATATATATAAATATTGTCTTACTGCTACATTACTCACCATAAACAATGATGCTGCTTAACACTTCCTCTTGCAGTGAATGAGAGGGAGGTAACATAAAACTAAACTAGGAAGCCTATGCTCATCATAGCTTAATTTGCATAATCTGTAAAAACTAGTTTTTTTAAGAAAAATAGCTAATACAACATATAGTTGAATTTGGAAACACTTTTGAAATAGCCAAAATAGTTTTAAATGGTAGCGCCCATTTACTTTGCATGGGCATTGGTCCAAGAAGGATCACTTTATCCAAGTGTCCTTGTTTTTTTGTCTGTGTGTAGAAAAATTTTTTTGGGGGTGGGGAGGGGGTGGAAGCTGGAAAAGAAGGACCAGGGTGTCACTGAGACAATTCCAGACCTCTACATCCAAGTAAGCCAAAAACAAACAAATGAAAAAATAAAATCACTATTCAGCCACTCTTCTTGGGGAGTAGAGGTCCTGGGACCCCTTTCTTAGATTCATTTAAAGAGGAACTACCATCAGAAGTAAAGTCTCCCTGCAATAATTAGGCAGGTGGCAACTAGCTTCATAAGAGTTCTCTTACCTCTCACAACAACACAATACTAGAGAAATCCTTAGGGCTCGATTTAAAGGCAGCCGTTAGTAAAAAAAATCACTAACGGGTGCGTTAAGAGTCATGTTGCAATTCAAAGATCCGTCTAAAGAACAGTTAACGACAGTTTCACAATCCTTACGGCCGATACACTTACGTGCATTCAGACGCATGGAACAACATACCCCAGAGCTATTCAAAGGCTTGCGGTACTGCTAACGGCTGAAAAAAGACACACCTAACGGCTAAAAGTTAAGACCCACTTTTCTCACACTTTAGACAATTAACGGGCAAAACAAAACACCCGTTACATAGGAAAATGCACAAAATGCTTACCGCACAAGCATGTAAATGGGAAAATTAACCCGTGCAATGCCAAAACAACACAAAAACTTGCACACACAACACAAATCACTCCACACACAACAACATCCAACACCACAGGGACAACGACACACAAAAAAACAACAACACAACATGGCACGGAACAATGGGAGTTATTACACAAAGCAGACACCTGCAAATACAAGCTCACCTGGGCAACATCAACAGGCGACCTGCACCCCACAACTGCATGCCCGCAAATGGCACACATATAACAAGCACAACACACCACATCTTATAACACACACACACCTGCAAACACTTACCTGGACAAAAACAACTCACCATTGGTTAGCACTCATCTCATCACCACACCTACACAACGCCCTATCAAGTACTTAAAGGGACAACTCAACACACTCACTTGTGGCTTGTTTTCCACTCACGGAGGGAGAGAGAGAGATAGAAAGAGATAGAGAGAGACAGATAGAGAGAGCAAACAGTATGTTGGGTTACATATTGTTGCGAAGACTGCGGAGAAGGCGTGCAAGGGAGAGAGCTAGGGAACATCAGCAACCTCCAAGCACGCCTGATCAACAGCCTTCACCTGTTGCAAGTGAGAAGGCTCTGGCTGAGCAGCCACACAGGCGTCCATCCCCACCTGGAGGGCAGAGGATGTATAGACAACCACCAAGGCCCAGGGTATACCTCCCAAGGGTCACCCTCTTTGGAATGACTGATGATGAGGTAATTGATCGCTACAAGTTGAGGCCTGACAGCATCATTGCCTTGTATGAGGTCATCAAGGAGCAGGTGGATCCCATCTACATCCACAACCATGCCCTAACTGGCCTGCAGAAGCTACTCTGTGCCATACACTTCATGGCAAGTGGGGCCTTATCCACTGAGGGTTACGCATCTGGCATGTCACAGGCCACATTCTCCAGAGTGCTGGCCCAGGTCCTGCCAGCCCTCAAAAGCAAGGCCAGTACCTATATACATTTTCCCACCACCGACATGGACTGGATACACGTCAAGCAGGCCTTTTACGCAAGGGGAGGCATGCCCAGGGTCATGGGTGCTATAGATTGCACCCATGTCCGGATTAAGGCCCCAGCACGTGACGCACAGCTATTCATCAACAGGAAGAACTTCCACTCCATCAATGTGCAGATGGTGTGTGATAGCAGCATGAGGATAATGAATGCCTGTGCAAAATATCCTGGCAGCTCACATGATGCATACATTCTACAAAACTCCTCAGTCCACAGAGATTTTGAGAATGGAACCTTTACAGGGGGATGGCTAGTGGGTGAGTTCACAAAACAAAATCACACCACATACACAGGCGTACACACCACGCTGCTCAGCATGCACCTGACCCACAGCTACTACGTCCACCACACAAAACATCATTCACACAACATGTGCTCCCTGTTTCACCATGTCACTCACATTACACAGGTGATGCTGGCTATGGATGCAAGTCCTGGCTACTGACCCCTCTGGCCAATCCCCAAACACATGCCCAGGGAAGGTACAACCAGGCTCATGGCAGAACGAGGAATGCCATTGAGCGAACATTTGGGCTCCTCAATTCAAGATTCCGATGTCTGGACCACTCTGGGGGAGCACTGCAGAATGCACCGGCTAAGGTGTGTGACATCATTGTGGCGTGCGCAATACTGCACAACATCGCAGTGAACACCAGGCTGCTGGAGCACATCCCGGACCCCCCATACAGGAAGTGGCCATGGACATCGGGCATGTGGAGGAGACCATGAGAGGGGCACAGATCAGAGACAGGCTCATCACGGAACACTTCACCTGTGAGTATAACACACGCATGCAAACAATCCATGCAAGTCCCCCATCAGTCCTGTGACACTAACCACACTGCACATTTTGTTCTGTCTCACCCCACAGGAACAGTGACACAGCACTGCACTGGCAGTGGACGTGGCAAATTGTGTGTGTGGACTCAAAAACCATCCTCCATTCCACTCTCCACGTTGACATACAGACCCCAAGGATATCACGCACACCCCCAGGAGAAACAAGGTACAACATATTACCCATGTTCATCACCTTACACGGCTTGATTGACAGCAACTAACTGGATATGCCATGATTATAGCCTGAACAACCATGCTAGCCCAGTAGCGAAAGAGTATTATCTAATGATATGCATTGGATAATACTCAGGCACATCAGGGGTTAAAAGGACATTAGACTCAATATGGGACCTGTACTGTGCTAGAGCTGAGAAGAGCAGCAGAGGGGTGGATGTACAGTGGTATTGTCACACAATGTAGAGGTCATGAGACGTAGATCAGATTACCAGGGACTCCATGCTGACCTGTGAGTGTGCAGACATATGTGCCCCTGACATGAATACACACATCAACAAATATGTCCTAACAGTTCCATGGAACAAATGACATTGGGCTGCCACTGTCACTTTCATAGTGGCAGCACAATGTTATTACTTCCATGGAGCTCTCAGAACACTTGTTAATGTGTGTATACATGTCAGGGGCACATATCCATAGGGCTGGTGCACATGTCCTTAGTTCCCCACAGAATTTGTTACAGATGAGTACACAACACATTGTCAAGCAATGGTTTGTGTACTCACCTGTAACTCTGAAAATTGAGGGGATTAAAAAGACTAAATTGTTGTTGCTTGATGATCACTTCAGGTCTACTGCTCCAAATCCTGTCGTCTTGTCCCACAGGCATCCGTAACATGATCCATCCTTGAACTGAAGATCTTCCATGTGACTGGATTGATGTCTTGACAACACCTTCATGAAGATCACCCCTTGCTGTTTATGTTGATGTTGTTGGTGATGCAAAGTTTGACCTGAGGTTCACACAAACCTCTACTGGAACATTCTCATATAGACACAGAAAACACTAATTCTTGAGTGTTATAACCTGTACAGTTATGATGCTCAGCTACAGAGTTGTCAAACCTTGTGGACAACACATGAGCAGGGCAGCAGTGTTACTAAAGTAGTACGATTTAGTTTCAAAGTACATTTAGTGTTCTCATACAGGTGTTAAATGCATATAGGCAATACACACAGAAAACACATGTACATTCTAATGTACTTTGAGACACAATAAAGATGAACCATCACCATTCTATCTGTGTCTGTAGGAGGATATATTTGAGAACACATTTGTCAATGCGTAACCACACCCAGGGTAGAGTATCCCCCATACATGGAAAGGCATCACCCACATCACAGGAGTCCACCACTTGTTTGCCAGTGAGTGGACTCTGTGATGTATCCGTGCAAACAGATGATGGTGGCAGTGATGCACCAATGTGTAGTGGGAGTGATAAAGAGGTGATACAGGGGACATACTTCCACAGTGAATACCTGTCCACAGTATCTGTATTGCTCAGTATAATCCATGTTCTGAGATTTTGCTCCACTTTGACATATCTCAGTACATGGGCTATATCAACGAACAAACAGACTAAGTGGACATGTGTTATCACTGGTGAAGTCTGTTACACCCTTAGGGAAACAGCAACTCAACTTACTGGAGACCCCAATGCTCACCCCAGGATATCAATGTCTGTGCTAGGTTAAAAACATTGGCTTCCCCAGTAAGTCAGTTGCACAATGAGTGTGTGAATTCAAGACAATATGGATACATGTCCCATTTATCTGTCCTGCTTGTAATGTCCCTGCTAAGTCACAGAGCTGTTTGTCTGGTTATCCCATTAACCCACTGAGTGCAAGAGTGGTCCCCAACGCATTTCTTTGCAATGCGTTGCCTACCACTCTGGCACTCTAAGGGTTAAACACAACATATGATGTAGACGAATGTTCAATGTTGTACCATTTCTTGTGCTAAGGGGTATGTTTTGTTGTTCAAATTCAACACACAACATCGCCATGTAACACAGTGGTGTTATATGGCTCCAGGGATGTATTTCCAGTTGAATTTGTACAACGGTGTGTGTGTGTGTGTGTGTGTGTGTGAACCCATGCTGTAGCATTCCACAAACATTTCACCCAGGCAGAGGTTGTGTTCACTGCATTGTATGGCAATGCATTGGAGACAACCCTGCCACCCAATCCATAACTGAAGACACAACAGATCAGACTGGAATAAAGAAAAATGGTTTCTTTATTGAGGGGAAACTTAACAGGTTGGGCCTTTCATTTTTTCTTCTTTGGGTGGGGGGCCTTAGCCTGGGTGCCAGAGGTGGATGCCCTTGTGGATCTCCTGGTAACCCTCTGCCCCCTAGGTGTTGCTTCAGGGGTAACACTGGAGGGGGTGGTTTTTGCAGTAGACTCCTCGGTGGAACGCAAGTTCTCCCTCTCCATCCTCAGGTTCTCTCTGCGGTTGATCTCCCTTAAATCCACAAGGACCTGTATCAACATGTCCATGAGACCAGTCCTAAGCTGGTGGAGTAGTGTGTTCCCCCTGGCCACCTCCGACTCCAGGGCTTGGATTCTGGTCTCCAGTTGGGCAATGTTCCTCCTGGATTGCCTCCTGCTCCTGGTGATGTTGCTGTCTGTACTTCTGCTTGACCGGAGTAGTCTTCTTTGAAGGGCCATACACTCCGCCTCCATCCCTGTGAGGCGTGTGGTGCTGGAGGTGGATGTGCCCGGTGTCCCTGGTGCTGCTGTTTCCTCTGCTGCTGAGGGTGCTCTTTCCTCCTCTGCTGCTGTTGAGGGTGCTCTTTCCTCCTCTGCTGCTGCTGAGGGTGCTGTGACTGCTGTTGGAGTGGCTGGTGCAGATGATGGGCATATGCCCACCACATCAAGTGATCCAGAGCTGCCCAAAGATGTGTGTGCTGGTGGAGGTGTGAAAATGTCCCTGGGTAGGGGGCGCTGGGGCTCACCAATCAGGCCCAGGTGTGGGTAGTCCAGTGGCCAAGGGTCATATGGTGGTCACTGATAGGTGCTGGGACCCCACCTGGGATCATACCTTGGGGCATGTTGTGGAGCCATCCAGGAGGGTGGGTTGATGTGTGAGCAATATGGCCCATATTGGGTGGTGGCCACTGTCCCTGGCAGCCATTGTCTCCCTGGTGGTGGTGGTGCTGCTGATGGAGGGTAGTAGCTGGTGGAGGTGGATGGATATGTCCACCTCTCCTCCTGTGGCATCCAGCCACTGTACTGGGGAGGTGCAGCTTGAAGGGGTGGTGCAGCCTGTGGTGGTGCAGCTTGAAGGGGTGGTGCAGCTTGAAGGGGTGGTGCAGCCTGTGGTGGTACAGCTTGAAGGGGTGCAGTAGGTGGTGGTGCAGCCTGTGTTGGAGGGGATGGTGATGGTGGGTAAGGTGACCACCGGCTGGTCCCCTCCTCTGTGTCCTCCTCACTGGGGGGTGACATAGCCTCCTCCACTGTCTCCCGCTGGGCTTGACGGCCGTAAGCTGTGTGGAGGAAGAACATGTTGTGATTAGTGACCTTAGCCATATGTTTGTGGAGACAGTTATACTTTGATATGTGTTGAAGAAAAATATATGTATTTGGGTTAATCCCCCTGGGTAAACAAGGGTACTCCCACTGCTGAAAGGTGTTGTTTGAGTTATTACGGGTGAAGGTTTCATTTTGAGGTGCAATATCACAGTGTCCTGAAATAGTACAGTGGGGCTGTTGCTACATCCTCCCATGTAGATATCTGGTCCCTGTACCAGAGCTGTCCATATGATTGTGTAGTAACAGCACCACTGTACAATTTCAGGCCACTGGGATATTGCCCCTGACGTATCCAAGTCTGAGCTGTGATACCTTTTGAATCAACACACCTTTCAGTAGTAGGAATACCATTGTTTAACGGGGGGGGGGGGGGATCCAACAACATATATTTGTCTTCACAACTTGTAGGGATGGCTATCCCTCCAGGGGGATGGCAAAGGTTAAGTCCACCTTGATGTCAGATTGTAGACATTGTGGAAACAGATGTTGTTCTCTGTTAGTCCTATCCCTCCTACCCTCATGGTTGTTCAGATATTGCTCTATGTGACAGATGTAGATTTCAGTCATTTGTCCACATGAGGGCTTTTCAGCAGAGCCAAAATCGCCCCATTTAGAGAACAATACTTAATTGGAATGGTGTACAGGGTGTGCATGGTTTACAAGCACACTCTGTGGACCATTCCAAAGAGGTATTTATCTCGAAATGTTGCGACTTTGGCTCTGCTGAATAGCCTCGTGTGGTCAAATGATGGATATCTTCACCTGTCACATAGAGCAATATCTGTATAACCATGAGTGTTGGAGGGATGGGACTTAGATGGAGACACATCTTTTAACGATGGCAATGATATGACATCATGATGACATTACCCATTGCTATCCCATTACAGTGACACACAAGTAGAAATGGTCATATATGTATGTGGATATGTTCCCTTCATATGGATACAGTAATATCCTTCCAAGATGTGATGCCAGATTGCATTTCATTAGGTGTGATTGCCTTACTGGCTATATATGTGCACCCATCCAACAAGACATTGTATTGATATGATGGATATGAACATACCTTGTATATCCCATCTACGTAGAGTGTGATATACTATGTATGTGTATTTGGATGGTAGCAATGTAGGTTGATTTGTGATGGGTGCACATATCTGGCCAGTAAGGCAATCACATCCAGTGAACTGATCTCTGTGTTCACATCGTGTTGGAACATATTTATTAACATTAGAATCCTAAGGGCAACAATCCAGCCAGTAGTGAGGGATATCTTTGATTGAGGCCTGTTTTTTTCTCTGTGTATGAGCCCATCCATCCTTCTGTGTGAGGCAACCGTACTCAGTCCTTGATATCCATCAGTCATGGCCTGTTGGTGACCAAGGTACAATGTTTGCTATTTGTTTCCCATGTGTATCCTGCATAGAGATGCTGGTGTACCATCCATCCATGGCATCAGCACCCCTGTGGATCCATGTGGGAATCAGATATGGGATATGTAATTTCAAGTCAGAGTAAATGATTGCAGCCACAAAACCAATGCCTACTTTTTCCAGCTTGAATTCTGTGAAATAGTTTTCGGCCTGTGTGTTGCACCTACAAGCATTTATTCTGTGGGACACTGTGATGTGTGACCTGATGCCCCCTTTTTGTGATTCAGTAAGCGGTGATGTTGAACTGATGAAGTGAACATGATGGTGACTTCTCCAGTGATCTCCTTTCCCCATTTCCAGTGTTTCCCATGGAGTCTGTACAATGGGACCCTATGAACTTGATTCTTGTTTTGGCATATTCTCCATGGACTAACACTGGTACTGGTGAAGTGAGGGTGTGTGAGGGTTACTTTGTGTCCACCATCTGTTTGTCACCGCTTAGTGAATGTCCCCTGTGTAGCATGTGATCGTTGTCCTATTGACTTGTTTGTTGTCAGGTTAACCCCTTGAGTCCCAGAGGGGTTGCCAATGCATTGTTGATCGATGCATTGATGATGCCTCTAGCACTCAAGGGGTTAGGGTGGGGGTGGGGACATGGGTGACATTGTGTGTGAACAGTGATGATCTATGACAGTCGACATTTTGAACATGATGGTTTGTGTATTGTGTGTAATGAGCACAGCGACAGGAGGGTTGAAGTAGGACTTTGACAGGTTTGTCCCAAGTTGGACGTTGCCATTTGTCCAGGTGTTGTGTCCTTTTTTTAACCCTCATGGTGCTGTGTTGGTGCAGTTGTATGGCTGAGTGATGGCCATGTGTTGTGACTGTGTGTGCAGCTGGTGTTGGTTGCTATAGTGTGTGGTTATGTAGTGTTGTACTTACTGGTAGTGTGGAGGCTCCTCTCATCCCCAGTGTCAGTTCCTCCCACGACCCCCTCGATCATGGTCGGGGACATGTTCTGCCGCACCATCTCCTCCCAGCCGCAGAATGTGATGGGCACAGATGGGCCACCTCCGGTGCCTCGGGCTTGCTTGGCCATGTCAGACAGCTTGTTCTTGACCACCCTCCGGCAGTCGCCCCATCTCTTCTCACAGACTCCACGTCCCACCTGCATGTAGCCACCGCGTTCACCCGGCTGCAGATCTGATTCCAGGCTGCCTTCCTCCTCGCTGCCAGGCCAGGGACCTTTGCCGTCAGGTGGAGAACACTCTGCCTCTCCAGGACAGCTTCCACGAGAGCCGTGTTCTCCTCCTCAGTATATCTGGGATCCCTGATCCTGCCCTCATCAGCTCCGGCATGGGAGGATTCAGAGCCGGAGTGCCCTGCCTGGTCTGACCTTGACTGTGTGGGGTGCTCCCCAGCAACTACCCCTCGTCCCACTGCAGGTTCTGTCCCTCTTCTTTGTGTGCCTGCTCTTGTGGGCCGGGTCCCCCTCCGCCCTGTGGATCTCCCTCTCCCACCCCTGCTCTGCTGAGGGATACCCTCCTGACCTTCCTCCTCCTCCACTACTCTCCCCATCCCTCTCTCCTGTCCTCCTCTCCTGGCCATCACTCACCCAGTCACACCCAGGCACTCCCACAGGCCCTCACAGACACACTCGATCCACTGACTCTCTGTCACACACTTTCACTCACAGATTCACACTGTCAAAATAAAAAGTAAAATGTGTGAGGTGTTATAAAATAAAAGGACTATGTGTATGTATGTGTATGTATTTGTGTTTGTATGTGTGTATGTAATATGTGCAAAGGTATGCTATGTGTCGTATTCTGTGCAATGCTCTCCTCTCTCCAAACTGCAAAACTCCTCTACCTCCAATGAACGCTCCTGTCTCCCTCTCACTAATTACTATCCTCCGCTCCTGGGTCCTGGTATCTGGCTCTGAAGAACTCGATAACAGACAGTGTGTGACGGTTATTTTTGGGTATATATAGGTGTATTTGAAGTTATTTGATACATTGGGGCTTTGTGATTGGCTGTGTGTTTGAATTTGTTTTTGCATCAATCATGGTTGCTAGACAACGGCAGCCGTTATGTTAGATGTTGTTTTGAGCGCAGTTATCGTGTGATTTGGCCGCCCGTTGTGCATTAACATGAGCGACAACGGCTTTTGTGTTACGTGTTTTTTGTGTGCCTACGCTCGATAGCTATTCTCGTAGAGTAGCTATTGAATCTGCCGTAACTCCTGTATTATTTGCGAGCGATGTGCCTTTTTCACTTAGCGGCTGGTTTAACGGCTGCCTTTAAATCTAGCCCTTAATCTTCCGAGACTGGAAGCCAGGTATCAGCGAAGACATCTTGTCTGCACTCCTGCGCTGTCAGTCCTGGTCTCCCTTCAAAAGCACTGCACTGTCCCGAAAGGCTCCGGAAGGGACTGACAGCGCAAGCGTGCAGACTGTACTAACCTGGCCTTCAGTCTCTGAAGATTAATGATTTCTCTAGCATTATGTCGTTGTGAGAGTTAAGAGAACTCTTATGAAGCTAGTCGCCACCTGCCTAATTATTGCAGGGTGGCTTTATTTCTGGTGGTAGTTCCGCTTTAAATTATTATGGGGGCTTCGGACCCTATATTAACTTTCTCTCCCATTAGTAAGGGTAGATATATAATCCTCAACCTCTCCTTGTGCATTTAATTAATAAAGTGTCTATAGACCTTGTATAAAGTAAACAAAAATCTCATATAAACCATTTCAGTGCTGGAGGCTTGGTGAACCCTGGTGGTCTGCCATATTTTCCGCATTTTTGCTATCCATTTATTTAGGCATGATCCCAGTAGGAAACTTTCTAGTGTTATGTTTTTTAAGCTGCCTCCCCTGAAGTAAATTTTGTATCATGCGACATGCCTACAATAGCATGATATAAAATGTAAAGAAATAATACTTATTTTGATAATAATACACTATATCAAAAGCATTTATGTTGGTTGAGAAAGTTTCAAAAGGCCATAAATCCACTGATAACACCTATGTATTGATTTAACTACATGCATGGTCTGCACAGGCCCCTAATTACCAGCAGTGCAAATGTATATATATTTTTTTTTTAATTCAATTTTTATTAGGTTTTAAACGATATGCAGGGGATACAAAAAACAAGGTAATAAAAAAGGGCAGGTACATAAGACGGATACACTAGTGCACAGAAGAAACAGAAAAAAAAACAAAAAAAAACAACACCTAAAGCATGAAATTCAGAGGACCCTGAGTTCACCACCTCATATGGACATGATACAAAAAGAAGATACAGATGGTGAAAAGAGAGAAAGAGAGAAAAAATAAAAAAAGGGGGGGCGAGAGGGGGGGAAGGAGTGAATTCCAGGTCAGCGTCAGAAGCCCCAAGCAAATGTGGACAGGTGTCTCAAATAAGAAGCAATTCGCGGTGAAAGGATGGAGGGGCCACCGCCTCTATCCATGGAGCCCAAAGGCAGAAATATGAAGAGGAAGAGTTGCGCAGGTAGGCAGTGAGCTTCTCCATCCGAATCAGCTTCCAAATCCGATTATCCAAGGTGGAGTAATCAGCCGGAAGAGATTTCCAATGGTAATGGTAGTGGCTTTAGCTAATTGGGCTGCCTTATAGTAGGACCAAATATGCGGGACTGACAGACCTCCCTGTAGCCTAGATTGGTGGAGTAAAGACTCGCTAAGTCTCGGCTTCTTGGAGGACCATATGAAAGAGAAAATATGCAGCTGGAGCAATCGTACATCTCCAGCACGAAGAGGAATGGCCAACGAATGGAAAAGATATAGAAGTTTGGGAAACAAGTTCATCTTGACTGCATATAACTGTCACGGTTTGTTATGACTCTCAGACACAGAGAATAGGTAAAAACATAACTTTACTGAAAAGTTAAAGAAAACCCTATTGGGTTGAGAGCAAATACAAGATATATTTTATTAGCAGTTATATAGGCACATAATAATGATACATTGGATGGATACAGACTCTACCGGCCCTGCCAATATCGCGTAAGGCAACCTTAGATGGCACGAAGTGGTAACAGGTTCTACCGTCCTTACCAATATACCGGGCAGGGCAGCCTGGAGACTCATGCAAGGAATACTGAAGGCTCTACCGGCCGTGCCAATATACCAGGCACTGCAGCCAAGGCACCGGAATGTAATAAAGAGGCTCTACCGGCCGTGCCAATATACCGGGCACGGCAGCCACGTCACTGGAACTGTTGGTAAGAGGCTTACCAGCCAGTACAGTGGAGTGAACCAGTACCCGAGTACTGGAGTAACCAGAGTCTTCCAGTGCAACGGCAGCCGGTTACCGTGGAGCCAACCAGTACCCACGTACCAGATAAACCAAGGCTCAAATAGTACAATAGCAACAAATCTCAGTGGAGCGAACCAGTACCCGTGTACTGGAGAGGCCAAAACTATATCAGTGGCTAGCAGCCAGTTACAGTGGAGCGAACCAGTACCCGTGTACTGGAGTAACCTATGAGTCTTCCGGTGCAACGGCAGCCGGTACCGTGGAGCCAACCAGTACCCACGTGCCGGATAAGCCGAGACTCACTTAGTGCAATAGCAACTTGACTCAGTGGAGCAAACCAGTAACTGCGTACTGGAGAAACCCATGAGGAAGTCAAAATGTCGCCCTGACCACCGGGAACAGCAGGTACCCAGTAGTAGATGGTACAGGAACTCCACTGAAGAAGAGGATCAGTACTGCAGACGGTAGATCGGATCTGGAACGGCAGCTGGAACAACTACAGGAACAGCAACTCCAACCGGATCAGGAACAGAAGCAAGAACCTGACGACTGGCAGGCAGGAACTAGGATACCACTGACAATCAGGAACAGCAACAAGGCCCAGGAAGCACTGGAGCACCATGCAGGAACAACAGCATAGCAACAAATACGAAAGGACAACCAAAGGGTGCCCAAGCTCAGTTTAAATAGGCAGTCTAAGGCGGGTATAAGGGAAGCAGCCAGTGGAGAGCCCCCTGCAGGTAACTGACATGATAATGCAGCAATCACGGGTACCGCGATAGTAACCCCTTCTCAAAGACCCCCTTTCCTAGAAGTGGGTCTTGGTTTCTGAGGGTACTTAGAATGGAAAATTTGCAGTAATTTGGGAGCATGAAGGTCCTTACTATCAACCCATGATCTTTCTTCAGTACCATATCCTTTCCAATGCACCAAATGCTGCAACTTTCCTCTAAGTCTGTGGGAATCAATGACACTCTGATCTTCATACTCCTCCTGACCTTCAACCTCTATAGGCCCTGACTCCACAGGGTTAATAGTATAACGGTTGCAGACAAGAGGTTTGAGGAGAGAGACATGGAACACGTTATGAATATGCATGGACGCAGGAATGTCCAAAGCATATGAGACAGTGTTAATTTTGCAAATCACCCTATACGGACCAATGAATCGGGGGGCCAATTTGTTAGACGGAACTTGAAGTTTCAGATTTCTGGAAGAGAGCAACACTCTGTCCCCAACCTGAAAGGAAACCGCTGACAATCGTCTGCGATTAGCATGTCGCTGATGGCACTGGAAGGACTGACCAAGTGCCCTCTGAACCTGTGCCCATGTGGAACGGAGCTGCTCAATATGCTCATCCAGAGCTGGAATCTGTTGTGATTGAAATGAATCCAGGATCAAACAAGGCTGGAACCCATAATTAATCAGGAATGGAGAGCTCCTGGATGAAGAATTAACTGCACAGTTACTAGCGAACTCTGCCCAGGGCAACAGGTCGGACCAGTTATCATGATGGTCAGTAATAAAACAGCGCAAGAACTCTTCCAATCCCTGATTAGCACGCTCAGCGGCCCCATTGGTCTGGGGGTGGTAGGCAGATGAAAAGGACAATTGTATGCCCATCTGTTCACAGAATGCCCTCCAAAATCTAGATACAAACTGGCTCCCCCGGTCGGACACCAGCACTCTAGGTACTCCATACAACCGAAATACTTCTTTAGCAAAAACTAAAAGGCCACGGAGGGGCACGAAATGGGCCATTTTAGAAAACCTGTCCACCACCATCAGGATAAATGTATACCCTCTAGATACTGGCAGTTCTCCCATAAAGTCAATGGACACGTTGGACCAAGGGCGTTCACCATTGGGTACTGGCTGGAGTAGACCCACGGGGAGGTGTCTAGGGGTCTTGGCGCGGGCACAGGTGGCACAGGCATTCGTAAAATCAGCACAGTCAGTTCTCATAGAAGGCCACCAGAAAACTTGTGAAAGGGACCATAACAATTGGTCTCTGCCAATATGTCCCGCAGCTTTAGAGGAATAATATGTTTCAAGCAAACGAGTGCGGAATGGATCGGCAACAAAACACTTGCCCACTAGGGTTTCTGGGGGAGCCGATGCCTGTGAGGCCAAAATCTCTTCACCTAGTGGTGAAGTGATACTAGTACGTAGTGTAGCCAATATCCGATCAGGCTGAATAATAGGTGCTGGCACCTCATCTCTGTCATTTTCGGGCTCAAATTGTCTTGACAGAGCGTCAGCTCTAACATTCTTGGACCCAGTCAAGTAGGATACAATGAAATTGAATCGAGAAAGAAACAGTGCCCACCTGGCCTGGCGTGATGACAATCTTTTGGCCTCAGAAAGGTAGGTCAAGTTTTTGTGGTCAGTCAATATCAAGACTGGGTTCTTAGTGCCCTCTAGTAGGTGACGCCACTCCTTCAGCGCAAGGATAATGGCCAGTAGTTCTTTGTCACCTACTTCGTAATGACTTTGGGCCACAGACAGCTTTTTGGAAAAAAGCCCACAAGGTCTGAGGGTTCGTCCTGTCGTTGAGAAAGTACTGCCCCAACCCCAATATCTGAGGCATCGACCTCCAATGTGAACGGAAGGGCTGGGTTGGGATGGGATAACACTGGAGCATTAACAAAAGCGGATTTCAATTTCTCAAAGGCTTCCTCCGCAGCCACTGACCATTGAGATGGACTAGCATAAGGTCAGTCAAAGGTTTAACGATTCTCAAGAAATTCTTAATAAACTTTCTATAATAGTTAGCGAAACCCAGAAATTGCTGGATGGCTTTTAAGCCCTTAGGCCGTGGCCATTGCAAAACGGCCACTAGTTTCTCTTTATCCATGGCAATGCCTTCTTTGCCAATTACAAAACCCAGGAATGGCACACTGTTTTTGTGAAACTCGCACTTCTCCAATTTACAAAATAATTTGTTTCTTCATAGGTGAAGCAACACCTCAGACACATCTTTAATGTGTTGTGACATATTTTCAGAATGAATGAGTATGTCGTCCAGGTAGACAACCACACAGGGCTGCAACATATCCCTGAAGATATCATTGATTAGTTCTTGAAATACTGCGGGTGCATTACAAAGACCAAATGGCATGACTAAATATTCATAGTGCCCCAATCTTGTGTTAAAGGCAGTTTTCCACTCATCACCAGCTCTGATCCGGATCAAGTTATAAGCAGCTCGCAAGTCCAGTTTAGTAAAGATAGAGGAGCCCTTAAGCCTGTCAAATAGCTCAGTGATAAGTGGTATCGGATAAGCATTCTTAGACATAGGCTTATTTAGACCATGGTAATCGATGCATGGTCTCAATTCGCCATTTTTCTTTTTTACAAAAAAGAATCCAGCCCCTGCTGGTGAGGTGGATTTCCTTATAATCCATCTGTTAAGTGTATCGGAAATATATTCCTCCATAGCTTGGTTCTCATCACAAGACAATGGATACGTGCGTCCCCTAGGGGGCACCACCCCCGGAGGCAAATCAATACTACAGTCATAAGATCTGTGCTGAGGCAGGGTGCCAGCCTCTCCCTTGCTGAATACGTCACTGAACTGTTGATACTCATCAGGAAGTGAAGGGGAGGTACACAAGATCTTAACCGGGTGGGATACGTAATGCTCCATACAGTACTGAGACCAAGCCGAAATTTCACACTTTTGCCAATCAAACTGTGGATTATGAAGTTGCAACCAAGGAAAGCCCAGAATGACTGCGTAATGTGGAGAACTGATAAGTTGGAACTGCTGTTCCTCCTTGTGAAGTGCCCCAATGGTCATAGATAATGGCATTGTTTGAAAGGTGACCTGTGCAGGTTCTAAGGGTCTGCCGTCAATAGCTTCAATAGCGAGAGGTAATTCTCGCTCAATACGTGGAACTCCATGCAATTCAGCAAAGGTATTATCCATAAAGTACCGTGCTGCGCCGGAATCCACCAGGGCCAAAACCTCCACTGAGCGTTTTGCCCAAGACAGTACAACCTGTATGGTGGGTTTCCAACATGTTCAAACCTGGGGACAATTCAACACCACCTAGGGCCTGTCCCCCAGGGTACCCTAGGTGTGTTTGTTTCCCAGCCGCACAGGGCAGGATCTTAGCAGGTGCCCACCCTTGCCACAATATAAACACAATCCCTGGTTTCTGCGATACGTTCACTGCTCCCTGGTTAGTCTGGTGAAACCCACTTGCATAGGTTCACCAGGTTCCAAAAACTGTTCAGTAGGTTTATAAGCCAAGGGAGGGATGGGTGGGCAAATTGTACTGCTAGTCCTGTTACTTTTCGACCTTGGCCTTCGTTCTTTTGCCATCAGTCTTTCCCTTATCAGGGTATCAATTAGGATAACATATTCAATATAATCATCTAGATCCATAGGCACGTCTTTAGCTGCAATTTCATCTAATATCTGGTCACTCAGACCTTGGGCGAAGGCTGCCAACAACTCCTCTTTGCTCCACCCAATCTCTGCTGCCAAGGTGCGAAATTCGATGGCATAGTCGCCCACCGTACGTCTGCC
Organism: Rhinophrynus dorsalis; assembly: GCA_037306005.1. NCBI lineage: Eukaryota > Metazoa > Chordata > Amphibia > Anura > Rhinophrynidae > Rhinophrynus > Rhinophrynus dorsalis. The sequence goes on from CM074724.1 coordinate 194,237,497, forward strand.
CTGCCGTATTTCCATGAGGCGTTTAGCAGCAGAGGTGGTTCTTCCAGGAGGTTCAAACACTCTCCGAAAGGACTGCACAAATTCCTTAAAGCTTTTTGTGCAAGGCTTAGAATTCTCCCATAAGGGATTGGCCCATGCCAGGGCTCTACCAGTCAGCAGAGATATCATAAACCCAACTTTACTGCGGTCACTGGGAAAGGATTGTGCCGTCAGTTCCATAAATATTTCCAGTTGGTTAATAAAGCCTCTGCATAGGTTTGGATCACCATCATATCTGAGTGACAACGGGGCCGTAGCGGTTAACCCTTTAACTGTAAACCCTGAAGGCAAGGTATCGTTCTCCGGTGTCTGGCCTGGGGAGACCACCGGACTCGGGACAATGGATGTTCTGTCTTATTATCTGAGGTCATGGCCCTTTCATACTGTCACGGTTTGTTATGACTCTCAGACACAGAGAATAGGTAAAAACATAACTTTATTGAAAAGTTAAAGAAAACCCTATTGGGTTGAAAGCAAATACAAGATATATTTTATTAGCAGTTATATAGGCACATAATAATGATACATTGGATGGATACAGACTGTACTGGCCCTGCCAATACCAGGTAAGGCAACCTTAGATGGCACAAGGTGGTAACAGGTTCTACTGGCCTCACCAATATACCGGGCAGGGCAGCCTGGAGACTCATGCAAGGAATACTGAAGGCTCTACTGGCCGTGCCAATATACCGGGCACTGCAGCCAAGGCACCGAAATGTAATAAAGATGCTCTACCGGCCGTGCCAATATACCGGGCACGGCAGCCACATCACTGGAACTGTTGGTAAGAGGCTCTACCGGCCTTGTCAATACCGGGTAAGGCAACCCTTAAAGGAATAGTCACGACCAGGTTCTACCGGCCTTACCAATACCGGGCAAGGTAGCCCACTGCAGATAGTGAGGGCAGTAAGGTGGCCGAGGTGACTGGCTAGATGGTTGAGACCAGTCACCAGAGATGACAAACTAGGCCACAGGATAACAGTAGCAATAGACTGCCACTCACTAAGGACAGAGCAATAACAAGCATTGTACCACAGTTTCACTTGAGTAGTCAGGAAGCGCAATAATACCAGTAATGCGAGGAGCAAACCAGTACCCGTGTACTGGGAGAAACCTTCAATATGTCAGGCTGTTAGGACAGGACAGCCTCCTTCAATGGGGCGAACCAGCCCCCAAGTACTGGAGTAATTGAACACCACCGGTGCGACAGCAACCGGTTGTCGTGGAGCGAACCAGTACAGCGTAATGGAGAGACCAGATTCTACCGGTACAACAGCAACCGGATTAAGTGGAGAAACCCAAGACTCTTCCGGTGCTACGGCAGCTGGTAACATAGAGCCAACCAGTACCCGCGTACCGAATAACCCAAGGCTCATATAGTGCAATAGCAGCTAGTCTCAGTGGAGCGAACCAGTACCCGCGTACTGGGGAGACCAAGACTAATCAGTGGCTTGCAGCCAGTTACAATAGAGCGAACCAGTACCCGCCAAGACTATATCGGTGGCTTACCAGCCAGTACAGTGGAGTGAACCAGTACCCGCGTACTGGAGTAACCAGAGTCTTCTGGTGCAACGGCAGCCGGTTACCATGGAGCCAACCAGTACCCGCGTACCGGATAAACGAAGTCTCAAATAGTACAATAGCAACAAATCTCAGTGGAGCGAACCAGTACCCATGTACTGGAGAGGCCAAAACTATATCAGTGGCTAGCAGCCAGTTACAGTGGAGCGAACCAGTACCTGCGTACTGGAGTAACCTATGAGTCTTCCAGTGCAACGGCAGCCGGTACTGTGGAGCCAACCAGTACCCGCGTACCGGATAAGCCAAGGCTCACTTAGTGCAATAGCAACTTGACTCAGTGGAGCGAACCAGTACCCGCGTACTGGAGAAACCCATGAGGAAGTCAAAATGTCGTCCTGACCACCGGGAACGCCAGGCACCCAGTAGTAGATGGTACAGGAACCCCACTGAAGAAGAGGATCAGTACTGCAGACGGTAGACCGGATCTGGAACGGCAGCTGGAACAACTACACGAACAGCAACTCCAACCGGATCAGGAACAGAAGCAGGAACCTGACGACTGGCAGGCAGGAACTAGGATACCACTGACAATCAGGAACAGCGACAAGGCTCAGGAAGCACTGGAGCACCATGCAGGAACAACAGCATAGAGACAAATACGAAAGGGCAACCAAAGGGTGCCCAAGCTCAGTTTAAATAGGCAGTCTAAGGCAGGTATAAGGGAAGCAGCCAATGGAGAGCCCCCTACAGGTAACTGACATGATAATACAGCAATCACGGGCACCGTGATAATATCCGACCGAACCATGAGATTCGATAGGAGTTCCAAGTGTTCAAATCCTCATGGAGAGACTTAAGCAAAGGAGTATAATTGGCGAAATAGAGAGCAGAATGAGATGCGGTAATATGAATGCCCAGGGACAGCAAAGAGGAGGGACTCCATTTGAAATCAAAATTGTGGGCCAGCAATTTCCTCAAAGGGGCAGGGAGAGAGATGTCCAAGGCCTCGCATTTTGAATTATTGATTTTGAAACCAGAGAAAGCAGAAAAAGAACACAGCAAGGTATAGAGGTTAGGGAGAGAGGTCGTAGGTGATGTCAGAGTGAGGAGAATATCATCTGCGAACAAGCTAATTTTATAGTCATCAGACCCTATATGAAGACCCCGAGGAATTCTGAATCACACAGGCCAGGGGTTCTATGCTAAGAGCAAAGAGGAGGGGAGACAATGGACAGCCCTGCCTAGTGCTACTGCGAATAGCGAAACTAGAGGAAAGGTGGCCTGCTATCGAAACAACTGCAGAGGGGCTTGTAAAGAGCTTGGATACCCCGGAGGATAGGACCAGCGAAACCATAGGAACTCAGTGCCGCCCACATATAATCAAAAACTTTCTCAGCATCCAAGGACAACAGGAAGGTTGGAGCAGCCTTGGCCTGCTCCGATTGGATCAGGTTCAAGACCCGACGGACATTACCCGGGGCCTCACGCCTCAGTACAAAGCCCACTTGATCAGAGTGAATCAAACGGGGAAGGAGATGTGATAATCTAGAAGCTAAAACCTTAGCAAAAAGTTTAATATCAACATTGATCAAGGAAATGGGTCAATAGCTGGAGCAAAGGGTGGTGTCCTTACCTCCTTTCGGAATGACCACAATGCGTGCAGCCAACATTTCTGGTGGGGGGCTACTGTTATCCAGAAAGCCATTAAATAGCTTAGCGATATAAGGAAACAAGGTAGATTGGAACGCTTTATAGTAGGCAGCAGTATAGCTATCTGGGCCAGGGGCCCTTGATGATCGGAGGGACTTCAGAGCTTGAGTCAGCTCATCAACCGTAATATTTGAGTTCAAAGTTACCAAGTTGTCGGAGGACAACTGAGGCAGGTGGCAGGAAGACAAGAAGGTCTGCAAGCATGCTCTCAAAAGAGCAGAATGAGAGACCTTCTGTCCATCATACAAGGACGCATACAACGATGCAAAGGCTGAGGCAATCTCCGGGGTTTTACTCATGAGGGTGCCTCTATGATGCACAATAGCCCAAACCGTGCGAGCATTGATCTGTTTTCTGACTTTGGCAGCTAACATGGTGTCGGGTTTGTCGCATTTCTCAAAGAACTTTTGTTGAGTCTATTGTAGGGCACGCAAAACATCAGTTGACAGCAACAAGTTGAGCTCACCCCGTAGACTGGCAAGCTTCTGCAGGTTAAGGGCAGTAGTTGACTGTTTATGAGCTGATTCTGCCTCATGCAGTAATCCCTCCAGCAGGAGCCTCTCTGTCTGTCGAGCTTTCTTCATACGAGAGTCCGTGGCAATAAGTTTTCCTCTCATAACTGCTTTATGTGCCGTCCACAGAATGCCCGCCGAGATATCTGTAGATGAATTAAAATCAAAGTATTCCTCCAGGGAGGCAGACAGCTCAGATCGAACAGCCGGGTTTAGAAGGAGAGAGTCATTAAAGCGCCAAGAAGATGAAGTCCCGGGTCCAAAAGGGCCAGAGAAGGTTGATTCTACAATAGCATGATCCGACCATGTCAAGTCATGAATTTTAGCTGTGGTAAGATGATTAGCAAGGGATTGAGAGGCAAAAAGATAGTCTAAACTAGAGTAATGCCCATGAGGGTGTGAATAGAAAGAGTAATCTTGTGAACGAGGATGTAGTAGTCTCCAGCAATCGAAGAGGCCGTGAGCACGAACAAAAGAAAAAAAAGTTTAGACTTAGGCGGCAACTGACCGCCTGGAGGCGGGGTGGATAGATCAAGTATAGGGTCCAGAAGAGCAGTGAACTCTCCACCCACGACCAGAGGGGATGTTTGACATTGATCTAATAAAGCGGAGAGGCGTGAGAAGAAAAGCGAATCTGGAGTGGTAGGGGCATAGACATTCAACAAGGGAACCCTGGATTTCACCTCTGACCAAAAGATATCTACCGTCCGGATCGCGGGACACCTCCAGGGCATGGAAACCCAGAGAGTTGCGAATCAAAATGGAGACCCCATTCCTCTTACAGAGACCAGAAGAATGGAAGTGCACATGGTAGCGCCTATCCCAGTATTTGGGTAGTGACGTAGATCGAAAATGCGTTTCTTGAAGGTAAATTATATCTGCCTGAAAGGATGCATAGTTTCTCATGGCCATCCTACGTTTTTGGGGTGCATTCAGACCTTTCACATTGTGTGTCACAATTTTCAGTAGCGATAGAGCAGGGGGCGGCCCAGAACTCCCTAAGGGGGAGGGAGTAGCTTCACCTAGCGGCATAGACATCCGCCAAGAGCAAGGATGCCCAACAATGACCCGGAATCAGGGAAGATGGGGGAAAAAAAAAAGGGGTGAGGGGGATATGAAGACAAACATGAAAGGTAAGAAAATGAAAAGAAAATCCACAGGAGAAAGGAAAAAGAGAAGGAAAAAAAGGGGGGGGGAGATAGGAAAGAGGTCTACAGGAAAGAGATCCTCAGACAAAAGGTATAGAAAAGACAGACGGGGGACAGAACCAACAACCAGCAGAGCACGTCACCTGCTCTGTCTGCCCGCCAGGAAACAGAAAGGGGAGGAAAAAAGGAGATCACCCGTATGATATGACTTATAAGGTGGGAGGGGGGCTCTGATAAGTAAGTGGCCATGTGACTGCATGTAATAAGACATGGTAAATGCACACCGTCTAGAGTAAACATAATCACAGCTAAAGCTAAACGTGCCATGGAGCATCAGGGGGCGTGCACGACGCACAGCCAAATCGGGGCAACAACCCAAGCCAAAGAAGGGAGGCTGTCACCCCCCCCTGCAGCATCCGAAGAGCCGCAGAAAGGCGCTCCAACCCCCACCAAGAGAAAGGTGTGTAACGTTTTGTACGACACTCAGACACAGTAGGTATCACGGTGCCCGTGATTTGTGTTATCCTGTGTCTAGCACTTGCTGGAAGTTCCTCATTGGCTGTCTGCTGTTAGCCCACCCCACACAGCCTTTTTAAACCCAGACCGGGCACTCCCAGGTTGCCCTTTTGTGGTGTCTCTGACATTACTTGTTCTGACCTGCTTGTCAGGCGCTTGGGCCAGAGGATTCTGCGTTCCGGTGTTCCAGTGTTCCAGTGTTCCGGTGTTCCTGTGTTCCAGAGGTTCCAGTGTTCCAGTCTCGATTGTTCCTGAGTTCCTGAGTCTCCTGCCTGCTTGTCTCTCCAGCCGGTTCCGGTTGCTTTCCGTGGCTCCTACAGTTCCGGTCATCTGTCAGTGTAGTGGTGCTCTTTCTGGTTAGCATCCGCTTGGTCTCAGGGCTCTCGCTCTACCCCCTGTCACTGAGGCGACATTGTACTTGTTTCACTCCGGCGATATATCCCTGTTGGTCCCAGCGTGCGGACGCTGGTTTGCTCCATTCAACCTGGTGGCTCAATTACTGTTGGTCCCAGCGTGCGGACGCTGGTTTACTCCATTCAACCTGGTGGCTCAATTACTGTTGGTCCCAGCGTGCGGGCGCTGGTTTACTCCATTTAACCTGGTGGCATTATCTACTGTTGGTCCCTGCGTGCGGACGCTGGGTTACTCCACTAAACCTGGTGGATTATGTTACAGTTGGTCCCAGCGTGCGGACGCTGGTTTGCTCCTTGACTAATTCAGACACTGAGGGCCGGTTGCTGTCCAACGTATTATTGCAGTTGTCTGGCATTCTCTGACTAGAGACTTCTGCTTGAGTGAGACCATTGATTCCTGTTCCACTCTACTGTCATATGTCATCTGACAGCCTGGTCTCCTCTTTTGGGCTGCCCTGCCCGGTATTGGTAAGGCCGGTAGAACCTATTTACGTTACATCTCTAAGGTTGCCTTACCTGGTATAGGCAGGGCCAGTAGAGCCTACTATCAGTGTTCCCTCAGGCTGCCCTGCCCGGTATTGGTAAGGCCGGTAGAACCTGTTCTCATGGCCATCCTAGGTTGCCTTACCCGGTATTAGTAGGGCCGGTAGAGCCTCCACTCAGTACTCCTTCAGGCTGCCTTGCCCGGTATTGGTAAGGCCGGTAGAACCGGTACGTTTCACCTCACGGTTGCCTTACCCGGTATTGGCAAGGTCGGTAGAGCCTACTGCTGTATTTGCAGCTGTCACTTGGGTCGGCTTGCCCGATATTATTGGCAAGGCCGGTAGAACCTATTCATATTGTCATTACTTGTTGTATTGTTATATATATGTATGATACCCTATGGGATTGCCTTAACTTTTCAATAAAGTTACGTTTTTACCAAACCTTAAGTCTGAGAGTCTTCAAATACCGTGACAGTGCGAAAGGGCCATGACCTCAGACACTAAGAGTGACGGTAACACACAGAATATCCATTGGAGGATGGATATGCATGAGCAATGTTTAGATCAGCTGGCGGTTGCTATCCAAACTATTCTTGAACGCATGGTACTTGCTGATAAGTCCGGTTCTAGCCCGGTGGTCAATTCAGACACCGGAAAATGAGTCTAGGCCCTCAGGGGCCGAGTCAAAGGATTAACGGCTTCTGCACCCTTGCCACTAAGATATGACGGTGACCCTCAGCTATGCAGAGGGTTTATCAATCAGCTTGAAATATTTATGGAATTGACGGCACACACATTTCCTAATGACCGCAGCAAGATTGGGTTCATGATATCCCTGCTGACCGGTAGAGCATTGGCCTGGGCTAACCCACTGTGGGAAAACGCTAAACCTTGCACTAAAAGTTTTTGTGAATTTGTGCAATCCTTTCGGAGAGTATTTGAGCCTCCTGGTAGAACCACCTCTGCCGCGAAACGTCTTATGGAGATACAACAGGGCAGGCGCACGGTAGGCGACTATGCCATTGAATTCCGCACCTTGGCAGCAGAGGTAGGATGGAATAACGAGGCTTTTTTAGCAGCATTTGCCCAAGGCTTGAGTGATCAGATTAAAGACGAGATTGCAGCAAAAGAATTGCCTACTGACCTAGATGATTATATCGAATATGTTATTCTAATTGACTCCAGAATACGTGAGAGATTAACCGCCAGAGAGCGACGAAATCGGTTAAAAAATAATGGGTCTAGTACAGTGGTTCTCAACCTTTTTTGGCTTGGGGCACCCCTAACACATAATCTTGAACATTCGGGGCACGCCTAGCATATTTTATGTGATTTATCAAGGGCATAATGAAGGGTACAATACACAAATATACAGTAATTATTAGGTCTTATAATCATAATAACAAAACTAAACATATTGTACATATTAATTTCTATAAATCTTTATTTAGAAGTCCATTTTAGTTAGCCTTTATAGAAAATACGGGGCACCCTAAGTTGATGCCCGTGGCACACCAAAGTGCCACGGCACCCTGGTTGAGAATCACTGGTCTAGTAGCATATTTTGTCCACCCACCCTCCCTTGGCATCCAAACCTAGTGAACCAGTACAGGAACCAGGTGAACCTATGCAGGAAGGTTTCACTAGGTTAACCAAGGAGCAGAGAAGGTATCGCAAGATACAGGGATTATGTTTATACTGCGGTAAAAATGGGCACCTGTTAAGATCTTGTCCGGTACGTCCGGGAAACGAACACACCTAGGGTACCTTGGGGGACAGGCCCTAGGTGGTGTCCAATCGTCCCCATTGTTGGGCACACTTAAACCCACCATACAGGTGGTATTGTCATGGGCACAACGCTCGGTTGAGGTTTTGGCCTTAGTTGATTCTGGTGCTGCTGGGTATTTTATGGACAATACCTCTGCTGAATTGCACAGGGTACCACGGATTGAGAGAGAAACCCCTCTTGCTATTGAAGCGATTGATGGCAGACCCTTGGAACCCACCCAGGTTACTTTTGAAACTATGCCATTGTCCATGACTATCGGGGCTCTCCACAAGGAAGAGCAGCAGTTTCAATTAATTAACTCCCCCCCACCATGCCGTGATTTTGGGCTTTCCTTGTTTACAGTTGCATAATCCACAATTCGATTGGCAGAAATGTGAGATTTCTGCGTGGTCTCAGTTCTGTATGGATAAGTGCATCACCCATCCTGTTAAGGTCTTGTGCACCTCCCCTTCACTACCTGACGTCTACCAGCAGTTTAGCGATGTTTTCAGTAAGGGAGAGGCTGGCACCTTACCTCAGCACAGACGATACGATTGTCGTATTGAACTAAGTCCTGGAGCAGTGCCACCTAGGGGAAGCACATACCCCTTGTCTTGTGAGGAGAACCAAGCTATGGAAGAATACATAGCTGATGCCCTTAGTAGAGGGATCATAAGGAAATCTACTTCTCCGGCTGGGGCCGGGTTCTTTTTTGTTAAGAAAAAAAGTGGCGAACTGCGACCATGCATAGACTACCGTGGGCTAAATAAGCTGATGGTAAAGAATGCTTACCCGATACCACTCATCACTGAGCTTTTTGATAGACTTAAGGGTTCCTCGATTTTCACCAAATTGGACCTACGGGCGGCCTACAATTTGATACGTATCAGAGCCGGTGATGAGTGGAAAACTGCCTTTAATACGAGATCTGGGCATTATGAATACCTAGTCATGCCATTTGGTCTATGTAATACTCCTGCAGTATTTCAAGAACTGATCAATGACGTTCTTCGAGATATGTTACAATCATGTGTCGTAGTCTACCTTGACGATATACTTATCCACTCCAAAGACTTGTCACAACACATTAAGGATGTGTCCGAAGTATTGCGGCGGTTACGCAAAAATAGAGTTCCACAAAACCAGTGTACCGTTCCTGGGGTTTATAATTGGCAAAGACGGCATTGCCATGGATAAAGAGAAATTGACGGCAGTCTTACAGTGGCCTAAACCTAAGAGCCTTAAAGCCATCCAACGATTTCTGGGTTTCGCCAATTATTATAGGAAGTTTATTAAGAACTTCTCTTCTATCGTGAAACCCCTGTCTGACCTCACGCATAAGGGCGCTAATCCATCTCTCTGGTCAGTGGCTGCTGAGGAGACCTTTGAGAAACTGAAAGTAGCCTTTGCTAATGCTCCTGTGTTATCCCACCCCAATCCATTACTTCCATTTACGTTAGAGGTTGATGCCTCAGATATTGGGGTTGGGGCAGTACTTTCTCAACGACAGGTCAAAGGTGGAACACTCAGACCATGTGGGTTCTTTTCCAAGAAATTGACCGGAGCCCAAAGTCATTATGAGATTGGTGATAGAGAATTACTGGCCATTATCCTTGCTCTCAAAGAATGGCGTCATTTACTTGAAGGCACGAAAAATCCTGTTTTAATTCTGACTGATCACAAGAATCTGACTTATCTCTCTGAGGCCAAGAGATTGTCCTCTCGCCAGGCCAGATGGGCTTTGTTTCTATCTCGATTCAATTTCATTGTGTCTTATTTGCCTGGATCAAAGAATGTTAGGGCTGATGCTCTGTCTAGACAATTTGAGGCGGAGGTTGACAGAGAAGAAGCACCAGCACCTATCATCCAACCTGATCGAATATTGGCCACCATACGTACTAGTATCACTTCACCACTAGGGGAAGAGATTTTGGCTTCCCAAGCCTCTGCTCCCCATGAAACTCCAGCAGGCAAATGTTTTGTCGCTGAACCATTCCGTACTCGATTACTTGAAACCTACCACTCCTCTAGGGCTGCGGGACATATTGGTAGAGATCAATTGTTTTGGTCCCTCTCTCAGTTATTCTGGTGGCCTTCTATGAGAGCAGATTGTGCCGATTTTACGAATGCCTGTGCTACCTGCGCTCGTGCCAAAACCCCTAGACATCTCCTGGTGGGCTTGCTTCAGCCGGTGCCTAATGGTGAACGCCCCTGGTCTCATGTTTGCATCGATTTCATGGGAGAATTGCCCAGGTGTACAGGGTATTCCTTCATATTGATGGTGGTAGACAGGTTTTCTAAAATGGCTCACTTCGTACCTCTCCGTGGCCTTCCTTCAGCTAAAGAACTGGCAATGGTATTTGCTCGAGAGGTGTTTTGGTTGCATGGAGTACCCAGGGTACTGGTGTCCGACAGGGGGAGCCAGTTTGTGTCCAGATTCTGGAGGGCATTTTGCAAACAGATGGGCATACAGCTATCCTTCTCCTCTGTATATCATCCCCAGACTAATGGAGCCGCTGTGCGGGCCAATCAAGGTTTGTAACAGTTTCTGCGCTGTTTTGTGACTGACCATCATGACAATTGGGCCGACTTGTTGCTGTGGGCAGAGTTCGCCAGGAACTGTGCAGTCAATTCCTCTTCCGGGAGCTCTCAGTTTTTGATTAATTATGGGTTTCAACCCTGTCTGGTCCCGGATTGCTTTCAGACACAACAGATTCCAGCTCTGGATGAGCATATCGAGCAACTCTGTTCCACATGGGCACAAGTTCAGAGGGCACTGGGCCAGTCCTTTCAGCGCCATCAGCGCCATGCTAATCGCAGAAGGCTTCCAGCGGTTTCCTTCCAAGTTGGGGATAGAGTATGGCTGTCTTCTAAGAATCTGAAGCTCCGGGTCCCATCTAATAAGCTGGCACCTCAGTTTATTGGCCCTTACAGAATCATTCACAAAATTAACCCTGTTTCCTATGCTTTGGAGTTACCTGCATCCATGCGCATTCATAATGTATTCCATGTGTCTCTCCTTAAGCCTCTTGTTTGTAACCGTTTCACTACTACACCTGTGATGCCAGGCCCCGTTGAAGTCGAAGGGCAGGAGGAATATGAGGTACAAAGTATTATTGATTCCCGTAGGCTTAGAGGAGGGGTACAGTACTTGGTGCATTGGAAAGGTTATGGTCCTGAGGATCGATCTTGGGTGGATAGTAAGGACCTTCATGCACCCAGGTTACTACAGATTTTTCATTCCAGATACCCCCAGAAGACCAGACCCTACTCTAGGAGAGGGGGTCTTTGAAAGGGGGGTACTATCACGGTGCCCGTGATTCATGTTATCCTGTGTCTGTCACTTGCTGGAAGTCCCTTATTGGCTGTCTGCTGTTAGCCCACCTCACACAGCCTTTTTAAACCCAGTCCGGGCACTCCCAGGTTGCCCTTTCGTGGTGTCTCTGACATTACTTGTTCTGACCTGCTTGTCAGGCGCTTGGGCCAGAGGATCCTGCGTTCCGGTGTTCCAGTGTTCCGGTGTTCCAGAGGTTCCAGTGTTCCAGTCTCGATCGTTCCTGAGTTCCTGAGTCTCCTGCCTGCTTGTCTCTCCAGCCGGTTCCGGTTGCTTTCCGTGGCTCCTATAGTTCCGGTCATCTGTCAGTGTAGCGGTGCTCATTCCGGTTAGCCTCCGCTTGGTCTCAGGGCTCTCGCTCTACCCCCTGTCGCTGAGGCGACATTGTACTTGTTTCACTCCGGCGATATATCCCTGTTGGTCCCAGCGTGCGGACGCTGGTTTACTCCATTTAACCTGATGGCTCAATTACTGTTGGTCCCAGCGTGCGGACCCTGGTTTACTCCATTCAACCTGGTGGCTCAATCACTGTTGGTCCCAGCGTGCGGACGCTGGTTTACTCCATTCAACCTGGTGGCTCAATCACTGTTGGTCCCAGCGTGCGGACGCTGGTTTACTCCATTTAACCTGGTGGCTCAATCACTGTTGGTCCCAGCGTGCGGACGCTGGATTACTCCATTTAACCTGGTGGCTCAATTACTGTTGGTCCCACCGTGCGGGCGCTGGTTTACTCCATTTAACCTGGTGGCTCATGTTACTGTTGGTTCCAGCGTGCGGACGCTGGTTTACTCCATTTAACCTAGTAGCTCATGTTACTGTTGGTTCCAGCGTGCGGACGCTGGTTTACTCCATTACGCCTGGCAGCTCAGATTACTGTTGGTTCCAGCGTGCGGACGCTGGTTTACTCCATTAAACCTGGTGGCATTATCTACTGTTGGTCCCTGCGTGCGGACGCTGGGTTACTCCACTAAACCTGGTGGATTATGTTACAGTTGGTCCCAGCGTGCGGACGCTGGTTTGCTCCTTGACTAATTCAGACACTGAGGGCCGGTTGCTGTCCAACGTATTATTGCAGTTGTCTGGCATTCTCTGACTAGAGACTTCTGCTTGAGTGAGACCATTGATTCCTGTTCCACTCTACTGTCATATGTCATCTGACAGCCTGGTCTCCTCTTTTGGGCTGCCCTGCCCGGTATTGGTAAGGCCGGTAGAACCTATTTACGTTACATCTCTAAGGTTGCCTTACCCGGTATAGGCAGGGCCGGTAGAGCCTACTATCATTGTTCCCTCAGACTGCCCTGCCCGGTATTGGTAAGGCCGGTAGAACCTGTTCTCGTGGACGTCCTAGGTTGCCTTACCCGGTATTGGCAGGGCCGGTAGAGCCTCCACTCAGTACTCCTTCAGGCTGCCTTGCCCGGTATTGGTAAGGCCGGTAGAACCTGTACGTTTCACCTCACGGTTGCCTTACCCGGTATTGGCAAGGTCAGTAGAGCCTACTGCTATATTTGCACCTGTCACTTGGGTTGGCTTGTCCGGTATTATTGGGAAGGCCGGTAGAACCTATTCATATTGTCATTACTTGTTGTATTGTTATATATATGTATGATACCCTATGAGATTGCCTTAACTTTTCAATAAAGTTAAGTTTTTACCAAACCTTAAGTCTGAGAGTCTTCAAATACCATGACAGTAGGTTAGAATAAAACACAGTTTTATTGAAAAAAGACACAATTAGAATGCCCACCAGGGCTATGGAATATCATAGGAAAATATCAATCATGTACATATGCCTTCTCAGGCCCAGTATACATATGTAGAGAGTAAATACTGTCACAGGACAGGCATATCCAGGCTATCTCAGTACAACATGGGTTAAAGTTCATAGAAAGTAATCAGTGTCTGATATGGTGTGTTAGACAACGCCCAGTATGATGGTAAATGTAACAAGAGACTCTGATGCAAGGTGGAAGCACCTAGTAGTAAGCAGGACTGAGACTTTACCCTGAGCTGAGCAGAAACAGAGACCACAATACTCTGCTAGAGCTGACACTACCATGAGCCACGAGCACCCGATTGGTGCAGTAACGGGAATACTGACACTGCAAGAGCTGATGGACTTAGAGCCAATAGCACCCGACTGGTGCGGTAACGGAAATACTGTACACTGCTAGAGCTGATGGACTTAGAGCCAATAGCACCCGACCGGTGCAGTAACGGACAAACTGTACACTGCAAGAGCTGATGGAGTTAGAGCCAATAGCACCCGACCGGTGCGGTAACGAACACAGCAGTGCTCCTTAAGGGTAAACGGATGGCTCACAGCGCAGGAACGTCAGACAAGCCGGGTTAGGTCACGGAGCAGGAACGTCAGCCAGGCTGGGTCGAATCACGGAGCAGGAAACAGCAAGAGTAGTCAAACGGGCCAAGTCGGTACACAGGAACGCAGGAACACAGCAACACAGTAGCACTGGTACAAGAACACCACGAAAGGGCACCTGACAGGTGCCAGAGGCCTGGTAAAAGAAGGCCATACTGGGCGGGCCAAACTAAGCTTAGCCAATGGGAGCGCACCACACAGAACGTGACAGACCGACCAGAGCACTGGCACCGTGATAGTACCCCCCCTCTCAAAGACCCCCTCTCCTGGCAGAGGGTCCTGGTTTCTGGGGAAATTTAGAGTGGAAATTGCACAATAACCTAGGGGCATGAAGGTCCTTTTGATCGACCCAAGAACACTCTTCAGGGCCATAGCCCTTCCAATGGACCAAATATTGCTATTTCCCTCTAAATCTCCGAGAATCAATAATGCTTTGAACTTCGTATTCCTCTTGGCCTTAACCATCCAGCGACCCAGGACCCACTGGAGTGGTAGTGTAGCGGTTGCATACCAAAGGTTTTAACAGGGACACATGGAACATGTTATGTATGCGCATAGATGCTGGGAGTTCCAGTGCATAAGAAACAGGATTAATTTTGCGGATAATCTTGAAAGGACCAATGAACCGGGGAGCCAACTTATTGGATGGAACCTGTAGATTAAGATTTCTGGAGGAAAGCCATACCCTGTCCCCAACCTGGAAGGAGACAGCTGGCAGCCGTCTATGATTGGCATTCCGCTGATGTCGTTGGAATGACTGTCTGAGGGTCCTCTGAACCTGTGCCCAAGTGGAGTGGAGTTGCTCCATATGCTCGTCCAGAGCTGGAATTTGCTGCGACTGGAATGAGTCCGGGAGCAGGCATGGCTGAAACCCGTAGTTGATGAGGAACGGGGAGCTCCCGGACGATGAATTAACTGCACAATTCCTGGCGAACTCTGCCCACGGCAACAGGTCAGCCCATTGTCATGATGATCAGTCACAAAACAGCGCAGGAACTGCTCCAGTGCCTGATTGGCACGCTCAACGGCCCCATTGGTCTGGGGATGGTAGGCGGAGGAAAAGGACAATTGGATGCCCATCTGACTACAGAATGCCCTCCAGAACCTGGACACGAATTGGCTCCGCCGGTCAGACACCATGACAGCATAAGAGGAGAGGGGGCTCATGGGGAAAAGGACAGAGCTCAATCACAGAGGGAGGGTAAACAACCCACCAGAGGTGAGGGATATAAGCCCAGTAGGGCAAAAATACAGAAGGAAGTGGCACAGGGGTGGCCAGAAGCACCAACTGAGGCTAAAATGAGGAAGGCCACAGGGGAAAAAGAGCAGAGAGGGAACGACAGGGAAAGGAAAAAGTGGGAAAGGTAGCAGAAGGTCCACTGTAGACAAAGAGACCGAAGGGTCGACAGACTACTACCTCCCCCGGACCCCCATGCTCCCGGGAAGCCGCGGAACCCCACACGGAGGGCCCCCCGACTCCCTGGGACACACGGGGGGACCAGCAAAAGAACAGCTTACCTATCACGGTGCCCGTGATTGCTGAATTTTGCTGTCAGTCAGGTGTATGTACTCTCCATTGGCCGCCTGTCTATTGCCCGCCCAGTGTTGCCTTTATAGACTGGGCTGAGGCACCCTTTGGTTGCCCTTTCGTGATGTCTCTATGTCAGTAGTCACCTGCCTTGTACCTGTATCTTTGGGCTTGTTTGCTCAGTTACTAGTGTCAGCGATTCATCCAGACGCCAGTGTCACTCCAGCGTGGTTCCTGCCTCTGTTCCTGATCCGGTTGGGCTGACATTCCAGCTTCCGTTCCTGATCCAGTGCTGCCATTGTTCCTGATCCGTTCCTGATTCGGGTTGGCTGTCCTGCTGTTCCAGTAGCTGTCCTGGCCTGTCTATCGTTCCTGCTTCTGGATTCTGACTGGCATCCATCTCATCGACCTTGAGCGTCTGGGCGACATTCTGATCATTGGTTTACTCCGCATTCACCGGTTGCTGTTGCCTCCGAATGTGCACCGGTTGGGCGTTACTGTAGTCCAGTACGCGGTACTGGTTTACTCCACATTCACCGGTTGCTGCTGCCTCCAATATTGCACCGGTTGGGCGTTACTGTTGTCCAGTGCGCGGTACTGGTTTACTCCACTTTCACCGGTTGCTACTGCCTTCATTATTGAACCGGTTGGGCGTTTCCGTAGTCCAGTACGCGGTACTGGTTTTCTCCACATTCACCGGTTGCTGCTGCCTCCAATATTGCACCGGTTGGGCGATACTGTTGTCCAGTATGCAGTACTGGGTTACTCCACATTCACCGGTTGCTGCTGCCTTCACTATTGCACCGGTTGGGCGTTACTGTTTTCCAGTACTCGGTACTGGTTTACTCCACATTCACCGGTTGCTTCTGCCTCCACTATTGCACCGGTTGGGTGATACTGTTGTCCAGTACGCGGTACTGGTTTACTCCACATTCACCGGTGGCTGCTGCCTCCAATATTGCACCGGATGGGCTTTACTGTTGTCCAGTACGCGGTACTGGTTTACTCCACATAATGTGGTTGCTGTTGCCTCCAATATTGAACCGGTTGGGCGTTACCGTAGTCCAGTACGCAGTACTGGGTTACTCTATATTTACCAGGTGCTTGTTGTCTCCATTACTGCATCGGTAGGGCATTCCTGTTGTCCAGTACTTGGTACTGGTTTACTCCATTACACCGGGTGCTAGTTGCCTCCACTATTGCACCGGTTGGGCCTCTCTGGTTGTTCTATACGTTATACTGGTTTGCTCCACTGTACCATCTTGTGCTGCTGCTTCCATCTATACAGTACTAGTGGAGCTGTCCTTCAGTCATTTAGGCTGCCTTGCCCAGTATATTGGCAAGGCCGGTAGAGCCAATTCAGATTGTCATGCCATCCTCCCGGCTGCCTTGCCCGGTATATTGGCAAGGCCGGTAGAGCCTTATTCCTTTAATTGTGCCATCTTTCAGGCTGCCTTGCCCGGTATATTGGCAGGGCCGGTAGAGCCTTAGTCTGATTATTGTTCCTTACCTTAGGCTGCCTTGCCCAGTACATTGGCAAGGTCGGTAGAGCCTACCACACTGTATCTTGTTAAGCTACTGTTTGAACCTATTTGTGTATGTGATATATATGTATGTTCAGGACCCATGTGGGTTCCCATTAAACTTTTCAATAAGGTTTGATTTTTATCTTACTCTGTGTCTGAGAGTCAAAACAAACCGCGACAGTAGGAAAGGGCCATGACCTCAGACAGTAAGAGTGAAGGTAACGCACAGAACATCCATTGGAGGATGGATGTACATGAGCAACGTTTGGATCAGTTGGTACTGGCCATCCAAACTATTCTTGAGCATATTGTACTTACTGACAAGTCTGTTTCAAGTCCGGTGGTCTCCCCAGTTTCGACACCAGAGAATGATACTATTACCTCTGTGACTGCAGTCAAAGGGCTAACCGCTTCTGCACCATTGCCACTCAGATATTATGGCGATCCCAGTCTGTGCCGAGGGTTTATCAATCAACTTGAGATATTTCTGGAGTTGACCTCTCATGTCTTTCCCAATGATCGCAGCAAAGTTGGGTTTATGATATCCTTGTTAACCGGGCGAGCACTGGCATGGGCCAATCTCTTATGGGAAAATGCGAAACCTTGCACAAAGAATTTCAGGGAACTTGTGCAAACATTTCGGAGAGTATTTGAGATCCCTGGTAGAACCACCTCTGCTGCTAAATGTTTAATGGAAATTCAACAGGGCAAGTGGACTTTGGGCGAGTATGCCATAGAATTCCGTACACTAGCAGCAGAGGTAGGTTGGAACAATGAGGTGTTGCTGGCTGCCTTTGCTCAAGGTCTGGGAGATTATATCAAAGATGAAACTGCAGCGAGAGAGCTGCCTAATGATCTGGACGAATATATTGATGACACAATTCTAATTGACAATTGGATCTGTGACAGGCTTATGGCCAAGGACCGTAGGGTACGGTCAAAAAGCACTGGGCCTAGCAGTTCATTTTGCCCACCCATCCATCCCTCGTTTCCTAAATCCAATGACCATGCACGGGAACCTGGTGAACCTATGCAATTAGGCTTTACCAGGTTAACTAAAGAGGAACGAGCACATCGCAGGAGTTATGTTTATATTGTAGTATATCTGGGCACTTGCTAAGAACCTGTCCCGTACATCCGGGAAACAAACGCCCTAGGGTACCTAGGGGGACAGGCCCTAGGTGGTGGTCATCCGTCCCCAGGTTTGAGCATACAAACACCCACCATCCAGGTGGTACTCTCGTGGGCAGATCGATCTGTGGAGGTTCTGGCCCTGATTGATTCTGGTGCTGCCAGATATTTCATGGATAATGCCTTTGCTGAACGGCACAAGATTCCGCTGGTTTAAAGAGAATCCCCTCTGGCCATTGAGGCTATTGACGGCAGACCATTGCAACCTGCCCAGGTTACGTTTGAAACAATGCCATTTCCTATGACTATTGGGGCACTTCATAAAGAGGAACAGCAGTTTCAGATAATCAGTTCTCCTCACCATGCAGTCATTCTGGGTTTCCCTTGGTTGCAATTGCATAATCCCCAGTTTGATTTCCTCCTGGTCCCAATATTGTATGGAGCATTGTGTGTATCACCTGGTGAAGATTCTGTGCGCCTCCCCTTCATTGCCAGACGAGTACCAACAATTCAGTGATGTTTTCAGTAAGGGGGAGGCTGGCACCCTGCCTCAGCACAAGTCCTATGATTGTGCAATTGATTGTGCATTTGAACTAACCCCGGGAGTGGTGCCCCCTAGGGGCTGTACTTATCCTTTGTCTTGTGAAGAGAACCAAGCTATGGAGGAATATATTTCAGATGCCCTCAAAAAAGGGATCATAGGGAAATCCACCTCGCCAACTGGGGCTGGGTTCTTTTTTGTGAAGAAAAAGATAGGAGAGTTAAGACCATGCATTGATTACCGTGGCCTAAACAAGTTGATGCCTAAGAATGCGTATCCGATACCATTCATCACTGAACTATTTGACAGGTTAAAAGGTTCCTCAGTTTTCGCAAAACTGGACCTACGTGCAGCTTATAATCTGATTCGGATCAGAGCTGGTGATGAGTGGAAGACGGATTTTAACACTAGATCCGGGCACTATGAATATCTAGTGATGCCATTTGGTCTCAGTAATGCACCCGCAGTGTTCCAAGAATTAATTAATGATATCCTCAGGGATATGTTGCAGTCCTGTGTGGTGGTTTACCTGGACGATATACATATTCACTCTGATGACTTGTCACAACACATCAAGGATGTGTCAGAAGTGTTGCTCCGCCTACGTAAGAACAAATTGTATTGCAAATTGGAGAAATGCGAGTTTCATAGATCCAGTGTGCCCTTTCTGGGGTTTGTAATTGCCAAGGAGGGTATTGCCATGGATCAGGAGAAACTTGCGGCAATGGCCATGGCCAAAAGGCTTAAAAGCGATTCAGCAATTTCTAGGCTTCGCTAATTATTACAGGAAGTTTATTAAGAAATTTTCCACAATTGTTAAACCATTGTCTGACCTTACTCATAAGGGCGCTAATCCTTCCCAGTGGTCTGAGGCAGCTGAATGTGCTTTTGAGACATTGAAATCTGCCTTTGCAGCTGCTCCAGTGTTATCCCACCCCAACCCAGCTCTCCCATTTACGTTGTAGGTCGATGCCTCAGAGATTGGGGTTGGGGCAGTACTCTCTCAAAGACCAGA
Organism: Rhinophrynus dorsalis; assembly: GCA_037306005.1. Lineage (NCBI taxonomy): Eukaryota > Metazoa > Chordata > Amphibia > Anura > Rhinophrynidae > Rhinophrynus > Rhinophrynus dorsalis. The sequence goes on from CM074724.1 coordinate 194,257,061, forward strand.
AAAAGGGAGTACCCTCAGACCTTGTGGGCTTTTCTCAAAGAAATTGTCTGTTGCCCAGAGCCACTATGAGATAGGTGACAGAGAACTACTGGCTATCATTCTCGCTCTTAAGGAGTGGCGTCATTTATTGGAAGGTACCAGAAATCCTGTATTGATTCTCACAGACCATAAAAATCTGACTTATCTATCAGAAGCTAAAAGATTGTCTTCTCGCCAGGCCAGATGGGTGTTGTTCCTTTCCCGATTTAATTTTATTGTATCTTACTTGCCGGGTTCCAAGAACGTTCGGGCTGATGTCCTGTCTAGACAATTTGAGCCGGAGACCGACAGGGGCGAGGTCCCAGCACCTATTATACAGCCTGATCTTATATTGGCCACGTTACGTACTAGTATCACTTCGCCCCTGGGGAAGGAGATTCTGGCCACCCAGGCTACTGCCCCTCCAGAAACCCCAGTGGGCAATTTTTTTTTTGATGAGCCATTCCGTACTAGACTACTTGAAACCTACCACTCCTCTAAAGCTGCTGGGCATATTGATAGGGATCAATTAATATGGTCACTCTCACAAGTTTTCTAGTGGCCCTCCTTGAGGGCAGACTGTGCTGCATTTACCAATGCCTGTGCCACCTGTGCTCGTGCCAAGACCCCTAGACACCTGCCTGTGGGCCTACTTCAACCACTGCCCAATGGCGAAAGTCCCTGGTCTCATGTTTCTATCGATTTTATGGGAGAACTGCCAGTGTCTAGGGGATATTCCTTCATACTTATGGTGGTGGACAGGTTTTCTAAAATGGCTCATTTCGTACCTCTCTGTGGCCTTCCCTCTGCCAAAGAATTAGTGGTGGTTTTCGCTAAGGAAGTATTCTGGTTGCACGGGGTACCTCGAGTTCTGGTGTCCAACTGGGGGAGCCAGTTCGTGTCTAGATTTTGGAGAGCCTTTTGTGAACAGATGGGGATCCAATTGTCCTTTTTTTCCGCATACCACACCCAGACCAATGGGGCTGCTGAGCGTGCCAGTCAGGGACTGGAGCAATTTCTGCGATGTTTTGTTACTGACCATCATGATAACTGGGCCGACCTGTTGCCGTGGGCAGAGTTCGCCAGGAGCTGTGCGGTTAACTCTTCATCCGGGAGTTCCCCGTTTCTTATCAGCTACGGGTTCCAGCCGTGCTTGCTCCCGGATTCATTTCAGTCTCAACAGATTCCAGCTCTGGATGAACATATTGAGCAGCTCCGCTCCACATGGGCACAGGTTCAAAGGGCACTCAGTCAGTATTTTCAGCGTCATCAGCGCCATGCTAATCGTAGATGGCTGCCAGCAGTCTCTTTCCAGGTTGGGGACAGGGTATGGCTATCCTCCAGAAACCTCATGTTACAAGTCCCGTCTAATAAATTGGCTCCCTGGTTTATTGGTCCATACAGGGTGATCCGTAAAATTAACCCTGTTTCGTATGCCTTGGATATCCCTGCATCCACGCGCATTCACAATGTGTTCCATGTATCTCTCCTCAAACCTCTTGTATGCAACCGTTATACCACTAACCCTGTGATGCCAGGGCCTATAGAGGTAGAGGTCCAGGAGGAGTACGAAGTTCAGAGTATTATTGATTCTTGCAGATTTAGAGGAAAATTGCAGTATTTGGTACATTGGAAGGGTTATGGTCCTGAGGATCGATCCTGGGTGGATAGTAAGGACCTTCATGCTTCCAAATTACTGCTAATTTTTCATTCCAAGTACCCCCAGAAACCAGGTCCCTCTTCCTGAAGGGGGGGGTCTTTGAGAGGGGGGTACTATCACGGTGCCCGTGATTGCTGACTTTTGCTGTCAGTCAGGTGTGTGTACTCTCCATTGGCCGCCTGTCTATTGCCCGCCTAGTATTGCTTTTATAGACTGGGCTGAGGCACCCTTTGGTTGCCCTTTCGTGTCATCTGCCTTGTACCTGTATCTTTGGGCCTGTTTGCTCAGTTACTAGTGTCAGCGATTCATCCAGACGCCAGTGTCACCCCAGCGTGGTTCCTGCCTCCGTTCCTGATCCGTTTGGGCTGACGTTCCAGCTTCTGTTCCTGATCCAGTGCTGCCATTGTTCCTGCTCCGTTCCTGACTCGGGTTGGCTGTCCTGCTGTTCCAGTAGCTGTCCTGGCCTGTCTATTGTTCCTGCTCCTGGATTTTGACTGGCATCCGTCTCATCAACCTTTTGCATCTGGGCGACATTCTGATCATTCTGATCATTGGTTTACTCTGCATTCACCGGTTGCTGTTGCCTCCAAATGTGCACCGGTTGGGCGTTACTGTAGTCCAGTACGCGGTACTGGTTTACTCCACATTCACCGGTTGCAGCTGCCTCCAATATTGCACCGGTTGGGCGATACTGTTGTCCAGTAAGCGGTACTGGTTTACTCCACATTCACCGGTTGCTGTTGCCTCCAATAGTGCACCGGTTGGGCGTTACTGTTGTCCAGTACGTGGTACTGGTTTACTCCACTTTCACTGGTTGCTACCGCCTTCATTATTGAACTGGTTGGGTGTTACTGCTGTCCAGTACGCGGTACTGGTTTACTCCACATTCACCGGTTGCTGCTGCCTCCACTATTGCACAGGTTGGGCGATACTGTTGTCCAGTACGCGGTACTGGTTTACTCCACATTCGCCGGCTGCTGCTGCCTCCAATATTGCACCGGATGGGCTTTACTGTTGTCCAGTACGCGGTACTGATTTACTCCACATACTCCGGTTGCTGTTGCCTCCAATATTGAACCGGTTGGGCGTTACCATAGTCCAGTACGAGGTACTGGGTTACTCCATATTTACCGGATGCTTGTTGCCTCCATTACTGCACCGGTAGGGCGTTCCTGTTGTCCAGTACTTGGTACTGGTTTACTCCATTACACCGGTTGCTAGCATATTCTTTACCACACCGGTAGGGCGTTCCTAGTGCTGTCTAGTATGCGGTACTGGTTTACTCCATTTTCACCAGGTGCTAGTTGCCTCTATTATTGCACCGGTTGGGCCTCCCTGGTTGTTTTATACGTGATACTGGTTTGTTCCACTGTACCATCTTGTGCTGCTGCTTCTATCTATACAGCACCAGTGGAGCTGTCCTTCAGTCATTTAGGTTGCCTTGCCCAGTATATTGGCAAGGCCGGTAGAGCCAATTCAGATTGTCATGCCATCCTCCAGGCTGCCTTGCCTGGTATAGTGGCAAGGCCGGTAGAGCCTTATTCCTTCAATTGTTTCATCCTCCAGGCTGCCTTGCCCAGTATATTGGCAAGGCCGGTAGAGCCTTATTCCTTTAATTGTGTCATCTTTCAGACTGCCTTTCCCGGTATATTGGCAAGGCCGGTAGAGCCTTACTCCTGCAATTGTGTCATTTTCCAGGCTGCCCTGCCCGGTATATTGGCAGGGCCGGTAGAGCCTTAGTCTGATTATTGTTCCTTACCTTAGGCTGCCTTACCCGGTACATTGGCAAGGTCGGTAGAGCCTACCACACTGTATCTTGTTAAGCTACTGTTTGAACCTATTTGTGTATGTGATATATATATGTATGTTCAGGACCCGTGTGGGTTCCCATTAAACTTTTCAATAAAGTTTGATTTTTATCTTACTCTGTGTCTGAGTCAAAACAAACCGCAACATTACCTTAGTTTCAGCATCATCTACAGGGGCAAGGCTTCAAGCATGCAGCAGGGCTCTCTTTTATGTGTTTACTTCCTGTAGTCTCCTCCTACCAACTTCCTACTTCCTCCCTCTGAGCTGTTCCTCCTACTTCCTGTGGAGGGGTTTAAAAGGCAGACTGAGGCCTGACTCAGTTGCCCTTGCGTTGGTGTTATAATGTGGTAGTCACCGCTATCGTATACCCGTTCTGGCTGTGAGAACTGCTCTGTGTATGACCCATTTCTGGCTGTGAACCTGCTCTGTGTATGACCCAGTTTGACTGCGAACCCGCTTTGTGTATGACCCAGTTTGGCTACGAACCTGTTCTGTGTTTGACTCTGTTTGGCTGCGAACCCGCTTTGTGTATGACCCAGTTTGGCTATGAACCTGTTCTGTGTATGACCCAGTTTGGCTGTGAACCCGCTCTGTGTATGACTCGTTGCTGGATACTTACTCGTAGGTACGAACACACTGGCTGGTCTATATTACTGCTTCTCCGTTTAATAGTCACAGTGTGTGTGTGTACCTAGGCTTCCGTTTTTTGACCCGTGCATCAGAGCGTTCTGTAACCTACTATGTGTCCAAGCCTGAGGGTCCCGAATCTGACGTCCTGAATCTGACTGCAGAGTGAGTCTGAGGGTTCAGTAACCTACTGTGTATATAGCCAGAGGGTTCTTACTAGTCTGCAGGTGCGTACCTGAGACTCGGTCTTACTACCACTACTAAGGGCTTCTCTTTGGTTCCTGAGCATCCTGGTTTCCTGTTCATCAGATCAAGATTGCCGTTCCAGTTGCTGCTGTATCACTTGTCCTTGTATGTGAGACTACCAGTGGATTTGGCCTAGTCTTCAGCAGGGTGGTCTAGGACCCAGCCTATTATTTCTGGTAATAGTGCTTGCTGACTAATACCCCCTGCTTGCCTATTCTTTTGTTTGTTGTTTTCAATAAACTCTGTTAACTATACCGTACAGACTCTGAGCCTCCTTAGTATCCGTGACAATACGCAAGGGCCATGAGTTCTGACAGTGATAGTAATGTGGTATTCCAAAACATCCTGGACAGGATGGAGGTACTGAGTCAACGCCTTGATCAGCTGTCTTTAGCCATGCAAACAGTCTTGCAGCGTACTGCGTGTCTTGAACAAATTTGTACCCAGTTGGTAGCCCCCTCCGATCCTTCTCGGGCACCAAAACCTCCTATTTCTAGTGATGCCGGTACGGTCAAAAGGTTGAAGGGTTCTGCCCAGCTCCCGCAACGTTATGGTGGGGACCCAGATGGTTGCCAAGGCTTCCTTAATCAATTGGGCATATATTTTGAACTGGTACCCTATGCCTTTCCTAATGAGCGCACTAAACTTGGCTTCCTGATTTCGCTCCTTACGGACAGGGCCTTGGCAGGGGCCAACCCATTATTGGAGACGAACAAACCCATTGTGCATAATTTTGCGGAGTTTGTGAACTCCTTTAAGCATATCTTTGACAGGCCTGGCCTCGTGGTCTTGGCTTCCAAACACCTGATGACCCTCCGACAGGGTGTACACATGGTGGTGGATTACGCCATTGAACTCCGTACTCAGGCGGCTGAGGTTGATTGGAATAACGAAGCGCTGATGGCCGTGTTTTTCCAAGGGTTCTGTGATAGGATGAAAGATGAGATCACGGTACGTGATCTTCCTAATGAGTTGGATTGGTTAATTGAGCTCTGTATTCTGATGGATACCAGAATAAGGGAGAGACCCTTGTTTAAAGAGTACCTGCGGAGGTCCTCTGGCAAGGGGTCTTCTCGTTATGCTTACCCTCCCTATCCTCCCTCGCCTCCCAGGCCTCCTAGATTTGTCTCAGATGATGCCGAGCCCATGCAAGTTGATGCTGTGGTCAGAGGGAGGCCGGCAGTTGTGGAGCAGGGAAGCAGACAGCTTGATGAGCTCCCTACACACGTTTCTAACCCACCCTCTCCTCCCTCGCCTCCCATACCTCCTGATCTTGCATCGGAAAGTGGTGATCCTAGAATGGTGGGGGCCACTCATTTGTCTAGGGAGGAGAGAGCCTTTAGGAGGAGGGAGGGACTCTATTGTGGTAAATCTGGACATCTGCTGCCATCCTGTCCAGTCCGTCCCGAGCGACACTCATATTTTAGAACCGGAAGGGGACAAGTGATTGGTGGTATTTCACTGCCCCAAGTAAATTTTTCAGATAAACCAGTACTGAGGGTCTGTATTTACTGGGCAAATAAATCTGTGTCAGTTCCAGCGTTTCTGGACATGGGAGCCGCAGGCTGATTTATGGATGTGGAATTTGCAGCCAGCAAATGTATTCCATTGTTACCACTCGAGTCTTGTTTGGCAGTAGAGGTCATTGATGGTAGACCTCTACAACCTGCACACATTACTCATGAGACCGCACTACTAACCCTGAGAGTCGGAACCCTACATAATGAGACTCTGAAGTTTCAGGTGATTAATTCACTATATCATTCCATTGTCCTGGGGTTTCCATGGGTGCAGAGACACAACCCCAGGATGGATTGGCACGTGTGAAGTTTTATCCTGGTCTCCAGGTTGTACAAAGTCTTATCTAGCTTGTCCTGTGAGAGCCACACAGGCCTGAAATCCACTCCACCCAGAGGAGTACGCCTCCTTTGTTGACATTTTCCTTGAAAGCCAGGCTGAGGTCTTACCTCCACATAGACCTTACGATTGTGCCTTGGAGTTATTGCCTGGTTCCTCAACCCCGAGGGGTTGTGTCTATCCTTTATCTGTAGAGGAGAACAAGGCTATGGAGGAGTATGTGTCTGATGCGCTGGCCCGGGACATCATTCAGAAATCCACATCCCCTGCGGGTGCTGGATTCTTTTTTGTCAAAAAGAAGGATTGTGAGCTACGTCATTGTATCGATTTCCGTGGTTTAAACAAGTTGCTGGTTAAAAACGCTTATCCGATTCCCTTGATCACTGAACTTTTTGACCGAGTCAAAGGTTCCAAGATTTTTACGAAATTGGACTTAAGGGCTGCGTACAATCTAGTACGAATTAAAGAAGGGCACGAGTGGAAGACAGCTTTCAATACCCGGATATCATGGTGCCCATGCTCTTTTTATTTTTTTTCTGTCAGTCTAGTCTGTGCCTTGCTCCCATTGGCTACTGTGTGTTAGTCCCGCCCAGTATGGCCTTTATATACTGGGCTAGAGGCACCCTTTTGTGTTGTTCCTGTGCCAGTGCTTATTTCTGCTCAGTGTTTCCCAGTGTACCAACTTGGCCTGCCTGACTACTCTGCATATTGTCTGCTGCCCTTGTGTACCGACCCGGATTGCCTGACTATTCTTCTGACGTTCCTGCTCCTTGACTCTGACCCAGTTTGACTGACGTTCCTGCTCCGTGATCCAACCCGGCTTGGCTGACGTTCCTGCTCCGTGTATCTACCTGTCTTGGTTGGCGTTCCTGTGCTTGTCGCCTAGGCGACATTCTGACTGTCTGGCAATTGGGTTATTTCCTTGTGCAGAGTATCAGCGGCCAGTCTCCGTTACTGCCCCGGAAGTTGAGTCACCGGTTGCCTCTATTATACTTGTGCAGAGTGCAAGTGTTGTCTCCGTTACTGCTACGGCATTTTACCTTGGGCCTAGTCTCCATTATTGCCTCTGCTCAGAGCAAGTGTCTGCCTCTGTTACCAATCCGGCTGTTGAGCCACCAGTTGCCTCCGGTTATACTTGTGCAGAGTGCAAGTGTTGTCTCCATTACTGCTAAGGCAGTTTACCTTGGGCCTAGTCTCCGTTATTGCCCCTGCTCAGAGCAAGTGTCTGCTTCCGTTACCACTCCGGCTGTTGAGCCACCGGTTGCCTCCGGTTATACTTGTACAGAGTGAAAGTGTTGTCTCTGTTACTGCTACGGCAGTTTACCTTGGGTCTAGGCTCCGTTATTGCCTCTGCTCAGAGCAAGTGTCTGCCTATGTTACCAATCAGGCTGTTGAGCCACCGGTTGCCTCTGTTAGACTTCACCAGTGTGCACGTGTTGTCTCCGTTACTGCTACGGCAGTACCTCACGTGTCTTTGTTCCCAGTATTGCCTAAACAGCTCATGCTAGTTCTGCTTATCTAGCTTTTGGCATTAAGACTTCCACAGCTGTTTATATGCAGGGAGTCCCATCACTGACCTCTCTGCACATGGAACTGTTTACACTCTGAAGATCTTTAACCCATGCAAGACCTTGCTCCTGGGATTCCATCACTCTGCCTGACCTGTGTCAGTATAGACTATTGTGGACTTCTTGTTTATGCTGGACCTGTGTGGGCCTATGTGTCTATAACCTGTCGTATGTCTGTAGTATTCTGCTGAGATACTACAGGACTTGTGAAGGTTATTTATTTTAATAAAACTCTGTTTTATCCTAAAACACTGTGTCTGTGTGTCATACAAACCGTTACAGTACGAAAGGTCCATGACCTCAGACAGTAAAGGTGAGGGAAATTCACAGAACATCCACTGGAGGATGGATCTACATGAGCAGCGTTTGGACCAGTTGGCAATGGCTATACAAACTATCCTTGAGCGCATGGTGCATCTCGATAAACCAGTTCAGAATCCGGTGGTCCCCCCAGTTTTGACACCGGAGAGTCAATCAGTGGCTGCGGCGGCCTTAGTTAAGGGGTTAACGGCTTCTGCCCCGTTACCACTTAGATACGATGGTGAACCCACCCTGTGCAGAGGGTTTATTAATTAATTGGAGATATTTCTGGAATTAAGCCCTCATGCCTTTCCGAATGACCGCAGTAAGGTCGGGTTCATGAATTCACTATTAACGGGCGGAGCTTTGGTGTGGGCTAATCCTTTGTGGGAGAATGCTAAACCTTGCACCAGGAACTTCAGTGAGTTTGTACGAACCTTCTGGAGAGTATTTGAAGTTCCTAGGAAAGTCGCCTGTGTGTCACGTCCGTCCTTTTACCCGGCGGCCGCGGGTGTCCGACTGACGCGCTCTTCCTTCGGCTGCTTCTGGGTTCCTCCTTTTTTTTTTTTTTTACATCACGCGTCGTGACGTTGGACGCACGCGAGGCCCATAAGTTATTGAGTGCCCTTCATCCCTCTGTGTCCGCAGCGTTCTTGCCTTTGTCCCAGTCTCTTTTTTTTTTTTTTTTCCTTACCTGCGTGTCCCTGGCCGTAGTTAGGGTTCTTGTTTTTAGTTTCCTCTGCTCTCTCTCTCATTCCTCGTCCTACAGAGTTATTTATTTTATTTTTTTTTGTGGCGTTTTTGTTTTTTTCTCTGGGGTTTTCTTTGTTTTTTGCGGGTTTCTTTATTATCTTCTTTCATATAATCTATTTAGCACCCTGCCAACCTCTATACTCCTCCATTTGTGCAGAGTAGTTTCCAGGGTGCTTACACTCTCTTTTCTACCTTACAGGGAGTGACAGAATAACTAAGCCCACTTTAGAAGAAGATGGAACCCGCCAAACTAATGGAGGCTCTCACCTCCCTAGGGGACCAGATCTCCTCTCTCACACAGTCTGTGCGTGACTTACAGGTCAATCAGGGGCATGCAGGTGGGAGCTGTGCGAGGCCCGCTCTCTAAGTCTGAGAAAGAACGGCGCAGGCTTCTTGGACTATGCCTGTACTGTGGGAGCAACAATCATCTCCTTAGGACCTGCCCTGTACGCCCACCTCCCAGGCCAGGTACCTCTTATGATTCTAAATCCATACTTAACTCCATCTCCGAATCCACCTCGCCTCACCTGTTTGTGCCTGTTTCTTTACATTGGAGTGACCAGCAGAGCAAGACTAGCGCCATGGTGGACTCTGGGGCGAGTGGATGCTTTATCAACCAGGACTACGCCACCACCCTGGGTATCCCACTCCTAAGGAAGAGCCAGCCGATGGCAGTTCGGATGGCAGATCAGAGTCCGTTACACTCCAGTCCCATTCTCCTGGAGACCATACCTATCATCCTCTCCTTCTCCACTGGTCACCAGGAAAGCCTATGCTTTGATGTACTGCCATCTCTCCTGTACCCTATTGTACTGGGTTTTCCATGGTTATGTACCCATAACCCCAGGATAAGTTGGTCCTCCTCAGATGTTACCTTTTCATCTGCTTTCTGTGCAAAAAACTGCCTACCTACCATGAGTTCTGCTCTCCTGTCCCTACCTTGTTCACCGCTGCTTCCAGCACCTTATCAAGCGTTTGCCGATGTGTTTGATGAAGCTCAAGCTGCCTCTCTGCCTCCTCATTGACCATTCGATTGCCCAATAGACCTACTACCCGGAGCAGCCATTCCTTACGGATGCATTTACCCGCTCTCTGGATCAGAGGCCCAACACCTAAAAGCATACATCTCTGAGAACCTTCAACGAGGTTTTATCCGGCCCTCCACTTCAACAGCAGGAGCAGGGATCTTTTTTGTCCCTAAGAAGGACGGCGGGCTACGGCCCTGTGTGGACTACCGAGAGTTAAACAAGATAACGGTAAAAAAACGCTACCCGCTCCCACTCATTTCGGAATTATTAGAACGTATCTCAGTCGCCAGTATATTCACTAAGATCGACCTAAGGAGCGCTTACAATCTGGTGCGCGTTAGGGAGGGGGATGAGTGGAAGACTGCCTTTCGTACTCGGTATGGTCATTATGAATATACAGTGATGCCTTTTGGACTATGCAATGCACCGGCTACTTTTCAGTGCTTCGTGAATGACATCTTCAGGGATCTCCTAGACCACTTCCTAATCATCTACCTTGATGACATTTTAATCTTCTCAAAGTCCTTGCCAGAACACAGACAACATGTAGCTACCGTGCTGTCTAGACTCCGCAAGCACGGCCTATACGCCAAGATCGAGAAATGTGTCTTCGAGGTTCACGAGATTGATTTCCTTGGTTTCAACATTTCGGTTGGGTGTATCAGAATGAACCCGCAAAAGATAGCAGCGGTCTTAGATTGGCCCATACCTTCTGATAAAAAGGCCATTCAACGATTCATCAGTTTCTCTAACTTTTATAGACGGTTTATACGAAACTTCTCACGTCTGATCGCACCTATTACTAGGCTTACTAAGAAGGAGAAGAGATTTCAATGGTCTAAGGAGGCAGAGGAGGCGTTCAACCAATTAAAGGCAGCCTTCACACAAGCACCGATACTGCATCAACCGAATTCTTCTTTACCTTTCTTCCTGGAGGTCGACGCCTCGAATATCGCCACAGGTGCCGTGCTTTCCCAACGTCCAGAGCCAGAGGAGACGCTTCACCCAGTGGCCTATTTTTCCAAGCGTCTTACCCCAGCGGAACAAAATTATGACGTCAGTGACAGGGAGCTACTGGCCATAAAACAGGCTTTGGAAGAATGGCGTCATCTACTGTAGGGAGCAGAGAATCCGATCACAGTGTACACGGATCACCGCAATCTAGAGTACCTACGCACTGCCCGCAGACTGCGCCCCAGACAAGCCAGCTGGGCTCTATTCTTTTCTCTTTTCCACTCCAAATTACCTATCGACCAGGTGCCAAAAATGGGAAAGCGGATGCCCTCTCCCGTATGCATCCCCCTTTGGACTCTACACCAGAACCTCCAGACACCATATTACAACCCCACCATTTCTTGATTATTACTAGTGACTTAGTCAACAAACTCCGTCAGGAGACCAAGCCATTACCTCTCCTAGTTCAACGTCATGCCCTGACGTATACCAATGGTCTTCTTTTCCGTCAGGGTCTTGTTTTCGTACCTGTCCCGCTACGTCAGGAAGTAATCCACCATTGCCATGACCTTCCCTCAGCAGGCCATGGAGGTATAACTAAGACCCTAGAGTGTGTACAACGGCATTTTTGGTGGCCCAGTATAAGAGCAGACGTAGAACAGTATGTGGCTTCTTGTGACGTGTGCCACAGAGCTAAGAGCCGTCACACAAGACCCCTTGGCCTCCTTCAGCCACTGCCAACACCTTCCGGACCTTGGAGAGAAGTGACCATCGACTTCATTGTGGATCTTCCACTTTCCAACCAACATAACACCATCATGGTAGTGGTGGATCGTTTCACCAAGATGGCCCATTTCATACCCTTAACTGGTCTGCCCACAGCTAAAACAATGGCAGAGGCTTTTCTCCACAACATCTATCACTTACACGGTCTTCCATTCACAGCTGTTTCAGACCGCGGTACCCAGTTCACGTCCGGTTTCTGGAGGGCCCTGTGTTCCAACTTACAGATCAAGAGTCATCTCTCTTCAGGGTACCATCCCCAAACAAATGGACAGACTGAGAGGACAAACCAGACCTTAGAGCAATACTTACGTTGTTTCTCCTCCCATCTCCAAGACAACTGGTATCGATTGCTACCTTTAGCTGAATTCACGTACAACAACCAGTACCACAGTTCCATTAAGATATCACCTTTTTATGCTGCCTCAGGGATCCATCCCAACACTTTACTGGATCTACCTCCATCCTCCACCGTGCCCGATGCCAATCACCTTGTTCTGGAATTGCAACAACTGCACTCCGAATTAAAGAAGACCCTTACCCGGACACAAGAATCCTACAAGAATCAAGCAGACAAACATCACTCACCCGGCCCTCTATACCAAATAGGAGATAAGGTCTGGTTGTCATCAACACACATACGCCTCTCCTGCCCGACCAGGAAATTAGGTCCCCGTTTCCTGGGTCCTTTTTCAATTTCCCAAGTCATCAGTCCAACAGCATACCGATTGGAACTACCACATACTTAGAAGATTCATCCCACTTTTCATATGTCCCAACTAAAACCCTGGACCCCTAGCCCTTACCCGGGCCGGCATCCTTCCTGCCCTCCACCTGTTATTGTGGATACCTTTGAGGAATACGAAGTGCAACACATCTTAGACTCCCGCATACGCCGGGGTTGTTTGGAATATCTAGTTCATTGTAAAGGTTATGGGCCCGAGGAACGGTCCTGGGAACCTTCCGCCAACGTGCACTCTCCCGAATGTCTACGCGTCTTTCACACAGCGCACCCTGATCGCCCATCCTCCTTGCCAGCCCGGAGGGCGTCCGTTCGGGGTGGGGCAACTGTCACGTCCGTACCTTTTACCCGGTGGCAGCGGGTGTCCGACTGACGCGCTCTTCCTTCCGCCGCTTCCGGGTTCCTCCTTTTTTTTTTTTTACATCACGCGTCGTGACGTTGGACGCACGCGAGGCCCATAAGACGCCTCGTCCGACGGGGCCTCGGTGCTCAGTTATTGAGTGCCCTTCATCCCTCTGCGTCCGCAGCGTTCTTGCCTTTGTCCCAGTCTCTTTTTTTTTTTTTTTTTTTCCTTACCTGCGTGTCCCTGGCCATAGTTAGGGTTCTTGTTTTTAGTTTCCTCTGCTCTCTCTCTCATTCCTCGTCCTACAGAGTTATTTTTGTTTTGTTTTTTTTGTGGCTTTTTTTTTTTTCTCGGGGGTTTTCTTTGTTTTTTACGGGTTTCTTTATTATCTTCTTTCATATAATCTGTCAGAATCTAGCAGGATACACGAAGTAGGCGTAAGCCTGCAGGAGAGGGAGTGCTAGAGTGCGCTGCTTTGAGATCGAGGCTCGTAGTGCGGTGACTGTCACGGTAAGGCTGTGCTGCGGCTAGGGCCGTATTATAGTTGCTGACCGCAAGGCCAGATGTCTGATCCTAGTTGAGCTAGGACCAAGACCTGGATAGCTCTTCCGTGGACAGTACAAACTCTCCTGCAGGGGGGAGTGAGGGCTTGAGAGCGGTGGTTAGGGAGCGTAGCTGGAGTACGGTGGCTACAGGGTAGCAATAAACTCCCCAAGAACTGGAAAATAAAAATAAAAACTAGGTTTAACTTAAGATCAAAAAAGAGGATATCCAGAAGTCTTGCCACAGGATATCACTAGATATCCAAATCGTAAGGCAGAAGGATTTGTCAGAAGTCTAGCCAAAGGTCATACACTGGTGATCAAAGGGTTACATTCGGCAGGCAAATGGAGGTGTCAGAAGTCTAGCCAAAGGTCATACACTGGAGATCAATGGGTTAAATTCTGTAGGCAAAAGGAGGTGTCAGAAGTCTAGCCAAGGGTCATACACTGGAGATCAATGGGTTAAATTCTACAGGCAAATGGAGGTGTCAGAAGTCTAGCCAAAGGTCATACACTGGAGATCAATGGGTTAAATTCTGTATGCAAAAGGAGGTGTCAGAAGTCTAGCCAAGGGTCATACACTGGAGATCAATGGGTTAAATTCTGCAGGCAAAAGGAGGTGTCAGAAGTCTAGCCAAGGGTCATACACTGATGATCAATGGGTTAAATTCGGCAGGCAAATGGAGGTGTCAGAAGTCTAGCCAAGGGTCATACACAAAGAAGTAACAGGAGTTTTAGTATGTCTAGAGACCAAGAGCACAGACAAGAGAACTGTTCTAAACTGGAGCACTGTGATAGTGCTCCGAGTGAAGCAAGCTGTCGCCCTATATAGATGCCGGGCAGTGACGTCACTCGCATGCCGACGCGACGAACCCGGAAGACTCTGTATAGTCAGAGACAACAAGAGGAAAAACAGCCGCGACCGGAAGACGGGAGGAAAAAGAGGTAAGCGGCGTGACATAATCTATTTAGCACCCTGCCAACCTCTGTACTCCTCCATTTGTGCAGAGTAGTTTCCAGGGTGCTTACACTCTCTTTTCTACCTTACAGGGAGTGACACTCTGCTGCCAAACAATTGATGGAAATACAACAGGGCAATCATACTGTGGGCAAGTATGCCATAGAATTCCGTACATTGGCAGCAGAGGTGGATTGGAATAATGAGGCGCTGGTGGCAGCCTTTGCTCAAGGACTGGCTGACCATATTAAGGATGAAACGGCAGCTAGAGAACTACCCAGTGATCTGGACGAGTATATTGACTATGCCATTTTAATTGATTCTCATATTCGTGAGAGATTTATGGCCAAAGACCGTAGGTTACGGCCTAAAAACTGTGGGCATGGCAGTTCTTTGAACCCACCCTTGCCTCCCATTCCTCCTGAGTGTAAACTAGAACCCTGTGAACCGATGCAACTAGGGTTCACCAAATTAACAAAGGAGGAACGGGCACACCGCATGAGGCAGGGGTTATACTGTGGCAAGGCTGGTTTTATTACGTACTTGTCCTGTGCGTCCGGGAAACGAACGCACCTAGGGTACCTTAGGGGACAGGTCCTAGGTGGTGTTCAGCAGTGCCTAGACCTGATCATGCAGAAACCCACGATCCAGGTGGTGTTTTTCTGGGCAGAACACTCTGTGGAGGTTCTGGCTCTGGTTGATTCCGGCGTGGTCGGTTATTTCATGGATAATTCTTTTGCTGCGTTACATAAGATTCCGTTGGTCAGAAGGGCATCTCCCTTAGCCATTGAGGCCATTGATGGCAGACCACTAGAACCAGCCCAGATAACTATGGAGACTATTCCGATTTCTATGTCTATTGGGGCCCTCCACACAGAGGAGCAACATTTTCAGATTATCCATTCTCCTCATCATGCGGTCATTCTGGGGTTTTCCAGGTTACATTTGCACAATCCCCAGTCTGACTGGCAGAGTTGCGAGATCACATCTTGGTCCGAGTACTGTATGAAGCATTGTGTGACTCAGCCGGTTAAGATTTTGTGTGCCTCTCCCTCTGTGCCAGCCGAATACCATCAATTCAGTGACGTTTTCAGTAAGGGAGAGGCTAGCACATTGCCCCAGCATAGGGCATACGATTGTGCCATTGATTTGCTCCCTGGGGTTGTGCCCCCTAGGGGTCGCACGTATCCATTGTCGTGTGAGGAGAACCGGGCTATGGAGGAGTACATTGAGGACGCCCTTAATAGAGGGATTATTCAGAAGTCTACCTCACCTGCTGGTGCTGGGTTCTTTTTCGTAAAAAAGAAGAGTGGCGAGTTGAGACCTTGCATTGATTACAGGGGATTAAATAAACTTATGTCCAAGAACGCATACCCCATACCACTCATTACTGAGCTATTTGACAAGTTAAAAGGTTCTTCAATTTTTACGAAATTAGACCTACGTGCTGCCTATAACCTGATCAGAATAGGAGCGGGGGATGAGTGGAAAACAGCATTTAATACTAGATCTGGACATTATGAATATCTAGTTATGCCATTTGGTCTTTGTAATGCACCAGCTATATTTCAAGAATTCATTAACGACATCTTCCGTGATTTACTACAGTCCTGTGTAGTGGTATACCTTGATGACATACTCATACACTCTGCCACTCTGTCCCAACACATCAAGGATATGTCCGAGGTCTTGCTTCGTTTACGCAAAATAAGTTATATTGTAAAATGGAGAAGTGTGAGTTTCACAGGTCCCAAGTGCCTTTTTTGTTTTTTTGTGATATCTAAGGATGTTATTGCCATGGACCAGGAGAAACTCACAGCAGTCTTGCAATAGCCATGACCCAAAGGGTTAAAAGCAATTCAGCGTTTTCTTGGGTTCGCTAATTATTTCAGGAAGTTTATCCATAACTTCTCTACCATTGTTAAACCTCTGTCTGACCTTAAGCACAAGGGCGCTAATCCCTCCCAATGGTCTGATGCTGCTGAGCTTGCTTTCCAGACACTAAAATCTGCTTTTGCATCTGCCCCGGTACTGTCCCACCCTAACCCCTACCTTCCATTCACGTTGGAGGTTGATGCTTCTGAGAAAGGGGTTGTGGCAGTACTATCACAACGTCCAGTAGTGGGGGATGCTCTGAAACCCTGTGGGTTCTTCTCTAAAAAGCTGTCCAGTGCCCACAGTCATTATGAAATTGACGACAGAGAACACCTGGCTATCATTCTGGCTCTGAAAGAATGGCGCCACCTGCTGAAGGGTACCAGAACTCCTGTACTAATTCTTACTGACCACAAAAACCTAACTTATCTCTCTGAGGCTAAAAGATTGTCGTCTCGTCAGGCCAGGTGGGCCCTGTTCCTATCTTGTTTCAATTTTGTAGTATCCTATTTTCCGTGCTCCAAGAATGTTAGGGCCGATGCCCTGTCTAGACAATTTGGACCAGAGATGGAGAAGGATGAGGTTCCCGTACCTATCATTCAGCCTGATCGCATCCTGGCCACCCTACGCACTAGTATCACTTCACCACTGGGGAAAGAGATTCTGGCTACCCAGGCTACGGTACCCCCAGAAACCCCAGTGGGTAAGTGTTTTGTGGATGAGCCATTTCGTACCCGTTTGCTGGAGACATACCACTATTCTAAGGCTGCTGGACATATTGGGAGGGATCAATTAATATGGTCTCACTCACAAGTTTTCTGGTGGCCTTCCCTACGGGTTGACTGCTCCGCTTTTACCGCAGCCTGTACCACTTGTGCCAAGACCCCTAGACACCTCCCGGTGGGCCTACTTCAACCAGTGCCTAATGGTGAACGTCCTTGGTCCCACGTGTTCATTGATTTCTTGGGAGAGCTACCAGTGTCTAGGGGTTACTCATTCATTCTTATGGTGGTCGATAGATTCTCTAAGATGGCTCATTTTGTGCCTCTTTCTGGTCTTCCCTCTGCCCAGGAGTTGGCTGTTGTCTTCGCTAAGGAAGTGTTCCGGTTGCATGGGGTACCCAGAGTCCTGGTGTCTGACCGTTGGAGCCAATTTGTGTCCAGATTTTGGAGAGCATTTTGTAACCAGATGGGCATTCAGCTGTCCTTTTCTTCTGCCTACCATCCCCAGACCAATGGAACCACTGAGCGTGCCAGTCAGGGTTTGGAACAGTTCCTGCTCTGTTTTGTCACCGATCATCATGATAATTGGGCAGACCTGTTGCCGTGGGCAGAGTTGGCCAGGAACTGTGCGGTTAATTCATCGTCCAGGAGCTCCCCGTTTCTCATCAACTATGGGTCCCAGCCATGCTTGCTCCCGGACTCATTCCAGTCGCAACAGATTCCAGCTCTGGATGAGCACATCGAGCAGCTCTGCTCCACATGGGCACAGGTTCAGGGGGCCCTCAGTCAGTCGTTCCAGCGTCATCAGCGCCATGATAACCTTAGAAGGCTGCCAGCGGAGTCATTTCAGGTTGGGGACAGGGTATGGCTGTCCTCCAGAAATCTTAATTTGCAAGTACCGTCTAATAAGTTGGCTCCCCGGTTCATTGGTCCTTTCAGGGTGATTCATAAAATTAACCCTGTGTCGTATGTATTGGAGCCCCCAGCATCTATGCGAATTCATAATGTGTTCCATGTATCCTTACTGAAACCTCTGGTATGCAATCGCTACGCTACCACTCCTGTGGTGCCCGGTCCTGTGGAGGTTCAGGGCCAGGAAGAGTACGAAGTTCAAAGCATAATTGACTCTCGCAGATTTAGAGGAAAATTGCAATATTTGGTCCATTGGAAGGGCTATGGCCCTGAAGAACGTTCCTGGGTTGATCAGAGCGACCTTCATGCCCCAAGACTTCTGCGCAGTTTTCACTCTAAATATCCTCAGAAACCAGGCCACTCTGCCAGGAGAGGGGGTCTTTGAGAGGAGGGTACTATCACGGTGCCCGTGCTCTTTTTATTTTTTTTTCTGTCAGTCTCGTCTGTGCCTTGCTCCCATTGGCTACCGTGTGTTAGTCCCGCCCAGTATGACCTTTATATACTGGGCTAGGGGCACCCCTCCGGTGCCCTTTCGTGTTGTTCCTGTGCCAGTACTTATTTCTGCTCAGTGTTTCCCAGTGTACCGACTCGGCCTGCCTGACTACTCTGCATATTGTCTGCTGCCCTTGTGTACCGACCCGGATTGCCTGACTATTCTTCTGACTTTCCTGCTCCGTGACTCTGACCCGGTTTGACTGATGTTCCTGCTCCGTGATTCGACCTGGCTTGGCTGACGTTCCTGCTCCGTGATCCGACCCGGCTTGGCTGACGTTACTGCTCCGTGTATCTACCCGGCTTGGTTGGCGTTCCTGTGCTTGTCGCCTAGGCAACATTCTGACTGTCTGGCAATTGGGTTATTTCCTTGTGCAGAGTATCAGCGGCCAGTCTCCGTTACTGCCCCGGCAGTTGAGTCACCGGTTGCCTCCGTTATACTTGTGCAGAGTGCAAGTGTTTTCTCCGTTACTGCTACGGCAGTTTACCTTGGGCCTAGTCTCCGTTATTGCCTCTGCTCAGAGCAAGTGTCTGCCTTCGTTACCAATCCGGCTGTTGAGCCACCGGTTGCCTCCGGTTATACTTGTGCAGAGTGCAAGTGTTGTCTCCGTTACTGCTGCAGCAGTTTACCTTGGGTCTAGTCTCCGTTATTGCCTCTGCTCAGAGCAAGTGTCTGCCTCCGTTACCAATCAGGCTGTTGAGCCACCGGTTGCCTCCGTTAGACTTCAGCAGTGTGCAAGTGTTGTCTCCGTTACTGCTACGGCAGTACCTCACGTGTCTCTGTTCCCAGTATTGCCTAAACAGCTCATACTAGTTCTGCTTATCTGGCTTTTGGCATTACGACTTCCACAGCTGTTTATATGCAGGGAGTCTCATCACTGACCTCTTTGCACATGGAACTGTTTACACTCTGAAGATCTTTAACCCATGCAAGACCTTGCTCCTGGGAATCCATCACTCTGCCTGACCTGTCTCAGTATAGACTATTGTGGACTTCTTGTTTATGCTAGACCTGTGTGGGCCTATGTGTCTATAACCTGTCGTGTGTCTGTAGTATTCTGCTGAGATACTACAGGACCTGTGAAGGTTTATTGTAACGGTTATTCAGACTCTCAGACCAGAGGTAAAAAATAAAACACAGTTTTATTGAGAATAATTTAGGAACACGGCCCCCTAAGGTCAGAGATAGGTAATGACACGTAACTGAAGGCAATATGGTAATATAGCAGACACAGTATGATAGCGTGCAATGAATACAAGCAATAGGAGTAAGTCTAGGGTTAAGTCCAATGCAAATGATAAGTCTCTGTTGTGGTGTGTAAGACAACGCCCAGTAGTCCTCAGGGACTGGTGATTAAGCAAGACCAACACTGGTACTAGAGCTGGATAATACCAGAGCCAAGGGCACTCTGCTGTGCGTAACGGAATCGGCACACTGCATGAGCTGAGTGGGACCGGAGCCATGGTACTCTGCGGTACTAAAAGGGTTAATGACACTGCATGAACTAAATGAAACTGAGCCAGTAGCACCCCTCGGTGCGTCACCAGATAACCACACTGCCAGAGCTGAAAGGGACCAGAGCCAGTAGCACTCCGTGGTGCGTCAACAGATACCCCAATACCGCTAGAGCCAAGTGAGACCAAAGCCAGTAGCACCCCTCGGTGCGCCCATAAGCGTATGTTGCAAGAGCTACGGTAGATGTTAACCCACTGCTCTGCCAATGTAGCGGCTGGCTCGGTAACTGAGGCAACAAGCTCGGCAAGGGTTAACGGACAGACTCGGCAACGGAGACAACAAGCTCGGCAAGTGTAACGGATGGCCCAGAACAGAGGCAACAAGCTCAGCTAGTGTTAATGGATGCCCAATATTGGAGACTACAAGCACAGCAAGTGTAAACGGTCAGGCTCGGTAACGGAGGCACAAGCTCAGCAAGTGGAAGGTCAGCTTAGGCTGCACAAATCTGACAGTTCACCATGTCGCCAAGCAACATAGACTAAGTCACACTGGAACCGGAACTCAGGAAGCAGGATGCCAAGCAGGAACGTCAGCAGGCCGGGTCATACACGGAGCATGAACGTCAGACAAGTCGGATCAATCACGGAGCAGGAGCGTCAGCCAGGCCGGGTCATACACGGAGCAGGAATGTCAGACAAGCCGGATAAATCACGGAGCAGGAGCGTTAGCCAGGCCGGGTCATACATGGAGCAGGAACCAGAAGAATAGTCAGACAAGCCGAATCGGTACACAGGAACGCAGGAACACAGCAACGGAAGCACTGGTACTGGAACACCACGAAAGGGCACCTGACAGGTGCCAGAGGCCCGGTATAAGAAGGCCATACTGGGCGGGAATAACAAGTACTGCCAATAGGAACACACCACTGCAGAGAGTGACATGTAATCACGGGAACCGTGATAGTACCCCCCTCTCAAAGACCCCCTCCCGTGGTCGAGGGTCTAGGTTTCTGGGGATATTTAGAGTGGAAATTGCGCAATAATCTCGGGGCATGGAGGTCCCCATGGTTGACCCAAGAGCGTTCTTCCGGGCCATAACCCTTCCAATGGACCAAATATTGCAATTTCCCTCTAAACCTCCTGGAATCAATAATGCTCTGAACTTCGTATTCCTCCTGGCCTTGAACATCCACCGGCCCAGGAACCACCGGGGTGGTAGTATAACGGTTGCAAACCAAGGGCTTTAACAGAGACACATGGAACACATTATGAATGCGCATAGAGGCTGGGAGCTCTAATGCATCGGAGACAGGGTTAACCTTGCGGATGATCCTTAATGGACCAATGAACCGGGGAGCCAACTTATTAGATGGTACTTGTAAGTTGAGATTCCTGGAGGAGAGCCATACCCTATCCCCAACCTGGAACGAGACCGCTGGGAGCCGTCTACGGTTGGCATGCCGCTGATGTCGCTGAAATGACTGGCTGAGGGCCCTCTGAACCTGTGCCCAAGTGGAGCGGAGCTGCTCCAAATGCTCGTCAAGAGCTGGAATCTGTTGCGACTGAAATGAGTCCGGGAGCAGGCATGGCTGAAATCCATAGTTAATGAGGAACGGAGAGCTCCTGGACGATGAATTAACTGCACAGTTCCTGGCAAACTCTGCCCACGGCAACAGGTCAGCCCAATTGTCATGATGATAAGTCACAAAACAACGCAGGAACTGTTCCAGTCCCTGATTGACACGCTCCGCGGCCTCATTGGTCTGGGGATGGTAGACAGAAGAAAAGGACAACTGAATGCCCATCTGGCCACAGAATGCCCTCCAAAATCTAGACACAAACTGGCTCCCTTGGTCCGATACCACCACTCTGGGAACCCCGTGCAAGCGAAATACCTCTCTGGCGAAAACCACCGCCGATTCCTGAGCCGTTGGGAGAGCAGAGAGGGGCACGAAATGAGCCATCTTAGAAAACCTGTCGACCACCATTAGGATAAAGAAATACCCCCTGGACACTGGCAATTCTCCCAGGAAATCAATAGATATATGGGACCATGGGCGTTCCCCATTAGGCACTGGTTGTAATAAGCCCACTGGGAGGTGTCTGGGTTTTTTTTCAAAGGCACAAGTGGCACAGGCTGCCGTGATGGTGGCACAATCGGCCCTCAGGGAGGGCCATCAAAAAGACTTGAGACAGTGACCATATTAATTGATCCCTCCCTATATGCCCAGCTGCTTTAGATGAGTGGTACGTTTCTAGGAGCCGGGTATGGAATGGCTCATCCACAAAACACTTGCCCACTGGGGTCGCAGGAGGTGCCCTAGCCTGGGATGCCAAAATCTCCTCCCCCAGTGGCGAAGTGATACTGGTACGCACAGTAGCCAGGATGCGATCTGGCTGAATAATAGGTACAGGGTCTTCATCCCTCTCAATGTCAGGACTGAATTGTCTAGATAGAGCATCCGCTCTAACTTTCTTAGAGCCTGTCAGGTAGGACACTACAAAATTAAATCGAGACAAGAACAGTGCCCTCCTAGCCTGGCAAAAGGACAGCCTTTTGGCCTCTGAGAGATAAATCAAATTTTTGTGATCAGTAAGGATTAACACCGGGGTTCTAGTGCCCTCCAATAGATGGCGCCATTCTTTTAAAGCAAGGATAATGGCCAAGAGTTCTCTGTTGCCAATCTCATAGTGACTTTGGGCATTAGTGAGCTTCTTAGAAAAGAACCCACAGGGTCTCAGGGACCCACCACCCGCAGGGCGTTGGGAAAGTACTGCCCCTACTCCAACTTCGGAAGCATCAGCCTCCAATGTAAATGGCAGGGCAGGGTTAGGGTGGGACAGTACAGGAGCGGATGCAAAAGCAAACTTTAAAGTCTGTAAAGCTTTACCAGCTGCCACTGACCATTGAGAGGGATTAGGGCCTTTATGCGTAAGGTCAGACAGGGGTTTTACAATTGTACAAAAATTCTTGATAAATTTCCTATAATAATTGGCAAAGCCTAAAAAGCGTTGGATAGCTTTTAACCCTTTAGGAGGAGGCCATTGTAGGACTGCTGCCAGTTTCCCCTGATCCATTGCAATGCCATTTTTGGAAATTACAAACCCCAGAAAGGGTACTTCGGATCTGTGAAACTCACATTTGTCAAGTTTACAAAACAGTTTGTTCTTATGTAAAAGGAGTAAAACTTCAGACACATCCTTCACGTGTTGGGTTAAATTGGTAGAGTGAATTAATATGTCATCGAGGTATACTACCACACACGTTTGAAGCATATCACGAAGGATGTCATTGATAAACTCCTGGAATATGGCAGGAGCATTGCATAACCCAAATGGCATAACTAAATATTCGTATTGCCCAGACCTAGTATTAAATGCCGTTTTCCACTCATCTCCGGCCTTGATTCTTATTAGGTTATATGCGGCCCGGAGATCAAGCTTCGTAAAGATAGAGGAGCCCTTCAGTCTGTCAAATAGCTCCGTAATGAGTGGGATAGGGTAGGCATTCTTAGATATGAGTTTATTCAACCCCCGGTAATCAATACATGGTCTCAGCTCGCCACTTTTCTTTTTTACAAAAAAAGAAACCAGCACCAGCCGGTGAGGTAGACTTGCGTATGATTCCCCTACTGAGGGCATCCTCAATGTACTCCTCCATGGCCCTGTTCTACTCACAAGACAAGGGGTACGTCCGGCCCCTGGGATGCACCACGCCCAGAGGCAAATCAATAGCGCAATCATACGGTCTATGCTGCGGCAATGCGCTAGCCTCTCCCTTACTGAACACGTCACTGAACTCCCTGCATTCAGCTGGCACTGAGGGAGAGGTACACAAAATCTTGACCGGTTGAGACAGACAATGTTTAGTACAATACTCAGACCAAGATTTAACCTCGCATCTCTGCCAGTCAAACTGGGGATTATGCAATAGTAACCATGGAAACCCCAGAATGACTGCATGATGGGGTGAATGAATAATTTGAAAGCATACTTCCTCCCTGTGGAGAGCCCCAATGGACATATTGATAGGAGTTGTTTCCAACGTGATAAATGCTGGCTCCAGGGGTCTCCCATCAATGGCTTCAATGGCTAGTGGAGTGTCCCTCTTGACCAAGGGAATTTTGTGCAGTTCGGCAAAAGACTGATCCATAAAGTATCCCGCTGCACCAGAGTCTACCAGAGCAGACACCTTCACAGCCTGATCAGCCCAAGAAAAGCCCACCTGGATGATGGGTCTCAGTGTACCAGAGTCTGGGGACTGTCGTACGCCACCTAGAGCCAGTCCCCCAAGGTACCCTAGGTGTGTCCGTTTCCCGGCCGTACCGGACAAGTGCGTAAAAGGTGCCCAGCCTTGCCACAATATAAGCATAGCCCTTGCCTCTTTCAGTGTGCCCGTTCCTCCTTAGTAAGTCTCGTGAATTCGAGCTGCATAGGTTCACTTGGTTCAGGTGTTTGATCAGGAGGAATGGGAGGCGAGGGTGGGTTTAAAGGACCACCGTGCCCATAACCTCTGGCTCTTGCCCTTTTAGCCAGACGCCTTTCACGGATACGAGAGTCAATAAGCATGACATAATCGATATATTCATCTAGATCGCTGGGTACATCTCTGGCAGCTATTTCGTCTTTGATAGTGTCAGACAACCCCTGAGCAAAGGCTGCCACTAGCGCTTCGTTATTCCATCCTACCTCTGCTGCCAATGTCTGAAATTCTATGGCATAATTGCACACACTACGATCGCCCATTTGTATCTCCCTCAGTCTTGTGGCAGCAGAGGCGGCTCTACCAGGTACCTCAAACACTCTATGGAACTTCTTTATGAACTCGCTGAAGTTCTGAGTGCAGAGTTTAGCGCTCTCCCACAAAGGATTAGCCCATTCCAGAGTTTTACCCGTTAACAGTGAAATCGTGAACCCAACCTTGCTAAGGTCATTGGGAAAAGCATGAGGTGTGAGTTCAAGAAATATTTCCAACTGATTGATAAACCCCCTGCATAGGGTAGGTTCGCTATCGTATCTCAATGGTAACGCCGCCGCCGCCGTTAGACCTCTAGGGGGAGCAGCAGACTCTCTGTCGCTGTCTTTCTGGCGTAGCGCATGGCACGGGTAGTATCTCTGAGAATACTACCTTGGAGGTCCAGTTCCTAATCTTACTCCCTAAATCCTTAAAATTACCTTTTAGGACTCTCCACCTTCCTCTTACTTTGTCATTGGTACCAATATGCACCAAGACAGCTGGATCCTCTTCAGCCCCTCCCAATAATCTGTCCACCCTGTCTGCAACATGCCAAACCCGGGCACCCGGTAGACAGCAAACCATTCGGTTGCTGTGATCAGAGCCACAGATTACCCAATCTGTTCTCCTAATAATAGAGTCCCCTACCACCACAACCTGCCTAGGCTTCACTTTCCTCTGGATCCCCTC
The DNA here is from genome assembly GCA_037306005.1 of Rhinophrynus dorsalis. Classification (NCBI taxonomy): domain Eukaryota; kingdom Metazoa; phylum Chordata; class Amphibia; order Anura; family Rhinophrynidae; genus Rhinophrynus; species Rhinophrynus dorsalis. Next base: position 194,282,130 of record CM074724.1, read on the forward strand.
TGTGCTAGAGGAACTGTTCTCCCGGCTGTTAGGGAGAACAGTCTTCTCCAGCAATTCCACTTCTGGGCTTGCCTCCCCAACATCTTCACTTAAATGAGCAAATTTGTTTGGATGGAAAAACTCAGGACTGGCTGCCCTCTTCCTCTTCCCTCTCCCACTGCAACCACTTCTAACTGTCACCCAGCTATGTGCCTGGTTCCCTTCTAGCTGATCTCCTCCCTCTTTGCTAGGTGACCCAGCTAGACTCTGCTCTGTTAGCAAGAGACTCCTCTCAAGGTTGTCAATATCTCTCAGTGTTGCAATATGACTCTCTAGAGCTCCAATCTGAGCTTCTAGAAGGGCCACTTGCTCACACTTGACACAGAGGTATGGACCCTGGAACTGCTGTTCCAAGCATGCATACATATGGCAAGATGTGCACTGAGTGAGATCTCCAAACTTGATCATCATGTATGGTGCAAGTGGAGTTATAAAGAGAAACTAGCCAAACTGGGTTTGTATACATTAAAGAAGAGACGGCTAAGGGGTGATATGATTACCATTTACAAAAACATTCAATGTCAATTCAAAGAACTATCCAATGAATTATTTACGCAAAGAGCAGTCATCTGTTAAGACTAGAAGAAAGGCATTTTTGACTAAAACAAAGACAGGGATTTTTTACAGTAAGGGTGGTAAAGCTATGGAATTCTTTGTCTTGGGATGTTTTACTTGCAGATAATGCAACTGCTTTCAAAAAAGCAATGGATGCCAGTCTAGAACAGAACAATATTGAAAATTATGACAAATAGCTTCAATGTAGATAGGTTGTTAATCCAGGGAACTATATGACTGTTATTTGGAGTCAGGAAGGAGTTTTTTTAACCACTTTGGGCTAAATTGGAAATGGCTTTTTTTGCCTTCCTCTTGATCAATTGGGGTGTTTTTGGCATGGGATGGACTTGATGGACAGATGCCTTTTTTCAGCCTCATCAACTATGTATGTTATGTTGAAATGATGATGAATGCTGATGACTGACAGGATGACTGTGTATTTTTTGGCAACTTTGCTTGTCCAATATCAGACTTTCCAATTGTTTTCTCAAACAGTTTATAAACAGGCACAGTGCTTCTTTTCAGTGGTGGAAGACTGAACCTAATTTGCTGGCCATGTCATCATCTCACTCTCAACTTCATCTGTATCTGAAGAAGAGGAGGATGCTGAAGGGATATATTCTAGATGAACATCATCAGTAATTAGGCCATCCTAAGCATCACCTGCTGCTTCTTCCCCACTACTTTTATATTCCTCTAGGCTTTTAGAGGTCTCAAACAATGTAATTTTACTTTTACCCTTAAAAGGATTTTCACAGATTTTGCTACTACTTTTGGGAAACTTGTTGAACTTGTTTGTCTCATGGCCAGATTCAGCAGTTGTTTGAACTGTTACACTTTCTTCCACTATGCCATCAACACTAGAATGCAACTCATTCTTTAGTGTTTTTAGATCATTTATTAATAGTAATGATGCTGCTGGTAGTAGAACTTTTCCTGGGACTTTGACAACCTGCATCCTCAAGAGGAAGGAAACACCATCATTTATTGCACATGCTGCAGCAACCATGGCTGCAATTAGTTTTTGGACTACCATTTTACTAACAAGTCCATGAACTTCTACTACTCCATTCACCCTCACCCTAGTGTGTTTGCTGGACATTATTCAACTACTGTCAAACTACTTACATTTTTTTAAACTAAGTGTCCCTTTCCCTTTCTCTATCAACAAATAAAAAAATCCACACTCCCTGTTGAACTGCTTCTTTCCCCAGACTCAACTAGCACAGAGATAACAGCCAGATCAGGAAGAAACTTGGATCACAGTTGCCTGTGTCTACCCAGTCTGTCACATGAAACTTTAGGGTATTTGGGGTAAATCTCCTTTTGCTCCCTTCCTATACCCCCAGACTACCCTAGCACAGCCAGATCAGGAAAAAACTTGGATCACGGATGCCTGTGTCTTCGTAGTTATTCGCATATAATGTTGGGGTATTTGGGATATATCTACTTTGCTTCTTTCTCACACCCCCAGACTCCCCTAGCACAGATATAACAGCCATATCAGGAATTAACTTAGACCACAGCTGCCTGTGTCTACCCAGTCAGTCAAATAAAATGTTGGGGTATTTAGGGTAAATCTACTTTGCTTCCTTCTTACACCTCCAGATTCCCCTAGCACAGGCATAACAGACAGATCAGGAAGACATTTGGATCACGGATGCTTGTGTTTTCAGTCACACAAAATTTTGGGGTATTTGAGGTAAATCTCCTTTGCTCCCCTCTCATACCCCCAGACTTCCATAGCACAGAGTTAACAGCCAGATCAGGAGAAAACTTGGACCATGGATGCCTGTGTCTTCCCAGTCAATCATACATCATTTTGGGATTTTTGGGGTAAATCTTCTTTGCTCCCTTCTCACACAGCCAGACTCCCTCTGCACAGAGAAAACAGCCAGATAAAGAAGGAATGTGCATCACAGCTATCTGTTTAGGCAACCAAGATTTAAGGGTATTTCTGCCTTCACTGTTCACCAGAGTCCACCAGACTCTACTAACACAGAAAACAAATGTCCTGCTTAAAAGACTCCCTAAACTATACTACAATTTTAATTTATTTGCCTATCCTAAGTAGCTGAAGAAATGTGCTGCTTTCTCTATCTCTCACAAATACATAAATAGCATGCTGTGAAAACCTGGCACCAATTTTTTTACTATGCCTATGCCATGCCAACCACGTGGTTGGTATATTCAGTCATACCATTGATTTCAATATAATCATCTAGGTGGAAAAAGCAGAAAATCAGGACTTTTTGGAAAAATTTCCCACTTGGCAGTAATTAACATTTTCACTTTGGAGGCAAAAAGTTTCACCCATTCGTATTAAAAGGGAGGAACACCTATTACATTCAGATATAAAAAATACATGTAGTTGGTAAAATACATACTGACCACATCTCTTCATTATTCATCCATTCATCCATCTTCTCCATTCCATCTCCATCCATTCATCAAACTTTTCATCCATCCTTTTCTGAGGTACTGTTTTATTCTTATTATCAAGGTCAGTAGTGGTATCAATTTATCCTACTGAGTGAGTATTACTCATATTTTCATCCCAATCTTTTTTGGGACTGATTTTTAACATCTGCTTGTTTATTGTGGACATTTACACAGGTATATTTTTTGTGTGACCACAAAATAAATTGTTAGCAAATGCAACAGGTTTGTTAGGAGAAATAGGAGAGCTGGAAATGTTAGCATTAAATGAGTAATTTGACATAACTGATAACCATTGAAAACATGTTGGGATGACACAGGACTTGGATGTAAACAATGAAGACTATCGCCTGTTTAGTAGAGAGAGGATTAACAGAAGGGGGGTTATATCTATACTTGAGACCAGATCTAAAGTCAAGTTAAAGGGATGGTAATTATTATGAAACAGGTTATACTGTGCAGTCTTAGTGGGAGGAAACTGATGTTAACAAAAAGAAAGTGCCAGTGGGGATATGAAACAAAGCACCAAGTATAGCTGAGAATGATGATTCCCAACTATTATTGCAATTGGAAAAAGCTGCACATCTTGAACATACTTTAATTATGGAAGATTGTAACTATTCAGATATAAACTGGAGTAAGGAGTCCTGTCAAAATAGCTAAGGGTAGCAGATCTGTGAGTATGCCACAGATGGTGTCTTTTTACACTGTTTGTATTGCATTTATGCTGTTAACATCCTGGAGTAAGCCTTTTTAAAATTAAGCATTTTTTTAATTAAACATCTTGGTTGAACCTATACAGGTTTACTTCTTCAAACTGATCTCAAACCATGTTGTGATCACTGTTTCCCAAATGTTCACCTACTTGGATTTTCAACACCATTTCTATATTATGTGTTGTCCCTAAGTTCAACAAATTGTTATTTCTTGTCAGTGCTCCCACAGTCTGTGACATGTATATATATGTAAGCATGCTCACAAATCTGCTACCTTTAGCTATTAGACAGGACTCATTACTCCACTTTAAATCTGGTTGGTTAAAATGTCACATAATTAGAGTATGCCCAAGAAGTGGGACTTTTTTCATTTGCAATAATAATTGTGAATCATCATGCTCAGCAATGTTTGGTGGTTTGTAGCATATACCCCCAACACGTTTTATACCTTTTACACCACTGTTTCAAATCCTGCCCACAAAGACTCCACATTAACAACAGTTTCCTCACAAATATTATCTTTTAAATTTGGATATAGGTCTGGTTTCATGTACAGGAATTCATTTCCCTCTCTTTTGTGAATCCTGTCTCTCCTAATCAAGAAATAACCCTCAATATATATAGCCTATTCATGTGTATCATCTTGCCATGTTTCAGTAATACCAATTATGTCCAAATGCTAACTGCTAACAGCTCTCTTGTTTTACCTACAATAATTCTTGCATTGTCCTATATGATTTTTTCCCCAGCATACAAATTTAAGAGAGGTTCCTCCCTGTTTACTATCTAGCCAATTTTTACTAGTTATACCACCCCCATTTCCTAGTTTAAAAGCTCCTCCAGGCTTCTAAGCATTCTATCCCCTAGCGCAGAAGCATCTTTTCCATTTAGGTGCAATCCATCACTACCATAAAGATTGTACCCAAAAGAAAAATGAGCCTAATGCTCTAAAAACACAAGCCCCCCTACACCAATACTTAACCCATGTGTTAAGCTACCTGAGCTCCATCTGAATTCCTGTACTGGTATATTGCCCTGGAAGTCCATTCCTGGAGCTTGAACCCTAGATGCCTGAAATAATTTTTGGGACCTCTGTCTTCCTCCACAGAGGCATAGCGGAGGCCCCTGCAGCCACCGCAGTGGGGGGGCCCGCCGGACTCAAGGGCCCCCTAGAAAGCTTTGCCTATATAGTGTATTGAAGGTTCCTCTAGACTTAGAGGCCCCAAGAAAATTCTGCCCATAGCCCCTTATATTGTTTTGGAGGCCACTTCAGAGTCTGGGGCCCTGGAAAATGTTTTTGTCCTGGGGGCCCTCAGTAGCACAGTATGAGGGACTCCATAAGCCCCTCCCCTCAGTGAGCCTGTATACAGCTCACCTTCTTTCTGCACAACAGCAGAAGACGTCTCACGTGGGAGGACGTAAGAAGGAGGGGTCATGATATGACATGCAGCCACGCTAGTAACACCTAGCTAGCTCAGGCGGCATAAACTCTGCAAAGTGCAAACACCAGCAATGCACACCATAGCTGGGATTAAGCTGTGTCTGTGTGATGTTGCAGTGCTGTTGCTGCTTTACTGAGGACTTCAGCTTCTGATGTGCTATGATCAACAGAAAAAAAAAGCAAAGTCAACAACATAAATGTAAAAAATCAGACAAACTCATAGTTACAGACTCAGGGCTGGACTGGGAAACACCAGGAAATTTCCCAATAGATAACAGAAAACACCAAACTCACTGATATTGGTTAACCCTTTGAGTGCCAAAAGGGTACGCAACACATTGTTTTGCTATGTGTTGAGTACTCCTCTGGCATTCTAAGTGTTAATATTACTAGGACTGGCATAGTAATCACCCAATCACAGTAAATAATAAAACTGATTTTGCAACTGGGCAGGCACATGAGCAGGAGCTGTCTTATCTTCTATCTAAATTATTACATGAAAGACAGTGTGCTGCATCACCGACCACAATATAGTGATCCTCTCTGGGTCCCATCAAGTCAAGTCACAGCAGGAAGAAGAGAGCGTGAGAGAAACATTCGCGGGGTGGCCACTGGCTGATATGTGTCTGTAAAAGACACATGCGTTGAGAAGGGGAGAAGCACTATGAACTTAACTCTTTGACTGCCAGAGAGGTATCCAACACAATGGGCACCTCTGGCACTCAAAGGGTTAAAGAGAACCAAAGGGGTAGGGACACTGGGGTGGTACAGAGTTATGCTTCATAACACAGGGTTACATTGCATTGCTAGAGATGCCTCCAGTAATGGCTTTGCAAATGATAGGAGAAATGTGCAGCATCTACAGGTTAAAACTGAACATAACATTCCCATGTTCCATTGACATTGTTGGGTTCTGTCTGCCTGCGTGTATTGCACTGACACAGATAAGAGAAATGCTTGCTTTGACAGTTGCTTTAGCTAATGTATAATGTTTTTAAGGAGATAATAGTGTTTTGGTAATGACGATGAATTCATGCTAAAATGTTGTGGGAAGATTAGATCATGAACAATTCATCTGTTTGCATAATCCAGTAGTACCCTTTGACTTCTTTGCAACTCTGGTTATGAGATAGTTAACCCAGAGCTATCTAACGCATTGGTTGCAATGCATTGCATATTTCTATGACACTCTCAGGGTTAAATACTTGTGTGAGAAAGAGAGCTATCCAGGGAAGAGAGAGAGAAAAAGCTAGTTTGGGAAGAGATGGAGACCTATTCTGAGTGTATGTGAGTTAATGTGGCTTTTTGGGTAAAAAAATTATGTTGGGGAGTGACCTATGGAATATATAGCTGTCTGCTGTATGAGGGACTCCTACCTAGGTAAGTCCTTTTGTTATACACAGTAATTATATAGATACACCTGACTGCTGTATGATGTAACTTCTACCTAGGTAAGTCCTTCTGTTACACACAGTAATTTTATGGCATTTCCACGGAGGCTTCATATTATGCTTTAAACTTTCCTCACTGCCTCCTAGCAGCAAAGACAAACTTTATTTTAACAGTACAAATAAAGAGACAAAAAACTTGCTAGCTTCTGCGGATGTAGCCCACCAATAGCTTTGAGACCTCTGTCATAAGTTGAGCTGTAATCAATTCCTCTCCCTCTTTCTTTGCTGCTATCCTGGCAGGATAAGTATTAAAATTTTTATATTAAAAATTGTACTTTACTTGCTTTGTATGGTATTACCCAAACAAAATACTTATTAACCCTTTGGTTGCCTGTAGCATTATTATTTTCCACTTTGGGGGGTTTCTTTCACTAATTTCTCTCTCTCCCCCATGTTTGTGAATACTTCTGAGCTCCATTTTCATGTTATCTCCTTGTGTAAACCCTACTTTTTATTGCTAGAGATGTCTCATATTTCCCTTTCTCCTTTGGTTTCCACTTCTTTAACCTTTTTACCTTTTCGCTTCTGAGCGCGCTGTGCTCTGTACAGCCGCGCCTCCGAATCCCTGGCTCATGCCATTGCACATGTGTGTTTCCCCTCAGGCGACTCGGCGCCATTACCCGAGTGTGCACGGAACGTTCCTCTATATGTATTGGTATCTGCCTTGTCTTCAAGGCATTTATTATTCAAATTGCCTGGTATTCTCCCTTCATCATAAGTACTTAAAAATTTTCTAGCTTCTCAAAAGACTCTTGTAGTCTAGTGGTTAGCACATAGGACTTGCATTGAGCCATCCTGGGTTCAATTCCCATTACTGTACTGTTACATTTCACTGTGCACAATTTAATTCTTTTTCTTCTATCTTCACCATAAGTATGTAAAAACTGTCTTTCCTTCAAACACTCCTGTAGTCTAGTGGTTAGCACATAGGACTTGTGTTAAACCATCCTGGGTTCAATTCCCAGTACCTCAGTGTTACATTTAAGTGGGTATAATGTATAATACCATTATTATTATTCTACCTTAACCATAAGTAAGTAAAAACTTTCTTCCTTCTAAAGACTCTTGTAGTCTAGTGGTTAACAGATAGGACTTGTATAGAGCCATCCTGGGTTCAATTCCCAGTACTGCAGTGTTATGTTTAACTGGGCATTATTTATAATACCATTATTTAAATAATTTTTTCTCATTTGAACCTTTATAATTTATTTTATAAACTATAAAATGTCTAATGAAAGCTCTGATTATGAGAGTCCTGGGTCCCCATTGGACAGTAATAATAAGGCTGAAATAGCCAATACCATTAACCCTGAACAAAGTTTGGGAGAAATCCAGTAATATTCCCAGTTCTCAGTTTCAAAAAATGATGGAATTGTCTCTCCAAACTTTAATGCAAAAACTGTCATCTTCCTTAGTTGAGTCATTTACTTTAGCCCTTCAAAGCCACTCTTCCTTACAAATCTTTAACCCTATGCTCCCTAAGATCCCAGGGATCCCTAAAGAAGGGACTGAGACCCATTCCTCATCATTAATATCTGAGGAAAAATCAGAACCAAGCCGTAAAGGAGGCAAATGCCTAAGGAAACGGTGGCATTCCTCAGACCCTACTGAGAGTGGCAAAGATGAGACTTTGTGTCTAAATAAGAATACGCCCTCTGGCGGCGATATTGAACCATGTGGCTCTGGCCCACAAAAACGACCCTCACCTCAAGGGGAAGTATGTTTGAGGAGAAAGAACCTGAGGAGGTTAAAACCTAATTCATATCGCTCCTCGTCTAGCGAGGACTCCTCTGATGAGGACTGGGAATTGTCCTCCAGTACAGAGGAAGATACTGATCTCGAGGTCCCTGTATCCAAAAAGAGAAAAGGTTTGGAAAATGTTTCCAACACGAATAACATTACTGTTTTAGATGATATGGGAAAACCCCCTTTTTGATCCGGATAGTATAAAACATCCCCGATCATCAGAGTGGACAACTATTCCCCACATTTCTCAGTATTTAGAGGCCTGGGTTCATAAGCCCATGAATAGGGCCACTAGAAATAAGCTAAGAGCTGAGTGCCCTCGCCCTATTGTTACGAATAAGGTGTGTGAAACACCAGAGTTAGATACCAAGATGGTACAATTTATAACTAAGTCTGGGAAGGATCCTAGAAAAGGGCTGGATAGAGCCCTAAAATCTTGTCAGGACAAATTACTGGATACTCTAGGTCCAGTAACAAAAATTTTCAAACTAGCTGAAAATGCTTTGCAAAATCATTCCCCTATCGATACTCATGTCCTCCGAGGATGGATACAAAGGGCCATATGTCTTATAGGTAACGCAAATTCTGCTATTGCTGCGGAAGACGCAGAGCGATTCTATTACGTATAGACCCAAAATTTGCTGAAATGGCTACCACTGAACCTGATCCATCTGCCAACGGACAACTATTTGGAGAATCCTTCATAAAGGAATTGGGAAAGTTTGTTTCAACTTTCACGGCCTTAGACAAGGCTCAAACTTCTTTGAAAAAAGTGTTCAACCCTAGGGTTTTCAGCAGGGCCGGGAGAGGAAGGGGTCGCTCTCTCGGCCGCACCCAATATGTCCAACAGAAGTTTCAGACCCCATTCCAAACAACCCATAGGGTTCAATTTAACCAGGAGACGGGAAACCAAAGTCCTTTCTTCCCTTCACGAGGAAGACCGTGGAGAGCACGTTCAGGCAGGAGAGCTTTCCTTTCCCGATCTTTTACAGGTAACAATTCACCCAACTATCCTTTCTTTCCAGGGAAAAGTGGGGGGCAGACTCTCCCATTTTTTCCATCAATGGTGCAATCTGACGTCAGATCCATGGGTCCTACAAACAGTTAAGGGGTATCATATAGAGTTTTATATTCCCCCAGTTCAAAGGACAAAACCTCCTCCTTTCCGTTTCTCAAGAGCAGACGCTCTTCTGGTAGATACCGAAATCGAGGAATTAAAGAAAAAAGGGGCCATCAGGTTAGCACCGGATTGCAAACCAGGTTTTCTGAGCAATATTTTTCTAGTCCGAAAGAAAGAAGCAGGTCTCCGTCCGGTGATCAACCTGAAGTCATTAAACGAACATGTTCTCTATCGTCACTTCAAGATGGAAGGAATACATCTTTTGAGAGATCTGCTCCTTCCATCGGACTGGATGGTCAAAATAGACCTTCAGGATGCTTACCTGACGGTGCCTATGGCCGCCGCTTCACAGATTTACCTGCGCTTTCTTTGGCACAGTCGGATTTGGCAATTCACCTGCCTTCATTTTGGTTTGTCCTCGGCTCCCTGGTGCTTCACGAAGCTCCTAAAGCCTGTCACCGCTTACTTAAGAAGTCGCGGAGTCCGACTCATCATTTACTTAGACGACATGCTAATCATGTCTCAGGATCAGAATCTCCTACACACCCATGTAAAATGGACTATTCATCTTCTTATGAATCTGGGTTTCCTAATCAATTGGAAAAAGTCCCAATTAGTTCCCTCCCAAACTATAGAATTTTTAGGCTTCATGGTGAACTCCCTAGAGGCTTCACTCAGCCTTCTGGGGGCGAAAATACGAGCTATTCGCAAGGAGATTCGTTCCATCCTTCGGAGGGATCTCATTTCCTTGCGGATATTGGCGCGAGTAGTAGGTCTTCTATCAGCCTCCATTCAGACAATTTTTCCAGGCCCTCTTCACTATCGGGCACTTCAACGTTTAATAGCTCTTCACTTACACAGAGGTCTAGGTTATTCAGATCTTATCTCTCTTTCAACGACGCACAAAAAGAACTCGTGTGGTGGCTAAAACACCTAGATGCCTGGAATGGCAAAGCCATTTTTGGCATGGTGCCGGATCTGGTCATCGAATCAGATGCCAGTCTTTTGGGCTGGGGGGCTCGATTAGGCGATATTTCTACTGGTGGCAAATGGTCTCCACAAGAAACCAATCTACACATCAACTGTCTAGAATTACTAGCAGGATCCTTCGCTCTGAAAAGTCTGGCAAAGGATCGGGTCAATTGTTGTGTCCTTTTAAAGATGGACAATATCTCGGCGGTTCAATACATCAATCGCCTGGGAGGAACGAAGTCCAAACAGTTGGCAGAATTGGCCAAAGATTTTTGGCATTTCTGCCTAGACCGCAATGTGACTGTTATTGCCCAACATCTCCCTGGTCTTTCCAACGCGGCGGCGGATTGGAATTCCAGATACCTTTCCGATCGCAGCAATTGGATGTTACACAAAGGAGTATTCTCGCAAATACATCAGTTATGGGGACCTTTTCAGATCGATCTCTTTGCCTCCCGCCTGAACCGTCAGGTTCCAAGATTCTTCAGTTGGAGGCCAGATCCGGAGGCGGTTGCCACGGATGCTTTCCTTCAGTCATGGACTCCGGGAACAAATTACGCTTTCCCTCCGTTTGTGATGATTCCGCGGACTCTTCTATCGATCCGCCGTCAGTTAGCTACAGTAGTCCTAATCACTCCTTTTTGGCCAATGCAGCCGTGGTTCCCTCCACTTCTGGAGCTATCCGCCGATGTTCCACGCCTTCTTCCCTCCTTATCACATCTTCTAACGAACCCCACCGGAGATCCACACGTTCTACTAATGTCCGGGGATCTTCGACTTCTAGCTTGGTTCGTTTCAGGAATCCCTTCAATAACGAGAGAATTTCGGAATCAGCTTACACTCTTTTGGCAGAATCTTGGGCCTCAGGGACCCGAACCATGTATAAATCCGCCTGGTCTTCATGGAGTAGTTGGTGCTTGGAACAGGATTTGGATTCCATTTCAGCATCTCTAATAGAAATAGTTAATTTTCTTTCTCACCTTTTCGATTCGGGTAAAGCATATCGTACAATTATTGATATCTTTCAGAAAACCTTTTCTTCCGCTTTCGGCAGCTACCTTAGCCAGATGGGTTAGATGGATTATGCGCTTCGCGGGCTTTGACATTACTTTGTTTGGAGCTCACTCCTCTAGAGGAGCTATGGCATCTATGATGCTCCAATCAGGGGGAAGGTTGGAGGATATACTTAGGGCTGCAGATTGATCGAGGGAATCTACGTTTAGAGACTTTTACCATAAAACTATTGATCATGTTTCGAGTAATGTATTAAGTAACCTTTAATATTGTTTGTCTGTTAGCTTTGAATTAGCATAATATGAAGTCTCCGTGGAAATGCCATAAAATTCGTGGATTTTCCTAACTATAGTGAAGGAAAGTCAGAATTTTATTAATGACACGGAGGCGAATATTATCCCTCCCTATGTTTCCCTCCCTTCTCATGTATATTATTTTCTGTGTCTCCTCTAGGTTGAAGGAGCTCCATATCAAGAAATTTCTTCAATGTTTTTCATGGAAGCTTGTGAACATGTTGGTTCTACCATGTTTATTCTTATATGGACTATCTGATTTAAATAAGAGTTTCACGTTATGATGTTAATGATGATTGTTATCGAGAATGAACGTCAAGCAAGAAAGAGGGAGAGGAATTGATTACAGCTCAACTTATGACAGAGGTCTCAAAGCTATTGGTGGGCTACATCCGCAGAAGCTAGGAAGTTTTTTGTCTCTTTATTTGTACTGTTAAAATAAAGTTTGTCTTTGCTGCTAGGAGGCAGTGAGGAAAGTTTAAAGCATAATATTCGCCTCCGTGTCATTAATAAAATTCTGACTTTCCTTCACTATAGTTAGGAAAATCCACGAATTATATAGATACACCTGACTACTGTATGATGGACGCCTACCTAGGTAAGTACTTCTGGCACACACAGTAGTTATATAGATGTACCAGACTGCTGTATGATGGACACCTACTTAGATACGTGCTTCTGTTACACAGTAATTATATAGATATACCTAACTGCTGTATGATGGACTCATACCTAGGTAGGTGCTTCTGGTACACACAGTAATTTTATAGATATATCAGACTGCTGTATGATGGACTCCTACCTAGGTAAGTGCTTCTGATACACACAGTAAATATATATAGATATACCTAACTGCTGTATGATGGACTCCTACCTAGGTAATCCTTCTGTTACACACAATAATTATATAGATACACCTGACTGCTGTATGATGGACTCCTGCCTAGATAAGTGTTTCTGTTACACACAGTAATTATATAGATACACCTGACTGCTGTATGATGGACTCATACCTAGGTAAGTGCTTCTAGTACATACAGTAATTATATAGATATATCTGACTGTGGTGTGATGGACTCCTTCCTAGGTAAGTGCTTCTGGCACACACAGTAATATACAGATACACCAGAATGCTGTATGATGGACTCCTACCTAGGTAAGTCCTTCGTTACACAAAGTAATTATATAGATACATCTGACTGCTATATAATGGACTCCTGCCTAGGTAAGTGCTTCTGTTACGCACAGTAATTATATAGGTACATCTGACTGCTGTATGATGGACTCCTTCCTAGGTAAGTGCTTCTGTCACACACAGAATTATGTATATATACCTGATGGCTGTATGATGGACTCCTACCTAGGTAAGTGCTTCTGATACATACAGTAATTATATAGATATACCTGACTGCTATACAACGGACTCCTGCCTAGGTAAGTGCTTCTGTTACACAAAGTAATTATATAGATACACCTGACTGCTATATAATGGACTCCTGCCAATATAAGTGTTTCTGTTACACACAGTAATTATATAGATACACCTGACTTCTGTATGATGGACTGCTTCCTAGGTAGGTGCTTCTGGCACACACACTAATTGCCTGATGGCTGTATGATGGACTCCTACCTAGGTAAGTGCTTCTGTTACACAGTAATTATATAGATACACCTGACTGCTGTATGATGGACTCCTACCTAGGTAAATGCTTCTGATACACACAGTAATTATATAGATATACCTGACTGCTATACAACGGACTCCTGCCTAGGTAAGTGCTTCTGTTACACAAAGTAATTATATAGATACACCTGACTGCTATATAATGGACTCCTGCCAATATAAGTGTTTCTGTTACACACAGTAATTATATAGATACACCTGACTTCTGTATGATGGACTGCTTCCTAGGTAGGTGCTTCTGGCACACACAGTAATAACCTGATGGCTGTATGATGGACTCCTACCTAGGTAAGTGCTTCTGTTACACAGTAATTATATAGATACACCTGACTGCTGTATGATGGACTCCTATCTAGGTAAGTCCTTCATTACACAAAGTAATTATATAGATACACCTGACTGCTATATGATGGACTCCTGCCAAGGTAAGTGCTTCTGTTACACACAGTAATTATATAGATACACCTGACTGCTGTATGATGGACGCCTACCTAGGTAAGTCCTTCGTTACACAAAGTAATTATATAGATATACCTGACTGCTATATAATGGACTCCTGCCTAGGTAAGTGCTTCTGTTACACACAGTAATTATATAGCTACACCTGACTGCTGTATGATGGACTCCTACCTAGGTAAGTGCTTCTGTTACACAATAATTATATAGCTATACCTAACTGCTGTATGATGGACTCCTACCTAGGTAAGTGCTTCTGGCACACACAGTAATTATATAGATTCACCAGACTTCTGTATGATGGACTCCTACCTAGGTAAGTGCTTCTGATACACATAGTAATTATATAGATATACCTGACTGCTATACAATGGACTCCTGCCTAGGTAAGTGCTTCTGTGACACAAAGTAATTTTACAGATACACCTGACTGCTATATAATGGACTCCTGCCAAGATAAGTGCATCTGTTACACACAGTAATTATATAGATACACCTGACTTCTGTATGATGGACTCCTTCCTAGGTAAGTGCTTCTGGCACACACAGTAATTACCTGATGGTTGTATGATGGACTCCTACCTAGGTAAGTGCTTCTGTTACACAGTAATTATATAAATACACCTGACTGCTGTGTGATGGACTCCTACCTAGGTAGGTGCTTCTGGTACACACAGTAATTTTATAGATATATCAGACTGCTGTATGATGGACTCCTACCTAGGTAAGTGCTTCTGATACACACAGTAAATATATATAGATATACCTAACTGCTGTATGATTGACTCCTACCTAGGTAATCCTTCTGTTACACACAATAATTATATAGATACACCTGACTGCTGTATGATGGACTCCTGCCTAGATAAGTGTTTCTGTTACACACAGTAATTATATAGATACACCTGACTGCTGTATGATGGACTCATACCTAGGTAAGTGCTTCTAGTACATACAGTAATTATATAGATATATCTGACTGTGGTGTGATGGACTCCTTCCTAGGTAAGTGCTTCTGGCACACACAGTAATATACAGATACACCAGAATGCTGTATGATGGACTCCTACCTAGGTAAGTGCTTCTGATACACACAGTATATATATATATATATAGATATACCTAACTGCTGTATGATGGACTCCTACCTAGGTAAGTCCTTCGTTACACAAAGTAATTATATAGATACACCTGACTGCTATATAATGGACTCCTGCCTAGGTAAGTGCTTCTGTTACGCACAGTAATTATATAGGTACATCTGACTACTGTATGATGGACTCCTTCCTAGGTAAGTGCTTCTGTCACACACAGAATTATGTATATATATACCTGATGGCTGTATGATGGACTCCTACCTAGGTAAGTGCTTCTGTTACACAATAATTATATAGCTATACCTAACTGCTGTATGATGGACTCCTACCTAGGTAAGTGCTTCTGGCACACACAGTAATTATATAGATTCACCAGACTTCTGTATGATGGACTCCTACCTAGGTAAGTGCTTCTGATACACATAGTAATTATATAGATATACCTGACTGCTATACAATGGACTCCTGCCTAGGTAAGTGCTTCTGTGACACAAAGTAATTTTACAGATACACCTGACTGCTATATAATGGACTCCTGCCAAGATAAGTGCATCTGTTACACACAGTAATTATATAGATACACCTGACTTCTGTATGATGGACTCCTTCCTAGGTAAGTGCTTCTGGCACACACAGTAATTACCTGATGGTTGTATGATGGACTCCTACCTAGGTAAGTGCTTCTGTTACACAGTAATTATATAAATACACCTGACTGCTGTGTGATGGACTCCTACCTAGGTAGGTGCTTCTGGTACACACAGTAATTTTATAGATATATCAGACTGCTGTATGATGGACTCCTACCTAGGTAAGTGCTTCTGATACACACAGTAAATATATATAGATATACCTAACTGCTGTATGATTGACTCCTACCTAGGTAATCCTTCTGTTACACACAATAATTATATAGATACACCTGACTGCTGTATGATGGACTCCTGCCTAGATAAGTGTTTCTGTTACACACAGTAATTATATAGATACACCTGACTGCTGTATGATGGACTCATACCTAGGTAAGTGCTTCTAGTACATACAGTAATTATATAGATATATCTGACTGTGGTGTGATGGACTCCTTCCTAGGTAAGTGCTTCTGGCACACACAGTAATATACAGATACACCAGAATGCTGTATGATGGACTCCTACCTAGGTAAGTGCTTCTGATACACACAGTATATATATATATATATAGATATACCTAACTGCTGTATGATGGACTCCTACCTAGGTAAGTCCTTCGTTACACAAAGTAATTATATAGATACACCTGACTGCTATATAATGGACTCCTGCCTAGGTAAGTGCTTCTGTTACGCACAGTAATTATATAGGTACATCTGACTACTGTATGATGGACTCCTTCCTAGGTAAGTGCTTCTGTCACACACAGAATTATGTATATATATACCTGATGGCTGTATGATGGACTCCTACCTAGGTAAGTGCTTCTGTTACACAGTAATTATATAGATATATCTGACTGCAGTGTGATGGACTCCTTCCTAGGTAAGTGCTTCTGGCACACACAGTAATTATATAGATTCACCTGACTGCTGTATGATGGACTCCTACCTAGGTAAGTGCTTCTGATACACACAGTAATTATATAGATATACCTGACTGCTATACAACAGACTCCTGCCTAGGTAAGTGCTTCTGTTACACAAAGTAATTATATAGATACACCTGACTGCTATATAATGGACTCCTGCCAATATAAGTGTTTCTGTTACACACAGTAATTATATAGATACACCTGACTTCTGTATGATGGACTGCTTCCTAGGTAGGTGCTTCTGGCACACACACTAATTGCCTGATGGCTGTATGATGGACTCCTACCTAGGTAAGTGCTTCTGTTACACAGTAATTATATAGATACACCTGACTGCTGTATGATGGACTCCTACCTAGGTAAGTGCTTCTGATACACACAGTAATTATATAGATATACCTGACTGCTATACAATGGACTCCTGCCTAGGTAAGTGCTTCTGTTACACAAAGTAATTATATAGATACACCTGACTGCTATATAATGGACTCCTGCCAATATAAGTGTTTCTGTTACACACAGTAATTATATAGATACACCTGACTTCTGTATGATGGACTGCTTCCTAGGTAGGTGCTTCTGGCACACACAGTAATAACCTGATGGCTGTATGATGGACTCCTACCTAGGTAAGTGCTTCTGTTACACAGTAATTATATAGATACACCTGACTGCTGTATGATGGACTCCTATCTAGGTAAGTCCTTCATTACACAAAGTAATTATATAGATACACCTGACTGCTATATGATGGACTCCTGCCAAGGTAAGTGCTTCTGTTACACACAGTAATTATATAGATACACCTGACTGCTGTATGATGGACTCCTACCTAGGTAAGTGCTTCTGTTACACAATAATTATATAGCTATACCTAACTGCTGTATGATGGACTCCTACCTAGGTTAGTGCTTCTGGCACACACAGTAATTATATAGATTCACCAGACTTCTGTATGATGGACTCCTACCTAGGTAAGTGCTTCTGATACACATAGTAATTATATAGATATACCTGACTGCTATACAATGGACTCCTGCCTAGGTAAGTGCTTCTGTTACACAAAGTAATTTTACAGATACACCTGACTGCTATATAATGGACTCCTGCCAAGATAAGTGCATCTGTTACACACAGTAATTATATAGATACACCTGACTTCTGTATGATGGACTCCTTCCTAGGTAAGTGCTTCTGGCACACACAGTAATTACCTGATGGCTTTATGATGGACTCCTACCTAGGTAAGTGCTTCTGTTACACAGTAATTATATAAATACACCTGACTGCTGTGTGATGGACTCATACCTAGGTAAGTGCTTCTGTTACAAAGTAATTATATAGATACTAGTTGAACAGCCACTTACACGGGCCACAGTGCCACTGCCACCCAGTCGCGGGGCAGTCACGTGCAGTAGAGACTGCCCGCGCCACGGCTGATACAGAGCTGGACGCTCTTTCGGAGCGCCCAGCTCTGTATCAGCCGCGCCGCGGGCAGTCTCTACTGCGCATGACTGCACCACTCTCAGCAGTGTCTACTGCACATGTCGCGGAGTTACACACGCTTTAGCAAATTATTATATAGGATACCTAACTGCTGTATGATGGAATCCTACCTAGGTAATTATATAGATACAACACACTACTATAGGTCGCGCTCACAACTATATCCAAGATATAAGAAAATCAAGCACAGATCTTAACATACAACTTGCTTAAATATGGGATATAAACTTATAACAATACAAATATGCCAAATGTACCAAATATAAAATCCCCCACACTTAGCTCAATTTCACATTCAATCTTGGATGTTATTCAGAGGATGGAGAAAATGATGAATGGATAAGAATAGATGAAATAGATTGAAGAAAATAGACAAGTCCACAGTCTTTCACTTTAGACGTAGGTTCTCATGCAGCTTTATATGGTCTTCCTCCATATAGCATACTGAAATATAAACATCTACAAAAACAGCGCAAAGAGCACCTTCTAAAAGCAAAGCATCAATTTTAATTGCTAACACACAATATTCATGAAAACACTTACGGAATTCTCAGTGATATACGCATAAAACTCCCTGAGTATCAAGTCTCCCGAATCGCCTCAGTGTTTTACAAGTGTGCTAGTCCCACCACGCTCTCTCACAGCGTGTGCTGAAGCTCGTCCTTGAATGATGACATATTCAATCACGAGCCGCTTGCTTAGTTGTTTTCTCTTAGTTGCGGTATTCAGATGACAGCTCCACGAACAGGAACCACACCGGAGCATGGGAGCTTGAAATACAATAGAGAGATACCAATACACACTGAGAATAAACTATATTAACACACCCTACGCGTATCGCGGACACTACTATCCGCTTCCTCAGGGGTTACAGGGAGGGGCATCAGGTCTGAATATATATATTCTTATTACTCCTCCTCCACATTCAGACCCTACCAATCACCTCCCTGTACAGAATATACATACCACTTCACTCTACCATAGATTAAGCTTTTATTTAAAAATAATACAATCTCTCTATCCTATGCATTACTATTATCCCAATTACTAAAATTCTATTAAGTAGAAACTGACCATATAAGAGGCATTATAATTATCAACCTTTAGAAACTCACTCACAGTACTCAAATAAAAGCTGCTAAATCCATTTCCATATTTAACCCCTTGAGGTACATAGTCCTAAGCTGGTGGATCCAGAACGTTTCCCTTTTTCTCAGTCTCAACGTTCTGTCCCCACCTCTCCTATCCATCTCCACTTGCTCAACAGCCATAACTGTCAATCTCTCTTTTCTACACTCTTTACTTTCACTAAAGTGCCTTGGCACACTATGGTTATCCAACTGATTAGTTATATTTCTCAAATGTTCCCTAAACCTAACTCTGAGTCTGCGGGTGGTCCTGCCCACGTACTGAATACCACATTGGCACGTAAGCAGGTACACCACAAACTCAGAGTTACAGTTGAGGAACTGACGCATGGAGTACACATTCCCTGTACTACTAGATGAAAAAGTATATTTTATCTTATTTGCTAAAAATGGATTATGTGCACACATTGTGCACCCTCTACTTCCACATTTATATATGCCCTTCCCTGTTTTTAAAAAATGTAAAGTTTTCTTCCCCTAACCGGCCATCCTATTTTTAATCACTTTTCTGTATACATCACTAGGCGCCACTATTTCTTTGATGTTCCTATTTCTCCGGAATGAAATCTTCTGAGTATTTCCTAGTGATGCCCCTAATATAGGATCTTCCATTATCTAATGCCAGTGCTTTTATATTATTTTTTCAGTCTGATGGGCACTCCTATTAAAGGTTGTAGTGAAATAAGGCATCCATTCTTTCTTCACCTTCTTTTTCTCCTTATATTTAATCAATTGTTCCCTAGGTATTTTTCTCACTCTTTCCTCTGCATCTTTTAATAATTTTTCTTCATAACCCTTCTCCAATAATTTTTCCTTAATCACCATAGCTTCTATATCAAAATCAATTTCCTTACTACAGTTCCTCCTCACTCTTTGCAGTTGTCCAAATGGTATATTTTGTTTCCATTGCTTATGATGACCACTTTTATAATGAAGATATCCATTACTATCGACCGCCTTATGATAATTTTTTGTATAAACATAATGGTCTTCCTGATATAAAATCAGGTCTAAAATTCTCTTTGATTTTTTTCTGTGTGTGTGTGTGGGGTAAATTTCAAATTATATGGATTATTATTAATGAATTTCACAAACTCCTGTACCGTTTCCTCAGACCCCTCCCAGATGATAAGAACGTCATCTATATATCTTCGATAATAAACGATGTTCTCCTCAAAGGGGTAATTATTCCAAATGGCTGACAATTCCCACCTGCCCATATACAGATTGGCGAACGATGGGGCAAAAGCACATCCCATTTCAGTCCCGGTCCTCTGGCTATACAGCTTGTCCCTGGACCAAAAAAAATTATGTTCCAAGACAAATTTCACTGCATCCACCAGAAACCGGACTTGGAGGGATGGCAATACCCCATTGTGAAATTCATTAATAGTAATCCATATAATCTGAAATTTACCACACACACAGAAAAAGATCAAATAGAATTTTTGGACCTGATTTTATATCAGGAAGACCATCATGTTTATACAAAAAATTATCATAAGGCAATTGATAGTAATGGATATCTTCATTATAAAAGTGGTCATCATAAGCAATGGAAACAAAATATACCATTTGGACAACTGCAAAGGGTGAGGAGGAACTGTAGTAAGGAAACTGATTTTGAAATAGAAGCTATGGTGATTAAGGAAAAATTATTGGAGAAGGGTTATAAAGAAAAATTACTAAAAGATGCCGAGGAGAGACTGAGAAAAATACCTAGGGAACAATTGATTAAATATAAGGAGAAAAAAAAGGTGAAGAAAGAATGGATGCCTTATTTTACTACAACATTTAATAGGAGTGCCCATCAGATTGAAAAAATAATAAAAAAGCACTGGCATTTGATAATGGAAGATCCTATATTAGGGGCGTCACTAGGAAATACTCCAAAGATTTAATTCCGGAGAAATAGGAACATCAAAGAAATAGTGGCGCCTAGTGATGTATACAGAAAAGTGATTAAAAATAGGTTGGCCAGTGAGGGGAAGAAAACTTTAATTTTTTTAAAAACAGGGAAGGGCATGTATAAATGTGGAAGCAGAGGGTGCACAATGTGTGCGCATAATCCATTTTTAGCAAATAAGATAAAAGATACTTTTTCATCTAGTAGTACAGGGAATATGTACTCCATGCGTCAGTTCCTCAACTGTAACTGCTGAGTTTGTGGTGTACCTGCTTACGTGCCAATGTGGTATTCAGTACGTGGGCAGGACTACCCGCTATCACGGTGCCCGTGCTCCCTTGTCTTTGTTTTCCTGTCAGTTATCCTGTGTTATGCTCCCATTGGCTGCCCTGTGTTGATCCCGCCCAGTATGGCCTTTATATACTGGCCTCCTGCACCCACTCGGTGCCCTTTCGTGGTGTTCCTGTACCAGTGCTCGCTTACTGCTCAGTGTTTCCCAGTGTACCGACTTGGCCTGCCTGATTACTCTTCAGTGTCTGCTCCTGTGTATCGACCCAGCCTGGCTGACGTTCCTGCTCCTGTGTACCGACCCAGACTGGCTGACGTTCCTGCTCCTGTGTCCTGACCCGGCCTGGCTGACGTTCCTGTTCCTGTGCACCGACCCGGCTTGATTGACATTCCTGCTTCTTCAGCTATTGTGTTGGCGACATTCTTATTCAGCAGACTATCTGGTTGCCTGAGCCTGTTCCACTACTGCTCCTGCAGGTTGCTAGTGTGTGCCTCTGTTACTGCTTTGTCAGTGTGCCTTTGGCCTAGTCCTCCGTTACTGCTATACCGGTAGCAAGTGTGTGCCTCCGTGATTACTCCGGTAGTTGCCATTGGCTTGTCCTCCGCTACTGCTCCTGCAGGTTGCTAGTGTGTGCCTCCTTTACTGCTCCGGCAGTGTGCCTTTGGCCTAGTCCTCCGTTACCGCTATACCGTTTGCAAGTGTGTGCCTCCGTGATTGCTCCGGTAGTTGCCAATGGCTTGTCCTCTGTTACTGCTCCTGCAGGTAACAAGTGTCAGCCTCCGTTACTGCTCTGGCAGTGAGCCTTGGCCTAGTCCTCCGTTACTGTTACACCGGTTGCAAGTGTCTGCCTCCGTTATTTCTCCGGTAGTGTGCCATTGGCTTGTCCTCCATTACTGCTATACCAGTTGCAAGTGTCTGCCTCCATTATTGCCCGGCAGTGCTCATTACTACATCTGTTGAGCTCAGGCAGTTTATGTCTCTGCTAGCGCTTGGGCGACCTGAAGCTTTGTATAAGTGCTATCTCAGTACCTTCTCACATGGGACTGTTTGCAATCATTGATGAACTTTAACTCCTGCAGTACCAGAGTCCTGGGAAACATACTCCTCTTGCCTGACCTGTGTCAGTATATACTGTCTGTACCTTTACCCTATACTGGACCTGTGTGGGTATTGTATAATTAACCTGTCGTGTGTCTGTACTATACTGTCTGTATATTACAGGACCTGTGAAGGTTCTTACTGTATTGTGAATTCAATAAAACTGTGTTTTTATTCTAAACCTCTGTGTCTGTGAGTCGAACAAACTGTTACAGTACAAAAGGGCCATGACCTCAGACAATAAAGGTGAAGGTAATACACAGAACATCCACTGGAGGATGGATGTACATGAGCAGCGTTTGGACCAGTTGGCATTAGCCATACAAACTATTCTTGAGTGTACGGCGCACCTTGATAAGCCTGTTCCGAACCCGGTGGTCTCCCCAGTTTCAACACCAGAAAGTCAGCCCGTGACTTCTGTTGCCTCAGTCGGAGGGTTAACCGCTTCTGCTCCGTTGCCACTCAGATACGATGGTGAACCCACCCTGTGCAGAGGGTTTATTAACCAACTAGAGATATTCTTGGAGTTAACCTCCCATGCTTTTCCTAATGACCGTAGTAAGGTCGGTTTTATGATATCATTATTGACGGGCAGAGCACTGGCATGTACCAATCCCTTATGGGAAAATGCTAAACCTTGCACCAGGAACTTCTGGGAAATTGTGCAGATATTTCGGAGAGTATTTGAAGTTCCTGGCAGAACCGCCTCTGCTGCTAAATGATTGATGGAGATACAACAGGGTAATCGTACTGTGGGTGACTACACCATAGAATTTCGTACATTGGCAGCAGAGGTAGGTTGGAATAACGAAGCATTGGTGGCAGCATTTGCCCAAGGTCTGGCTGACCATATTAAAGACGAGACTGCAGCTAGAGAATTGCCTAGCGATTTGGATGAATATATTGATTACGCTATTCTGATCGATTCTCAGATCCGTGAGAGACTTGTGGCCAAAGACCGTAGGCTACGGCCTAGAAGCAGCGGGCATAGCAGTCTTTTGAGCCCACCCACCCCTCCCTCTCTGCCTAAGCCTCTTGATCTTAAACAGGAATCCTGTGAACCTATGCATCTAGGATTTACCAGATTAACCAAAAAGGAACGGGCACACTGCAAGAGGCAGGGGCTATGTTTGTACTGTGGTAAAGCTGGGCATATGTTACGTACCTGCCCCGTACGTCCGGGAAACGAACGCACCTAGGGTACGTTGGGGGACAGGCCCTAGGTAGTGTTCAGCAGTCCCTAGACCCCATTATGCATAAACCCACGATCCAGGTGGTGTTTTCTTGGGCAGAACACTCAGTGGAGGTTCTGGCTCTGATTGATTCCGGCACGGCCGGTTACTTCATGGATAGTTCCTTTGCTGCGCTACATAAAATTCCGCTGGTTAGAAGGGAATCGCCCTTAGCCATTGAGGCCATTGATGGCAGACCATTAGAACCAGCTCAGATTACGATGGAAACCATTCTACTGCCTATGACAATTGGGGCCCTCCACAGGGAGGAACAGCAGTTTCAGATAATTAATTCCCCTCACCATGCGGTCATTCTGGGGTTCCCTTGGTTGCATCGGTATAATCCCCAGTTTGACTGGCAGAATTGTGAGATTACTTCCTGGTCCCAATATTGCATGAAACATTGTATGACACATCCAGTTAAGATCCTGTGTACCTCTTCCTCCGTGCCAACCAATACCACCAATTCAGTGACGTTTTCAGTAAGGGAGAGGCTAGCACTTTGACCCAGCACAGGGCATACGATTGTGCTATTGATTTGCCCCCGGTGGTGGTGCCCCCTAGGGGACGCACGTACCCACTTTCGTGCAAAGAGAATCGTGCTATGGAGGAATACATTGAGGATGCCCTAAAAAGAGGGATCATTAGAAAGTCAACCTCGCCTGCTGGTGCTGGGTTCTTCTTTGTTAAAAAGAAGAGTGGCGAGTTAAGGCTGTGCATTGATTATCGTGGACTAAATAAATTGATGTCCAAGAATGCCTACCCCATACCACTCATCACCTATTTGACAGGTTAAAAGGTTCTTCCATCTTTACGAAATTAGATCTTCGTACTGCCTATAACCTGATCAGGATAAAAGCTGGGGATGAGTGGAAAATGGCATTTAATACCAGATCCGGGCATTATGAATATGTAGTTATGCCATTTGGTCTCTGTAACGCACCTGCGGTGTTTCAAGATTTTATTAACAATATCCTCCATGATATGCTAAATCCTGTGTAGTACTCTACCTTGATGATATACTCATACACTTGGCAAATTTGTCCCAACACATCAAGGATGTGTCTGAGATATTGCTCCGCTTACGCAAAAATAAACTATTCTACAAAATGGAAAAATGCGAGTTTCACAGGTACAAAGTCCCTTTTCTGGGTTTTGTGATCTTTAAGGAGGGTATTACTATGGACTAGGAGAAACTCGCAGCAGTATTACAATGGCCATGGCCCAAAGGGTTAAAGGCGGTCCAGCGCTTTTTGGGGTTCGCCAATTATTACAGAAAGTTTATTCAAAATGTTTCCACTATTGTGAAGCCTCTGTCTGACCTCACGCACAAGGGTGCTAATCCTTCCCAATGGTCTGAGGCAGCTGATCATGCCTTTGAGACACTGAAATCCACCTTCGCATCTGCTCCTGTACTGTCCCACCCCAACCCAGCCCTTCCATTCACGCTGGAGGTCGATGCCTCTGAGATTGGGGTAGGGGCAGTACTATCTCAATGCCCGGTGGCAGGGGGCACTCTCAGACCATGTGGGTTTTTCTCAAAAAAGCTGTCTAGTGCTCAGAGTCATTATGAAATTGGCAATAGAGAACTTCTGGCTATAATTCTCGCCTTGAAGGAATGGCGTCACTTACTGGAGGGTACCAGAAATCCTGTGCTAATCCTAACTGACCACAAAAACCTGACCTGTCTCTCAGAGGCTAAGAGATTGTCCTCTCGTCAGGCCAGATGGGCTCTGTTTCTATCCCTCTTCAACTTCATAGTATCTTATTTGCCGGGTTCCAAGAATGTTAGGGCTGATGCCCTGTCTAGACAATCTGGGTCTGAAACAGAGAGGGACGAGGTCCTGGTACCCATTATTCAGCCTGACCGCATCCTGGATACCTTACGTACAAGTATCACTTCGCCACTGGGGGAAGAGATTCTGGCTACCCAGGCTACAGCTCCCCCGGAAACCCCAGTGGGCAAGTGTTTTGTGGATGAGCCATTCTGTATCCGTTTACTCAAAACGTATCACTCATCTAAGGCTGCTGGGCATATTGGGAGGGATCAATTAATATGGTCTCTCTCACAAGCTTTCTGGTGGCCCTCCCTAAGGGCTGATTGTTCCACATTTACCGCAGCCTGTGCCACCTGTGCCCATACCAAGACCCCTAGACACCTCCCAGTGGGCCTACTCCAGCCAGTGCCTAATGGTGAACGTCCCTGGTCCCACGTATCCACTGATTTCCTGGGAGAACTGCCAGTGTCTAGGGGGTACTCTTTCATCCTGATGGTGGTTGACAGATTCTCGAAACTGGCTCATTTCGTGCCCCTTCCTGGCCTTCCCTCTGCCCAGGAGTTAGCTGTTGTTTTCGCTAAGGAAGCGTTCCGGTTGCATGGGGTACCTAGAGTTCTGGTGTCTGACCACGAGAGCCATTTCATATCCAGATTTTGGAGAGCATTCTGTGAACAGATGGGCATTCAACTGTCATTTTCCTCTGCCTACCATCCCCAGACCAATGGGGCAGCTGAGCGTGCCAATCAGGGACTGGAGCAGGTCCTGCGATGTTTTGTCACCGATCATCATGATAATTGGGCAGACCTGTTGCCGTGGGCAGAGTTCGCCAGGAACTGTGCGGTTAATTAATCGTCCGGGAGCTCCCCGTTTCTCATCAACTACGGGTTCCAACCATGTTTGCTCCTGGACTCATTCCAGTCACAACAGATTCCAGCTCTGGACGAGCATATTGAGCAACTCCGCTCCACTTGGGCACAGGTTTAGAGGGCCCTCAGTCAGTCTTTCCAGTGTCTTCAGCAGCACGCTAACCATAGACGGCTGCCAGCGGTCTCCTTTCAGGTTGGGGACAGGGTATGGCTCTCCTCCAGAAACCTCAAGTTGCAAGTTCTGTCTAACAAGTTGGCTCCCAGGTTTCTTGGTCCATTCAGGGTGATCCGGAAAATTAACCCTGTCTCATATGCATTAGATCTCCCTGTGACTGTGCACATTCATAATGTGTTCCACGTATCTCTATTGAAACCTTTGGTATGCATCTGCTACACTACCACTCCTGTGGTTCCCGGTCCTGTGGAGGTTCAGGGTCAGGAGGAGTATGAGGTTCAAAGCATTATTGATTCATGCAGATTTAGAAGAAAATTGCAGTACTTGGTCCATTGGAAGGGCTATGGCCCTTAGGAACGTTCCTGGGTTGATCAGAAGGACCTTCATGCTCCTAGATTACTGCGTATTTTTCACTCTAAATATCCTCAGAAGCCAGGTCCCTCTTCCAGGAGAGGGGGTCTTTGAGAGGGGGGTACTATCACGGTGCCCGTGCTCCCTTGTCTTTGATTTCCTGTCAGTTATCCTGTGTTATGCTCCCATTGGCTGTCCTGTGTTGATCCCGCCCAGTATGGCCTTTATATACTGGGCTCCTGCACCTACTCGGTGCCCTTTCGTGGTGTTCCTGTACCAGTGCTCGCTTACTGCTCAGTGTTTCCCAGTGTACTGACTTGGCCTGCCTGACTACTCTTCAGTGTCCAGCTCCTGTGTACCGACCCGGATTGCCTGACTTCTCTTCAGTGTCTGCTCCTGTGTATCGACCCGGCCTGGATGACGTTCCTGCTCCTGTGTACCGACCCGGACCGGCTGACGTTCCTGCTCCTGTGTCCTGACCCGGCCTGACTGATGTTCCTGTTCCCCTGCACCGACACGGCTTGATTGACGTTCCTGCTTTTTCAGCTATTGTCGCCTTGGCGACATTCTTATTCAGCAGACTATCTGGTTGCCTGAGCCTGTTCCGCTACTGCTCCTGCAGGTTGCTAGTGTGTGCCTCCATTACTGCTCCGGCAGTGTGCCTTTGGCCTAGTCCTCCGTTACTGCTATACCGGTAGCAAGTGTGTGCCTCTGTGATTGCTCCGGTAGATGCCATTGGCTTGTTCTCTGCTACTGCTCCTGCAGGTTGTTAGTGTGTGCCTCCGCTACTGCTCCGGCAGTGTGCTTTTGGCCTAGTCCTCCGTTACCGCTATACCGTTTGCAAATGTGTGCCTCCGTGATTACTCCGGTAGTTGCCATTGGCTTGTCCTCCGCTACTGCTTCTGCAGGTTGCTAGTGTGTACCTCCGTTACTGCTCTGGCAGTGTACCTTTGGCCTAGTACTCCGTTACTGCTATACCGGTAGCAAGTGTGTGCCTCTGTGATTGCTCCGGTAGATGCCATTGGCTTGTTCTCTGCTACTGCTCCTGCAGGTTGTTAGTGTGTGCCTCCGCTACTGCTCCGGCAGTGTGCTTTTGGCCTAGTCCTCCGTTACCGCTATACCGTTTGCAAGTGTGTGCCTCCGTGATTGCTCCGGTAGTTGCCAATGGCTTGTCCTCCATTACTGCTCCTGCAGGTAGCAAGTGTCTGCCTCCGTTACTGCTCCGGCAGTGAGCCTTGGCCTAGTCCTCCGTTACTGTTACACCGGTTGCAAGTGTCTGCCTCCGTTATTGCTCCGGTAGTGTGCCATTGGCTTGTCCTCCATTACTGCTATACCTGTTTCAAGTGTCTGCCTCCGTTATTGCACCGGCAGTGCTCATTACTACATCTGTTGAGCTCAGGCAGTTTATGTTTCTGCTAGCGCTTGGGCGACCTGAAGCTCTGTATAAGTGCTATCTCAGTACCTTCTCACATGGGACTGTTTGCAATCATTGATGAACTTTAACTCCTGCAGTACCAGAGTCCTGGGAAACATACTCCTCTTGCCTGACCTGTGTCAGTATATAATGTCTGTACCTTTATCCTATACTGACCTGTGTGGGTATTGTATAATTAACCTGTCGTGTGTCTGTACTATACTGTCTGTATATTACAGGACCTGTGAAGGCTCTTACTGTATTGTGAATTCAATAAAACTATGTTTTTATTCTAAACCTCTGTGTCTGTGAGTCGAACAAACTGTTACACCAGCAGACGCAGAGTTAGGTTTAGTGAACATTTGAGAAATATAACTAATCAATTGGATAACCATAGTGTGCCAAGGCACTTTAGTGAAAGTAAAGAGTGTAGAAAAGAGAGATTGACAGTTATGGCTATTGAGCAAGTGGAGATGGATAGGAGAGGTGGGGACAGAACGTTGAGACTGAGAAAAACATTCTGGATCCACCAGCTTAGGACTATGTACCCCAAGGGGTTAAATATGGAGATGGATTTAGCAGCTTTTATTTGAGCACTGTGGGTTAGTTTCTAAAGGTTGATAATTATAATGCCTCTTATATGGTCAGTTTATACTTAAAAGAATTTTAGTAATTGGGATAATAGTAATGCATTGGATAGAGAGATTGTATTATTTTTAAATAAAGAGTTAATGTATGGTAGAGTGAAGTGGTATGTATATTCTGTACAGGGAGGTGATTGGTAGGGTCTGAATGTGGAGGAGGAGTAATAAGAATATATATTCAGACCTGATGTCCCTCCCTGTAACCCCTGAGGAAGCAGATAGTAGTGTCCGCGATACGCGTAGGGTGTGTTAATATAGTTTATTCTCAGTGTGTA